>CM061354.1:69038076-69638076 GCA_030867105.1 Liasis olivaceus
GATGAGACTAAGGCTCTGGTAGGAAATAATAGAGAAAGTTGACTTGTGTTGACTTCATAGATGAGTCCATGCAGTTTTCTTGGCAAAAGTATGGATATGGTTTGCCATTGTCTTCTTCTGAGATTTTGTTTTTTCTTAAACTTCCTGATCTAGACTGGCAAAAGTGGGTAGAAGCAGCTACTCTCCTTTTTCACTGTTTTCTTCCTCTCCTATTACCTATTCAGCAGTCTGTTCATGGGGTCAGATCACTCTTGATGAATATGTCTGAACTGCTGACTTTGATATTACACCAAAGTGCTCACTTCTGCATCAGGGTGTTCTTACACATATAAAAGATTGAATGCGTCATTGTACTATGCTCTTCTGATGTCCTTTGTTTGAAACAACAGACAATCTGGATGGGAGAGAATACCCGGGAGACTCTTTGAAACCACCCAACAAAAATAGGATTGTGTAGCTGGAGCATGACCTTTAATTTTCTGAAATCCAGCCCAAACATCTAGTGAGAATGCTTCACTGAACATCTCTTTTGGCTGATGGTACTTCTTGAGGGCAGAACTCTGAAGCATGCATAATGTGCATCTGAAAAGAAAAGAGGAGAAAAGAAAAGGAAAGGAAAAAGGACATAACTATGTTCTACGGCAATTTACATTTTCATGCAGTCTTAAGTGGCAGTAATTTTGCTTTCAGTGTGACATGTCATATGAAGGAGCTTTCTTTTCAATCTTGTTTTGTGTTCTTAGAGAGAATGGAAATTGCTGGGTCTCTTTTGAGCAGCAGCTTTGCCTTCCTTTAGGGTGCTGTTTGCCATGTCACAAACATTATTTCTGCAACACACACACACACACACAGAGAGAGAGAGAGAGATCTTGTCAGAAAGCCTGACACCTTTTCATGTTGCTAGACACACGTTTTGTAAACTGTAACAGTTATGGCTTGTAGTAGCTGCATATTAAAAAGTCTACTCCTGTGCTACTTAAATGATGCTAGATGCAACTTTAGAGTACACCTGCTCTGAAGATTGTGAGATTCTTGACTTTCTCCCAGTGCTTAGACCTTTAATACACATAGACACGCATTGACATTGCAGCTCCTGTCCTTGAGAAGAAGTAAGTCCTTCTGAATAAATTAGAGTTTCTCTTGACTTCTATGAAGACTAGACTGAGAAGGTCAAAACTGAAAAGCCTGAGACTAAACGGGTCCATTAAAATAAAAATGCACTTTTCACTCTGGAAAAAGAGTGTTGCTCAGTCAATATGATATAAGGGCTGGAGAAAGAGATATACAAATTAAACTTGGAATGGTCATATATAAGGCTTGAATCCTAGAGTTTTAGTAGCTTTTTTTCTTCAATATTAAGGGTTTTTCTAATATCTACAATAAAAGTATTTTATCAGCAGTGTATCCTTGACTATGAGTGTGAACCTTCTAGTCCAGGTGTTGTTTTGGTTGACACTAACCAAGTAGTGGCTATGTTCATAAGACATTATAGGATGGTTTGTCTTTGGGCTACATCTGGTCAGAACTTTAGATGTGAGACCTACATCACAAGGTGGTTGATGGAATAAGACAGCACCCTTATAAACTATCCTGGAGTTGGATTATGTGTAAAGGTTCGGTTTACATGGCAAATAACATTTTCACTGAAAGTCTAGACACCAGATTTCATAGAAAATAGTGATTTACATGAAGACTAAAACTTACTTATACTTCATGTATAAGTAAAAAAATATATATATAGAGAGAGACTACCTTACTCCATCTTATGGTCTGCTATTTGATGGTCGGGACAGAAGGGAAGTGAAAGATGGGAGAGCAAGGATAACAAAGGCTGAATAAGGCATTGGCCTGATGGGAAAACAGAATGACACTACATGGTAGGAGCGCAGCCTGTTCCATGGGTGAAAGACAGGAGAAATAATAGATCTATGCTGTACCTGCCCAGCACTCCTTGCATTTGCCCATCTAACTCGTGGCAGAGTATTTTGCTTATAATGCAATCTGCCCTATCATATTCATGCTCTGTTTCCCCTCACTGTGGTGGTTCTGTCCTTTGGCATTTGTCACAGCTTGGCATGTGGCAGAAATGGTTCCATTTACTTCAGTTATGTGCTGAGCTTGTGATTTTTCCTTAACAAGCATGTTGTCGCTGGTTCCTTTCTGCCACTTCCTGACTGAAATGTGGCCTTTACAAATTTGGCCCAAGCTGTCATTTAGAATCATGTCTTTTCTGCAAACCCCACCCTTACTTGATGCAAAATTACCACCATCTGATGGCCATAGGAGAACCTGGAACACAGCTCCAAATCTGTGTGCAATGCTTGTTTCGTGCAAATTGCCTTTCCTCCCACCTCACCTGGCCCACAATAAGCCAAATTACTATGACTGCTGCTGCTCCTCAAGTTTTTTGCCGCAATCATCTTCCAAAATTGCTGAACTAAATAAGAATGTATTAATTTGGCTGGATTAATTACAGCCAATAATCCACTGGATGGACAATATAGTTATATGGGTGAATTTAGAAGTCACCTTGCAGCTAATGTTGGTGACTCATTTGTAGTACTATAAGAGATCCTCACATTTAAATAAATAAATGGGAAGGGTGTGTTTGTCTCTTATTATTTTTGCTTCACTGCTACAATGTATTTCTGAATAAGCCTGAGCATTTCATTGATTCAGTACACATCTCTAATCCCTGGTGCTTGCCATTTACCATTTAAGAAAGTACAGGGAACTGCATAACTTCATAACAAGCTAAATAAATAAATAAATAAATAAATAAATAAATAAATAAATAAATAAATAAATAAATAAATAAATAAGTGTGTGTGTGTGTGTGTGTGTGTGTGTGTGTGAGAGAGAGAGAGAGAGAGAGAGAGAGAGAAATGCTTATTCTGTTTGAGCAGCATGTTGAGAAGCAATTGAGAAAAGAGAATTGGAGTTAGCAATTCTTGCTAGGGTAGGCAGGTCTGCACAGAATATTCCAAGAAAATTTCCTTTAAAAAAAATTGCTTATATATTAACAAAACTATTCCAGTGCTGTTCCCTCTGAAGAATGTAGACTAGCATTTCAACTAGAAAACTGAAGTTCTGCAGATATTGTCCAGTGACTACAAGAATTTTCATATAGGAATTCTAATGCTGACTAGGAACTCTGGGAGATGTAATCTTATGGAATCAAGTTGGAGGAGAAGGACCTATTGCTTGTGGAAAGCAGAAGCATGAAACGTTATGATTTATCATTGGGGCAGTTTTAGAAATGAATTGTCTGCCTTCCTGGGTCTTTATTGTTTGTTTCTTGAAATGCCTTTTGGCACAAAGTTTGAAAGTCAGAATGCTGAAGTCTCTAAGAGTATCTGCAGTTCAAGTTATGACAGCTGAAAAACAGGTCCTTGGACATTGTATCTACAAATGACTCTGGAATTCAAGAAGCCCCTCTGCAAAAATAATTTGGATCAGAGAAAGGAATTAATAGAGTGTTCTTATCTGCCATCTCTTTCAGTTATTATTTAGTAACCACCTTCTTCTAAGTGAACCATATATTTTTCCTCTCATGTTACCCACCTGCCCTTTGGTTCTCTGCTGTCTAATAAATCTTCTGATTTCCTCTTTCCTTTTTTCTTCTGCAAACTGTTCCACTTGACATTGTAAATGAGCATAGAAAGAAATGCAACTTTCAAATCTTTCCAAGTCCTGCTCTGTGCCTTAGACCTGCTGGCAAGGGAGGTATGTTCCCTTTATTTGTTCTAGGATTTTTGGCCCCCACCCTCAGCATTTAATATGGGAAGGGATGATCAAAACCGGTAACACAAAGAAAAGAAAATGAGGAAGAATTTCAAATCCTCCCAGTCACAAAGTGTTGGGATGCTCAGCGCTTAAATTAACTAACCAGATATTATCAGCAGACTGAACAGTTGCCTCTAATATCTGGATGTGATTGTAGACTTTGTGAAGATGAGAGGTTAACAGGAGTAGCAGTGGAACAGTCTCATGCAGTAATTAGGGTTGTATGTGGAAGTATTACTCATAAGCTTAAATACTATGGCTATGAATCCATGGAAAATTATGTTTTCCTTAGCATTTGTACTACTTGGTTGCAGATCTGCTTGTTTTGCACAGTCCTTGCCTTAGTTCCCACAGCAAAGCTATCAATGACTGATGCATTGATTATCAGCCAGCTCGTTGCAAAGCCTGACACTGATTAAGGTTAAGGAAGAGCAACTGATCCATGGTCGCCCAGCTGGCTTCCATGCCTAAGAAAGAGCTAGAACCGTTCATGGTCCAGCATCTTAATCCAGTGTTTCTCAACCTTGGCAACTTTAAGATGAGTGGACTTCAACTTCCAGAATTCCCCAGCCAGTCATGGCTGGCTGGGGAATTCTGGAAGTCAAAGTCCACTCATCTTGAAGTTGCCAAAGTTGAGAAATACTGTCTGAATCACTATACCATGCTGGCTCTCTGCTGTGAACACTTAGAAAATAATTTTTAAAAAACTGCTTTGGACCTCATATAAGCAAAACACCTCCTTGCAATTCATAAAAGTAGGCTGTAGTTTTTCAGGCTTCTCTGTGAGCCTGAAGAGGAAAAAAGTGCATTTTTTAGGGAATCCACTCATTAAAATTAATCCACCTCTTAAAAGAGCTATGCCATTTTTTTTTCAGCCTGAGGTAGTAAGGCAGAGACATGTCACTGCTAACGTTGGAATTGGCACTGAATTTGTATTTGAACCAAAACTTGAGGGAGGTCCTTTCCCTATGAAACAACTGAGAAATTACTTGGAAGTCAAAAGAGCAACCTGAAAAATGAGAGGGTGATTTAATGAAGAGGAGGTGTGTAGTGGGCTCAGTTTTCCAAAGCACTTTTTCTGAAGTATTTTCAAATTGTGCACAGCTCTAATAAACTTACCCTTTGTAGTTCAGCCACAGAGGTACTCATATTGCAGTAGGCAGAACATAATGCTTACAGGAGAGGCTGCATCATGCCCTGGGGCTAGACATACCACTCAATAGATTACATTTGTTGCAGGAGACTTTGATGTGATTTGCTGTGATGCTTCCCAAATCGGGGGAGTTCATGAGGTGTGTTCTAAGTGGTAGGCTATCAAACTGGACTCAGTGTGTAAATTGTGAGTCATGTTGTCAGGAAAGGTAGCCAGACAGACATGGTAGAAACAGGACAATTTTTATTTATTTATTTATTTTCAGGCTTGTATGCTGCCCATCTCCCCCAATGGGTGACTCTGGGAGGCTCACAATAATAAAAAAGGAAAAAAACAAACAAACAGAGGTCTCTCCAAACATGGATTAAATCTATAAATAATTAAAAAACATATATTAAAAATGCCCTAAAAACCTCCTATGATTTTAGCCCTAAAAAACCTGTAGGATGCTGGGGGGGGGGGGGGACAACCCATCACCCCACCAGCCATCTCCACAGGTGTGGGCCCCCCTTTGGCCCCCAGGCCTTCTGGCAGAGCCAGGATTTAATCCCTTTCCTGAAGGCCATGAGGGAGGGGGCACACCGCACCTCAGGAGGCAGGATGTTCCATAGGGCGGGCGCTGCAGCAGAAAAGGCTCTCTGCCTAGACCCCACCAATCGAAATTCCTTGACTGGTGGGGTCTGCAACCTGCCCCTTCTGCCATGGATGGGCAGTTTTGAAGATGGAGGGGAAAAGAACAAGACTTTTCTTACTGTCAGAAAAGTTTCTAAAAGAGGACAACATGTCTAGGATAAGGGGCAAACAATTCAGCACCATTACCCTGGGTGTCAAGCTGTCATGCAGTTAGGGAAGACCACGGAAGCAAAAATTAGACAGATCTCAGTAAGGTATCTTTGATGCTAGTCCGGGGGTTATTTGCAGGACTGCCTCTCCCTGAAGGTATCTTCCCATCCTACTAGGTTAGATAGGGTGGGCATGCTCCAGGTCCCCTCCCTTAAATGTTGTCATCTGATGGCACCTCAGAGGCACATACTCTCTGTACTCACCCCAGCTTTTTGGCCTACTCCTTTAGAAAGAATGGTCTTCATTGTAATTTTTTTTTAAATCCAAATCAGTAATAACTATGTGGTGGGGAAGGGGGAGGGGGAGATATAGCTATGTTCTCAGTTTTTTAAAATAATAAAAATAAAATTAGAACAATGGAAAACAATTGAATACCTAATTCACTTCTGTACCTAGTGTCTCACTGAGAATTGCATTTCAGCACTTCCACTTGGGCACACTAATGATTCTATTCAATTATTCTACCTCTAGAGAAACATTATGCTTGATCATACACTTTATTTTATTTGACTGTTTTTTTTTTTTTAACTCTGAACAGAAACCATGTTCCGGTTGAACAGTTCTGCGATTATACATAATTCAACGCACCAAGAATGTGCTGGTGGAAGTCTTTAGCTTGTGATGGAAAAGCTTTCTGTTTTTAGTGCCAAAACACAGCAGAAAATATGCCCAAGGTAGTAAGGCAGAGACATGTCATTGCTAATGTTGGAATTGGCATTGAATTTCTATTTAAACCAAAATTTGAGGTAAGAGGGAGGTCCTTTTGCTATGAAACAACTGAGAAATTACCTGGAAGTCAAAAGAGTTTCAAGGAATGAGTGTAAGATTTCCTTGGGGAGGATTCTAAATTATAATTTATTCTTGAAAGCTGTTTCTGGCAAACTTTGAAACAAATATGGACAGACTCAACTCCTTTGGGTTTGCTGTGCAAAAACAGTACATTCAAATGTAGTCTGTTCCACTTTCCCACTTCGCTCCTTCTGTCCATTTATTCCACCCCTTTTTCAGCTCCTGGTTAATCTGTGCATAAACTTGCATTTCAGCTCACATTTAAGCACAATTTTCTCCACTCGCCCATTTCTAAATGCCTTTTGTCACTACATGGTCACCTAAATGAATGTTAATTTCTTATTTATATGTCTGTCTGTCTCCAGGAAGTGTATCATAACATTGGGAAAAAAATGTAAGCTACTGAATAACTACATTCTGATTGTACATGCTTATTAAAAATTGATTACTAAGCCACTTTGAATCAGATCAGAAATGCCACTAGGCATCTATGCACTAGTCTGCATCTGGTTTCGCATGAATTTCTCCTGTAAGTCCATTATATCACCCTGTCATTGTTATTAACTTTCTCCTAAGTCAAGAAGAATATTACAAGATAATGTCCAAAAGATAATTGTATTCCAACCACTTATTCATTCTGAAACTGATTATTAGTCCATTTTTCTTGAGAATACAGACCAAACAAAATATTCTGACATCCTTAACATGATGGTTCTTAATTCTGCTTTCATTTTTTTGGTCATTTTTGTCAAGTTTTCCATTTTCAAGCTGTGATATGAACAATATTTAAAGCAAAAATAAGGCTTGCTCCTTGGCCAGAATGACTGAAGAAAGCTAAGGAAAGGCAATAGAAGGGTTTCAGTAAATCTAAAGAAATTTCTAGAAGAGGAAAGAGTCACCTCTCTCTCCTTATTGATGTTGGTCACAGTGATATCTCCATATCCAAACTCTGAGTAGTAGTCATTAAAGTTTTCAGTTGACATTTGGATAATGAACGGCTTACTTCTTTGAACAAAATTGATGACTCTTAGCCATGTGAAATCAATCTCTGGCCTGCAGCATTCAAAAGCATTAAGATTGCCAAAGGACAGTGATCTTTCTAACCTGCCCTCCTGAAAGTTGCTTTCCAGAGTTAGCAACTTACCTTATTTAGGCTGTATTATTTGAGTTTTGTACAATTTGCTTTTTGGATAGCCAAACTGCCTAGAGTCACTCTGCAGTGAGATGGGCAGTGACAAATTTGAAATATAAAGAAAGAAAGAAAGAACATTAGAACATAATGCCAATGTGTTGATGTGTTAGTCTGAATTGTTAAATATAAAAGGACCTGTTTTAATTCAAGCTGAACAATATTAGCAGAATTCTTGCTGTTTATGACAGTTGCAATGTGGGCAATTTAGACACTGCCCAAATTGTCTGGAACTACTGGGTGTTCTAGCTTAGAAGCATCTCAACATTGGCCATGTTCTCTAGAACAGCTGGAAGTTAAGTTTGGAAATATCTGGAGGGATACACATATTTGCCTCAAAGGCACTCACATTGTTCTCTCATGACTTTCTGTTAGAGGATTTTGCACCAGAATTTTCTTCTTCAGGAAACTTACTTAAGCTCCTCTGAATGGCCTTAGCTGCACTTGGCAAACTAAAGTCACCAATTATTGCTGTCTCCAAAAATCTCCCAAGACATGTACAGGAGAAGCCTTTCTTTTCTGAAAGGAACAGTGGCTGACCCAGTAAACTTTCAGATGTAATGGACAATTTTTCCCTCCTACTACTCAGACCGATTGAGAGTTTATTGCATTGACATTCCTGCTGTACAGCACTTCGGTTCTGAAGACAAATGCGCTATACATGGGGCTGCCCTTTAAGAACACCTGGAAGCTTCAATTGGTCCAAAATGTACTGGTGTGGGCAATCATGGGCGTGTCTCTTTTTGCCCATGTTCCACCTTTGCTCCGTGAACTGCACTGGCTTCCAGTTTGCTTCCAGGTGCAATTCAAAGTGCTGGTGGTCAGTTATGAAGCCTTATGTGGCATGGGACCACGGTACTTGAAGGGCTGCCTTACTCCCATTGTCTCTACCCTTCCCATTGGGTTGAGCAAAAGGGGCATGCTGCAGGTTCTATCTACTAGGGATTGTCATCCAGTGGGACCTAGGAAGCCTGCCTTTTCCACAGCCATGCCTGCCTTCTGGAACACCATACCATGTAAGGTTCAGCTATTCCTGATTCTGCTTGCCTATTGTAAAACCTTGAAGATCTAGCTATTTTCACAGGCATGGGGCTAGGAAAATAATCAAGCCCATGCTGTTGGTGAATGGTATGTTGGGAGCCACTCTGTGTCAGTCAGCTGGGAATGGTGTTTTTATTTATTTATTTATTTTTAATATACATCATGCTCATATTATATTTTAATTCCTATTGGCTGCCCAGAATTGCATTGGGGAGGTGGGCAGCCATATAAATTGAAATAAAGGAATAAATACCTTTGCAACTTCAATTGCTTTGAAGCAGCTTTTTGCTTTGGAATGAGAGTGTTGCCCAGCCCTCATTAATCTGAGAATATTGTCTGTTCCTTTCTTTGATAGGAATTTGTGTCTCTGATTCAAGAATAGATATTTATCACTTGATAATCTAGATCAACATTTGTGAAAGCATCAGGTTTCCCTGCTCAGTTGAGAAGAAAATCTGAAGGGATTTGTATAACTTCTTTATAAATTAGAGGGATAGCTCTAAACTATTATTACTTGCTTATATCAGGCCTATATTTTAAGATGGGTTTGCTAAAGCAGCAGTGTGAAAAAAAGTCCAGTTAATTAATCTGTCCCATTTTATTGTTGCCTTTGATTAAGAATTGTAGAAGATCTGCTTTCTTGTTTTTCTTCAATAAAAGCAGGTCCTTTGGTGCTGATTATAGCTTTCTTCTTGTGGATGCATTTGCCTGGACCCAGCAGGAAATGCTTAGCTTTCAGACATAAATATATATATTTTAAATAACCCAAACCCAACTTCTAATATATTTCAATGCACAAAGAAAGTATAAAAGGATTAAAAGCTCATATCTGGCTTATTTGCTAAAATAGATGCCACTGAGCAGAGTATCTTCTGTGTTTCATTTCTAGGGTCAGGGAAAAGTTACAATAAAGGTGATCAGAAATCTTGAAGATGATGACTGCACGAAAGAATATTGTGCATTTATTTGATTACATGGTCACAGACATAACTGAGATACTACTGTTACCAGGGGCTTCCTGTGGTGTGGAGTAATGTGCTGAAAGCTTCTTGTTAAAAGCAGCATTTAAACCTTTTGTCTAATATTAAATCAAGGATTTAATATCGAAGAGCACAGAGCTGTATGATAGAAAACAGGAGCCTTTCATTATTATATTAGGTACTAACACTACATCAAGATGTACAAAATAGATTTGTATATTTCTGAAAAGGATCTAGGTTTTTCTTAAGAGATGAATGTACGGGCAGCATGCTATTAAAACCAGTACAATGCCTACAAATAATAACCCAGAAATAATGGGGAAATACATATCACAATGAAAATCAAATGTATATATCCAATGAGATCCACCACTAACCCATCATAGAGCCGGGGGAAAAGACCAAGTTTTTAAATAATGTCTAAAGGCTTCTAGGCTATGACCTACAATGCCTGATAGAAAGAGAAGCTCAAACAGATATCCTGAAGTGATGTTCATTAGACATTTTAATCTAGAATGTTATGAAATTAGAAGAAAACCCCTTTGAAGCACATCATCCCTTTGCATAAGCAGAGCTAAGAGAAGATAAGCAAGTGGATTTCATATACAAATGGTCTTCAGAAAGTTTATCGTAAGAATTAAAACTTATTGCCCACAATGTATTTATAGCAGTGTTTCTCAACCTTGGCAACTTTAAGATATGTGGACTTCAGCTCGCAGAATTCCCCAGCAGAATAGCACTGGCTGGGGAATTCTGGGAATTGAAGTCCATGCATCTTAAAGTTGCCAAGGTTGAGAAACCCTGATTTATACCCATTATTCATTTTGCTGCATGTATGGCAGAAAATCACTGCAGAACAGAATCCTGAATTTGATGACAAGTCAAGTGATCTAAATAACAAGTTAAGCAGGCAATGTTATATCAGAACTTATGTATGCTCATGAAAACACACACAAATAGACATTCACACACACTGCACACATTACATGCACATACACTGAGACACATTCTAATTAGCATGTTGTTTTCTTGTTCAGTAAGATCAAAATGAGATTAGAACGATGATGATGTCATCAGGTTTAAGAACAGGAGATCCAATGCGCCCTAATTAACCTAATGATTTGGGGAAATCACACAAAATATCTAGGCTGCAATAATTGGTAATTAAATTGTACTGATGACCTCTTACCCTCCCAAAGAAAGAAAGGGGGGAAAAAGCTATGCAAATACTTTGACAATTGTCTGGCTGAACGGAAATGAAAACTTTAATTTAATAATAATAATAATAATAATAATAATAATAATAATAATAATCCTAAACCCTTGTGATGATTGGGTATGCCCTGAAAAAAAACAACAACTATGTTTTCTTGGCACACACAGTGTATTTTGATACTCTGTATAGGAAATGATTCTGTCTACAGTTTGCAAGTCCAAATATACACCAAGTACCATTTTCTTCTTATTGATCATGAGAAAACCTTTGCAATATCAGACCAAGCATCTAATTAAAAAATCCTGTTTCTTACAGTGGTGAATCACATGTTCTGGGAAAAAAAAAAAAGGTTGAAATGCCCTAATGTTTGCATGCATTTTGGACTGATAACGCAATGGCATTTTGGCTCTGAAGACAGAAGTTCTGCAGTAGCTCTATCTATCAATTTGTCCAATCCTTTATCGAGGCTATACCTACCAGTAAAGGTAGATGACAAATGTCTCCCGATTAATTTCTTATACAGTTTACCTGATTTGCATTTCCAAATTTATAAATCAATTTGAACATGCATGTGTATCAAAATGTCCATATTCATAAGGAGGAGGGAAGGAAGGCAGACAAGGCCAAACCCATATCTAAAGAAAATGTGTGTGTGTGTATGTGTGTGTGTGTGTACTTAAACTCAGTGCTGGCTTTTCTTTTTTCTATCCTGCTTGCTCAATGTATACATTGATATGAAGGTAGGGCCAAAATAAAGAAAACGGGAATATAAAAATCTCAGTACAAGTGAAATTGAGAGACTTCACCTATCCGTAGCTATTATCACATTTTGTAACACTAATTCCAGAACTTGCATATAACTTACGCAAGAAAATTATTTCTGTTCTCTTTCGAGATCCAATCTGCTTTATTGGATATGTTATAGGAGGCAAAGGAGAAATTTATCTCTTGCCATCTTTTCTGATCTCATTGACAATTTTATCACAATTGTTTCTTTTTTCCCAATTTAAATATTTCCAAGCTGTAAACTCTCATAGGAAAGATGTTCCAGTTCTCTGTTCATTATATATTACCCATTTTTTCCCTCATTTTTAGTTAAGGTGTTTAATTCCTTTTTTTCCAAATCTCTTATTCCTTTCCCAACTTTGATTACATGAGAAGTAAATAATATGTTCCACACGGACTTAATTTCATGAGTTCTGGGGGGGGGAAAAAAAAAAAGATTTATTGGTTTGTGACCAAATTGATTTGGGTTTCAAACACTGAATTATTTCTTGGGAAATTAAAAAGGAATTATAAGTATTACCACATCGGTGATTGGTTTTCTGGTTGGATGCAAACACAAACACAACTTTTTTGGCTGTGACTGTGTTGTGAAACTAAGTTCTTAATTATGATGATTTCATTTCTGTATTTGTTTATTTATAATACAACCATAGAAAATAAACAATTTACTGTAGCCTCCTTAATAACTCTTGCATTTTGTCATCTAATGGTCAAATCACATCCCTGCTTTTCCTGCTTTTTATATATTTATATATTCTTATTATGTGTGTGCATCTTTGTATATATAATTTACTACATTTTTTATTTTTATTTATTTTATTATCAAACTTGTATGCTGCCCAACTCCCCCAACGGGTGACTCTGGGTGGCTCACAATAATAAAAAAGGAAAAAAAAACACGAGTCCCTCCAACAATGGGGTAAAATCTACAAATAATTAAAAAGAAACATATATTAAAAATGTCCTAAGAACCTCCTATAATTTTTTTAGCCCTAAAAACCTGCAAGATGCTGGGGGGGGGGGGGCAAACCCATCACTCCACCAGCCATCTCCACAGGTGCAGGCCCCCATCCGGCCCCCAGGCCCTCTGGCAGAGCCAGGATTTAATCCCTTTCCTGAAGGCCATGAGGGAAGGGGCACACACAATATTGTTTTATTTATATGTACTTTGCCATAAGTTGTGTTTCTATTTGTTTTGAATAAGACTCACTTTTGAAAAGGAGTTTTTTCCTAGCCAGTTTGAATCTGCTCATTAACTGCATTAGCCTCCTTTTGGATCTGTTCTTATATTTCTGTATGTATGCAATATATTTTCACTCTGTCTGTCTGTCTGTCTATCTATCTAACTCAAAATAAGCTCCAACTATACTTAAGAGGCATGATAAATCTGATGGTCCCATTCAATTTCCTTTCAGTTAAGTCTGCTTTCCACAATTTAAATTTTGACTAGATCCATTTTTGGAGCTGCTTTCCAGTTACATACCATTCAATTCAAACACTGTCCATTGTTCCTGAATTATTCAGCAGTTCTTCCATATTGCCCAGAATGGTGGTCAAGATGTGCATGTTATGGTCTATTAACTCTTCTAAAATATTGCATTTATTTATTTATGGTCAATGACCAGCAAAATAACTACAACATTAAAACCACACATAAAAGCAGGCTGAAATACAATAAGAGCAAACAAAGTGCCCTATAGACCTGTCAGTTAAAATTTACACATATAAGAAGTAAACAAAAGAAAATGAAATAAAACAAAGCAAAACAAAATAGAAAAGATAAAAGTAAAATTAAGCTAAAGGAATAAAAGGACTTCCTCATAACATGGTTACAAGATTTCCAATTTTAATTCAGTGGGGAAAAAAAATGAAAGAAACACTTGAAATTCTCCTGATCAATACCTGGTCAGTCTTGAGCTCTGGAATTCAGCCAGTTGGTACCTGATCAAACCATCTGGAAATTCCAGACTGTATTCAGAAGGAAGGCCGTGAAAACTCTGGTGATTTGTCCATGTTATCACCAGGGGTTGAGCTGCACTCAGAGCAGAATTTGTTTTTATTTTTATTTTAATTCAGAGGAACGGTGAGCTAGAGATGTATTCATGGGCATATACATATGTATACATATAAATTGAAAGGAAGGACCTCAAAGAATATTAGTGACAAAGATGCTTACGTAGCATATTCCACCAGGATGGGATATTGAATTTTTCATATTTCATTGGGTTGCTTGGTTGGGTGTGTGTATGTATGTGTAAGTACACACACATACACACACACACACACAAATATACAAACATGTAGAACTGGTGAGTTAGCCAGCTGCTCCTGAGATATTATGGGTTGTTTCCAACCTTGCGACTAGCCATGGGCCACCAAGAAGCACAGTTACGTCAGAGCTGATAGAGCTGACTTAAGCGATTTGAAGATGTATTTGTAGAAACCATATTCTGCTTGGACTGGTGGCAGCAAGTTTCAAATTATCCTGGGTTCAGTATGTTCATAAATCAGCATGGGCAGATCATAATATTTTACTCTGGTTAGGATCCCAAAATATCTAATTGAAGTGATGAATAACCAAAGGTTCTTCTAAGGCTGTAAAAAGGCAAAACCTGAAGTTCTGATGAGTCAGAATACTAAAAAGTGCCATTGAATAAGCTTTCTTTTTAAAAGGATATACTTTTGGAATTAATGAAATTAAAAAGAGCTGTGACTTGTTTTAAAACCATTCATTATAAAGTTTACATCTGTCCATTATATGCAATGGACAGAAGGTGTGACTAGAAAGCTTAAGAAAACAAGTGGGATTTGTGAATTTGCTGAAGATGATATGGTTATTGTATTTCTGCCATGTGCATGCTGAACTAAAGAATTATTAAATGGATTGTGAGTTGAAAGGAGTAAAATGCCAATAATTTCAACAACTACACATTTATAAGGCCTTGGGCACAAAATGGTGCTGTATATTTAGCTATAGAATTGAGTGCAAAAGGCATTAAAAAAAAAAAAAGATGGCATAATAATTAGCTGCAAGTTGAGACACAAAGCCTATATGAAGTCCATTACAAACCTGTGCTTTAAAATTCCAAAACCCACTCAAAAAGCATTAAAGTTTAAGAGGTATATGCATATCTTCGGTCAACTCTATCGTATGTCTTAAGCAAGATTTAAATTCATGAACTCATGAAGGCCAAATTCCACTTCAAGATGTAATTTCTCAGTTTTAACATTGTGCCTTGTTGGTTAGAAAAAAACAAAAAACAAAACTGAACAGAGAGAGAGAGATGGAGAGAGAGAGAGAGAGAGAGAGGGAGGCAACCTCTAGTCATCTAGATGTTCCTGAACTATAGTTTCCTAAACCCTTCACCACTGATAGTTTGCAGCAAGCTTGCTGCAAGTTGTATTTTACCTGGAAGATGAGAGAATCTTCACTGCTACTTTAAACGTTAAACATTACTAAAAACATTAGTAGCACTATCCCACTTTCTTCTTCTCTGGGAGGGAGGGAGGGAGGGAGGGAGAGAAATTAATGCTGAAGTGGGTTCTAGCATAAGAATACATGTCAGTATCTTGTCAGTGTATAAAGCATATAAAGAAGGGGGAAAACCCCTAAGTATTCATCAAGTCTGCTGTTCAGCCAATGGATGTTCTCCCCTGGATGGAGGGCTACATTTGCAAACAGATTGCATAATCCCTCCTCTCAGTACCCATTGCTCCAGAAAATTGCTTATTCATGACTGGATGGATGGTTCTGGTTGTGGATGGTTCAAACATCCATACAATACAATTTTCACTGTGGCCCATGTCTTTCAATAGCATGTCTCTTAGTGTATTTCTGATTGGAGAAAGAGAGCAAATTTTGATCCTAAAATCTGTAATGGATGCACTAGCCTTTCGGTGTGGTGGTACTATTAAATAAAACCTCTGAATTAATAGTGTGGATTTTTTTCTTCTCCTCTTGATGTTAATTTAATTTCAGATCATGACTGATTGTGTAGTGAAAACCTGTAACCAAATACATGTTATTAAAACACCACTTTTATTGGAGAGGGCTGGAATATGCTACAGCAGCATTTAAAACTTGATCAAATCCCTCCACTTGTTCTCTGTTTGAGTTATATCTTTCATCCCTTGGAGAGATTTCTGAAACAGGAACTGAAGAAAAGTGAGGGATCTGTTCCTTTTAGAAGAAGAAGTAGAAAAAAATTGGCTCTTGGGTCCTAAAGATCCAGAAAACAGTAAGAGGTCCATGTGTGAAAGCGTATAGTTATGCCTCTGAAAACAGTGAAATAGAGGAAGCGGGGAGGGAAGGAAGGAAGGAAAGAATAAATTGATTTCTCTTGAGAATATGAGAAAGCATCTTTTCCCGACTGGGGGTGTGGTTTGAAGGACAATTTCTCTTTTTCTCTTTCTCACTCTCTCTTTCCTGCCAGAGAAGCCCCTGAGAATTCCAGAACATTTTTTTAAAAAAATATTAGTTACTTCACTATAGGAGTTGAGTTATCACTGTAGCCTAGGGGAAGAATCATCTGTTGACAATCTTATGTTCGTTCAATCATAAAACTATGGGTAGTAACCTCCAACAAGGTCACTTTGGCTGTACATGGGAGTTCAGTCACAATTCCCCATCCAATTCTTATAACTCTCTTGGGGATTTTTTGGAATGAGATGAGACTCACAAACACCTTCCTAGGATAGCAGAAGTGCCAGAAGGATATAACCTAAGCTGGTGCTTATGATACTTTCCCCTTTAAATATCTTTTGGTTTGTAGAACCAAAAGTAACCTATATATCTTTTATCCTCTATGGGAAAGTGATGGGCAGAAACTTCTATATGACTAATCTTTGCCTGAGTACTGACACTAAAGCAGTATAGTGCCTGAGTTCTTACCAATGTGTACAGAGAATATTCTAAGCTCCATTTAGGTGCTGTGTGGAAAAGTTGCACAATAGAGAAGACAATCTCTACTTGGATTGATACATGATTATCATTATCTTTCTAATAATAAACCATCCTATCGATCTGGACCAGAGCCAGATTATTGACACAGATAACAGCGCTCTATCCTGCCCTAGCTCCCTATTATTCATTGTGATATTATTTTTTCTTTGGAAATACACAAATTAAAAGGGCCTTTTCAACAGATTGATGTGGGCACCTGTAAATGATTGCTGATATTGTTGAAGATGCTGTCTCATCAATGGAGAACAGTTTATTAAAACATAAATGTTATGTGCAGTTGAAATGGTCTTCTAAGATTCCTTTCATATATATAATTTTATTAGGAATTTTGATTATCATAGTAAAATGTAGTACAAACTAAATGTAAAGAAAGAAAAGAACAGAAAGGAGTAAAAAGTGCAAGGAAAAAGAAATAAGAGAAAAATAAGAATATAATAAAGAGAAAAGAACTATATAAAGAAGTGACTTCCAACTTTCATCACAAGTATAAACAAATTTAGTGACTCTTCACCCCTCTGAGGTTACAAACTGTTATCTATTCATCCCATATCCAATCTCTTATCTATAAAGAAATCCATAAAATGTCATCCTTTCAGTCCTGGTGTCAGCAGAATGTCCAAAAAGGGTTGTCAGAAGTAACAACATATCTTGTTTTAACCTCGCTCAAATAAACCAACTTTTTTATTTTAAAGTTGCACAATAGTCTTCTCTATCGTGCAACATTTCCACTCGGCACCTAAATGGAGTTTAGAGTATTCTCTGTACACATTGGTAACTTTAGGGTCCACTACACTACTTTAGTCTCAGTGTCATTCCTTACTTTTACTTCTAACAGTCTTCATCTTTAGATCATTCAAATATTGTCATAGGATTTAATTTCTCTTCCTTTCTTCTTTGTCCCATCATGCAGAGTTCTTCAAGGCTTTAAGAAGCCTCTTTTGTAAATCCAATATCCAGGTCACTCTCTTGGTTTGTCATTTATATTTCTCTTTTAAATTTTAAAGCCTCAGCCAGTTTCTTTTTTAAGCCATTCTCTTGGCCTGTCAGTTGTAAATCTGCTTTCGATTCTATCTCTACTTTGTCAGATAAAATTTGTTCTATATCTGTCATTTTTTTCAATAACATGAATAACATTTTGGACATAGTCTATCCATAGAAGCAGACATCATAGCTGACATTGCTGATATTGTGGCTACTATTTCCTAATTCCATTCTTCAAAAGTCTCCTTCAGTATTTTTGTTGTTATAATGTTTTGCATCATTTTATAGGCTTGTAAATCTTTTCTCTTCCTAAAATCTTTAGCTATTTCTAGTGTCCAGTTTTTAAAATCTGAAATTGCTTACCTTTGTTATTTCTTATAAAAACCAAAACAGGATCTATTTCCCATGAGAAGCTGTTCATTCTGTATAATTAATTCCAAAATTTTATTGTAAAAGATTCAATATTCCAATTTTATTTGGACTCAGTCCATTTATAACTTTCTAAAATCAAAATCTTATTTAGCTTTTTGCTGTTTATTTCAGATTCTTTAAATTCTTAAGCTTATGATTAAAATTTTCTTTCATTCAAGATTGAAGGCAGACTTACCTGGCATTTTCAAACTTGTTGTTCAGAAGGTCTCTAATAGCTTAAACGTAATTAATGGGGAATTTCCAAAAGTGATTAGAAAGTGAAGTTTGCAAACTTAGTGTCCCTTAAAAGTCTCTGACATGGGTGCAAGCAAGATGGCTAATCCTGCAGTTTCCTCATGAGAAGCAGCCATCCAGAGCACATGTAGACCATCTTCCATCCTCTCCTTATCCGGAGAATTTCCAAGGAATCTGGTCTTCTAAGATTTCTATAAGTTATTGTATTATCGGGGGGGAGGGGTGCAGAAAACAAGAACTATTGGGAGGGAGGTTTTTCACGTTAACATAAATCTTCAGGAAAACATGTCTGTATTGTAGCAAGGCACCTACTAATATTGTATTAATGCTATAGACATTCTTGGTTGAGAATCCTTGTTTCCATAACAACTTAGGAACATAAGGTATCTTATAACAGTTCAGACAGTTCTTCGAAGTTATCCATTTTCAATAAATATCCTTTACCTGTGTTGGAGTCCAGCTGCCAGAATGTGAAGCCAGTGTGAGTTTCAAATACAGCCGTGAAGAAGTTCCTTTCCTTAGAGGTCTGATGTAAGGATTATTGAGAATTGGTGCATGAAGAACTTGAAAATGTAACAAATGCATGCACAATAAATTAAAGCAACTAAATGGATGTTTTTAATCTAACACGTTTTTGAATGCCAAGCTAACAATACCACATTGTGATCATTAAATATCCCTTAGCACACTTAGAGCTAATGGCAATTCTATGAAACTGAGTTGGTCTCCCGCCCCCCCCCCCCCCCCCCCGAATAAATCACACATTGCTTACTTCATATATAAGCATTTATTTGTTTGCTTTTTAGTTCTGGTTAGAATTTAGGTAGCTTGAGTGTTTCTGCAAACTCAAAATTAATTAGAAAAGATAATCACATAAGATGTAAATACATAAAGAATGAGTGTATATAGGCACACAAACACAAACACCTCCCCTTTCTCCCAGGAAAGAAGGAATCTTGCTAGGATTAACTGGAAAGCATCTGCATTTGAGCAAAAGATAAATGCGTGCATGTTATTATAATAATTTTACATGGGAAATAATAGAAACTTTAAGATACACAAATGCTAGGGTAGTAGGTAGAATGTGTGGCAGGCAATGAATGTTTATCAAAAGAAGCAAAGTAGTTGTTTGTAATAGTGTATTTTTGCCCACTTTGTCATATGGCAGTCACAGCTGGGCATGTCAGGGAAATATAAAAATTGAATGTGGTAAGAATTGGGTGCTTAAGAAATGTGTGTGATAAGACAAAACGTAGAGTCAAGAATGAGTGGAAGCTGAATGTATTTGGTACATGCCCATGTTTGTATTCAGTTGACACTCTCAAGGTAAAATGTCACTTTTTCATAAAAAGAAGGCAACCAGATATTATTTCTATTTCATTTGTGTGAAAATAAAAGCAAGCATTCCAGAGTAACAGAAAATATGGGCAAAAGCAGAACAGAGAGATGTGTCAGTCCAGACAGAAGGCTTTGAATTTCTACTCTTTGTCGGGAATAGATGGTCATGGATTATAATAAAATGACCTATCTTCTTCTCCAAATTTACCAAGCATTGCATTTTTAACTGGTATAGAAACAATCTGATATATCAAATATGGGGAGGGGGGGGAAGTAACATTCTTCCTGCAGTACACTTAGGCTGAACATATGGCTTTAGGTGGGTTGGGTTTATCTCTGTTTGATGTACTTCCAGCTGCTAAATCTACCATCATTCCCCTTTCATTTATTGTACTCCTAAAAACAAACAAACAAACAAAAAAAGGGGGGGGGGGACAACCCAGAGACCAGAAGTGTTAAGAAGAGCTAAAGTAACACAGTCTTGAGACACGGGCTCAGACTACAGATGTGACATCATATAGCACTGGAAGGGCTCCTTGGTTTGTTGAGGGCTTTGTTTTCCTGAATGAACCTGAAAGGTTGAATGCATCTTCTAGAAACAACAGCACTCAGCACACCATTGAACAGATTTATCAGCAACTCCATTTATAGCCCCCTTTGTCCTTTACACCCTCTTAAAAGCCTCTCTTAATATTGATTTTAGGTGCTTTAATGGCACCAGCAGCTTATGAATTTGTAGCATGTCATGTTAAAAAAGAAAAAGAAAAATAGTAATACTTAATACATTGGGGTGATAAGTGAGCAGCACTTCCAATTCCACAGAAAGGAAAGGCACTATTCTTAAGATATTAATAAACCTCAATAAACAACTGCACATTAAGAAAACTGCAGGGATTGGGGTCAAGGGGGACATCACTGGAAGAGAACTAAGGCAGCTTATAATAATAGCTTTTTCCCCCTTTGCATCATGCTTCTAAGTTGACATTTATCTTTTTATTTAATTCTTTGACATGATCTCATGCCTATGTCTTACTAGAGAATTATTTCTGTGTGGGTGGGTGGGTGAGTGGAGGGTTTTCTGGGCAATGTCTGAGCTTTTGGTTTAATTCCTTTAGTCTTCCAAGAGCTAATGGAGAGAAAAGTGGCCCACAAAGGCACACTATTCACTTGGGAGTCTAGATGTACATGACCCAGCTGTGGGAGAGAGAAGTGGAGTTGTAGCCATTCTTCTGCCACAATTTCTTTATTGGAATGATGTGGATAGGTGCTGAATTCACAAATGTGACTCTAGGTGGCTAACATAGGATTAAAATCAGAAATAGGTAAACAAGGAACATGAAAGAATCACAACAGAGCAAACAGAAGTCAAAAACACATTCAGAATCCTAAACCAACTTTTCAGGTGGGCTCACCCAATGTCCTAACTCATTGTTGGGGGAAAGCCAAGTTTTTAAAGATATACAGAAGGCCAGCAGGGTCAGAGGAATCTGAATCTTGGGGTGGGGGATAGGAGGCTGTTCCAAAGGCCAGGCACCAGGAAAAAGATGGCATTGTTTCATGGGGGGTGGGGGGGATGGGGATCAAAGCAGGACACTCCATTGGGTCTTATGACATGGGCAGACATACGCTGTCCTGTAACTCTCCCAGCCTTGTGCCTTGAAGGGCTTTTTAGTTAATAAGCAGCATCTTAAACCGCACAATCATCTTATCTTGATCACAATTGTGTATATAAGGCCTATGCACAAGGATGTGTGCCTGCAAAAAAATTATGTGCACCCAGGTTGGTACCAGCATAATATGAACTGCTGCGACATAACAGTTAGAAGTAGAGATTTTAGGTGAAGTCTTGTCAATCTCAACATTCAATCAATACAGACTCCAGATATCTAAAAAGAGTGAAGTTGTCCTCTCTCCTTCCCACAAAGGTGTTCTTTCCACGTGGAACAAAATTTATTTTGATGTATTTCATCCCAGTGGTTAAAATTTAAGAGGAAGTATTTTTCATCAGGAAGCCAAAGCAGGACCAGTGATTAATATCCCTGTCACATCCTCTCCATGCACAGCTTGCTATTGACTATGCAGTTCATAGATTTCACACATCAGATTCAGTTTGCTCAGAATTCTCAAGAGATAAATATGCTGATGTTCTACTAGTCATGTGTTGTTATCTCCTCTTGCTCCCATCCAACTGCCAGATTGCACATCTTATGGGCTTGTCTCATGTAGTTGTTTTGTACTTTTATAGGTGCAAAACGCTACTCATGAAAAACAGACTGATCCAGATGCTCTTCAGGGGTGGCATTAAGTTCTGATATACATAAATATGTCCAGCTAGATGACAATAAACAGCTGCCCTTGGCTGATCTCAAAAGCTTGACCTAATTTATATTTTGATGGAAGGTCTCCAGGGAATTCAGGGCTGGACAGAATAGTATGGAAAGTTTTTTTAAAAAAAATCCTAGGATAATGCCAAAACCACATCTGTATTATTCCCAAGAAAACTACTTGGAAATGTTGGAGTCTTCACGAGTTGAACTCAACTGCAAAGATTTCTTAACTCTGGCAGTGATAAACTAATATGGATTTGGGACATGCTCATGGAAATTAATGAGATCAAGATACAGATAATAGAATATTCAGAGATTATTCCAGTTGGATTATTTGTGATGGCAGTTGGGGACAGTGTGGTGAAGAAACCCTGACCAACCTGGCTTGAGACCTGGATCTGGAGTGAGGTGGGAGAAGAAAAGGGAACATGCTCTTATAGCCTAGCTTAAAAAAAATGGGGGGAAAAAGGATACAATTTTTGTTTGTTTCACCTGAATGGGCTGAAATGCACCTCCTCCCCTGAAGGCTGTTTTCCTTCCAATCTAATAAAGGCAGTCTCAATTAATACAGAATTCTTGGTCTGAGAACCTTCTGTTACTGGCCATAGTTGATGACAGCACTAGACCTGTGGTATATAATGATTCCTCTCCCCTACCAATAAGCGGGTTGTGAGAGGGATCCAATTAAGTTATGGTACCCAGCACAGACCAGGAGATTGGTGGATTATACAAAATATATACTTCTCATGTGTTAACTCTAATATATACTCATCTGTGCCTAATGATATATTTATAAGTGACAGTGTCATAGCTACAAGTGAAAGGTGAAAATCCTTAACCAAACTACAAGTTTCCCTTTTACCTGTGCTTTTTAACTGCCCAACTTTTCCAGAAAAAAGGGAGGATTGCCACAGTTCCTTCCTTAGACCTCTCCTTTAGGAACCAGGAACTCTGTTCCTTAAGGCTTATGGTCCTTTTACCCTGTGTGATCCTCTACCTTCCAGTCCTTGAGCTTCAGAAAGTGCTGCTGAAGTGTGAAGTAGCCTTGTAATTGGTCCCTTTTATGCATTTTCTTCTCTGACTCTTGGTCCTTATCAGTTTGTAGGAGGGAGAAAACAATGACATGTTGCTGGCTGTAGCTGGTCTGCCTCTTTGGAAGGCCTGTGAGGCAGTCAGGGTCTGCTACTCCTTTCACAGCTGTAGTAGATTCTGAGTCTCTTTACTCACACCACAGCTGTTTTGGTATCACCTCCTCCAGGCATGACTGGCTGCTGTAGGTCTCCAATGCACTCTCCTTTCTCTCTTCCACCAACACCCACACCTGGTGTCTTCAGTGTTCCTCTTTGATCTCCCTGCCAGTACAGGTATGGTCCTTTGCTCTCTTAAAGTCCCAGTGAACAATCCATAAGGAAGGAGTGCAGTTTGTAATAAGGAAAACTCAGGTCAGCCGCCTTGAGTCTTTCCTTCCACAGAGGTATTTCAAAGTGGTCTGACATTAAAGAAAAGTTCCTCTTGTTCCACCTTCTTGAGAAGTAGATTTGTAGGAGAAACAGAATTGCTTCTCAACTGCATTCCTTTTTCTTAATAACACATCATCCCCTCCTTACCATCTTAGTTGTCAGATGTTCCTGCTTATTGTAACCCACCACCTTAATTGCTTGACAGGGAGAGAACATGGAGAGAGCAAGAGAACAGGCAGTGGAAGCTGTGGCTTCTCACTACCATCATCCAGCCCATGTAGGGAAAGGAGAAAGGCAGGTAAGCAAACAGGTGAGGGGTTGGCAGCAGGTTCATTGAAGAACCCTGAGCCTTAGAAGGTACATCACAATACCAACCGTAAGAATGTTCTATAGGGTATCTTAAGGCAGGTGTGAAAAATGGGAAAAGAGTACCGACCTTAATTAATGTACTAATAAAAGAGGAGTGAAAGTTCCTATCTGTGGTGGATTGCAACAGAGAGCAAGGCTATCAGGAAGAAGGGAGTGCATTTCAAGAAGGGAAAGGAAACAAAAGACAACACAGTCCGGAGCAGGAGAGTGGGAAGCATAAGAGGTTCAGGATAGCCACCCCCTAGAATCTCCCAGGGTATATTCACTAGTTGCAGTACTACAGATTGAGTCTGGCAAGATTCTGTCTATATGGTGTAAGCAAATCCACTGAACTCAACTGGACTGTTTCACTGTTGTTCTTGGGCTGGGCCTGACACTATCAGAATTTTCAAGATTATGTACTTTACCTCTTCAAACACTTTATTGATGTCTGTGTAATTCTTGCTCCTTGATTATGCCCTGTTACGACTGCAGGTTGTGCATCTTCTGATAGGTGAGAAGCTGCAACTCATTCCCCCAATTTTCCATGGGGGCAATCTAAGAAATTCAATTTGATTTGATGACATCTTCAGATAGGGTGCAGCTGCAAAATTCTTACCTGTTGTTTTATAGATCTAAGTGTGGGAATTGGAATAGGTAGCCCTTGGTGGTAAACATCAAAAAATGTTCCCAAATTGTGCCACAAACAGGGGGTTTAGTCCACGTACAGATGGTTTGGCCCTTCCTTAAGCTAAGGCCTTTTATAGATGTATTTGTTTCTTCTCCATCTGAGCACTCAAAACAGCTAAATAAAGTATAAAATGCAAAATTAAAATGACTTGTCATTTTAAATTATCTTTTTTCCTCCTAACGCTATTCAAGAAATATAAGATGAGAGTAAACAAATCATGTGTTGCTATTCTTTTCCATAAGAAAAATCTTAGCATGGTGAACGACATCCTCCCCTTACGTGCATCTAATCAACTTCTTAAATATGCCAGCATGATTGTAGAAGCAATTGTGATTCAGAATACATGAAGTGGGAACTTCACAATCCTGTCACAAGAATATAAACTGATTACTTCCTTGTTCCTGGCGGAAGCTAAAATTGTAACAATCACAGTTTTCTTTTGGTCACAGTGTAATTAAAGTAATTCTTATTTCATAATTTATGAAGCGTGCCAACTAAGCTGCTCTTGTATTGCAAAATTGGTTCCCTCCTCAAGAGGTTTTGAGGGAACCCAACACAGAGTGAAGGTAAATGTAATGTTCCAATTACGTCAAGCTGAACTCTGCATGATTATATGAACGTATTCATGCAGGGTTTTTTGGCAACAATATGGAATTGGTTTGCAACTGCCCTCTTCCAGTATTATTTTCTTCCATACCCCCATCTATCTCACAGCTCTACGGGTTCCAGATGGTCTCCTATGTGAGTTCTAACCCTGTTCAACCCTGTTTATCTTTTTGAGATCAGCCAAAGATGAGAACAATACAAATTTCTTGTGGGATTGAATTAGGGAATCATATTCTTATGCCTAATTCAATTATTTTTAATGATGCCATTTTCTGACTAATTTTCTTCAGTGGAGGTGTGTTTTGACATGTAGAACAATATGTTGGAGCAGAAGGATATTCCTGTGTTCACCTTGTTGCATCTTTAGGATGACTTTGGATAGGGAGGCAGTGGAAATCGAAATCACACCTCATATATATACCAAGAAACTGTGTAATTGTAAGTGCTTATCTATTGCCAGCACTCATTTGTAAGAAAACATTCTATGAAATAGCATTAACATCCTTCCTTGTTGTCACTGTCTCATCAGAAGAGACTCCTCTGAGGATAAAATGTGGGGAATCTTACTCAGCCCTATGTAGCAGATAAGTCATGTCTTACCTGGGCTGGAATCAAGCCCCTTAGCAGAATAACTCAGTAGACTCAATGGCCTTACAGTGAGAACCAGCTGCATAAGTCATTGTAGCTATAGTATCCAGTATAAAATTCTGAGAATGGCTTTTGGCTGAAAGAATATCTATCGGTTGCAGGTCTGTGCAACTGGTTAATCTTGAGCTTTGAATTTTGACTACCTAACAAAGCTCTCTGATGTATTGTGTCCTCCTAACCAATACCAGATTTCACACTCTTGCTGTCACCCTCTGAAACCTTAACTAGAATTTAAGAGTAATATGGCCTTAATGTCTGTATGAACATAATGACCACTCTTAAGTCTGTTCCTTCGGTTATGAGCAATACCTTTAGAATCACTCTGGACTGTACATCTGCTTCATTCCAGTTCCAAGTGCTAACTCACTTCTTGGACAGGACAATTTATTTCCATTCTTTTATTCTGGAGGTATAGTAGTGACTTCTGCAGGAGACCAAGCTGTATGGGATCAGTATCAGCCCCTCAAGGTTTTGCAGATCAGGAAACAGACTCCACAAGAAGATTAGAACTAAGCTTTATTGAGATAGGCTATAGTGGTGTTTCTCATCCTTGGCCACTTGAAGATGTGTGGACTTCAACAAGCAATAGAATCTTGCAAGTCTGAGTGTATTTTTCCTCCCCTCCACTGAATCTGGGAGGAGTCAGCTTAAGGAATGCTTCTGCCCCTTTTGTTACAGCTTCTGAATATTTTCCTCAAGGCTATTTCCATTAAAATCTACAACTAGGGAGCAGCAGGTCCTGCTATGAAAATGCAATAACTCTTATCCAAATTACTTCTAACACCTTTACTGCTTTATCAGAAATGGTCCATTCCTGAGGATCCTCTGAAGACTCAGCATGATTATGCTTGGAACAACAATTGATTGCTACTTATTTCCCTGGATTTATTTAATTTTGTCCAAAAAAATTATATAACCATCCATCTGCCAGTTAATTTCTGACTTATTGTTTAGAACCTCAACTGGAGATAGACAGTGTTCATTGACCAATGGCAGGAAGGGCTAACTGATGAAGTTCTGGGTAAACTAAATTGTGTAGGACAGCTCTAAATTATATTGGCTTGATACAACAGTTCCTTTAGTGTGACAGAAGGCTGTCAACCTCAGCACCACAGGAATATCCCACCTTACTCAATGGATATAGAGCACATTGTTGCTCAGGCTTCAGGTTGGATCTTGTGAGTCTACAAAAGAGGAATGTATATAATTAGGCAAAGCATACATCTGCTTTTGGAGGAAGAGATGTGCCCCCAAATGCAACATCTGTGTTTGAATGGTAGGGTATTATACAGCTTTAGATTTGCCTTTAAAAAGCATTCTAAAGCCATAAGCATGTTTGTGAGATAGGGATCTTATAGCTTTACCTCCCATTCAGAAGAGGTGATTACGCATAGTGAGGGCTGAAATTGTGACCCACAGTGGTGCATTGCTCGGTATAAATTAGCTACAATTCTAAAATTATGTATACTTTTGTCAGGGGTTCTGTTTTAGCAGAACTGCAACTGTTCATTGTTTCATGTCTGTCATTTTGGTTTTCATTTGCTTCGAGGGGAAAAAACATACACCAAAGCAGACTGGTGATTAACAAGAAAACCTTAAAACACATTTATTGTAAGTCCTTTTGAATCCAACCAGTTTTATTCCCTCAAAGTTATTGAAGCCTAACAAATGAAGAATAAAAGTACTTAGAATTGCAGCCCAATTCATCATATTCAAAATAATGAATAATGAATTTGTGTATTGATGCCATTGGAGGAAAGGTGGGGAAGAGTAGCCCTTTGTAATGTTTTGGGATGGATCCAGAAGATGAATGATAAATTGTAGAAATAAGGAAATAAATTCAAACAGTCTCTCCCCCCTCCTGCAAATATCTGAGATTGGATATGAATCTATCGCAAAAGATATATTGCAACTAAATGAATAGGTATAATCACACATAACATGAATAGTAACTTTAAATCAGCGATGAATCTTGGCTTCCATTAACATTTTAAGATAAAAGGAACAGAGCTATATCATTTCAGAGTACATTTCTGTTTCTGGTTTGGGCTGATTTGTGACAAGCCCATAAAAATTCTCTTTCACTTGTGCTGACTCCAGCAAGTTTTCTTTTGAGTATAGGTTTGTAATTTAGACTTGTCTTCGGCACACATTGTGAAAATCTGGTAAATGTTCATGAATCATTCCAGCTGTCCCAGCTTTTCCTGAATATGTAGGAAGGATGTGCATTTTAGGGAGCTTGTCTGGACACGCAAAGGAATACAATACAGCTGGGCAATTCAGTCTTCTAATTTAATGACTCAGAAGTAGAACACAAAACAATACGTGTCATACCGGTAAGGTTTCCGAAGATATTTGTTTGGTCATGATCAGATGAATATTGAAGAAGGAAGCATTCTTTCATTTGCTGGCTTATGCTTCTTTCCCTCATTTTGGGGGGAGAAAAAAAATTCTTTAGTTCCTTTTGCTCCAAGCTATGAACACTGGGTGTTAAAAAAAGTCAGGATGATGGCTATAATCATGGAGTTGAAGCCTCCCCCTTTTTTTGCATGTGAAAAGGGGTGTGGCTTTGATCACTTGGGTTGGTGGCCATATTAAATTTTTTTACCCCACCTCCCCACCCCCCCAGACACCCCTGCAGGAATGGTAAATGCGGAAGGGTTGCATGTCATGTGAATGAAGCAGTAATAACAGCCAGAATTGTCTTCCCAAAGAGAAAACCATTATATGCTGCAATCCCTTTAATAATTTGTTGTGGAACAAGTTTGTTTTAATATGATATTATCTCTAACCTGTTATGTAGCTGTGTTGGCACCATAAAACACCTAGATCCTTGGTATGAATTTGGCCTTGGGGTATTTTTACTCAGGCAAAACTCAGCCTCAGATGAAACCGATTTGGAATGTAGTCTGCCAAGAAGAATTGTGCAGAAATGATGGAATCTGAGGAATGTGGCCCTGATGGATTATATAGTAGGAGTCTGGGACTTTGTCCAGAAGATAGATTTCCATGCTGCCAGTTGAATGTAGTGATGAGCAAGCAGCAGGGCTTGAACTTTTCTGAGAAGGACAGCCTGTGCATTTGTGGCAGTCAGGACAATGGGGTAGGACAAAGTTCAGATCTACCATTAGCTGTGGAAGGTTTCTGGGTGACTTTGGGCCAGTCAGTACCTCAGGATATGCCACAGAATTGTTGCTGTGGGAAACATTGGAGAAAGGGGTCCTAGGTAGGTCTCCTTGAGCTCCTCTTGAGATCTGATAAATAAATATGTAATAAATATCTCTTGTTCTTTAGATAATCCCCTGTTGTCACCAAGAGAAGCCAGCCATAGACTAGATATGTCAGCATCTAGAAAAGGCCAAGTAACCCTAGAGATGTGGATTAGTGGAGATAGCCTGCTGAAAGAACATGTCCTAATCCTAATTCTAAATCCTGCACCATGTTTTAATTTTATTGGGACCTTTTAATTTGCCTGCCCTCATTGAGCTGATGTGATGCCACAAAAGAAAGAGAGAGCAATAACAATCTTTGAAGACTTCAGGGAACTATGAAAGAAAGGAGTCAGAGGAATCATTTCTATAAGCATGAACCCATCCATCAGAAGTCCAGCAGGCTCCTACCCTGCTTGCCTTCAGGAAGGTCTTGAAGAGCTGGCTTTCCCCATAAGCACTGGGGTAGGATGAAAATGGTATGCTGATGTGCAAGATAGTGTTGCCCTGGAGGGCCATGAGTTTTTATTGTGATGGTTTTGGGGGAAGGGGGTTGCTGTTTTTATTGTCTTGTGAACCACCCAGTTACAATACGTCACTATATACAGTAAGTCTTTTAAATGAAATAAATAAATGGTGTGGCCATGATTTGTTTCCATGATTTGGAAACAAAAAGGGGATTAGCCAGTGGAGGAAGCTGAAGGAAGAATCAATCTGGAGGGACAGCAGGTTAAAAAAAAAGGAAGGCAGAGCAGTGAAGAAGATATTCTCAACTTTAAAAGAAGGTTGGACAATGGAGCAAATCACAGACATAGAAAGGTAGAGAGATTATTGTGGGCAGAAATGTGTACCTACAGGATAAAAATTAAACCTACAGTAGTGGCATCAGATTTATAGTTTTGTTAGGGTTGGGAAAATCCAGGCTCTGTGATCTTCACATTTTTCTCTAGATTCTGTTTCATTTCTACAGTAATATGACTTGAAACAAAAGCAAAAAATCAAATACACATGAAATAAATACCTTGATTTACATGCATCCATATTGATGCATGTAAACTATACTGCAGAACTTGGGTGGGGGGGGAGGCAATACTTGAGTGGATATCTACATTTTAATCAGTGAATTAGCCTCAGAGGATGGATGGGGTCAGTTCAATTAGGCGCTGGTAAAGATTAAATTCCTTTCAGGTGCCCTGAGAAAATTTTGTCAGCACTGAATGGCAGCTAACACTAATTTTGGAAAAAGCTAGCATTTTTATTACTCACCAGTCATTAGGGAGATCTGGATGGATAATGTTTCAAACAGCTGCAGTTGAAAAATAATTGGGCTATCACAGGGATCCAAGAAGTGCATACCTGGAGTCCTAAAGAATTTTTGCAATGATAGATGCAGTGTTTCTGAAATTACTATACCTCTAATATACTTGGTTGACCTCAAAGAAATTAGGTGGAGTTGGACTTAGTACTTGGTTAGAGGTAACCAGACAATCCAAACTGAAGGCCAAATTGGGAAATTAGAAAAAAAAAATCTTGGAAATAGGTAATGGCATTTTTCATTGTTCCCAATAAAACAACATGGACGTGCCTGTATGGTCATGAGGGGTCTCACATGACCTGAGCCTTTTATTTTATTTTGGATGATAATGGACAATGATGCCTACAGACAGTAAGGAAGATGACCTTGACAGAGATAGGCCAGCTCCATTACCAAAGCAGTGAGGGAAAAAAGAAATCTTAAGTCCAAAGCAAGCAGAAAGTATACATAAGTATGTTTTGAACTTGACCATGCAAGATTCTGTTGTTATAGCCACTCTCAGTAAGAGTAGTCTTAGCCTTACTGTGGAGTTGATTCTTGGTCTGGTGTACCTGATGGGGTGGACATCAATCTTGCAAGGGTGATTGTGCTGCACCTCCTCCCTTTCTTATACCTTTGTGAATTAGGGAGGTGTCTGTCTGAACGACCTCCGCATAATTTCTGCTTGTTCTGGATTTAAGCTATGTTTTCCTCCTCAGCACTGTGGTAATGGATCTTGCCTATCTTTGTTTGCTTGCTTGTTTGTTTATTTATTTATTAAACTTGTCCCCGCCTATCTCCCCCCAATGGGGGACTCTGGACATCTTACAACATATTAAAACAATAAATAAATATACAGTTAAAATTTATAACAGGACACATTTACAAAGAATAAAAGGAAAAGGAAAGATCCAGGAGGCCGATGGAAGCAGTAAGGTTATCTTGTTAAGGTTATTTTCCTTCTTCTCTACAAAGTTTTCTATTTATATGTTTGCTAGGTCCAGGAACATTCTCTCCTTCAATGCTTCTCCATAACAAAAACCCTGTGAGATAGATTGGGCTGAGACAAAGTGTGACTGGCCGAAAATCACCAGGACGCATAAGGGGGGACTTCAACTTGGACCTCCCTAGTCCTAGTCCTGCACCTTAATCACCATACTATATTGGCTGTTATTTATTTATTATACTTTTAAGCTATTCTGTAGGCGATATTCTCTGGGAATTGCATTGCATAAAACCAAAGAATACTGGAACTACAGATCAGTCATGGTCCCCATATATAACTAAAGCAGCAGTGAACTGCATTTCACTCAGACATGCATGTTAATATTGTTTAGTCATGGATGCAGGTTGAGAGCATGGGAATCTCTGGCTATAAAGATGCTGGGGAAAAAATGAAATCTGCTTAGCCATCGTGTGCTTATGGGCCATTTTTCAGTATCCTTATAGCCAGACAAAGCAAAGCCTGATTTGGTTTTAATTGCATGGGGTTCCCTAAAGAGATGGAAGTGTAGGTCTCTGTGTTGAGATTATGTTGATCAGCATAGTTATGTATACCAATGATCCTTGATGAAATGAACCATCAAAATCTTAATCCTCTTGCTTTGCTAGTTAAGCTTGAATGCATGTGATTTATTAATTACTTAAACTTTTTCCCCCGCTGATGAGTAGGTCAGAACAAGGAAAGTCCAAAATTTTTTGTTTGTTCATTTGAAGTTATAAAAGCAGTGGGGCAGATTAATTCTGCACTCGGTTGTAATTGGCTGGACAGCTGTTGCCATCAGTAAAATGTGTAGCCTGTCAGTATTGTTAATGTTAGGGACTGAGTTCTGGTAATCACCATCTGTGACTACTGACAAGTAATTTCACTTAAGGGCCCAGTGAAAACCCGATCCGTATGCAATTGTTTTGGAAACAAAGACGGTTGCTGAAAGTGGTTATTTGAACTGATATCATTCAGCGGACTTCACGAGGAAATTAACATTACTACAGGGATGACTGGCCATTATGATAAAGCAAAAATTCTGTGATTGCTATTGGGTCATGTGCAGGCTAATCACACAACATCCTTAGGTAGGTTGAGGAGAAACGTAGCAGCTGCATTCCCATAACAGCTTTGGTAGTGTTAACTCTGATTAAGTATTTTGTGGCTTAGTGATCAAGCCTGTTTGGAAATTTCATAATGCAGCGTGTTGTATCAACCCACAACATGGCTGATTCAATACACATGTTAACTGTTATGTGAGTGTTACTGAAGTTTCTGCCCAACAGATGAGAAAGTGAATCCCATCATTTCAAAGGCTGACATCTTTGAGGCTGAAGCAACTCCATGGGTTACTGTGTTCAGAAAAGCAAGAATACCTCATATAGGCAATATCAGTACAGTCTAGACTGCTATGACAATGACGACATGTCTTTAGCTCATTGAAGCATACCATTTTAAATCTTGACAAAGGGGAAGAGAAGACAAGGAAGAAATAAGTGTTAGGATCTTCATTCTGAGCAGCAATTAGAATTTGGATCCTAGCAGAGGAGATTTAACCACATCTAATGTAGCAATGGCAAAGGAGGCTAACAGGTGCAAGCCAACCCAAGCTTGGGCTGGAGTCAATGAGATCAGATCCAAGGATCTCCAGAATCTGAATTCCCATAGCGGCCACTTCTCTGAGGAAGCCACACCTTCCACACTGAGACTTGCATTCCTTTAGGCCTTGCATGTTACATGAACACAACAATTATGGTCTATAACTTTAGTTTAAAGATTAATGTGATGGGCACCCAACCACTGAAAGATATTTTCTTCTGTCTTTCACTTAGTTTAGTTGAAACCAATAATTGTATTAATATAAATTAAAAATATTATAGTAGGTTATCAGTAAGAGCCAATATGGTGTAGTGCTGTACTAAGATCAGAGAGTTCCAGCTTCACATTCATTTTCAGTCAGAGAGGCTCACTGGGTGATATAGCCAGCCCAGCTACTTCATGGGGCTGCTCTTGATGGGACAAAATGAAGAGATAATCTTATGGAAGCCTTGTTCGCCTCCTGGAAGAAAGATGGAATATAGATTGAATGAAAAATAAATAATAAAGGGAGAAGGCAACCAGGGAAGATACATTTTTTCTGTTCTTGTGGGCAAAAGGCATAGAAACACCTTCAGGGCTGAATGGAGAAATGATGGTCACCAGTTCTCTCCTAAAAATGAGCTCTTCCAACCCCCTGCCCTGATGTGGTTAAGTTTTAGAATTTTGTTGTGGATCTGAATTTGTCAGACAGCAGAATTGCTATTCACATGGAAGAAACCAGTGTGTAGTGGTGTGGAGAAGTAAAATATTTATACTAAGCATCATTTTATTTCTAAGTTGCATTGATATTTAGTACAGGTAGTTCTTGATGTATGACCATTCATTTAAAAACAGTTCAAAGTTACAACAGCACTGAAAAAAGCAACTTATGACCGGTCCTTACACCTATGACTGTCACAGCATCCCCTCAGTCACGCGATCAAAATTTGGATGCTTGGTATCTGGCCTGTATTTACGACAGTTGCATCATCCCAGGGTCACGTGATCACTATTTGTGACCTTTCTAGGGGGCTTCTGATAAGCAAAGTCAGTGGGATCTGGATTCGCTTAATGACCACAGCAAAAAAGATTGTAAAATCGGGTGCCACTCACTTAACAACCAGATCACTTAGCAACAGGAGTTCCGGTCCCAATTGTGGTCATAAGTTGAGGACTACCTGTAGGTTGTTTAGGAGTGACTATAGTAAGCTGAAGAGTCTTGCAAGCTATGCATCTCTTTTTCTCTCTTCCCTTCATTTGCTTGTTACTTTATATAACCCCAAAAGATTCCCTGTCGAAGAAAAGAAGTCATCTAAGCTTTACTAGGGTAGAAGTAGACCAGGGAATAAGTACAGGGGCAAGAACAATCTAAGGAAATTTTGGAAAGTAGCAGCAGCAGCTGGCCTCTCTGGGCTCAGAAGCTGAGCAGGGTCACTCCTAGTTAGTGCTTGTATGAGAAATCAACAGGGAATGCCAGTGCTATAAACTAGATTGAAAATTGAAGAGCATCAATCCCAGAAGAAATCAGTGGAAAACCAATTCTGCATTGGTGATAAGAACCTAACATGGTTGTGTTCATGTAGTAACCAAGAGTCCAATTTGACTGAAGAACATTTTTCCCTTTACGATTTCTAAAAGGATCATAGAAGACTAAAGGTCTTCACTTCAAATCAGGTAAGAAAATAATGAAATAATGGCATAATGGCACAGTTTAAATGCTGTCTAAACTACAGTATGGGGTCAGCAGAGGACCAAGCATGCAGAAGGGGGGTAGTCTTAAGAAGCAACAGAACACAGCAAGGCAGAACAAGCAATCAAGCCACCCCCACAAAGCAGTAGAGAAACATTTCATAGGATAAATGAATAAAGTAAGAAATAGTGCTAGCAAAGTGATGATGCTTGCTCTGAATCTTGAAGATTCACAAGGGGTGATGTGGCAGAAAAATATATCCAATTGCTGGAGACTTTCTTAAAAGTTGTGCTTAAAATATGTTTTCCAAAGTATGTCAGTGACTATCTCTGTTCTTTCTCTAGAGATCCAAGTCAACAGAATAGATATGAAATGGAATTGTTTGTTTTTACAACTAAAATCAATGAAGCAAGGAAGCCATGTTTGGTTTCATTTGGTATTTATTTCTAAAACAAATTCACATCCATAATATATGTCATGCTCAAAATCACACTCAGTATTTTCACAGGAAGATCTCTCTAGCAGAAGTCCTATAGCAGTTATATGTAAAAGTTTGTATGCACACATGCAGTCTTAATATTCAAACATTGTTCTGTTTCACTCTTTGTGTGTGTGTGTGTGTGTGTGTGTCTTCAAGTCAGTTTTTGACTCCTGGTGACTGCCTGGACTAGTCTCTGCAGTTTTCTTGGCAAGATTTGTTAGCAGTTGTTTGCCATTGCCTGCTTCATAGGGCTGAGAGAGAGTGACTGGCCCAAGGTCACCCAGCTGGCTTTGGACCTAAGGTGAGACTAGACCTCATGGTCTCCTGGTTTCTAGCCTGCTGCCACTACACCAAATTGGCTCTCTCTGTTCACCCCAATAATTTCAGTAAATCATTTTATATTGGTCTACCAGCATATAGATAATCTTTTCTTTTTAATTCCCTGCAGAAGAATAAGAGTTCCTGGAGACCCAAATTCATATTCTGTTCAGTTTGGTGACTCACAAAATGTACAGATCTGATTTCAGAGCAAGAAAGCTCAGAAAATAAGGTTGGTTATAATATGCATATACATATACATGAGTTCATGTGCTATAGCGGTTAAGGATGTTGGACTAGATATGTAGAGATCCAGGTTTGGGTCTCTCTTCATCCATGGAAGTTTATTGGTTGATTTTGATCCAATCACTCTTTCCCTGCTTATGACTCCTGTCATAGGAGTATTGTGGGGAAAACATTGGAGGAGGGAGTACTGTATATGCCACTTTGAACTGGATCTAGAAAACAAACATTGTCCATTATCATCCCAATCAAGCAAAGTTTCAAAGTCCAGCTAGACACCTCATGTGCTATCCATGTTGACATATCCATGTAGTTGTGTTATCATCACCCCTTTTCAGGAGGCCACCTTGAGCTCCTGAAAAAAAGGTGAGATATAAATCTAATAAACAAGGCAACAAATAACAACAGTTCCTTGAGTTTTGCAAGCTAGAATTCTTACCAACTCATTCAGCTCATTAATGGAATTGGAAAGACAGACCCTGAAAGTATTTTCTCCTTTCACAGACTGTATTTCTTCATGGCAGAATTGTACTTATGTATGGATTTCAAGATGCAGCTGAGAATGTTGCTTCTACAACATTAGAGTCGCACAAAAAAGCCTTTGTACCATACTCTCAACATTCACCTGAATGAATAGAACTGGACTGTGGGCAAGAATTATTTGTCTGAGCATTTTTACATTCACATGTGCTTTCACACTGAGATATAATAGCATCACATGTCATAAGTTTATACTAGTATACCTTACCAAAGATGCTAGACTGTATGTTCCCTTTCCTGTTACTTAAATCTGAAATGTTGATTTTAGGGCACCTTCCAAAATGGTCTCTTGGTGATTGTTGCAATTGGCTTACATCATATTCAAGTCTGCCAACATTATTTATTTGATTGATTGTTCAATTGATATCCCTTTCAAGACATTTCTTTCAAGAGCTGCAGTCCTTCCCCAGAGCAGTTCTGTGAGATACTGTGTATCAGGGATCTGGAGTCTTTCAAGTGTGTAACAAGGTTCAAATCCTGAAAACTTTGTTACCGTCTTTACAAAGGATTTCATTCTAGCAATCCCTAATTCTGTTCACAAAAGCATTCACCTTTCCTTTTCTCTTCCATTTTGCCATTACTCTCTCTTTATAAGTAAAAATAAACATTGTTTTAAGAATTATAACGCTATTTTAAGTCATGTTCACTGTTTCTAAGTTCTATTGGTATTTGTGAATATTTGATGGTAGAGAAGTTTTGAAGTCCCCGACTAGATGAATATCTTAATTAGCAGAGAGAAAGAGAGAGAGATAAATTACCTTTTGTATGAGAAGTAAAATATTTGGCATGAAATATTAACATAGATATGTCCTAGAGGCTTTAGCATTGCCAAAAGACTAGATGGAATGTTTCCATACTTCTCCCTTGAATTATATTTTTAAAAAAAAAAGCTTCTGAAAGATGGAATGAATGAGAAAGCACAGGCTAGGCCTGGTATAATTACATCTTAGATCTCTTTGTTGGATCCACCTCCAGCCTGGAGTTCTAAAACAAGAAAAACAAAGGAAAATTAGTAATGCTGGTTGCTTTTAAGACTGGAAGTGCTTAAATAGGTCTGGCATCATCTCTCTGTAGTCATTAAAAATGGAGGTGAATCAAAGAAGGAAAGCGTCTGTTTTCAGACACTCTTTTGCAATCTTGGTGAAACAGGTGTATGAAGAAACAAAAGAACATAGGTCTCTAACAGCTTCATACTTGAAGACAATACTCCATCTTCAATTAAAAAAAAAACACCTTTTCAGATTATCTGGTTTTTCACTGTGATCATGCTTGTGTGTATGTATCTGGCTGGGTACTCCGTATGACTGGAGAGATGTTTCCTTAGGAATGTTATAAGTATAATTATAGCATCTAAAGAAAATTGTATTGGAAGCATACTGTATTTTTCAATCAGAGGGTCTTCTTCCTGGACAGAAGCGGGATTACTGTTCTCAGTAAATGGGTGTTTATCTCTATCATCTTTCTCTATGTTGATCTGAAAGGCTTTCAATTGGTTCATTGTTATTTCTGGCAAGAATCAGATTTGGCCCATCTGTAGACTTGATTGCATTCTGTGCATTCATCCACCAAAAAAGATATTTTGGGGGCTTTGTTTTAATCAGTAGAGCTCTCAGCTACTGTGAACAAAGGGTTTTATTTGTTTCTGAGCTGTATCTTGTATATTTATAAACTAATTATCAGTGTGATAGAATCTGTGTCTGAATTAGAATGGCAATTAGTTAAAAGGAAAAAAAAAACAATATCCATAGAATGTTTTAAGATAAGTAAACTGGACTGGTCTAGCTTATAAAAGGAAGCAGGTGACAAATGAGGTGGACAGAAGAATCAGCAATAGGAATCCACCCAGAGCAAATCATCATCACCATCATCTTTGTTATCATCTAATATAGAAGTGACTTTTATTTGAAAAGTAGATTTGCCAAATGCTCTTCAGAAACATCAGTGAGTTCTTTAACTTCTTTCATATCCTGGAAATACATCTGGGTTATTGACTGCAAAAACAGTTAGTTAAAAAAAAAAAAAAAGGCTGATTTCAAATGCCCTGGCAGTAGACACATCACAGGTTGTAAACATCAAGAAAAAAAGTTCAAACTGGCTGTAGAGATAACAAGGGAACACTCTCTCTGTCTATGAGATAACCATATCATAAACAAAATGCAATTGTGGCTTTTGCACTCAGGAGCAGACGGAGTAAGCCAAGAGTGTTTCATTTCCATTTTTACTTTTTATCTTGGTTTGTCAGTATGTGCTAAATATTTAGATAGTTCCAATTAAATTTGGAGCTGGTTGACTTCTCCCATTCTGAGAGATGAGACTATTTTTTTTTCATGAACACATTTCAATTAATTAACTCCAGGTAGATTTATCAACGTCTTCAATTTGATTCGATTAGCCTCTATTTTCTTTTTTCCAACAGAGTGAGATGTTTCACGTGGAACATCTTGCTAATATGAAGATAATCTTGGAGTAGGACCAAAAAAAGAAAAAAAAAAACCCACCCAGTATGTAAAGAACATTATTAATTTCAGCAATTAATTTTGTTGCAGTACTGTTAGGAAAGTAACATTGTGACTATCTGAAGAAGTGAGTGCACGGCTATCTTAATTTGGCACCAATGTTATTTTTTCTCCAACCATGATAGATCAGTTATTTATTTGGAACACTTATACCCTTCTTTATCACAGACAATTAATTCTGTTTCCCAGATGATCTCTCATTCCTACAGCTTATAGAACAGTTAACTTCAATCACATAAATGTACTGTATACTCTGATGATATTTATGACATCCTTTCTATCTTGGGAGGATTCCCCATTCCTTACCCCCCCCACCCCAAAATATTGTGTTAGGCATTATATAATTATATCTTAATAACTTGTGATCCACTAAAATAAGGAAAGACCTACTAAGAGTCCTACCTTCCTTCCTAAGACAAACTCCTATGTTTGCTTCTCCCATAACTTCTCCAACTCTCCATTTTCTGTTCTTCAACACAAATGGAGATCATCAAATGAAATTACCCAATGCCTTACTAAGTCACAATAAGGGTAATATGATAAATATCTTTCCAGAATACGTGACACTTATTGTTCTCTGAAATTTCCACTGTCTATCCTATTCTCAAGGGGGTTTAAAAGGTACACCAGCTGGAAAAGTGATCAAAATATCCAAGTTTTTAAATGTTAAATATTATATTGTCTGAGTGTTAAAATCAATTAGAACTTTTCACAGTTCACCATAATAAATAGTGATACTATATGGAAAATTGGACATATTCATCCCTTTTTTTCCTCTACATTGAACCTGATTACATTTATTTATAAACCTATTCCACATTGTTTAATCCCCAAGAACATTAATGTTTGCTAGTTGCCTGGCACTTAATTATCCCAGAAAGTTTTTTGTTCATCTCAGTTTTCTTCCTACTTTTTGTGGATATTTTCTGGCTCGGTGGACTTACATAGCAGGATCCCAGTTGTAGGATTTTGTCTGGTGCACAAGTACTCCATTAAAGATGAACGTGGGACAACCCCTATTTGTATGTTCCCCCTTTTTTTTTTTTTTTTTGGAAGAAGGGGAAAGAAACCTTGCTGCAGGATGTTTGCATGGAGATGTACATATCATTTTCATGAGAAGGGATAAGGAATGTACAGTTCTATCACATAAATATCTGGAATACTGAGAGGTGAATGAATGTGAGCCAGATACAGTTAGGAAGAATATCTTGCTGGGACTTCAGTTGGCAAAAAGAGGACTATCATCAACAACTGCACAAAAAAATCATCTACAGATGTGTAGAAAACAACAGTCTAGTTCACTAGTGCAGTACGTACTAAGCCTTTGAACTGAGGCTAAGCTACTGTGTAAATACTTTTCAGTGAGATCTATATTGTTTCTGTCAGATTCATTCAGGTGTTCAGTGATCTTTTAATACATCGTTATGCATACTTTGAGAATGCGTGTGCATGTGTACAAAACAACTATCAGATCTGGACTCCAATGTTTTAGATGATCACTAGATAGAAACAGAATTAGAGTTTCCGGTGGCTTACTGCTTGCCTCTAGCAGTCATCTGTACTTTGGCAACACTGATCTGCTTACCCTAGAATGAATGCACACCTACATACAATACCTGTGAAATTTCAGCTGACATCTCCTCCACTTTTCCATTTTCTTTGGACCAGTGACAATTCTGCCATACAGTCCTTCAAGGATCATTATGCCTTGACTATTAATTGGGGCAAGATTGTTCTGAAGAGACAAGATCTTAATTGAATCAGAATCCTGGGTGCTTTTTTTAATGCATAAAACCAGCTTTCAGCTTTCTTATTATTTCAAAATAGGCCGCTTGCCACAATTAAAACAACAACAACAATTGAGCTTAAATAATATACCCCATATCACTAAGCCCTTGGAATCCAAATCTCCCTTCCCCCAAGTTCTCCAATAAGGAGACCGGAAGGTTGTAGCTTTTCTGGAGCAATAGTGATCCAGATGTGATTTGGGGCTTCAGAACTTTGAAAGCATGTTATTGAAACAAACTGCTGATGAAAAAAAACCATGATAGATATGTTCATCTAGTGCATGAATGGTCTTTATGATTTCCTATTGCTGCAAGAGGAAAGTTCAAAAAAAATTTGAGTAGCACATGAAAATTGAACTTTTTATGATGGGGAAATGGGTGCATACGGATACATTCAGATAAGGTAGCGTGTGATCTTGTTTACTGAGGGTTTGAGCAGCAGGATCAAGGAGTTTTAATGAATAAAATACACTGAATCATGCTTTTGGGAATATCATGGGAAAAAACTGTAGATTTAGGGTTATTTATGCAGAAACCATGGGTAACGCAGTCAAACTGTATATAAACAAAAGCCCAGAAACAGATGGGACTATGTTGCCACCTCTGGTTGTTTATTTTTAAATGCTTGTTTTTGCCCTAGTTAAGAAGAAAGTAGTGCATACAATAAAATACGATCTAAATTCTGCTCCCCCACCCCCTTGATGTCTAGTTCAGAGATGCAATTGCTTCTTCAGTGATAAGCTTATAAACAACCTTTAACCCAGCTTTGCTTGTTCTCCTTTGGACCAATACATAGATAGTCCTACAAATCTTCAGTACCAATAATTGCTTTAGGTCTTCCAACTTCTGTTACAGTTGCCTCTTGCTGTTAGGCTGCACAGAAGAGTGACAACTGCTTCCTTTGTGCCCCATGAACTGAAGATGAGATGAAAAAGTGATTGAAGGCATCTTACATGTATCAATTTTCTGTATCTTATCAATAGTCACTGTTTCTCTTCCTTCTCCTCCTCCTCCTCCCAATTTTTATACTGCATCAAAAACTCCTTTGAGCCCAGATGGGAACAAAGTGGAATTTGGAAGGTAAATTTTCAAAGAAATGTCTGTCTGGGTGTGTAAGGCCACTGGAACATCCAATTATTAGGAAGCAAAGTAATGAGCTTGCCCTTCTAGTGCCCCCAGTGCACAGAAATTTGTCTACCTTCCACACTTCAATCTGTCTTTCTTCCTAGGCAGCTATGCACATGATAAAACAAAGGTCTGGATTGTACATTAAAAAAATGATTGAATTAAAAAAATGTTTTATTTTATTTATGTCATTGCATCCTATAGGAGTTCAAAGGCATTACTGTAAAGATGGGATTAGAGATGGGTATATTTTGTTCCAACAGAATAGCTTTCTGTTTGTTTGTTTATTTATTTGCTTGTTTATTTCTCATTAAGATAATCCAAACCCAAAATTAAAATTGGGTGAAGTGAGGCCCTTTATAGAGACCAAGAGATAAGTTAACCCATTTTAAGAGGTATGCAGTGGCTGTACAGCAACAAGACTGCCTCTAGTTTGCTTAATGGTTGTTTTAAAACATTTCTCCATTTATGCTGTACAACTATGGGAGGGTATTAATCATGGCTAATCTCATCCCTTTCTATCTCAATTGAACAATCTTCTTTCTAAACCATCTCCAATGCTGGACATCCCATGGCTATATAAAAGAAATTCCTGAAAGAGGGATAGGAATGCTATAGTAACACAAATTATGGTCAAGTGCATTTACATGGAGGGCTGGCTTAATTTAGAAATATATTGGCATGGTAAAAGTTTTTGAAGTATGTCCATGTATCTAAAGCAAAACTATTGGGTGGGTGTGACAATTTAAAGTATACACATCTGTATGCTCCCCTTTTTGTTATGTCCTGTAAGTGGCTGTTCTTAAAACAAGCAAGTGGGAATGAGTTTTGGACCTGTTGAATATCTGTCTGAACAATGACTATAGGAAGTAGAAGGATTCCTCAGGCATAATATCCTCAAAGGATCTCATTCATGGTATTGGGGAAGCTGCACATTATTGTATGTAGTTAAAAATAAATGCACTTTAAAGAGAATGTAGGTGGTGAACAGCAAGTGTGTTTTTCATAATTAAATACATGTAGTCTTGACTTAAAGTGTTCCTGGAGTGGTGCATATAAAAAGAAACACATTTCGATCAATTAAAAGAAATGAAAAATAGACTAATTAAAGTGAAATAAGTACCAGACAGAGCTGAACACTTCACCAGGTTTTCACTTTTTCTTTTTCTGGCTGATGAAAACAGCAAATTTAGTTTAGACATTTGGATAATGTTGGTAAATACATTTTACCCTAAAAAAAGCTGTGGGGAGCTCTCCTGGGTGTTGGGGGCGGGGAGAGAAGAAGGGAGAAAACCTGGTCAATTGCTACCCTCTACTAATGTTAATATTGTGTATTGGGATAATTGCATTTTAAGAAAAGAGTGAGAGATTAGAAAAAGTTGTGTACACATTCATTGTACTAGGGAAAAAGCTACAGATAATGTTCAGTGCAAATGTTTCAGGTGATTTGTTCAATTTTTTTTCCTTTTTTTTTTTAAATCATTCACAACACGCATTAAAATCATTAAAAAGAATTATTTTTTTTTAAATCATTCACAACATGCTATCTGAAAACATGGTAATGCCGATGTGGAACAAATAAAAAGCAAAGTGCTATCTGGCACTATCTTGAAAAATAGCTTGAAAGCTACAATTGATAAAAATTGCCCTTATTTTTGATGTACCTTTGCTCTTATATCATATCTGGGATTGTACATCCTCTGCTTCAGTTACCAATATGCTGATGCTAACCTTGACAGCACTTTGTGCCCTAGAAACAGGTTAACTATACCACTATCTACTTCTCTAGAAATCTCCCTGAAACTTGAGGGCAGTGCTTGAAGCCGCATCTCCATTCTATCATTATTACTTTTAGATGGTAAATCAGATCGATCTATCTATCTGTCTGTCTGTCTGTCTGTCTGTCTGTCTACCTAGCTACCTACCTACCTACCTACCTACCTACGATCTAAAATATTGGTTTAAGACCCCGCTGATTTTAGGGACTTTCTTTCTTAGTTGCTGACTTTGGCTGTTTTCAAAAACCTAGGAAGGGTGGACCTGCTTAGTACTGGTGTGAGAAACTACAAGGATATTCTAGGACTGTAGGCTAGACTGTTTTGATTGTTTCTAAGAAAATGTATAACCACCAGGAGCCAAGCCTAACCTAATGAGGGGTTTATCTTTTATTATTTTGTTCGTAATTGTTGTTTTTGAAATAAGGAGGCTTCCTTTTAAAAGATGAGGCCATTTGGTTCCTCTTACAGTATAACATTCCAGAAAGGATTTTTTTCCCCAGCCCTACTTGCTGGAATTAAATTTTAGACCACATACTGTATAATTGAACTCTAGTCCTTTCATTCTTGGATTGACAGCCTATACTGAATATTCAAATATTTTCCCCCAAAACAGGAAATGTTTTGTTTATTTAATATATTACCCATGTATTTCTATAAAATATTATTGGAATTACCTGACATTTGGTTTCTTGACATATGGGGTTTAATACCTTGCTCAGGTTTGTTTGATATCCAGTCTGTTTGCTCCATTTAATTCACTCTGTTCATGAGAGATAGGGAGAAGGGCCTAAGGGAATGGCGGGGGGGGGGGGGGGGGAATAAAAAGGAGGATGGAAAGAAATGGAAAAGAGGCTGAGAATATATTTAGACATTCCTGATCTTTCCAGAAACTGAAAGTTCGAATGCAGGAAAAAGCTAACCCTGCAAGTTAGCATAGATGCACCTGAGCCATTTTACAGTAAAAAACAGAAACATTGAAAAAGAAGCTGACAAATCCTTTAATCCCACTGCCTCCTGAAGAGAACAGGGGAAATGGATAACTCCATCTCCCTACCTCTAAGGTGTTTTTAAGAAATTATTTTACTCCTCATGGAAAGGGTAAGAAACTCTTTTTTTTTTTTTTTAGGAACCAATATTATAGATCATTACAAGAGATAGTTGAACACTACCCTACCAAGTGCTTTAATTTCTTGACTTGATAGTCTATCCTAAAAGACAGACACTGTCCACCACTTCAAAAACGTCATTGTCAATTCTAAGGGTGGTTGCTATATCTGTTGTCATTAGTCTAGTCTTCTTTAAATTTAATATTAGTCTCTTTTCTCACTGTGCTTCTTGGCTTTCATTACTAGAGCTGGTAGATCATTTGCATTTTCAAGTATCAAAGTACTGCGCAGGGTATTGATGCTTCCTCCTCCAATATTGAAATGACACTCATCCTAAATAAGGACAGAACATACAACCTTATCTCACTCTACTGCAGACCTGGTGCTCCTCTGTTTTGCCATGTTGTGTCTGGACTGTGGTTTGTTCTGTGTATAGATTCCACATGAGGATAATGAGATGTTCTGGGATTCCCATTTTCCTTAGAGCATTCCATAGCTTGACATGGTTGACACAACCAAAGGCCTTTCTATAATCAATGAAGCATGTTTTGACTTCAAGCCAGAAAAAAACAATGACTAATCACTGCATGCGTGCAGTGAGAAAGACAGTAAGGATTCTATAATTCCTAAATGAAACATGAAGTGATGTAATAAACTAATGGGAAATTGAGATATTAACACAGAGTTGGACAGGATAAAAACAGCAATGCAGGGATGGATTAATACAGGATTGTGAAGGCAATTCTTTGTTAATCACCAATACCTGCTTTAAGTAATAACAACACAACACAAGTTTTACACCTGGGCATTATATGATGTGCACCATCAGAATTAAATCAACTATTTAATAGGAAACAGAAGATGGAGAAGTACAATTGAGTGAGGTAATGTATTTCCAAATGCCAGTCACAGAACCAGCCATGAATTATTGGTGTCAAATAGTGCTACTTGTTCCTTGGTGCCCCACCCATGAAATATTGTTAATTACAGGATTATCTTTGGAAAGCTACAGGACAAGAAATAGAGCAAGATATTGAACATTTGTTGATGCTGCCACCAGGAGTCAAACCTGAGTTGATGGCACCTTAACACAATGTTGAAGACACACATCATTTGAAAGAATCATTAACTTGGTTAGCACATGGCTTTTTTGGTGAGCATTTAAGGCATAGTGGTTATATACTGGGGCTGCTATTTCTTAGACCAATTTTTGTCCTGAGAGATTTCCTTTCCTTTCCTTTCCTTTCCTTTCCTTTCCTTTCCTTTCCTTTCCTTTCCTTTCCTTTCCTTTCCTTTCCTTTCCTTTCCTTTCCTTTCCTTTCCTTTCCTTTCCTTTCTTTCTTTCTGCTTTTTATGAATTACTTTATTGATTGCGGTTTTTAGAATTATTTATATTTTCAGCTCATGATAACTCTGGGTAGCACACAGACAAATTAAAAACAAAGCATGTCAAAACAACAAAACAGATTGGCAATAAAAGATGCTAATCAATCTACTACTACATATGCCTCTCCCTGATGGTTTCTGTCCATCCTAGTAGATCTGGCAGTGGGGGCATGCTCCAGGTCCCCTCTGTAAAACAGTGTTGCCTGGTGGGCCTTGGAAGCATGCCCTCTCTGTCATGGCACCTGTCTTATGGAACAGCCTCTCCCTGGAGGGAGATGAGATGGATAACACTGACTCTGTTGGCCTTCAGGAAAACAGTGAAGAGCTGGCTTTCCCCCAGCTACTGTGGTCAGGATGTTGATGGAGCTGGTATGAGGTCAGGTGCATCAGGGCTTCAGTGTTGTTTATGGTTTTAAATGGTCTTTTTAATGCATTGTGTTTTTATTTTGTTCACTGCCCAGAGTTCTTTCTGGTACTATATAAGTTTGTTTAATAATAATAATAAAAGAAATAAGTTCTATAGCTGACCCAACAGTTTGGCCCAATATCTGAGGAAACAGCCAGATTTTAAGGCCAGTGGGGTTGAAGCCATCTGAATCTTGGAAGGCAACCTGTTCCAAAGGACAGGTGCTGTGAGCAGAGAAGCCATGCTTCTAGGGATGGCATTGGTTGATAGAAGAGACCCAGACTCTGTCAAATCTGGTTGGATGAGCAGAACTCATCCCATGAGTGGTTCTCACAAATATGGGGCTGTGAGCTGCTTAGGAACTTGGATGGAGGCAATGTACAGAAGTGTGTAAATGAATAAATAATACTTTGCCAGTCTGCAAAAAAAGAGATAAGGTACTGGTTTAATTCTGAAGGAAGAGGCAAAGTTTTGAACTCAAGTAAACAGTGAGAGTTGAAAAGAGAATATGGTTCTCCTGAGAATAGCTCCAGACACAGGTTGGCAACTCTTGTTGTCCCAAGGATAATTCATGGCTATTTAAGGAAGATTTTGCAGCACTGTGGTGTTTATATTTTTGAACTTTTTACAAAACAAAAACATTCTGTAGATTTTTTTTTAAAAAGTCACAGTGCCAACATAAGGTTTAAAATACTGCCAGAGTGGATGAAATTAATCAGGGTATTCAAATTCTTAATTAGGGCACATTATCTAATATTAGAGTTTATTAGTGACTGCCTTTCTAGTAAGTGAGCCTTGTGGGAATAAGGGTAAATCTTCCCAGCATGCTTGTACCAAAACATTACTATATATTGAGCAAACATTTCAATTTCCTTTTGAACTACAACTGGGATCCAATGTATCATTTGCCCTACATATGGTCCTAACCAGTGTATAATTCTGTTCTGTTTAACAAGAGACTATATACTATATACAGAATTAAATATATACCTGAACTCAGTGGAACTTAAGCCTACTTTAATTATTAGGTGTTTACTGGTGCTGTGTTTTTAAGAAATAGGACAAGTCAAAGTATAATTATGATATATGTAATATTTAGTCCTGGCATAAAAGATACCCTTGGTACTAAGCAGGAAAAAGACCATTTTGGTGATTGCCTACAATACCAGAGGGAGCAGGTTAGTGTTAATTCTACACATTTATAATGCTGTCACCACCCAGATGTTTACTAATACTCTTGCTCCAATTTTCAAGAAGATAAATAACAGATAGAAATCTCTGCATTATCCCAATTCTTTTGAGTCCTGAGAATTAGAAAGGATGGTCACTATTCCCTGAGTAATTATAAGCATGGTTATATTGACCTTTCTTTTCCTCTAAACTTTACACAGACATTGGAAATATCAGTGAATAAAGTACCAGGTCTGTGGAGCAGAGTGAACCATCATCACACTTCCAATGGAGATACAGAGGCTTTGAACTGGAATACTAGTGATACTAGTGATTGGATATGAACAAAATATAAAAAAAAACAAAAAAACTTGAAATTTTAAAAATTCCCTACATGGATATGGATATGGATATGGATATGGATATGGATATGGATATGGATATGGATACACACACACACACACACACACTTCCCAGTTTAGCCTATGGAGTGGAATCTCTCTGGTGGCTACATGCTTATGGTTAGATATGTCGATTATTCTGTGATTTTCAGGTAATGATATTTTTATTACACATTTTATCAATATGAGCTGCCCAGAATCTTGTGATGGGGCAGAATATAATTAATGTAAAGTAAGTAAGTAAATAAATAAATGATGAAAATTAAGCATGCATAGGAATGAATGGAACAGTGAATAAATGATTCAACATTGAACAGGGAGTAAGACAAGGATGTATGATTCCCTTTGGTTATGGATAAATGTATAAGGAATGCTTCCAGTGACTTAAGCTGGGTTGGTTGGGGACAAAAATGTATGTGTGCAGGTAACATCTGTATTCCACATTGGTTGAGAATGCATATGTTATATAATGTGACGGGGAGTATGGATCTGAAAAAAGAATATTAATGGAGTGAGCAACCACAGAAAGTAGATGAATTTTTGGATCTTGGTAGAATGTTTAGTAAAGAGGGGAAATAGATGGACAACTATTAAGTTGCACATCTGCTTATAGAAAGCTGGTAAATAATACAGGATAAGGTCTTTTGTAAGGAATTAATATTGTTGAAAGAAGCAAAAAAATGTCTGTAAGAACATGCTTCTCTACTTTGTTATTTGGGAATGAGAGTTGGGTGTGTCAGAAGTAGAAGATAAGTTGAATTCTGGAGGCATAGACACATTAAGTATGTGTGGTAAAACAAGAAGAGATAGGCCCAAGAATGATTGTGTCCTAAATGAATGTGGATTGAATGCAAAAAAGAGTGAACATTTATAAAATAAGTATATTAAGGTGGCTGGTCAAAACAAATATATGAAGTCAATGTGTTGAGAGGAAAGGGAAGATAGAGAATTCAGTGGTGGGATGGAGATAAGACCCTGAAAAAGAGATGAGAAATTTAAAAAAGAAAAGGTAGGGTATAAAGTTGTGTGTAGATGTATCAGATGCAAGGATAGAAAGATATGGAAAGATATTGTGAATGGTATTGGTGTAAACAAGTTTTAGTTTTTTGTTTTTTTTCTTGAGCGTAAGTTTCTGTAGCTTTATTTTCTCACAGCTATACAAACTTGGTTAGTTTTCTTTCTACAGGTTTGTTTGTTTTTAGCCTACGTTCCATCAAAGAAAAAAATCTAACCCATCTCACATCTAATTAATTTGATTATGGGAAAAGCTGAAATGCAGATACTTGTCCTGCAAAATGTAGAAGGCATAAAACTAATAACTGGACTAACTAATTCTATCAGCCAGATGGCTTAGTGGCAGCAACAGAATCAGCCAAGTGGGAGATCTTCACTGAATTCTGGAGCAAGCAATATAGAACTCCTTGTGGCAAGTTGATATTGTAATGTTTGCTAATTATGTTGGAGGGCATTGATCAGAAACTTTCTTAACTGATGCCAGCTGGCCTTCTAAAAGCACACATTGCTTTATTTTGTTAGGGGCCAAATCTCAACACTCTTGATACTAATAGGATACTAAGAGAAATTCAGCATTACCTTCCCAAAATGACTAGCCTTTAGTGATGGCCATCCTATTGTTTTTTTCCTGTAACATCTGGTATTCTGCATGAAGGTTCTGTTTAGGACATATTGCTAATAGTCATTCTTCAGAAGTTTTTGAAAGACTGCACAGCCTCCCTAGAGGTAGCTATGTCAGTAAACTGCAACAAAAATAAGCAAGAATCTTACACTTTCTTGAAGATCAGTAATTTATTTCATGATAATCCTTTATGGACCATATTCAACTCTTTTATAATACAAGTTCCAGATATCTAGGTGGGAGGGACAAGAAATTGCAAACAGAAGTACAACTCCCAGTTGGTAGAATGCAAGTAATAGTATGTTGGATTGCAAGATAACCTCAAGAGTAGGAACCTAGCCTGCAAAGAATAAGGTGATCAGGCAAAAATTATACTTGAGTTATGCTTGTGGCATGTGGGCCAAAATGTGACAAAACTGACCAATATTGTCCTCACAAATATCATGAAAAGCAGCATATGGCACGGGTATACCTAAAGCTACACTTTCTCTATCCTTATGAAAAGAAAAACAAAGTTATATGAGAGCTTTGATTAACCAAAGCCAGGATGGAAGGTGGATATTAATATCAATGAGCCTACTTTGAATATGGAACATCACAACTTTTAATGTAAGAGGAACAAATGGTAAACAGCATGAATTAACAAATTAAATGAAAGAAAGATAAATTGATGTGCTATGTGTGTGTGGAAAATGGAATCTGAACAAAAATGGTCTGATCTTCTGGAGTGGAGTTGAGGACTACGTGAGAAGAAATGAAGGTGTGGATTGAGTTGCATAGGAAAGGTTTAAAATGTAGGTCAGAAAATCCAAATCGTGTCATCTGTGCTGCTCTGGGTGCTTATGAAAGTACAGTGAGATTATATGTGATACTCCAGTGAACGATGATAAGGGAAAAACCAGAGCTGAGTTTGGGGGAAAGTAGGTGAAATGCAATCTGGGAGAAAACTGTTCAGCTGCATGATGGGAAGGGATAGGTGGGAAAGAGACAAGAGTACAGAAGAAGCAATTGAGCCTTTCAGAGATCCAAGAATGAATGAGAAAGGTGACTGCTTGATGAGTATCTGCATAAGAAAAAGTCTGTTTATTTTAAATGCATGGTTTAAGTGTAAGTCTATTCATATAGCTTACTGGGTTTCTTCCTTCTTTCTTACATTCTGCATAGTGCTGATTATCCCAAATGGCTAATTTGGTGGATAAGTATTTATGTATGCATGTTTGAGAGATCAGAGGAAAATTAAATGCCAAACAGCATAATCAGTTCATATAATGTGCTCAGTATATTCCTGTTTAAGCCACAGGAGTTGAATATCCTGGTGAACTGTAAGTTCACGTCTTTCATGTTGGAAGTTTCTTTGTTCAGAATGTTTGGGAAATTAAAATGTTCCATCAGTTCATGAATAGTGCCATTTTTGGTGTCGGAGTCATTTATTCTTGGCAGATAAATTGGCTTGTTTGTCCTGTGTAAAATGTAGGAGGTCATTACAGACCAATGGTGGCATATATCATTTGGAAGAGATGTGTTTTATCTGTTTATGTTTTAAAATTTTTGTTTTGTGAGCAATCTCTATGCAAGGATTTAATCTAGCAAAATAGGCCCAAAACCTGGCTTTTTTTAATTGATGGTGGGCATTGGTGGCTTTCTAAGAAGCAGTTGCTATGGGAGGAGGCTTCAAGCTGCTGCTGATGATGATGAAGAAGAAGAAGAAGGATTTTTAAATAATGATTTGGGATTGAGGGTTGATGCAGTGCTTAGAGCTAAGGACAGAGTTTGGCTGGTCAGTCAGAGAGATGTCTGCTAGCAGAAGAACTGAAGACCAGCACTGATGGTAGCTGAGAAGAGCAAGAATCCATGCTATGGGGCAAAGGTGCATTTCTTAGCTAGAAGCATATCAGTCTTTAATCTAAGAAAACTTCAACAAATAGTGTTTGTAACAATTTGAGCAAGCCATAGAAGCAGAAGGTGTTTGAGACAGACACAAGAAGATTGTTCTCCACCATCTTTTTCCTGCTTATAAGTGGTCAGGTAAAGTGAAGGTTATGGAAACTTGGTCTGGGTGAAAAGCTAATGAGCTTGTCTTTAATTATGTTTATGAACTACACTACAGTACAAACATGTTATTTTGGTTGCAAGATTTAAAGTTGTGCCCACTGATTGGCTGACAACACATAGTGATGCTGGGAACAAACACCTTAGATAGATAGATAGATAGATAGATAGATAGATAGATAGATAGATAGATAGATAGATACATACATACATAGATACATACATAGATACATACATACATACATACATACATACATACATACACTAGACAGTCAGATCTTGTGGTTAAGGCGCATTCTAATCTTGCCTTGGATGTAGAAGCTAACTGGCCAGTCATTCTCTCTCAACCCTAAAAAGAAGGCAATGGCAAACCATTTTAAAAAATATTGTCTAAAAAACTGCAGGGGCTCGTCCATGTAACTACTGGGAATCAGTGACTCAAAGGCAAATGTGTATCTAGCTATTATAACTGTGGCATGTCTAGAAATAAGGATGGGTCTCCATAAACATTCATAAGTCTGTATTTCTGCTACATGGTATATTTCCACAAATAAATATCCTGTATTGGACAATTCTTTGCTTCTTCTGGTATTCAGCAGGTTTTCAAGTCAATGTGATGCCTATGTGTACTCTATGTAACTTTATAGTAGTATCCAGGAAGTAAACACACTGTATGGAGTAGTCTAAGTTCAGTAATTGGAATCTGAGGTTACTAGCCATCATCATAGTTTGTGATCATGAACTGTTTTAATACTTCATCTTAGAATGAATTTAAATAAGTTTCACTTAGAACAACTTCAATGTATGTGGATCAGTTTCCAAATCTTCTATGCATTCCAGGGAGCTCATTGTAGACTTGGATATGTTTATGGTAAAAAGAAAAGAAGAAAAAAACAGGAGTAAAGATGTAGAACTGCCATCCAAATCATAATTAGTCCATCTTCTGTGAATTAGTTGGACATGTGCAGACGAATCCCCAACGTCTATTCCACTTGACCTTAAATGTTATGTCAGGGGCCACATTCCCAAAAGGTTATGGGTGAGTCTGGACAAAAATTAGTTTCTTCCCATTCCATTGTTTAAATTCATAATTAAAATAAAAACTAGTTCCTGTGATTACTATCCTGTCATGTGTTTAATAATTATTCCCTTCCATCACTTTTGAAGGCCCTTGAGAACCATATCCACTTGTTTCACCAGTGACCTGGGCCTCAAATAATACATCTGTAATGTAATACATACCTGGCAGAAATACTGTTACATTTATTTTCAGTTGCGTATTTATGTTTAAATAACAGTGGACAGTCTCTCCAACATCTTGGATGGCTTGTCTGTTGTGCAGCTGTCACTGAAATGTTAAAGATTCAATATTCAAGGCAAACCTAAACAATCTTCTTTAAATCTTCTTTTAAATATTTCTTAAAGCATTTTTTAAAATAAATCTTTATTGGCTTATAAACTTTAACACACACAAATACCTAACAAACATAACATGAAAAAAGAAAATACAGATAGAAAAAGAAAAGAAAAGAAAAAAACCCCTAAAGATCAACACCACACAGCCACACACAAAAAAAAGGAAAAAGAAACACAATTTTGTTTAAAAACAGGGTTTCCTTCTAACTAAACAGTGAGTTTTAACTATTTACATGTCTTCTTCTTTTCTTGGTTCCTTCATCTTGTCTCTGTTTCTATTTTATTCACAGTTCTTTCTTGTTACTCTAAATGTTCGTCTGTATAGACTATATCGTTTCCATATAGCGAAAAAAGGGTTTCCACTTTGTTATAAAGTCATCAACATCTTTTTCTTTTAGCTGATCAGTCAATTTAGCCATTTGAGCAATTTCCAAAGATTTGAGTAACCATTCCTCTAAGGTTGGTACATTTTCCTCTTTCCATTTGGTTGCATAAACAACTCTAGCTGTGGTGATCAGATGTAGTAGAAGATTTCCATGTTTTTCCTCAATTTCTTTGTCTATAAATCTGAGTAGGTACAGTTCAGGTTTATTAATAATTTCCATTGACAATATTTTGCAAAAGCATTTATTTTTCTTGAGGGTTCCAGAAGTTCTGCCTGCATTTTCCAGACAAAAGCGACTTGATTTTATTTTTCAAAATACATAACTTTCTTTCAGAAAGAAAGAAGCAAGGTGGGGGCGGGGGGGGGGGGGGACCTGATACTGCTTTGTAATTCCACAACACAGAGCCTGGCCCCTTATTTTTATCAAAGAAGGAATAACAGAAACTGAATAACATATACTTTAAATTACTGGCTGGTGGTCTGTACCTTTGCCTGTATGCATAAGAAAAAGAAAGGGAGAGAAAAGGACGATTTAATGAAATATATTTTCTCTTAGTACAATAAATAATCTTATTTTTATTTGGCTGGGTTTAATAAAGTAAAATGTATTTGCCTCCATGAAAAGATTGTGACCCTGATTCCTTGCAATGTTTCTTATGTCTTTTTTGTGCTACCATTTTTATATCTATTTAACATTTACTTCCTTCAAGACAATATTGGTTTCTGTTGTTGTGGCAGTCTGCAATTATTCTTAATCTTCCTTGCTGGCTGCCCTCTCCCAGTTTATTTAAAATAAAGTTTACAAGAAGGGAGAATGCCATAAAATGAAGGAGCAGTAACATTATTTCATTACTACAAGTCATACAAGGGAAAAAAATCTACTTTAAGCTGAAGAACTTGTCTGTACATTTTGGTGATTCTTTCTGTTTGCCTGGTTTTATTTCCTAAGATATAAGAACAGTCCTTCTGGATCCAGGCAAGGCCCATTTAAATGCAGCACTTAAGTTTTTACAGTGGCCAACAAGTTGTCTCTAGGGTATTTGCAAATAGGAGGTTGAGATACCTGTTTCCTACCACTGTTGCCCTGCAACAAGCATTTGAAGACCTCCTGCTCTCAACACAGAAATTCCATGGCCTCTTCCAGGCTAAGACTGTAGCTGCTGATAGAGTTCCAATTGTCTTTCCTGACTTCCTCTATTCTCCTTCTAAAGCCATCAAAATCAGCGGCCAATCCCACATCTTGTGGTGTTTAACTCCACAGGTCAATTATGCACTTTGGGTGAATTGCTTCCTTTGGTTTGTTGCCTCCTTTCACTCACCTTCACTGGATGGTCCCTGATCCTCACGTTTTGAGAATGGGATAAGAATGACTCCCTGTCTGCTTTTCCCTGCCAATCATTGCTTTGAATACCTCAGTCGTGTCCCCCTTCAATCCCAAACATGTTCACCTTTTCTTATAGAGAAAGTGTTTGACCCCTCTCATCATTTTATTTGCCCTTTTCTACACTTTTGCAAGCTGTCTTGTATTCTTTTTCAAGTATGGCAACCAGGACGGAGTCTGCTCTTCAAATGCAAGTTTATCACTGATTTGAATAATGGCTCTATAGTGTTGGTTTTTGTTTTTTTTTTCAATTCCTTTCCTAGTGTTCTTAGCATTGAGTTTACCTCTTTCATATCTATCCCACACCGAGTTGAGCTATCAACTCAAAAATCCCAAGACTATTTTTTCTGGATAGTTCAGACAGCTTAGATCTCATTAATCTATATGTAACATTCAAGGTTCTTTGTCCCAGCCTATATCACTTCACAGTTAAACTTTATGTGACATTTGGTTGATGATTCCTCCAGCTTGTCTCCATCACCTTTGGGTTTTACTATCTTCTTATTCCAAATCAAGATCATTTGCAGAATGAATGAATGATCATAGATCCTTAAGGACCACTCCTTTTTACTTCCAGTGAGAAAATTGTCTATTTATTCCTATTTTTTTTTAATCTTTCTGTTTTTTTACCCAATTAGCAACCCATAAAAGGGCTTATCCTCATATCCCATGGCTACTAAGGGCCTGTATAGTTATAGTTTGGGTAGAAAGTCAGCAATTTCACAATTAAGTTCATTAAGATGTCCCATAATGCAAATAAGAATATGGAAACCTTGCAAAGGAGGCAGACAGTTTGTGGATTGGATGTGTTTAAGAGGGTGACAACATGCCTGTTTGGTATGAAAGTTGTGGAAATCATTCACCATCTAGATAAGCTACTAAATACTTTGGGGAAAAGGTAGTAATCACAGTTTATGTTAGCCCTATCTTGGACTTCAATCTGTTACTTAGAGCCCTTAGAGGCTCTAAGTAACAGATTGAAGTCCAAGATTGTCAAGCCAGTAGTTAAAAAATGCTACCCATTCCACATACCAAGCCAGCTAAACAAGGAGTTTAGGGTTCAGGGGTCTCAAATGTATATGGATAGGATGGTGGTGTCAGAGGAAAAGTTAAGATTTTATAGCCAGTAAGGAACATTATGGTGCAAACCAAACTTATGCAACAGATATAAATTCCAGATGAACTGAAATTGAACCAGGCTGCTTGTATATACTAGGAAAAATGTTTTAAATTGTTTCCTAGAGAAACCTAATAGACACTTAGAAGCATCCAGTGCAGAAGGATGTTGATATTTCAAGAATTGGAAGTGGATTTATGGGTAGTCATTTCAGTCAGCAAATGAAAAGAAGACAAAAAGGGCATTAAAAAAGGTTCATGACCCAAACATTTGAAAATAGTATAGTGCATAAGGGTTTCTGAGCCAGTCCTGGAAGTCTTCAAGTCACAATGGTGGAATTAGAGTACTTGGCTGTGAACCAGAACATAGATATAAGTACAATGGAAATCTAATGAAATGGAGACTGTATCATTAGGATACAGTCATTCTTGGATATGAACTTAATAGAAAGGATGGGGAAGGACATTTAAGATAGATACTGCTATTTATATCAAGGAGGATATAAGATCTAACATACAGTATGAGAAAACACTGGCAGACAGATTTCTCCATAGAAATCAATTTGCGTGGCAATATCTGGGCACGCACCTTCCGTTAGATCTAGAGAGATGCTGCCATTCATCTGATCAAAGTACTGAGAGAAATCTTGAGATCTTGAAAAAAAAACATGGAGGCATGCATAAGAGAACTGGAGAGTTCTGTTTCCTGTCAGTGTAGCAAGAATGCTTTTGCTTTCATGTGGTAAGAATGGAGGGGGTGGGATTCACCATATAGTTCTGAAAAGATAAATGGAACAAACTGTCTTGGGAGGTGGCATAGTCTTCTTCAGTGGGGGTGTTTAAGAGGAAGCTGGATGACCCTCTGTCCAGGTTATTGCCAAGTTGGTTCATGTAGTAGGCAGTTGGCTGGACCAGATGAACTTTTTAATTAATACATGGAGAAATTAAATGGCATTTCTCTTGAGTTTCAGAGTTTCTTCAGAGTTTCTTCAGAGTTTCAGAGAAAAGTGGGAGGGTGGCCTTTTCCACCTGCCAGTTACTACATGTAGAAGAACTGGGTTTAAATTCAATTTTGTGTACACATGGGGTGCATCTGAATTCCAGCATCTATGTTCCTGTTCTTTTCCCATCTATAAAAATACAAGGATTTGGTTTACAGAACTGCTTGCTATAATACAAGTAAAGTTCCAAACAACCCTAACTAGGATGAAAAATAATTTCCTATCCGAATATTCCCTTTTACTCTTCCTGAATCTTGGTAGCCTAGTTTTGTGGAAGAGGCACGATACGAATGTTTCCACTTTAGACAACTAACCAAAGAGCAAAATAAACAATCTTTCTTCAGGGAATTGTTTGCAAATCATTGCTCCTTGTCAGTCAGTAAGTTGAAACAACCATAATGAGGTTTAAAATGAATCTGCTTTGTTACCCTGCCCATATATTGAATATTACCTAAGTAAAAAGATTTCAATGTCTTTTATGACAGACCAGATTTCAGTAAATCCCATTCCAGCCAAATCCTCTATAAGAAAATATTTAGCAGAGCAGCCTTCTTCTGCTATCAATCCTGTTTGTCAACAAATAGGTTTATTCAGTTTCCAGTTGTCTTTGCTGACGTTCTGTCTTGTCTTCTGGTGCTGATTGACTGTTCACTGTCATATCACAGCTCTGCTTCCTGGTACCATAGCCTCCATCTCTGGAGACCTTTTTTCCCAGCAATTTTCTTTTCTTATTGGAATGTTTGGTCTGAACAATGCTTCCATTACCTACCGTAAGTCAACCATTGACTTATCATTGACCACCAATATTTTTGCATTGGCAAACTAAACTTTGGCACTTGCCAGGATTTTAAAACAAGTAATCATGTTCTTTATGCAACCTCTATCTGTGATTAAAGGATTTTTGGAACATGTAACCAATCCAAATTATATTTTAGCATTTTTCTAGCCTTTTCAAAGTTTCACCTTCTATAATACTGGTCATCAAATTGACCACACAAATGCTCCTACTGAGTAGCAAAATTCATATCTGGCCTAATCCCAAACAAATAAAAATACAGCATCTCTTCATACAACATACAACGGTGAAGGTGGACATTCAGAAATACAGTGGAACCTCGGTTCACGAATTTAATTTGTTCCGCGACTCTGGTCGCGACCCGAAATGGTCGCGACCGGAATCAAATTTTCCCATAAGGCTCAATGTAAATACAGTTAATCCGTTCTGACCCCAAATTTGGTTGCCAACCGATTTCTGGTCACGACCCGAGTCAAATTTCCCCATAAGGTTCAATGTAAATACGGTTAATCCGTTCTGAACCATGTTTTTTTTTAAAAAAACCGCAAAAATATGACACAAAGTACAGTATGAAGAGAGAGAAAGCTAACCTTGCTCGGGAGGGAAAATGGCCGCGCTTCCTGCTTGGAGGGAGAGTCCCCTCCCTACAGGAAGTCGCAACCACATGACATGGGAGGGAAAATGGCCGTACTTCCTGCTCGGAGGGAGAGTCCCCTCCCTACAGGAAGTCGCGACCACGTGACACGGGAGGGAAAATGGCCGCACTTCCTGCTCGGAGGGAGAGTCCCCTCCCTACAGGAAGTCACGACCACGTGACACGGGAGGGAAAATGGCTGCGCTTCCTGCTCGGAGGGAGAGTCCCCTCCCTACAGGAAGTCGTGACCATGTGACACGGGAGGAAAAATGGCCGCGGATCCTGTTCGTCACCCGATCCGGCGTTTGCGACCGGAGGTAAATTTTTGCGGCCTGAGCTGGTCGGGACCCGAATTGTTTGTGAACAGATGTGTTCGTGAACCGAGGTTCCACTGTACAACTATTAAAGTACATGGGAGTAAGTAGAACAATCAAGTAGTTTCCCCAAGGAAAATTAATCTGGGAATTCTTGCTTTGGAAGCATGAACATTTGCTCATGTATATAGATGAACAGAGTGAAAAAAAGGAGTGGGGAGGAGAGGAGATCATCTGAGTAGTTGGCTTTCAAGAATCAAAACTGCTCTTCAGAAAAAGGAGGTGGAAAAGAATGATCGGGAAGAATATAAATGCAGGGGATTTTAAATGAATGAATAAGCTTATGTATATAAATTAAAGCCACTATATTCAATTTCTTGCTTCTAGTGTCTCATAATAGAAAGCAATCCAATCTGGATTCCTGTTAAAATCCTCTTTCATTTTTATATTCTTCATACAGCATATGTTGCCTTCTTAAGAATTCTTGCCTTCCTCATTTCCAAATCCACAAGCAGCTTAGTGTTACTGATGAAACTAAAGCTCAGACTTTTGTTTCATCAGTTTTTTTTTATCATTCCCTTTTAGACCTTCACGGGATGTAATCAAAGTATCTATTGGCCGCAGCACATAACTACCCAGATTAAATGTAGAGAGATTAGGCTAAACTTCTGTTAGCTGCCCTGAACTACTGGGAGGGTTTATATGATCTATAATTTCATTTCACATATAGACAGTTGATGGCACCTAGTGCTGATACGAGAAGGTTAGAGATAGGCAGAGTTAGTATTTGGATGGGAAAACTCCAGGAACCCTCAACCTGAAAAGAAGGCAATGGCAAAATCTCTTTTATACTGTTGCAAGAAATCTGCCCCATTGTGGCCATGTAGTCACCAGGAATCAACCTTTGCTGGCAGTGTTTTAAATACTTGGCATAGCAATTGTACTTTCATTGTCATAAGATCTTTGAGAATAACATACTCTCACAATTGTGAATAGGTATTGTTTTTATACTGGTGTGACAAGCAACACCCCCCCCCCCCCTAAAACCCTATGTGGTGCAGTGATTAATGTGCTGGACTAGGAATGGAGAGGCACATGTTCTAGTCCTTTCTTGGGTATGGAAGCTGGATGGGTGACTTTGGGCCAATTGCTCTCAGCCTTAGAGTGGGAAGTTGAAAACCTCTATATACCAACCCATACAGGACCACACACATATGCACAGACATATAATAATTAAGTGGCTCATCTGTTAACTGATCTCTGGTGAATAAGAGGCTTTTGCAAAAAATCCAGGATTCTGATTTTCCATTTTTCAGTGGTAATATCTGACATGTGATTAGTACAGACTGCATGTTTTAGGAGATCAACAACCAACAAATACATAGAACTAATTACACTGCTTAGGGTATTTTGCAAATCTCTGTTTTGTAGAAAAGCATCTAGCTAAGGTTTTTAATCCTCACCACAAACATTTTGTATATTGTGGTTATCTGAACTCTGCATAAATGTCTTTTAGTTGTTGGGTTTTTTTACATAATTTAATTAAAAATTGCTGATCATGACATCAATCACCTTAAAGGGACATATTAGGTCTTTGACAGATACTGTGAATACTAAAGGAGGGGAAAAAAAATTACTACTTACTATACAAAATACCTTAACACATTAGATGAAATATGGCCTTCTCTTAGATGAAACAACCCAATTAGAACATTCTTGTACAAATTTGATTCTTTTTGCCTTCTGGAAGGGGGTGAGGTGGTTCTTCCTGCAATCTTGACAGATGTCAACATGAACAACTGCAGCACAACTAAAAGATGCAAATTAAAGTTTATGAACTCACCTTAATAGTTTTTCTCTTCTCTTTTTAAATCTGCCGATGAACAAAGTTGATAATGTGTTTATAGCTAAATAGATTTATAAACAGCTGATTGACAGTGATAGCTATCGGGAGATTTTATGTTCATGAGGTGATTAATCTTTGAACTATAATGTGAATTTCATCCTTCAGCAGAGGCATAAAGCAAAGTGCCTTGTAAATCATCTGCTGGATAGTTCTGTGAAGCAGAGTACAGTTCCCATATAACTATATTCCTTTATTCTTTAAAAGTCCTCATTTAAATGAACGTGAATGCTAAGCATCTAAACGCAAGCTGGTAGTAATGGATAGTTAAAAAGATGATTATTTAGCTATCCTGATAATATTTTAGGTGGCTATATTAACTTATGCTTTAGTTATAATAGAGCAGAGAAGTCCAGGATGACACTAATGTTCCTGGCTGATTACCAGAATTCTTGACATCTTTTATCTCCCCCCCCCCCGCCCCTTCCTTTAATTGATTTTATTGTAATTTCTTTGTATTGATTGTTGGGAGCTGCTCAGAGTCCTTTGGAGTTAGGTGGCATACAAGTTAAATAATTTTCATTTATTAATTATTAGGTAGAAATGACCAGCCTTGCCAGTACTTCTCCTGACCTGCAGTTTTGGAGATTCTATGAACAAAAGGTGTGGAGAACACTAAGTTTGGAAAGCATGCAATAGGCTACTACTTGGTTACTCATCTGCTGGCTTCTCAGTCATTGTGTATCACCAAACGTAGCTCGGTTGTATTGAAGAGATGTGCGTGTTCATGGCTTTATCTGGGATTATTGTGGTTTGGAGTCTGTGTCTGATTCAACAACTGAGGAGAGGCAGTGATTTAAACACAAAAAAATGCTCACTCCAGTTAATTAGTCCAACCAGGTATAGTGCAGCTGTTTTGAGTAGTTCATAGTGGCATAGTTAAGTTAGGAATGAGTATGTATGTATGTATGTATGTATGTATTTAACATGAACACAGCTTCACAGACCTGATGACTTCAGTAAGTTTTGTTTTGCTTTGCTGTGCTTTATGTTAACCCTACAATTATTATTCTGGATCAGAAGAGCTTTGCTTGTTCTTAGCCTTTATAAAGCTATTCAGCTTTTCTTGATAACCCAGCCTTGTTAGTTAGAGACAGAGGGATTTCACATTACAGATCACAAAACAATCAGAATAACCTTATTTGGAATAGCATCTTGATTTAGAATATATTTGTTAGCAATGCATTATAGCACTGGGTAGAATTTGCTAGCAAAAATTGTCTTTTCAGAACCGTGTTGGATATGCCTTGTATTTTTACAAACTGTTGGCCAAAATGCCCATGACCTAACTTGTGTCTTTTCTGAATGAGTTTAATTAAAGCGTGCACACACACACACACACACACACACACACACACAGCCTATCTGCTGTGAGGCAAGATTCTTCTGTTTAATGGAGGACTTGGTAGCACTTTCTGAGACTCCAAAGCCTGGCTTCTTTTCTTCTGATTTTGCAATATTTCTAGATTTTGTTTCTGTTCTCTCTATATCAGGGTCTACAGGCACGCTGGCTGTAGACCCTGATTACTTGAATAATAAGGTGCAGTATGTGTCAGTGAGATATCATAAGCACACATATGGTGTAGGATCTTTCCATGTTATGGCATGCAGAAAAGGTTATACACTCAAACTGGCCCTCCTACTTGGTGGTGGAACAAATGTTTTCATTCTTCTCCAATGTGTAATAAAGTAACCATGATGCAAATCTCCATATGCTTTGACTTGTCTAAAGAATTGAATAGTTAAAAAGGGAAAACTCAGAACTTTGTAAATGGAAGGCTGCAGTATCCAAAACCACATAAAATGTGGAGAAGAGACAATATTTATACCACTTAAAGCCAGTGGAGATATGATGTTCTGCAACAGTGTCCTTGTCCTATCTATGAGTTTCCTTAAAGAGAGCACTGAAGTTCTCTTTCAAGGGTTGCGCCATATAACAAGCTTTCTATCAAGGGCATTAACAGAATAAATAGTTTAGTGGCAAGGAAGTTATGTATGAAGACCACAAATAGGGAGTGGAAGATGTCATCCATTGATAAAGGACCTTATACTATGAATGAAAGTCAGAAGAAGTAGAGTAGTGAGAAAGATTTTGGAAGCAGGCTAGCTAACCCTTGCTACCTTTGGCATCATGCATGAGTTTAATTGCAACTGATTCTTTTACTATGAATAAACCAGGTTACCTTGTTTCTTTCTAAACAGACATAGTACTAATTTATTTATGTTTTCACTTTCTGTCATGCTTTTAGGAATGGCACAGCCTTTCTCATTGAAACAAAATAATGGCACCTTAATTTGTCAATTACCTACCAAGCACAATAAGGACCTGAGAGTAGTAGAAATATGGGAATTGTAGGTGGAAAAAGAGGTTGCGTGGGCTAATATTCTGCTTGAGTGGATAGTAATTGTTCATTAATATTTTGTTGTTCAGTCTTTCAGCGAGCTGATAGCAATTAAGCACGGTTACAAAAGAAGGGATAATGACATGTTTCTGTCACACACAGGGACATAAAAAGAATTCCCTGTGTTTTCAAGAAATACCTTGAAATTGCACAATTGGTTGTTGCTAGTTTTCTCTCTCCCTCTGGAAATCTACCAATCATAGCCACTGTTTATATCTCAAGGGTTGTTGCTTTTTTTAAAAAAAAAAGACTGGTGCTGGGAGACTCGTTATTGTGTCAAAACATCTTCATTTAGCTTTTGAACATCTGTGATTGGATAAACATCAGTATCAGTTAAAGAAATTAGTGGAAGTAGCTCGGTTGAAAAAGAAAGTAGGGGGAAATAGTTGGATGGATGGAGGACAGCTGGCATAACTCACATCATAACTCAATGAGATTTGTGACTGAACCCATTTCATTTTGAGTATGATAGCACATAAGCAGCAGGGTCCACCACCAATCATGACAATGCCATCATGACAGCAGATGCAAAGTGATGTCATCATATAAACATCACAATTACATCTGCCACAAGTCTTGGTATTTGTCCATTTTGACTGACCTGGGGGATGTCCATGCATACAAATGCTGTCTGATAGACGGAGGGGGAAGGTTAAGATCCCACTTAATTGTATTAATTGAATCTGTTTCGCATTTGTCAGTGAATGCAGGAACCAAGATTTAGTTAAATCCAAAATGCTATGATTTTGCAATGCCATTGACCATCAATTAAAAAAAAAAAAAAAAAAGCTTGTGGTTGAAAGTTTTAGAAAAATGCATATGCATGACAAAAAAATGTACAAAGACATTGGGAATAATGATTCCAAAAACAACTCTCCGTTAGGCAGAATTGCATACATAATGATGTATATGTTTAAATAAATGAAGATATTTTAATACAAATTATACATCCATATGCACATACATACACATACAACCTCTAGTACAGATAATTGAACTTGACATATTTGCAAATATGAGAAACTGAAAAACATATTGATGGGTTTATCCATCCTTACTATCCAATTGATATCCTCAGTTTCAACCAGATGGCAGAAGTCCAAATATTGTTGGGAAATAACTAATTTTGACTAACCCTGGTCTAAAGGAGGGAAAAATGAATAGAACTTTCTCAAGGACGCTGTTGGACTTCTTTGGAAACATTATTTTAAAGAAATTCACATATTTTCCCCACTAAAAACGGTTTCTGGAGAATCAAAGAAATGGCACTGCTTTTCACTGAAAATTCCTCACTTTGAAAACTCGCGGAAAGCTTTTGTAAGATAAGAGCCGAGTCACTGCAGAGGGGGTTAATTAAGCTTTTCTGTTATTGTTCAGACAGCAAGGTAATTTAGAGCTACCATGTTAATCCTTCAAGGCTAGATTTCTTTTAGTACTTGGCCAAAAGAAAGCTGGCAGTGATTCTTGTATGAATTCCTTAGATTTCAAATGCACTTACCCACCCAACCTTTTACAATTGAGGCAGAGCTGAGCAAAGTCTTGAACAGTGTTTGACTCTGACAATAGTAGTCACAACTGTGTGGGCATTGAATAAATAGACTAAAGGACAGAATCATAAATATTATACAGGTAGCAACCATTTATATAAAGCTGAGTCTGATTAGGCCACTTCTGTCTTTTTAATGAACACAAGTGTTAATAAAATTACTCCAAATGTTTAAGGGCTACAATTACTATTTTGTGCTGAAACCAGATGATGATGATGATGATGATAATTCCTTAATTTTCTTCATATTTAAAGTTCAAACAAAGTTTAGGATGAAAAGAAACGCCAAGCAATTTTCAGTGTTACTTCTTAGGAACTAAGGAAGTTATAGTGTTTCCTAGGCTAGTAAAATATCTCAGTGTGTGTTGTCACCTGTCTGTGTTTAGGCTGTGCCTGGGTTTTTACATAAAGTGAAATTTCAAGGATATGTTGAGTTCTTCTATATTGGTATAGTTAAAGGATATGGAAGAATTGCTGGATATGGAGAACTTAGTCATCCCAACTGAGTATTATTTAACTGTTTTTAATCTTCTCTATGCCTCTGAACAGTTGGGAGGAGAGTGGTGTAGGAATGTTAGTAAATAAAATTAAAATGTTAAAAATCCTTTTTTTTTTAGGGCCTGTTCATAGAACTAACTGCTATTTTTTTTTTTTACATCAATATTTACTTGCAAAGAATTTTACAACTCCAGTGGACTGAATTCTTCAGAAGCAGCATGTGCGATAGGCCACTGGTTCTTCTAATTTTGTAAAACAGCAGCTTTAATTAAAAAGAATGTGTGCTTCCAGTCACACATGGAATTCATTCTGCACTAATCCATATGAGTTTGTAACTAACAGTTGGAGTAGCCTGCCATGAATTGGATTCAAGTGATAACAAAGCTATGCCAGAGATACCTCGTCCAATTGAAAGAATAGAGAATCATGATCGAATACATCCATTTGTATTTTATAATGTAGCAAGTGTTTGCTTAAAAAACAAAACAAACATCCTACAATAATAAACTGCTATTTCTGATGTCAATAGTGTTTTTTTAAGGTGAGGACATTCTGTAATTGAGTCTTCTTAAGTCCTCTACCCTACCCCCTACCCCCCCCCCCCCCCAGTCCTTTACTTTGGTGGAAATTTGGGATCTCAGACAACCTGTAGCTAGGAATCCGGATTCCAGATTAGAACATCCCATCTTCAGTATTTGCTTTCCCTGTGAATTTATTGACTAAGTAAATCAGTATTATTTATTTATTTATTTATTTATACATTTGATTTATTGGCCGCCCATCTCCCTCTCAGTGGGGAACTCTGGGCGGCTTACAAAGTACAACATATTTTTTATACAATGAATCTTTTTACGACCAGCAGGGGTCGCTAGGGGGGTCATCCGGGCTTTCCTCCTCCGTAGATCTTTCCTCACCGCTTGCTTCGCTCGTCGCTCACACCGGCCGTATTCGAGACTCGGTCAGCACCGGCATTTTTCCTCCCTCGCGCAGCGCCGCTGGTTCCTCCCGTCTAAATGGAAGTACCCATTTATCTACTCGCAGATGTAATAGCTTTCGAAAGGCTGGGTTGACCCACGAGCTAGGACAAGGGACAAGAGCTCACCTTGTCCCGCGGAGCCGGGCTCGAACCAGCTGGAGCGCCATCCATTTCTGACCGGCAAACTCCAGTGTCTCTTTTACCATCCTGGCCACTTTCCCCCCGTATTTTGGTAAATAATAGGATAATATATTGAAGAATTTTCAGTAGTTGAAGCTTCTCAAACACTGCAATGCTTATATCATTATTTATTCAAATACCGTATTTTTCCATCAATAAGACGCCCCCATGTACAAGACGACCCCCATTTTTCCAACCCAAAATTAAGAAATCAATATTTTAAAGATAGTGCAGAACACATTTTTATTTAGTAATTAGTTAACATTTACCTGATACACTCGGTGGGAGGAGGCCCAAACCGTCTCTCTGCAGCTCTGTTTCCACACTCTTTTGCATAACTGATTCCATTCAAGCACGAGTGAAACTGCCGATAGCTTCTCTCTGCAGACAGCCTTCTCTAATTGGTTTGTTCGGCATCAGTGACGTCAGTTACATAAGGCTCCTGATTGGAGGAATTCTGTCTGGGAGACAAGTGTCAGGATTAGCCCATGAAACTCCAGGAGACAGTACAGATTCAATCCAGCAAGGTTTATTGGCTTCACTCCCGTTACGGAAATCTTCTCAGAGTGAGAGCAATTCCCAGGGTCACCCCACAAACATCCTGCATTCCTTAGGGAGGTGCCAGTCTCATTCTCTTATCTCTTCCTCTCTGTTCTGGGGATAAGAGTATGTGCTTAACCCTTTTCGCTCTAGCTCTCACAACAAGCTATTTCACTCATGATTGGAGGCTAGCAATAGGAGGAAGCTTGTCTGCAGAGACAAAGTATGGGCAGTTTTGCAACCGCGCGGTTCTCTCCTCGGCTGACTTCCTTGAATAAGACGCCCTTCAATTTTTAGGTTAAGGATTTTAGAAAAAAGTATCATCTTATAGTTGGAAAAATACGGTAGTTCTTTCATTGTTACAGTTCACAGTTTTGAAATATCCTTTCTACTGATGTTCCTCAGTGTTACATTTTACTTTCCCCCATAACATTACATGCTGTGTTGCCCTCTCCTGTCACCCTCCCTTTTTAGTAGGCTTAATAATTATCTGTTTTGGGAGGACAAATGTACTATAGCAGCAATTCACTGATACAACAGGCATGGTGTTTTGCTTGTTTTCCTGAAAATATTTCTCCATGACATCCGAAACGCCTTTCTTCAACATTTCTGCAACATCTCCCCCACTTTCACTTGTGATCTGGTGCGTGTGTGTGGGGAGGGGATTTGTTCTTTATTTATTTTATGAAAAGTTGGATGGTAGATCTCTTGTACGCCTCCCAGAGTCATTTATTTATGAGATGGGGGGCTATATAAATATGCTAAATAAAATAGAATAAATAAATCTTCCATTCTAATTTTGGGGAATGAGGGCACAGAGCCTAATGTTAGCTGTGCATCTAGGTAACTTTCTGAGATTGCCCTTTAAGTTTAAGACCTGTTTTGCTGCATAGCTGATCAAGAGCAGATGTGTTTATGAGATTTAAAAAGTGAAGGAACTTCAGCTCACCAGAGCACACGATAGACTTGTGTGCCAACTGTTTTCCAGGCACCATTGAAGATGTTGATATTAATCTTTAAAGCCCTAAATGACTTAAGGCCTGTCTGACAAATTGTGTCTCCTGCTTCAGAGCTGCCTGGATGTTAAGTTCTGCAGTAAAGGCCCTCTTAAACTCACCCTGCCTTCAGAGTCTATTTACTGTACACGTGGGAGACGATTTTCTTCTGCAGGACTCCCAAGTGGTGGAATATACTCTTTTAAGCACTCTGTTTGGCCTCCACTGTCTCTGCCTTTCAAATATACACTTTGATCTTAGCCATTAAACCAAGAGGCTCAGCCTTTCCGTGAGGAGCTGAGAGACATTTCCTTCTTTTTTTTCTTTTTGGCCAAGCCCTTACAAAGACTAACTGTTCATGATTTTAACCCTGGCTTTTAATCTACATGGTGGTATTGTATTTCTTGGTAGCCACTTTTTTCATTTGATTGAAAAGAAAGGCAGGACATAAATTGAGTAAACAAGCAAAGCAAAATGAAACATTGTTCTGCATTCATTAACGCACGGCCACGGAGCAATACTTCTGTAAATACAAATGCAAGCAATAAGGTGCCTCATGTAGACTGGTTTTAGTAATCCTGCTGGGTTTGTTTTACCAGGCTTCTTAAATTAGTTTTAATTGCTGTGGTTTTGAAGTGTTATTGCAATGTCAATCACCGAAGATCAGCAGAACAATCACCATGCACCAGAGGTGGCTGCCTTAAGTTTATCCAAGAGTTCAGACAGATGATGAAGGGAGCCACGGTCTGGAGCAGAGACAACTCTAATTGGGTTAGAATTCTAGCAGGCGATCTTCTCAATATGCTGCCAGATCTAGATAATCTAAACTAAAACTGGCAGGAGAGTTTTCTCTGTTTGGGGTATTGGTATGAGTCTGTGTTATTTTCCCAGCTAGTTGCTTTGAAAGCATTCAGAATTGCTCAAACAACGCTGTTTCCAGCCAGCTGCCCTTCCAATCAATCCAGCCAGACATTTTAGCCTTTGTGATTTGATTACATTGTGGGTCTGCTACCCACTTACTGTATATTGTGACTGGAGAAAGATATGAGGTTTTTGTTTCTGCTGAGTTTAAAAGAGTCTCATCCAGCCTTTTCTGCTCTTTTTTCTATAATGATTTCTGGTCAAGCAGGTTTTTCTAGTAGCTGAAGAACCTGCAAATGCTGTTTGACCAGAAGTAAATATTAATTATCTATCTATCTATCTATCTATCTATCTATCTATCTATCATGAAGTCATGCCATCTCATTTTAATTCTCTGAAAATAATTGTGCATCTCCAGGCCATAATTATTGCAACTTTTGTGTTTTGTTTCAGTTTTAATTGCTCACATATGATTTTGACTCACACATGACTCATTTATGATTGCAACATTTTAAGTTAATGTGCATCACTATATCACTGTTTCAGGATTCCCTAGCTATTTGCATGTCACCATAACCAGGGTTCCAGAAATTAGCTTTGACAGTTTGGGTAGCAAATATATTAACACAGAGGTCTGCTTCTTTAATGATGACCTTACTCTGTGAAGCACGAGAAATTTATGACCTGTTAGATTGAATAGTTTGGCTCCTTAGAAGAGATCTGCAATAGAGAATTCAGTTCTTCCACATCTGCAGTCACTCCAGGACTATCATAAATGCTGCAAAAATAGCAATTATAACACACATATTTCACTGGGGAAGGCATTTGCTGGTATTCATATCCTACTCATTTAAATTCTGAGGAACAGCTTTAGTGAGTTGGACATTATGCTTGTTAATTTGGGGTCAAATATTTCTATATTCAGGCCAGTGGTGAGAAGAGGGGGAAAACCCAATATGATTTCAATAGGTACACACAGAGACAATGAGAGAGAGAGAGAGAGAGAGATGTTTTAGAGTATCAGTATTAGTATTTGAAGATGTTAAAATAGTTATAAAATTATGTCAACCGGTTTAGATAGTGAAATAGGCTATTACCCAAATAGTTGAAAGATTTGGCTTCCAACTATTTGGGTAAAACAATATCTGGACTTGAATGAGAATGCTATGAAGGAAGAGAACTGGACTGAGATTTGCTGAGGCACTTGGCTATGTCTAAATTAGGTCAGCCTGGCTGGGAAGAGATCAAGACTTTGCTTCATCACACATCTCTGCTGTTTCTACTAGCATTGCTCCATCATTTTTAACAAAGTCCTGTCAATGAGCAAATTGAAGGATTGTGCTGGAAGCACAACACTTTACCTCCTTCAATCTTCAGTAAAATTGCTTATGTGTATCAGAGACGTTCATGCTCCCATCCCTATTAACTGAGGACCATTTGAAAAATGGATGCTGAGCTGAATGGGCATCTTAAAGTGATCGCTGCTAGGAATACATAATGCTTTCTAAATTAGAGAGGTAACAGAACAGATTACATATCTATCTCTCTGCCTATCTTGTCTCTTTGCTGACTAAGTTACTAAGTGGCTTGCAAGAATAAAACACTTTGCTATTTGATAATACAAGGAGATAGACTTCAAAATTTAATGTCATTTACTGAAATGAACACATAAGACAGTGTGGAAAAAAACAAAAAGCCTAGAGAAACAGGAAGGGCAACAGGGAATTAACTACCTGGGTTCCCAGAGGAGATGACTCCATAGTTATGAAATGCCAGTGAGAAAAATCCAAGGATTGTAATGTATACATGTTTTCAGAAGCTAAGAATATTGACACTGCAGAAAGTGACAGTTTAAATCCATCAGACCTTCTTACCAGCATGTCCTGAAAGGAGTGGGGAGAAGGGAATAGATGATGTATGATGGAACATTTCTCCAACCCCAAATCCCAATTCAGACCTACCCATTCAGTCTCTCCTTGATTTCAGAACTAAATATCGCTGTGGCTTTTTAAGAAATGGTTGGAATTAACTAGCTGATGTATGGCCCACTGGAGATACCACAACTACAGAATGCATGATTTATCAAGTTAAAATCAGCCTTCCATGGACTGTAAAATGCTTTCTTCCCTTTAACAGTTTCCTGCTCTCAACATCACCACCTAGGCAGGCAATGGGGATGCATGTGGCTCAATGGGTCACAGATCATGTGCACATTGATGCACTTACTTGTAACAGCAACAGTACATCAGTGGCCACCATAGTCTAAGGTTGGGGAATATGCGGTCTTCCAGTCTGTGGAGTCCAACTTTCATCAGCCCAGCTGCTTGGCCTATTATCACTGTGAAGGCTAGAAGGATAAACCTGAGACTAGGAAAATCCATTACATTATTCATGTACAGTTTTCAATGGCTCTCAGGCCATTGGAGAACACAGCTGGGAAAAGAAAACCTAAGAGTGGAGATGTGAACATGGATATATGATTCTTCAGGTTTGGCAGTTGCTGGTTTCTTGCTCTAGTTATTGGGTTTCTAGGGTCTTTAATAAAGCTAGCTGATCAGCTATGTCTTTGAATCTCTGTCTGCTGCTTTTCAAGTTTAAGTCATGGTCTGGCTGAAGTCTGACAACCAGAATTTGTGGCCCAAAAATGTCCAGAGGATACAGACTCTTATTCTATTTCCAGATAATGTATCTTCCCTACCCAAGGTGGTTTGTGACCACCCAGTGCCAACTATGTGTTGCAAATGAACTAGACTTCTCTGATTTGTTTTGGTTTTGCTTATATCCCCAATTTTAGAGGCAGGACCCAACGTCTGTCTGATTTTAAGCTACGCTTAAATATCCTTTGCCTTCTCAGACCTTTGATTGGCAATGTTATGAACTAGATGTAGTGCAAGATTGTAGTCACCCCATCCCAAGTCTAGCAAATCCTGTTTATGCTGCCAGTAGTGGAAAGGGGCTTCCTTTTTCCACCCCACTGGTGGAGGAATATGAATCTATGGAATGGTGTTAATGGATTATTAGGAAGGAGAGGAAGAGGAGAATGCTGGTGGAAAAAGGTTATATTATTGGCTTAGTCAAATACATTATTGTACATTTCTAATCTGGAGGAATAAGTCATTTTTCACTAATAGCATATATGAATAATAATAAGGAAAAAAAACAAGTATTTTGTATCTTTGAGATAGCTCTGGTTCCAGAACAGCTAGCTAGTAAGCAAACTCTGCAGCAATGGCTAATGTCACAGTCAAATTTAATCCTGAATTCACCTTCCTGAGTGGATAATAAAGTTGGATCATGGTAATTTGGTGAGATGCATGTATTTGGAATCCCAAAGGAATTTCGGAATTGCTGTTGTTCAATCTGTCCTTGCAGGCTATGAATTTTAAATCATTTTTAGTATATCTGTTTTGAGCATTGGAGATGTAAATTTGTCTCCTTTCATTGCCAAAAACATCAGCTTTTGTGCTATGCTAAACTGGGTCTTTTTGTCTTCATTTTTTTAGACTGGGACAATTAATTTTCCTTACTATGACTTCCTCATTGTGTACATTTTCCATCTGCACTGGCAAATTTCACCAGTAGAAAGAAACTGCAGCAAGTTGATATAGATTGCAAATTTTCCAAGAAATTGATCACACACTAGATTGTTTGTGGCTGTTTAGTGCCTTGGGTCACATTGTAACATGTAATACTTACACTTGATCGTTCCCTTCTGTCAAGCTGAGAAACCTATCCAATATTTTTGTATATCCGCCCCTCTAGAGAATGTGCCTAATACCAGATTATATTTTACTTGTAATGTTGACAGTCCCAGTTAGTTCTTACACACTCCAATATGTCAATTTCTGGAGTTTTTCTTTCCCCCATCTCTCTGGCTTTTAAGCCTACCTACAAACTGTAGTTCTCCCTCAGCTACCTTGATTCAGTCTGGATGCTTATGGTCCTTAAAGCTCTGTGCCAGGAAATCCTCTGCCTTATAGCATCTACTGTGGCAACAAGACCTATGTATCTGCACTATAAAATATAGTAGGGAAAATCCTGTTCAGCTTGTTCACTATCTTGGTTCTTGATTTAACTTATAGCTGCTTTTTCATCTCACCATTCTTCTCTTCTCTCCTGGGGCCCTGGCGTATGTTTTCCAGCTGTGCCACCCTCAGGGATTCATGGACACTGAAGCCCAGTTTATCTCATTGATGGCTTTGGGGAATTGATTGTCCCTTGACAACTTGGGGCAGTCCTTCACCAGCATGCCAAGGCTCCCCCCTCTGCGGTGAAGGGGTTTCTGACATTAACCCACATTTTGCTCTATTGCCCCTTTATAAAGATGCCTAGCTACAGCTAATAGCTCCCCGTCTAGTCAGGTTTCCAGGCCACCTGGATCCATTTTAGTTATGGTGGTCACTGTCTGATCAATGTGATTTTATTTCTTGGAACATGGTTAAGTTTTGTGTTGCTCTTTGTAACACAGTGGCTGATTTCAACCACATCAGTTTTGTCATTGTTACGTTTTACTGTGGTTTTTATTTGCTGTCTCGCAATTTGTTTTGACTGTAATAAAGTTTGCTACTACTGCGGAAACTTGGAAATGGACAGGCAGTTGGAAGATTGCTTTTATTTCTTTAGGTCTGAAGAACTCTACTGCAGAAAGTAAGACTTTCTGGCATGGCCAGGTGACCAAGCAACATTATCCATAAGACTTTCCTTTTTCTTTCTTTGTTTTAAGGGATAAAAGAGATTTCTGCTCACCTCCTCATGTTTAGGTAGTATCCCATCTTCATCGTCTCTACTCCCACCTTGGATATTTTCTCTGTGAAAATATGATCAGTCACCCAATTCTTTTCTGGCTGCTATTCATCCTGCTATGGTCTGCTTCAGGACAATTCCCTAATTCGTTCACAGGAGGATCCAGGAAGTAATTATTTTCTCTAAATCTCAGCTGCCTAACGCTTAACTGGATTCTAAGAATCTGCTGTTTATTTATGTTATGCCAAAAACTCCCATCCTAAATTCTTGCATTCACTTTCCTCTTCAAGACTTCAAAGTCGTCTTTGAAATCTTGGGCTAAAGCCTTCACGATCATTCTCAGATGAACAAAGCAGATCTAAAGGACAGCCTATCTCCAGTAGTTTCAGCCCACGCAGTACTTTTGGGCCAAGTGGCTGCACTGCAGGTCCCTTAATTAAAAGTTGTCACCTAGTGGGACCAAGGAAGTGCTCCTTCTCCGTCACTGTCCCTGCCCTCTGGAACTGCAACCACCAGTTTATTTGATTCTGTAAGCTGTCCAGAGTCTTCTGGAGTGGGCGGCCATAATAAATTGGATTAAAGAAATAAACAAACACCATGATCTGGTTGCACTCAACTCTTGTTACCTTTTTTGTGATGCTTTCCTGTAGATTTCTGCTTAACTATAGCCTTTAGCTTTGGGGGGTGGGGTGGGGACTTTGCTTTCTTTTTTAACTGAAATGGTATAAGTGCCAGAGATACTGGAATAACACGAGTACCTTGAAAGAAACAGCTTTCCTTCTGTCCACATCTCCATAAGACAGCTCCTTCCTTTATATTATGCCCATGTTTTTAGATTGCATTAGGAACCTGAGATGGCTTGAGGGAATAAGATGCCTGCATTACTATTTTTTTTTCCAAAACAAAAATATCTCCTCTCCACTATAATCAAGTCAGACAGCAGGTTGTCTTACATGGAAGTAATATGCAGAGATGATGAATTTAGCAGCAGTTGTATCAAGACACTAGAAATAATGACTTCATTCCTGTCAGTGTAATGAAGCTAATGAATTTCACCATATTCACTTATTATGACCTTTGAGGGACCTGTCTGAACTATACATGTAAAGTTATTTTCCTTTACATCTGCATAGCAATTACCAATAGAAAGTAAGAGTAGAAAAGGATGGAATTGTCCTCATCTGAGGGAGGGGGAGAGATCTCTTTTGGGCTATGAATATTTGAGCAAACTGCTGACCCCTCCTGATTTCTTTCTCTACGGGGCTAAAATACCATGGAGACCAAAATGGCTCCTTCTGGCACAAACACAATGATTAGAAACAAAGAACAAGTAGATATCGATTCATTCAAAATTTCATAGCAAGCCAAAAATGTGCCCCCCCCAAAAAAATGGTGGTGGGGACACTGCCATGTCTTTCTTGACACATTTGAAAGCAAAGTAGGAACAGAATTCCAAAAGTATTTGATACTTATGACCTTCTGATTCCATTCCCCCATAGAAAAGAGTGATATATCTGATCAATTATACTGTACTATTGAGTTGGTGGAACTTAATAAATTTTGCCTCAGCATTATTCTTAGTAATAGTCTTAATTTTTTTTTTTAAGTTGTGTTTGTTTAAGAGGCATTTCCTAAAATAGCGGGTGCCACATTTAATGGTGTTGTATAAATCTCAGTAGTGGACAGTGGGATGAGGAAAGGACAGACTTTACTTCCAAACATCCTTAAGTGTCTAGCTGACCACTGCTGTAAACAGAATGCTGAATAGGTGGTCTCTGTCATGTCTTTATTAAGACCTAAGGAATCAATACTGATTTTGAAAGTCAGGCAGCTGAAGAAGTCATTGGGAAAAAAGCCATAAGGTAGTTTGATGATTTTTCCTTATTAACTTTAGACCCTTAAACTGATTTCCACTCCCCACATAATATTTGTCCTGATGGTCTAAGCTTCACGTCCCTGGTGGGAAAAGAAAGTCATCATCATCATCATCTTCTTCTTCTTCATCATCATCATCATCATCATCATCATCTACAGTTGTAGCTAAGGTTATTTTCAGAATAGAATTTGCTATATGGTGGGAACAGAACTACTGTAAGCCAAGAGCTAATATGTGGAAGAAATAAATATGAGGTCAGAAGTGAGGTTGAAAATGAAGAGGTCATAGTTGGAACTACAAGTCTGCAAATTTTCTTTCATTTTGTAATACAGAGGTTTCTAGCCCAGGTAAGAACACCTGTACTGAAATCCCCTGAATTCTAAGCAGAGTAACAGTGTTGTAAAATTGGTACAAATGCCTGTTAAACTGTATAGTGCAGAGAGTTTGTCTCAGATGAAAGGAAAAAAAAAAAATGAAGTCATGGTTGTTTTCCAAAAATGCTAATGTTTTCTATTTATTAAGATCATTGTATATTGTAATTTTAATTGTTTTTAACTGTTTTGTAAACAGCCCAGAGTCATTTCAATGAGATGGGCGGCGACAAATTTGATAAATAAATAAACAAACAAATAAATAAGTAAGTCTTAGGAATATATATTGGGACTATTGTGAAAATGGCAGCTTTATCTGAATATATGGACAAATTTGATTGCTTAAGTGGAATAACTAAGGTGAAATAATTCATTTTTTAATGGACAAATTTTGCACCTGATGTGATTTCTTTTATTGTGGATGGATCTTTTGAAAGATGAATTGCGCTATAAAAATTATAAATAGGTGGCAACTGGAGACAAATCATTTAGAAAAGATATTGCAATATCATGTAGGGAATGGCACTTTATAGCCGCACAGATACATTCATTTACAGTCCAGTTCTATGAAGCATAAATAAACCACGATGAGTTAACTAGGATTTCAGCTGATGTTTAAGAAGATAGGATATTAAATAACTGTGGCAAATCAGGAAAAACGTCAAGATGACCGTTCATGATAGTTTATCAGAAATCAGAAAGTAGTCTCAGAGACATCTGAAAGAAACCACAAGGATATTGAGTGCATCATAACACCACATAAGGGAACCAAATTAGGCAACTTTCAAAGTAAATCAATAATGTCATTTTCATATTGATGTCATGACGTGTGGCCTTGCTTCATCCCTTCATGGGATGAAGGGAGTTGCTTGTAGGGAGTTAATGAATTTTCTCCTTCAGTTTGTGATGCATAGATTAAGAATAATATTACTAAAAAAAATAGACTAGTTTTTTTCTTTCTTTTTTAAAGAGACATTAAGGAAACGAAGATTTTTTTTTTTCGTTTCTACGATGGCCAGGATTTTTCCAAGCTACTAATATATGTCAACTTCTTTTAAGCCAATCAGAAATAGTTCTGTTTTGGGCTTCAGATAAGGGGGAAAAAAATACTGATTCATGGTCATCCATTAATAAATTAAAATAAAGCAAAACTCTGCGGCAGGTTTGTTTCCGTCACAAGGGAATATTCACACAATCCGTCTATTTCTTGAAAAGACACAGTGAGACTTCATACAAGAAGATGCTCACTGCTTTGCTTCTAGGGTTGTCAGGATTCCTATCCTACCTGATATAGTTTAAACAAACTGTTTAATTTAAAGGTAAAATGAGAAACAAACATACTGCTGTGCACAGGTTTCCAAATACCTTTGGTTTTTCCAAGGATGCCTCTAGGTTCCACAATAAGAAGTTTTAGCTTCATATTTTATTCTGATATGGGACCACTTGCCAAGAAGAATGACACATATATTTAAGGGGTAGGTTGAAAAATATACTTTTGGAGGCGGAGGGGAAACACAGGTAGAAAGGAAACTTATGTTCTGGTAAATGAATATGTTCTGATTGGCCATGGCAGTCTGAAAGTTTCTGACTGGACAGACTTTGAGGCAGCCATTTTCTGAGAGTATCCATGAGATGCCCTCATAAAATCATGATGTCTTTGCTGGTCTCCAAGGTTGAAGATGTTTTCTTTACATCTCCCCTAAATCAGATCAGCTTCTTTTATCTCTGAAAGTGGATCAATACAAAAGTGAAATGTGAAGTGTAATGTCAAGGTTCATGCAAGATCGTATCTAGTACAAGTCACCCACCCAAGATGACTGAGGTTTGCAAATTGAAAGCCCACACGATTAACATCCCGTGTGTGAAAATTAGTCTCCCATAGAAGCCGAGTGGAGCTCTAATTGCCATGTGCCCTTTTCAGTAAGGTTGTTTTCACTCTTTGCTAGATGCTGTGTGGGTTCATTGATGAGGCTTGCCTGCCTCTTCAATTTTTGAGAATACCCCTGGGTGTCGGTGTGCAATGAATAAACTTATATAGTGTCAGTTATGTCTTCAGGGTTGCCTTGACATTTTTGAATGAACACAATTCCAGAATCATAATTAATGCATGAATAAGTCCCAGTAGAAGCTTGTGGTGTCAGTGGTGGCATCAGGAGCTTGAAAGCTTTATTAAGTAAGCTGGCAAAAACACCCTTTCTACCAGTGATAACTTTTATGGGAAGGGAATGAAGTAACTGAACCATTTTCTCTTCTCCCACTTTTTTTTTTTTTTTTTTTTTGGTAATTTGAAATCCCTTATGTGGTCTGGCTGTCCAAACCACAGATGTTGGTTTTCAAAATACCCAAGTATATGAGCCTGCTACCGACAGCCAGACTATACTGTAACATTTATAGCATCTATAACATTTTGCACCATTCTGGGCTCTCTTCACATAAAATTTATACAATTTCCATGTGCTGAAATCTGTGACAGCTTTAATCCTGTGCCCTTAAAAACACACTTTTCTTTGAGTTATTTTAACACAAATCAACCAGCAGTTTTATGAATCCCTCTAGCCGCACCTGTGGGTGAAGGCAAACATGCAGTGATGTCTCACTTAATGACCATGGTGATTTGCTTAATAACCACAGCAAAAAAGGTTGTAAAATCAGGTGTGGTCTTGTGATGCCTCAATGAATGACTGCACTGCTTAATGATGAATTTTCCTCTCCCTATTATGGTCATAAGTCAAGGGCTACCTGTATGCGTGTGATACATTTGAAAAGAGAGGATAAGTATTGAATGATTTCCATTGCTGCTTGGACAATAAACTCCTCTAAACCCATGAGACAACTTTTAGAGCACCTCAGATATAACTCAGATGAAACAATTGCTAACAAACCACCAAGAAGCATTTATTCTTTAGGGCAGGACTGGGGATTCTGTTGTTGTTGGATTACAGCTTCTGTCCTCCATGAGTGTGACTCATGCTTGCTGGGCTGCTATTGGAATCCAACAATATCCACACCTTCCAATCCTTGAGTTACGTTCATAGAAAATTGGACAGAATGAGTGCAATGACTTTGACTCATAGCATTCCTTTCATTCCCAAGGACTTGGAAGAAATAGGGGACTACCTATACTGGCCCAAACATTCAGTCACACTATTATTTTGAACTTGTGTTGCTGAGCTACATTTGTGTCTTCTGTAAGGAAGTGACTGCAAAATGACATCACCACAATGAACCCCCTTAACTCTTCAGGCAACTTCACTCGGTGAGTTTTCCTATCTCTGACATTCGCAGGCTGCATTATTTATTCATTTATTTCAATTTATATGGTCACCCATCTCATCATCATGACTCTGGGCAGCTAACAACAGTTAAAAACACAACAGCAGCATGACCATCAAGATATAATCAGCAGCTGACAAATAACTAACAATATAACCAGCTCATGGACTTTGTCACCTGTTCCCATCCTGATGCTTGGTAACATAGCTGTGTCTTCAAGGCCTTGTGAAAGGCCAACAGGTTAGGGCTAATCTAATCTCTAGGGAGATGATGTTCTAAAGAGCAGGCATCACAATAGAAAGGGCACTCCTTAATAAGCGGGACTTGTAGCGTCTCTGTCCTGCTGGTTCCGATATGATGAATAGATAGTCAGGGAAAGGCTGAGGTTATCGCTCAGATAACCCAGCTCCATTCTGTATAAGGCTTTGTAGGTAACTACCAGCGCCTTGAATTGAACCCAGAAGAACCATCTCAGTGAAGGGATATTATCTCAGGAGTTGCTGGGTTGGTTGGTAATTTTCAGACATATGCATGCAGAAGTTGATGGATACAACCTTGTGAATGGTTCCTATGTGGCTTTCACTAATAGATGGATCTTTGATTTTTTTCTCACATCATCCTAAATGCTGTTTCACTTTTCATTAGAGACATTGCACACAGGTATTTGTCAACCTTCCAATATAGTATTTAGATAAAAGAGGGATATATTTTCCATGTCTTTCTCAGAATGCCCCCCTCACACTTTGAGAATATCTGATGGATCCAGTTGCTGTTACACTGTTAGTAGCCAACATTCAATTCCCTTTTGCAAATCTGGTCTGTAAAGAACTAGAAATTCCAATAAAGGTATCAGTACAATATTTACATTATACTAACCCTCCAGTCCACAGGATCAATGCCACAGTTGTTGTGAACCTTAGTTTCTATAGTGGGGGCTCAACTGTGTTTTACAAGATGCATTTAAAATAAATAAATAAATAAATAAATAAATAAATAAATAAAAATGATTAAGAATGGCGTTCTCCAAGACCCTACCTTTCAAGTGACATACAGAATCTTTTCTTTTGCAGCCATTCCGTAGAGTGACGTTTTCAGTTGTGAGTCAGCCTCAAGACCCACATCAAGGGTCTTTGCAGAGTTGCTATGACAGCGGTCTGGAGGAATCAGAAACGCCAAGCAGTAAGAGTTCTTCAGGGCCGAGGCTGGGTGCCCTTCCACTCCCAGAGGACAACTACGAAAGGACTACGCCGGATGGCAGTGTTGGTGAGGCAGAGCATATGGAAAATGGTAGGGGCAAACACAACACTCACACACTCCATTTGCACTAGTGAGTCCATGTCCAGTAGACTTGGCAAGAGGTCAGTTGGAAGAAGGGGGAAAAAGCTGACTAAGAGTTTCAGTTGATGGAACAGCTTCCCCCAAATGGAAGCTGGAATCCTATTCAAAGCCCCATTGAGATGAATGGGACTGACTTCTGAATGGGCAGGTATCAGTTTAGATTTTAAACACTTTCCAGTCCAGTTTGGATTGATCTGGACAGAAAGGGAGAATCTAAATTAAACCGGTACCAGTGCGGCTAATAATAATTTCAGTCAAGTATAGTAAAACATCTGCACACAACTTCTAATGGAAATATCACTGGGTTGGGGTGTGTTTAACTTGTGACTGGATCAGACTCATAATATTTTAACTGACAACATCAAGACAGTGGAAAAAAATCAATTAAAAGAATTAAAACAGCATTGTTGCCACAATCTCATAAAGCTAGAAAATAAATCAATATATAGTCTGGTTAAAAAAACAAAAACAAAAACCTGAAGAGAAGATCTATTTCCTTAAAAAAAAAAAAATCCATGTGCCAGCTTTGTTATTATAATGCTCATAATCATTATTGTTTTAAATATGTCTAGCTTTAGCTAGAAGAAAATAATTGTCCTTCAAGATTATTGTCTGCTCAGACTGCATATATGCTTCCCCCCACCCCACAAAATACACATACTGACTAAAGTGTATAGGATAAGGGGTGAACCCAATGGATTCTGTGTTCCTAATGGAGCCCAGAGTTCCAGAGTGAAGCATGAATGTGCTCGCTCCCTTTCAGGAATTTTTGAGACACTGATTGCAAAGATGAAGACATCAGTGACAACGGCCAGAGCATTAATTCACTTTTTCATAAAACAGTATTAATCATGCCAGATTCCATGAATGCTGAATTATTTAGAAAGAATGACAAACATCCAGTTTTCTTTTCTCTTTTTGCAGCTGTTGTAGAGCGGGGGGCGGGAGGGGGGATCAGAATATCTCCTTTAGAACCTGGGTTTATTGATCTCAAGAACAAAACTGCAATGTGTTTCCCTGTACTGTATTTATTTTTTTTCCACAACTAAAGAAGCTTTTGTGGGAATCTTGGTTTATTTGGGGGGAGGAAGGGTCTGGTACTTAAAATGAAATACAATATAAAATAATTATAAATTCTCCATTTACTTTCTGGTATGTTTTTAACAACCTACATCCATATGATTCTCTCTCTGACCCCCTCCCCCCTCCCTTTTTTTTGCCTTGATCTGAAATCTTCTGAATTAAATTGTAATGACTTTACTTTTCTAGCAGTAAAAGAGGCTATTGAATGACAGTGTGTAGAGAAATTATAATAAATGAAATGATTATGTATGAAAAGTTTGTATGCCTATAGGCATGGTTGGGGGTGCAGATTAGATAGTTCTATTTTCTTTTGGAGATGTTTCTATCAATAGTTAATGGACTGATTAATTAGAGCTGAAACAGACACATCAATAGAATGGAAACAGCACATTTGAGGGATGGTAGGGGAGAAGTTTTTCTTTTTCTTTTTTTTTTTTTTTGAATATATATATTAGGATGGAAGATGGCTGCTACACTTACTCTTTCCCCAGCAAGTACAGAAGAGATGTTGCATATTTTCATAAGTTCTTATTATGTTGTTTATTTGGTGAAGAAAATGGTGCTGTGATGCCAGTTTGGAAAAAGGAATAAACTTCTGGTTCAGTTGGTAAGCTGAAGTTCATAGGAGAGTTCGAAGAACCAATCTTAAATTCAAGGTTAAATAAAACTTTTCAATAATGCTTTTTAGTGCCTCACAGTTATATGTTTATAGCCTTTATGATCTGTTTATGACTCAACCATACTGGCATCTGTATGTATCCCTCCTCTAGCTTTTTCTTAACATTGGGAGTTATGCTACTGGAATGAAAAATAGTGTAGCGACAATGCATTAGTCTCCCACTTATTGTCGGACCTGGCTTTAATGTACAATAGGCTGATGTGGAATCCAGGTGTGGTGGATATCCAAGGAAGCTGAAACGAGATGGTGCAGTCACCTACTTGCTGGAGTTCCCCCAAGGGTGTCCAGGGTCAGACAAACAGGATCTGAGAGGTAGAAGCAAGAGACATACATAGACTGAGGTCAAGGGCAGATTTGAGAGAATCCATTTCATTATTTGATGGGTGTGATGCCCAGAGTGCCGGGCTGCCCAAAAGAAAGAGATTGATTGGCCTCTCCTCTGGCTGAGAGGTCAGCAGATCATCTTCAGGCTGCATGGAGGCTATCCATACTGGTGATTTATAGCATCATCCAGCCATCAACATGGCAATATAAAACCTTCTGCATTAGGGATATATCACCACAATGATGGCTGGTTGACACTCCAAATCACCCCAAGGTTAGCTGACAGTAGTCAGGCCAGGCCTGAGACACAGAGGATATTCTCACTTTACCCAAACCAGACAGATTAGATGGCTGCAGATTCAAAGTGCTGAAAGCAGGAGGCCATGATTTGATCCTATGCTCATTTCTTACACCAGTGCTGATTTACATGGAAGCATGACTTACATCAGTGCATATCTAATTGCAACTTCAGTTGTTTGCAATCCATTCTGTGTATAAGTGAGCTACTCACAGATATAAATGACCTAATAGATAATCACCTCTGGCCTCTCGAAGTGTTGCTACTGGCGGGTCAATTTAATTCAGATTTCAACTAAGCAACATTGACTTAGAAACCAATTAAGTGGGAGGATAATGTTACAGAATGTATTTTCATATGTCTGTAACAAGGACCAAGGTCTCCAGGTAAATAAGAGAGGTGATACCATTGGTAATTCACACTGTAGCTCTCTATATTTTAAGGAGGAAAGCTCAAAAATAAATTCACACTGATTGCTGTGATTTTTGTTTTCCTATATATAGATATAGTAGTATATTCTCCTGTGGTATATATAGATACACGTATATACAACAGCAAGCCTGCAAGTATTGTTGATGATATGCTGACAAGGAACAGCAACAGGACATACTGTCTTTTGTAGGGTTAAACCAATCACTGATAACAATATGCAGATAATGAGCATAGCCTTAAGTCCATTTTTTATTACAGATCATGACATTAAGAACATTATTTAATTAACTTAACTACAGTTAATTTAATGCCTGATGGGAAAATGAAGCTGCCCAAATCTGAGAGAATGTGTGTCCATGTAAATGTCTCAAGAGACACCAAATTACTGAATTAGCACAGATAGCCAACAGCTCACCAACTGGTGCTCCTCCTTAAAAAATCAAGAGCTTTTCATGACTCTCTGGGGCTTAGATGATCATGCAATTAAAACAAAAGCAAAAAACTGATCCTTTTCCTTGGGTTTTCATGCCTATGACAAATTGAGTTATTTTGTTCAAGCTGCATGTTTAATTTACAGTTCCTTTTTCAACAGTTTCTGATATCCATCCATCCCCAAAACTTCATTATTATATACTTAAAGTGACTTTATTTTGATTCCCTCCTTGGAATATCAAAAACTGAAATGACAAAATCCCCATTCCTTAAACACTCTACTTCTAGTCATTCTGGATAGTGCTGGCCTACAGTTAAGGACAAACTTTTTTTTTTTTTTTTTAGTTTGTAAATGTAACATTGGATACTTGAACGAGTAACTCCCTTCCTCTCTTTCTCCCACAGTTCAGTTTCAGTTTTTAAACTTCCTTGTCCTGACTTTAAAGGAAAACTATGTGCCGAAAGATCTGCTTAGTATCGTCTTTGGTATTACAGAATTACCACGAGCATCAAAAGCAGCATTTTACTTGGAATCTTAGTAAGGAACATTGCATGGAGAATTTTGCAGGAGAACTTGTGTCTGTGCGCAGACACGTGGTTAAAGAAGCAATCTTATGCATAATTGTTACAATTTCAAATATTTACTCTTTGATTTTGTCCAGTATGAAATGCCTCAATTATAATTAATTGATTGAGATACACATTTAATTGAAAAGTTTGGAAAGGCAATTTCTTGTGCAATCAAGTAGAGCTTCATGATTCCCTCCCCTGCATTTTCAAGAGAAGATTAGCAGGAAAATGAAAATAAGGAAAAGAGAAGGCCAAATTGAGACAGTGTGAGATATAGACAGTAGGATGTGATTTTCTCCAGCTGTTATGCTGACATGTTCTTTCTGATTTGTTTGGGGTTTTTCCTACTTTTCCATTGAGACCCCTGAGCTGTGTTGGGGCACATCTGGTTGTGACTGCATCGTTCAACGAATTCATATTCGACTTGCAAAATACATTGAGGAGCAAGCAACCAATGGCATTTCAGATGTTGTTGAACTGGAATTCTCATCATCACTCATTGGCTATGTTTCCTAGGGCAGCTGGGAATTGTAGTTTAGCAACATTGGGAGGGCCGCTAGTTGCGTGCTTCTGCTGATACAGACCTAGATGTGCATGTTCATGTGCAGCAAAGCACACATGGCCCTCTGATTTATAAGCTGACGTTATCTCCTTGACATTGATGTTGCTTTTTCTTTTCTTTTTAATATATATAGGAGTCTTCTGTTACATATGATGCAGAATCAAGCAATTTAAGGCTGTCTGGGACTGTTCTGCTTCATAATAATATGACTCACAACCGTACGCTTAGTATTGGCTGTTTTCACACATTGTTAACAACAAATCTTTTTGCAAATAGAAAACTAGCATAGGAGGGCAAAAGATTTGCATCCGAATTTTATCTCTATCATGCTAGCTTTCCAAAGAGGGTGTGTGTGTGTGTGTGTGGCCACACTGGAGAGCCTTCCAGTACAAAACCTCTACCTTTATTCTATATTAAGGAAACAGATGTCCAAAATATATTTTTTTTCTGCTTTTCTTCCATTTCGGTGTGTAAGATAGTGTTACTTTTAACATTATCTGATGATTACAGAATTCTTTAAATGGCAGAAAATGATGTCTCTCATAACATATGAGAGTTGCTTTGAATTTTTGTACGCCATTAAATAAATAGAAGTTGCTACCCACAATAGGATTTCTTTCCAGCCTCTCTATTTTGCATCAACTGCTAAAACAGTATCTTTACCAAAGAGAGGTAGGTGAGGACAATGCTGTTCATGTTTAGACATCGTTTTGTCAATTACTGTGTTAGTGCCTGTGTGCAACTGATTGACTTTGCAACAGAACTTGTGGGACATTACTGCTGATTTTTCAAAAGAACTGATTCATTTCAAAAAGTTGTGCCTAAGTGATTCTTTGTCAATGGAGTAATTCTTCAATATTTCTGAAAGGCTGATCTCTGTTTGCATCGATTTTGAAGAGACAGAGATTGGTTCTTTATGTGCAACTTATGTGCAAGGACGCACAGATTCAGGAGTGGTGACTTCCCTGCCTCACTTCCCTTGTTCGTGAGCTGAAGGCAGTAGATACAGTGAACTCATCTTAAAATTCATACCTTCCTTGAACTACAGAAGGAGTAGACAGTCTGAAGCCCTGAGCTACTGTACACCCAGCCCTCTATACCATTTTCTGGTGATATGTGAATATCCCCTGAACATGTTTCCGGAAAATGAGCTATGCGCTTTCCTGGCACATTAAGACAAGAAACACATATGAACTTAAGCAGAATCTCAAGCTAAGGTTATAAAAAGAAAACAAAATCCTTATCACCACTTTAAAACAACTCTGAAAAATGAGACAGAAAATCCCAATTCTGTGCAGATGTATTACTAGTCCCATTCATTCTGCTCCAGAATTCTATTCATAGTGGCTTTTCCTCTATAGATAATACATATGGCTTCATGGTTACTAAAATATCACCTTTCCATGCACAAGAAGCAAAACCAACCAACCAACCAACCAACCAACCAACCTCCCTCCCTCCCTCCCTCCCTCCCTCCCTCCCTCCCTCCCTCCCTCCCTCCCTCCCTCCCTCCTTTCTTTCTTTCTTTCTTTCTTTCTTTCTTTCTTTCTTTCTTTCTTTCTTTCTTTCTTTCTTTCTTCCAACTTTCATAATTTTCTTTCATATAATCACACTACCTTTGTGATCAAGACAGGTGAATAATTAATTTTAAGAGATGTTTCTTTTGGAGAACTAGTCTGGTGTGGTGGTTAAGGCATCAGGCTAGAAACTAAGAGACTTTGAGTTCTAGTCTTGCCTTTGGCACAAAGCCAGCTGGCTGACCATAAGCCAGTCTCTCCCTCTCAGCCCTACAAAGGAGGCAATGGCAAACCACTTTCAAAATCTTGCCAAGAAAACCGTAAGGACTCGTCCAGGCAGTCACCAGGAGACAACATTGACTCAAAGGCGTGCACGCACACACATACACACAGATGCACATTTTTTAAAAATATGTGCTTTTGAGATACAGAAGATTTAAAATGCCTTTAAATGTCTGAACCTTAATAATATGTGCTTTAAATCTCTGCATCCTACTAATATAGGTGTGCCAAGTAATACTTTTACAGTATTACAGATTTCGCATATGTTATTGTTAAATGTGCTTCCTTACTCATAACTGTTGACTCACTTTGATTTATCATGAACAAAACTCCCTTTTTTTAGGTGTTATGCAAACTTAACCAAACACAATAGTTGTGCATGCAAGCAATTAATGATTAATCTAATTTATTTTTGAAACATTCTTGGTCACAGCGTACCCTGTTTAATCTTATTTATGATCTCTTCAGACCTAGTTTATTATTCTGATGGACTTATTCTTTGTGGTTACTTTGAACTCTAGTAATCTTGCTTGCCTTCGTTATCACAAACACTCATTGTTTTAGCTGATATTTTAATAGCAAAACCAAGATAAATAACGATAAGGGTTTCTTTTTTGCTGGATCACATACAAAATTTGTTTTGTTGCCAGTCAAAATAGTTTTTGGATGTTTACGAGGTAATTTTCAAAGATGATAAGCAGAGAGATCCTGATAACCAGAAGTAACAGGTGCATTACTTCTAAACATGGAGCTTTGAATTCTTACAGATTAAGAGACTTGAACTCCATGGAAATTGTCTTATTGTTAATTATATGTGGCTATGATAAAGAAGAATTAATTGAACAAGCTGAGTAATACAACAAGTAACAAGTAACACCAGTTCTTCTATTGGGAGTTGTCTTTCAAAAGGCAATATAAATCAGTTCTTCATCATATATAGATGATGATGATGATAATGATGATGATGATGATGATGATGATGATGACGACGACAGATTAGTTTCCCAGCTATTAGTAACTACCTGGAAGCTTTCTCTGAGAACAGAAATAGGCAACACTGCAAGAAACAGAGACCACAGTTGGCTTCCCCAATCAGCTAGATAGCTGCACACGATGTCCCCTACAACAGTGTTCCTCAACCTTGGCAGCTTGAAGATGTGTGGACCAACTCCCAGAATTCCCCAGTCAGCAAGGCTAGCTGGGGAATTCTGGGAGTTGGTCCACACATCTTCAAGCTGCCAAGGTTGAGGAACACTGCCCTACAAGACTAGGGTGGGCTAACTGGTTGCTGTTTTAAGAGGCTTAGCCTTTTAAGAGTAAAACAAAACAAAACGAAAAAGAAAAAAGAGAGAGAGAGAGCAGGGAGCTTCTGTGTGTTACGGGTGGGAGCAACGCAACATTTATTGATGACGAGACTCTCACTGGGTCATTCAGGGAGAAGCTTTATTTGCGCAAAGGTTCAGTTTGGACTCGCAGGTCCCTGCAAAGAACTGAACCCCGAAAAGGAGTTCAGCAAGCCTTTTTATCATTACAAGAGCCGTTTCTCCCCAATCCCCCCCTCAGTGCCCTCCCCATGCCTTCCGTACTCCAAATTTGGTCAATTGCTGGTAGCTAAACCACAAGTCCTTGTCTTCACCGGTTGTACCTTGTTTTGGGTACATTTCGGCCTTGTTGTCTAGAGCATTGCTATCTGAGGAGGGAGGGAGATAAGAGCACTCAGCACCAGCAGAAAGGAAAGTTACAGAGAGTTACATTTAAAATGTAAAACTTCACAAAATACCAGTTTCATACAAAATATAGGATATAACAAAAGACTTCTTCTCATATTTGCTTCCGAGACTTATCACTGCAAAGCCTCTAGCTAAAAAAACACTTCCAGAGAAGAGGTTCACTACTTGGTTACTAGTGAGGACTACATAACCCAAAAATATAGGATAGGACTACATAACCCAAAAATATAGGATAAAGATCAGAATGAAGTTACAAATAATTTTCCATTTGTATCCTGCCACCTCATTCCCCCCTTTGAAAGTCCTTTGGCTTTGCCGAAGGGCTTTCACTCATCAGAGTGGGAATGGGGTCATAATACCACAGAGCCATTATTTGAGTTGTTGCTTCTCTTTTGGCTATGAGGGAGAGGGTACTTGTGATAGTGCGAATAAAAATAGGTAAAATGCAAGGAATAAGCACACAGCCAGCAGCAATTATTCCAATAAGCGCAACTATAGCTTGGAGACCTGGGAGTTTGGGAAACCAGGACCCAAAGAGATTTTTCATATTGAAACCCTCCCATGTCTGAACAAAGACATGGGCAATTTTGACCACCCGGTCAGCAATTTTCTTAATAACCTTTTCAATATCTTTTATCACATACACCTTCTTCCTTTCCTTTTATCTCTCTTCTACTTTCTCCACTCCCTCCTTCTTACACACATACACATACTCAGCCATTGCTCATCACATATCCTGTTGCCCGCATCTGCTTGCTCTCTTTCCCTTTGCATACGAACCATCAAAACCACTATAGAACAAGCATTTACATCCATTCTTATTGTATGGGTGATGCCAAATCTTCTGGTTGTTCCTGAATTAGGTCACTACCGGTGGACCTAATTAGTCCTTAAAAAGATTTGCTGGTGAAGCTAGAGAACGCTGCAATTTTAATTTAAGTCCATCGACCAAGGAAACTTGCCAAATGTCTGGGGGTTCCTTCACCTGCCCGATCCTGGATCTGTGCACCCAAGCTTTGATGTAGGACTTTCACAGCAGTTGGCATGCTCAGTAGGACTTGCTTCGGTTGGGACCACTTCAGATCAGTGCAGGATGGGAACAGCTCTAACCCACTGGTCTGGCTGGGCAATGGGTTGTACATCAGGAGTGACTGGCAAGGCATCTCGGACCTGCAGGGAAACAGAGGATAGAACGTGCGCCAGCTTCTGCAAGTATTGAGAAATGTTCTTTTCACCAGTCCAGGCAGTTTGTACTTCATGAGATCCAAATAGTCTCCCATAAAGCATTTCAAAGGGGGACAGTAAATAGCCCTGATACGTGTTAAAGCAAGGGACAGTATTTTGGGCCATGGCAACTGAGTCTCCTAACAAAGCTTTGCAAGCTGAGCCTTTAAAGTACGATCCATGTCTTCAGCCCCTTCTTCAGGCCAGTTGACTCCAAACGTTGGCCATTCTTGTTTACAGAAAATCTTCAGGGTATCCGGGTCGCACCTGGGATCCCCATAGTCGCCACTGAAGGCAGCTTTAAAGTTTTTCAGCATGCACGACAGAGGGGTAACTTTGCTTCCTGTGTTCCCCATGGTGTGGGTCTCCTAACGTGTACCTGATGTTAGACTTTGGCAAGGGGTTCTCCTGTCAGGCCTCGGTCCGGCTCAGGGAAATGGCGAGACAGTCCTCCCAGCACTCGCTGGCTCTTCCTTTTAAAGGACCTGTCCCCTCCTGCCTTGGTCTCCCAGCAAACGCTGGCTCTTCCTTTTAAAGACCAATCCCTGCTACGGAGCGTGCCAGATTTCCAATCCCTTACTCCTTTAGGAGAAGGGATGTTCCCAACCCACTTGCCTATACACTACAGCCGACCTACGGTGCCGGACACTCAACGGTCACCAATAGGAACTGCGACTGTTTAACCACCCACACAATCCTAGAAGGCACCCACTCTTGGGCCCTTCACCCCCAGGAGGATGCGCTTTTCCTCCTCTTCCGCCTCACCGGTTATGACGGGTATTCCCCACTGAGTATACTCGCCTGGTCTGGTCGCTAGTCGGCCCACTCACTCCTCTGTTCCTCCGGCCGGCCGTCCACTCACTCCTCTGCTCGTCACCGTGAATGGGTCCTTGGATCCAGGGGAAGGCTCCCTACCCTCTGCGGCGTCCGCTGGTCCCGAGGCACAGGAGTCAAGGGGTCCTGCCAGCTGGTTGCGTCGAGCCGCCGGGCGTCGCTGAGTCTCAGGAGGTCCACTGGTCCTGCTCAAAGGGCCGGGAGAGTCCCATCTGGGGTGCCAGAAATGTTACGGGTGGGAGCAACGCAACATTTATTGATGACGAGACTCTCACTGGGTCATTCAGGGAGAAGCTTTATTTGCGCAAAGGTTCAGTTTGGACTCGCAGGTCCCTGCAAAGAACTGAACCCCGAAAAGGAGTTCAGCAAGCCTTTTTATCATTACAAGAGCCGTTTCTCCCCAATCCCCCCCTCAGTGCCCTCCCCATGCCTTCCGTACTCCAAATTTGGTCAATTGCTGGTAGCTAAACCACAAGTCCTTGTCTTCACCGGTTGTACCTTGTTTTGGGTACATTTCGGCCTTGTTGTCTAGAGCATTGCTATCTGAGGAGGGAGGGAGATAAGAGCACTCAGCACCAGCAGAAAGGAAAGTTACAGAGAGTTACATTTAAAATGTAAAACTTCACAAAATACCAGTTTCATACAAAATATAGGATATAACAAAAGACTTCTTCTCATATTTGCTTCCGAGACTTATCACTGCAAAGCCTCTAGCTAAAAAAACACTTCCAGAGAAGAGGTTCACTACTTGGTTACTAGTGAGGACTACATAACCCAAAAATATAGGATAGGACTACATAACCCAAAAATATAGGATAAAGATCAGAATGAAGTTACAAATAATTTTCCATTTGTATCCTGCCACCTCAGTGACATAAACTCCAAACTCCAAACCACAACCTTAAAAGACAGCATCCTTCTCCCAAATTTTCCCAAACCTAGCAGATTATTTTAGTGGTTTTAGATGGTAAATTAAGGTTTGAATGGTTTGCTTCTTGGAGGCTCCCATGATCACATCTGTAGAGGTGTGCAGAAAGTTTCATGGTTCATCAAAAGTGGTATGATCTCAAAATAGCCTCTTCTGAGCTTCAGACACTCCAAGACCAGGAAGTTCAATCACAAACTATTTTGCATACCTCTAAAGTTACTTATCTGTATAAGTCAGCTCTTCTTTGAGGTTTAAAGTCTCTCTTTTAGAGTTTGGATGCATTGTTGTTTTTTTTTAAAGGAATTTTATTTAAGGTTTTAAAAAGAAGATAAAAGCTAACAAAAATTAATACACAATAAAGAAAACAGAGAAAGAGAGAGAGAGAGAGAGAGAAAGATAAAAGTGCAGAAAGAAATAGAAAGAAGCAGCTTCTGATTCTCCTTGCAGCAAATACAAGTATGGTTGCAAAATTATCTCTTACTCTGTGATTACAAAAAGAAAAGCTCTGTTTTTTTCTATTATCTAATTTTCTTCTAATCATCAAAACCACAAATCATAAGTTCATTTTTTTCGGTTTCATGCAAAAAGTCTATAAGGGGTTTCCAGTCAGCCATACATATAAATATTGCATTTTTTCTAATCAAAGAAGTCAATTTAGCCATCTCAGTGAGTTCCATCATCTTCACCTTGTGGGTAATGCTAAGTCTTTCCACTTTTGAGCATATAATAATCTCATTGCAGTTGTCACATATAAAAACAAAGTTCAATGGCTTTTTTTCTAGCTGTCTGTCCATTAATCCCAAAAGAAACCCCTTTGGTTTCAATTATAGATTAGTCTTTAAAATATTCTGAATTAGTGTATATATTTGTATCCAAAATTCCTTAGCTTTTTTACATGTCCACCATACATGATAAAATGCCCCTTCATGTTGTTCACATTTCCGGCATAAATTCAAGGTACTTTTATACATTCCAGACAATTTCTTGGGTGACAAATATCAATGGTAAGAGTTTGGAGACATTGTTCAAAAGGGCATCCTTCAGTGCAACAGAGGATGAAAATATGTATTATACTGTACGTGAGGTCAGGTGTCCCCATATTCTTGATACGATTAAGTCCACAGCATTTAAAATGTGTTATAAATATCTTTAGGATCAGAAGAAAGAAATTTCCCACTCAAGAGGATTTCATTCCATGTTTTTTGTCTTTTGAAGAAGAAAAAAGAAAAAAAAAAGCCAAGATATTTGATTAATTTTGGGACCCATGATTTACATTATTTATATATTAGTGAAAATGTGATCTCAGTGGCCCACTTCTTATATTCAGGGTGCAAATGCAGGGTAAGAATGGGCCTACAGCCAATGTAATAATAAAAAGAAGGACAATATGTTTCTTGATTTAAAAGATGACTATGGCCAACCATCTTAGAACACAACTTTGGGTGGCTCACAACAACAGTAAAACCAAGAAACAATGAAAAGTATAAAACAAAATTATAAAGTGCCTGGGGGAAAAGCCAGCTCTTTATGGCCCTCCAGAAAGCTGAAAGGATGGGGTCTGCCAGATCCCTAAATGGTGTTCAACAGGGCAGGGGCCACTGCAGAAAAGGCATGCTTCCTAGGTCCCAGTAGATGCAACATTTCAGGGAAGGGACCTGGAACGTGTCTACCCTGATCTGTTAGGATGGGCAAATACTCTCAGGGAGAGGTGGTCCCGCATATAACCTGGTCCTGTGCCATGTAGGGCTTTAAAATGATCACCAGCACCTTGAATTGTGCCTGGAAACAGACTGAGAGCCAGTGCAGCTTGTACAAACACTGTAATATTGGCAAACCAAGGGGTGCCCAACACTGTGTGTGCTATCCCATTCTGGACCCAGATGTAACTTCTGGGTGGTCTTCAAGGGCAACCCTGTACAGCACATTGAATAATTCATCTGGGAAGTGACCAAGGCATGAGTGACTGTGAGCAAGACCTCCCTGCCCAGAAATAGGCACATCTGATGCACAAGATGAATCCGTGCAAAGACCACCCTGGCCATGGCTGTCATCTGCTCCTCAAGCAGGAGCTGCGAGTTCATGATGACCCCCCAAGTTGCCCACCAGCTCTCTCCAGGGAAGTGCACAACAGCTTGAGCTCACTTTGTCAAAATTTTCTCCACAATGGCAAGAAATCAGGATCTCTATTTTAAGGCAGGTAGTTGTGTATCTAAATGAGCATAAGCCATGTTTATGCCAGCCTGTAACCTACCTTCCTTTGGGCTGTTCTTGTGGGAGAAGGGCAGGAGTGAAAACACAGCAATTGCCTATTAAGACAGCTGCTTCAGTTAATCATGGAAAAATTATACCTAACCAGCCCAACTGTGGCCATAGCAGTTTGTGATCTGAATTACCAATAGTCACAGCATATAATCTTCCAAGCATTGCAAAGTGCCAAAGGACTGAGAGATGTGATATAAAGTTTGCATTTATATATTAACTAAATATCGCTTTCCCCTTCCTCCTTTGGAAGAGCCAGATTCTTACCTGCAGAATAGACAGAACTGACCTTCCTTGGAAGTGAATGTGAGAGCTTGATGTTTGTGGCAAATTGCTTCACTAGGCAGTATTAGTTAGTGTCTTCTGTATAAAGATTTCTCAACCATTGGCCATACAGTGCACATCCAAGAGGATATTTTTAAAACACATGGAATGAATATTTGAAAGCAAACTGCATCTTAACATTCTTTAAGGAAGTTGGGCTTGATTTGTCTTCAAGAGTGGATCATATTTAATTGCATGAACATTTACAAATTGTTCTTTATCACAGTTAAACTGACTAAGTGCATGTGATGTAAACCTGAGCTTTATGAGCTGGGCATCTGTCCAAAGCATGTGGTTTTGACTTTAATAAATTGTTAAAGAGAACATGCATTGGTGTTTTGGAAAGTGTGTGGACATCAAAGGCACCTACTCAGCATGATTCTTGGCTGGTACAAAAGTTCATCTTTACAATGTTTTTGTGAACTCAGTTCTCAATATGAGTATCAGCATTTTTATGCAGACATATCTATAAGCTTTTTTTTTTTTTTTTGCTCAGGGTCTCTTAAATGTAACTTAAAAGAAACAAAGGAAATCTAGAGGTTGAAACGGAAAGGACAACAAAGGATCTTTCAAGATAATTAAAAAATTTCTCAGTGCCAGATTCACACCCCCCCCCCCCCCCCAAGATTCACAAGCTTAACCATTGGGACTCTGTTCCAATTTAGAAGGAGTTAGGGCAATAAATCCTTTTTGAAATGAGATTAGGTATCCCTTGGTTTCAGAAAGAAGAATGAACAATTTGTATGAGGAAAAGCCAAAAGAAATTGAAGCTGTGGTTTTAACTCTAAAAGTTTATTTATGAATTCCAAGTGAGCTGGTAATGAGAGCAGATTACCTGACCAAATGGTTATACATTCTGCAGAAAATGAATCTGAAATAATAAACACAAAGAACATTTTAAAAAAGACCCCCAAAAAGTGTTAATGGTGATTATCGGACTTCTGTGCTCAGTGCCTAGGGAGCATGAACACTGCTCTGGATAGTTTCAAACACTATCTAGACAAAAAATTGATCTAGATAAAGAACAAGTTAGTCAAAGTAATGATTAATTGGCCAATGACAATCTGATAAAAGCAAACCTGAATTTCTAGGCTGACAATATGCTTGGGACTAATTATAGGATAGCTATGGAAAGAATGGACATTGTTAATAAGATTCAAAATATTTATCAGAGCAAACTATGGGTAAAAAGAGGGTGGAAACTAAATAGTTACCATTAGAATAAAACACCACTTCTGTGCTTATTTTCTCATGCTGCTTTTTAATGAGCAAAGGTCCAGTGACCAACTCCAAAGTAAACTCTTAATATTCTCTTAAGTCCAGACAAAGAACTCATGCTGGGAGTGAATGTTTGATTCACAAAGACTGAATCAAATCACCAGGAATCCATAAGTAAACATTATTTGGAACACAATTTCTTATGAAAGAGCAATTCAGTGCTGGCATGTATGGGATTGTGGAATCTCCTTTTTTGGTATTTTGAATGAAAACACAGGGAAAGTCTTCTTCTCCCCCCTCCCCCCACAAAAAGCCTGAGATTTATCATCCTGTTTTCCCTGTTGATCAATGTAATAATTCTGGGAGCAATAGTCCCTCCTGATCTTAATCCCTGATTTTAGAGATAATGCCAAGGTGTACAGAAATTTTGGCTGATTTTACTTCCTAGATTGGTAAACTGTTTCCCCCCACCCACCTCCATTTTTGTTTAAGAATTATTTTAAAAATAAATTCCATTGTGGCCATACTTTTCCTGACCTCCAGAACAATGTCTTCTTTTATATTTAGTTTCTAATATACATTTCCCCCTTTTAATGACAAAATTCTCCAAAGTCATCTTATGTTTAGGTACAGTAAACTGGGATGTAGGCTTTTAGAGTCAGTTGGAGTAGGATACCATCAAAATTGAACAAATAAATCAATAGAATAAACAAATGAAATAGAACTTTTTTTTTTTCAAATTTAAGTTCTTTCAAACAAACAAAAAACAAAGACTTATTTGTCTAGACAACTTTCAGAAACCTCTCTTCTTTTGTGCAGTCCGTCCTTCCTTCCTTCCTTCCTTCCTTCCTTCCCCGTATTCTCTCTCTCTCTCTCTCTCTCTCTCTCCCTCTCCCTCTCTCAGGCATGGGTAGATTTTTGACTAGAAACAGTAACAAACTTTATTCCATGCTGTTGTGTCTGCTGTGCTAGCATCTCTTGAGTGATCCACAAATGCCCTTCTCTAAAATTCCATGGATTTCTTTCAAGAGCTTTTGGTGGATTTTATCTCCCTAATTTGTATTTGGTTTTGATTCTGGTCTTTTATTCTTATGGAATAAGAATCGGTGTTTCCTTATTCCCTAAATAGTCTGTCTGTAGCTTTCTGACCATATGAAAAGGACAGAGAATTGGGTAAATAGGAAAAAGCCAGGTATCACCACCTAGTCTTAGTTTCAGACTTCTCTGGTTCCCTACAAGGAGAAAGATGTGCTTCTATTGGTTTTCCCTATTTACCTGTCTTAACCTGTTTTCACCCTTTGAAGTATTCTTGCATCATCAAAGGCAGGAAGCCCAAAATGAACCTTACCTAAAACGGTGTGAAGGCAAGGCACAATGCTTGCACCTACAGCATTTTTCCTTCAGTGGAAAACAGATTATTTATGTTCTTGCTGAGATTATCCTTTCATGTTAATGCATTTTTGTTTTTGAAAATTATAAACATTACTAAACCAAAAAAAAAAAAAGACCATCACCTTCAATGGGGGGGGGGGGAATCTCACCTTTTATAGCTTTGTAAACAGTTGCTCTGGCAAATGTGTAAAAATCTGCAATTGCTCTTTTCTCTGGTTTTATCTTTCCCAAAGCTCCAACCGTATTATATTAGATTGTATTACAGAAGGTTAATTGGTTTTACTCTTGAAGGTGGCTTTTTTCCTGGATGTCAGCACATACGGCACTGGGGAAACAATGCTATGTCCCTCTTGTAGTCGAAAGGAAATGACATTTTATATGCACAAATTGCTAATACGATATGTCCATATAAAATGTTTTTTAAAAGGGAGAGAGAAAAAAAAAAGATCTGTGCTTGTTTTAAGCAGTGCAGGTGGCAATGAAACTGACTATAATTTCCTCTTTATTACTGTGTTGCTACTAATGAAGGGCATGCTTGATTCCCCCTATCCCTTGCAAAGAACCACATCCTAAGTAAATTTAATAGCAGATTTCATGAGAGATTATCTCCATCAGTGGCAGTTTATCCTCTTCGGTGGTGGTTCTCCAAAACAGCTGCAACTTCTCCCTATGTGACAGAATACATTTTTTACGGTGCAACGTTCCATTAGAGCAGCAATTCCAAGAATGTTGTTATGTACTTAGCAAATGTAGTGGCTCCAGACAATTTGCTGTGCCTTAGTCTCCCTTGATTTGTCAGGACTAATCAGTGGCAAGTTCCCACCAGCATCCCAACTTTTGCATGTGCGTGCAAATAATGAAACTTTTTAAATTGTCTCTGAAGAAGATAAGCTTCACTTTGTCTCTCTGCCTAGACAGGTGTGAGTGATATCCTAGATATGTTTAAATATGGTCTAAATATGGAGTAAGAATGGAGTAACCATATCCTAGATATGGTTTAAATATGGAGTAAGAGTAAATCAACAGTGAATCAGGAGCTGATCATAATCTTGAATTGTCTTTGTAGCTTAATCAGATGAGACTCTCTATATAAGTATTGCTTAGGCCAAGAGCTACACTAACACATGAGAAGTTCCACACTAATTTGACCCAATAGAGCAGTGTTGTCCAAACTTGGCCACTTTAAGATGAGTGGACTTCAACTCCCAGAATTCCCCAGCCAGCCATGGGACTGGGGAATTGTGGGAGTTGAAGTCCACTCATCTTAAAGTGGCCAAGTTTGGACAACACTGCAATAGAGTTTAACTATTTGCCTAAATGAGATTTCCATGTGGCCTGATGTTGCTATTTTGCATAATTCCTGAGGGTGTAAAAGCCAATGCAGATATCTGAATTGCATGAATGAATGAATGGTAGGAAAGTGCTACTAGTTACAACAAGGGAAGAGACAGCAGGGTTAGCTGTCATGACCCCATTCTTTATTCATCAGGCCAACACATGACTGATATTTCTGAATAGGATTTATGGCTTCACTCTTTGGGTTCTGTAATGTCATCCAATGTACTGGGAGCTTGCTGGTTTCAGGATTAGATCTCACTAGTCATGCTTTTCATCATTTAATGGTTCCAACATTATCGAGCATCAGCTTGCATGACTGAATCATTGGAGAGAGAAAGCCACTGAATATGAACTTTGCCTCTTGTCATCTTAAAGAAACATAGATACAGATCACATCCCATTTCCATCATTTTGAAATGACACATGCATGTGCCAACCCAGGCTGTGATGTGATTTGAATTCTGCTTACTCATTTGAGATGTGTCAGTTCATTGCCATCTACTTCCTGTTTTAACCAAGTCAAAGGTGTATGGAAATATGTTATTAATTAATCACACTAATAACTCACCTTTCCTTCAGGAACTCAAGATAATGTATGGGATACTATTCAAAGCCTCTACCACCCCCACCCCCACCCCACAGATATTTTATCGTCACAACTAACCTCCTGGTTAGTGAACTGAAGAAATGGAATAGTGCAAAATAGTGCAGAATAGTGCAAAAATGATCAATCTGTATTTTCCACCCATGGACATCTTCGTACTTTTAACATAATACGATGCAGGTTGCAATATGGAGTGAAAAATGAGAGTATGTGGTCAACTGGAGTATGAAAATAGAAGCCCTCCTGTGTCTTAACAGCATTTATTAAATCCTGTTAATAAGGTACATTTATATAGAAGTGGGGCACAGACTAATTGCACCCTCAAATAGACATTCCTGAATGTAAAGGAAGTGCTGCAAAGTACTTTGAATGACGTTGCAGCACCTGGGGTAGATATGGGACTTCTCTCCTTTACTTACCTCTCAGAATTTTACATATAATGGTTAGTTATAGCACAGAATGAGGTCCATGGTCCTGCTTATGTTCTTGTATGTATTATCTGCATGATCTTCTTTTGAATAAGCCTTGATAGAGAAGAGGTGTAGAAAGTAAGGAAGATGACCTTGACAGAAAGATGCAGTAACTGTTACCTAGGCAAAAAGGGCTGAAACATTTTTTTTTCCCTTAAGTCCAAAACAATGAGATAACATTTGGAAGCAGTTCGGACAGAACCTTCCCTAATTCCCTGTAGTATAAGAAAGAGGAGAAAGTACTGCATGGTCAGACTTGCAAGTAGTTTTAGCCTTCTTCTGGAGTTGATTTCCTAATCTGGTCTACCTAGTGGGACTGACGTGAGTGTTATCAAAAGTAAAAACCTCATAGTAGCAATAGTTGTAGTAGTAAATTAATAATGATGAATAATAAGATCGCACCTGGCGGCTTTTGGGTGGCACGAATTCTAAATTACAAAAATAAACCAGTGAAGGGGAATATCCTCAAAATGGGCTATCTCAATGCACGTTGTCTGTGGCAGGCTAGGGGTTAGTAGCCATACAGAAGTTAACAGAAATCAGTATTTGCCATGACTGATTTCAATAAACAGCACAGAATCAAAGTCTGGAAACCTGAATGCCAAAAGGGGAAAGAATTAAGGATTGGTTATCCAGAGGTATAAGTATGAAAAAAAAAAAAAAATCCCAGAGGAAAAATTGAATCAGTATAATTGGCCAGGATTGTTCTCTGCAGAATTCTCTGCTATCCCCTCACAGGGACTTAACTCCTATCCAGCCTAAAGTGATTTGAAAATTAGAATAAAGCAAAACCCTTGACTCAAACAAGTCTGTTATTTGCTTGCTTGCTTGCTTGCTTGGACATCTCCTTCCCCAAAACATAGTCCTGGTCTAGATTCTCAACTTCTAGAACCCCCAACCAGCAAAAAGTATGTTGAGTAGGAATGCTGGAAGCTATAGCCCCTACATGTTAGAAAGGATCCAGCTTGAAAAAGCTGACCTAGTGTACTATTAATGTAATCGTATGTGAGAAAGAACTTGAGAAACTGGACAAAGAGATGCTGCCTAGGGAACAGTCAGATAAGAGAGGACATTGCCCACAGTTGCATAATGGGTGGAGAAAGAGACTCAGCAGGGGACCCTCCCTTGCTTCTCAGGCTGTAAAGGAGACTGCGGAAGAATTTGTACTTTCAGACTTGCAAGATTCGGTTAATGTAGCCTTACAAGAGAGTAAAATTAGCTCATCTGGATGTGTTTCCTGTCTCGTCTACCTGGGAAGGCTGACAATTGATGCAGATACTGGAGTTTAATAGATTCCCTTATAACCATAGACCAAACTAGGCCAGCCAGTCTCACCCATACTATCAAACAGGTTTGTTGTTGTAAGAGTATTTAGGTAGGATTATGTAATACCTTGAGCTGTTAGGGAAAAGGCAGAATAAAAAATCAATTACAAATGTGTTGACCTTACACACATTTAAATCCCTGTATGTTCAGGGATCTGAACATCAATTTCACTGTATGTTTAAATTTGATAAAATTAAAGGGGAAGGGGGAAAAGCAGAATAGGTCTAGGGCCATATTATTCCTAATATTATTGTTCTAGTTTATTTACAGTATTTTAATGAGCAGAAAATGGGATATGTGACAGCTTTCAGGAGAAGAAACATGTTCAAGTAAAATAAGAATAACTATCAACCCAACTGCATGAAGCTAAAATCTCAGAGGAACAGTATCAAACACCTGTAGATAGTCACAAAGCAAGTATCATAAGGTAAGATAATTATAAAACTATCTGTCTATCAGAAGTATGAGCAATGGAAAACACTTCCTTAGGCACCTGAAATGAAGTAGATTACACAGTAGGTAAAGCTTCCTTACAAGGGATCTCTCATTCTTATTAAATGCTCTTTCAAGTCCCAACATGAATCTTTTCAATTCTGATGATGGAGGAGAAAACTGGAAGGAGATATTTGGCAAATGTTGATTGCAGTACAGAATGATTATGAATATATGTCCCACATTGCATTTATTTAAAGAGTCAGTTGTAGTTGCTGGGTTGTTATTAACAGTGAAACAATTAAGATTATCTAAAAATAAAGCCCCAAGATTTGTGGAAACTCAATGCGCATTAAGAGGGAAGTTCATTCTTCATTTGCCAATCTGTTCTAGGGAGGCAAGAAACAAATTCCGTAAAATTTACTTTCAAACTAGTCTAGGTATTTCACACACTCTTCCACACATGCTTTTATACACGCACACATACACACATGTTGTTGTTGTTATTATGACTACTGCTATGCTTAGAATTTCTCCATTGCATGAAATAGTCATTTACGAAAGTATGAGGTTTACAATCAATATCTTCCCTTAAGGAAAAAAGTCAACACTTAGATTTTCCTATCCAAAGGAAAATTAGATTAAAAGAGCGAGTTGCACAAAGTCAATCAATGAATTTCATTTATTTGTTCGGTTTAAATCCTGCCTTATCCCTCAGTCCAAGAACCAAAGGTTGGTTTCATGAAGTAGATGCTCTAGTAAAATAGTCTTTAACCATTGCACCAATAATAGCATTTATTTTGTCCAAAAACTGTTGGGATATATCTGACATCCACATGTCTTTGTGGAAAAAGCTTTAAGATCCAGGATTTTATGTTCTGTTGATCTCTAACCTGGTGGAGCAACAAAGTGTGATTTCATGTCATTGTTTCTGATTGTGCTGACATTTCCATGGGAAGCAGGAAAAATAGGGCTGCTTCTTGCTCCTGATATGCTCATGGCAGCCAGCCTTGACTTCAGGCACTTTGATTTTCTCCAATGGGCAATTTTTTGACAGGAAAGGCAGGAGAGAGGGAAGAATATCCTGATGGATGTTGGCAAGGACACTAAAACTTTGCATTGCTAAGCTCAGTAGAGGCTTTTAGAGCAAGTTAAACTGAATGGTACAAGCTCTACTTTTGCATTGCAGTATAAATTTAAAAACAGAAAAGCCTTACACTTAAGGCAGGATTTATCTGCCTGCGTGCATAAAAAAAGAGCAAGTTCTTGGGTGTTCTTAAGTCGGCTGACAACTTCCTCCCACAATCTTCTCAACAGTTTCTTCTTTGTGGTCATTAAACTTTCTACTACTCTGATTTGATATTTTATCATTATTCATCAGGCTGTGGGTGTAAAGTTCTTTCCAAGCCTGTTTCCAATCTAGTAAAACTTCTCCACCCACAAGACTGTTTGTTTTGGGGGTGCTGCTGTTCTCTAGCTAACCTTAATGGTAGTTGTTCCTGCCAGGTTGCATGCTTCTTTTCATTATTGTTCCCAGGTGTCCCTCCTACTGATATGGCTCTTCCCTCAAATCTTCAGCAGTGGCATTATCATTGTAGTGTACCGTAGATGCATTTTGTTCTCTAGAGGAGCTGGCTAGTGCCAGGAGGTGGGTGGGGAGAAATTAAGAGAAAAAGTTCAGGCAGCGATCATCCCAAATCTACTTCTTCTTCCCTTGGTCCCACCCAATGTCTAGGGAAGAAAATTGTTAATCCTCTTCCTCTGCCCACCAGCCAAATATTTAACAGCTAACCACTGTGCATGGTAGTATTAGAAGTCAGGCAATGGTGGAAAAGCACAGAAGTTTTCTGGCTCCTGGAGGGAAAGAAGAAGATCCCAGGAACCAGATTCACTTGTCAGTGGGAAGCCATTCCCCAGCAGCTCCAGAAGGAACATTACAAGACTATTTTTGTAGCATTCCCACTGTAATGCAGGCTAATTAGTCACTGTAGCTTCCCAAGACTTCTACATTGTTGTAATAGGGCAGGCACCAGTCTCATGTCAGCACATGCTACAAGGGACAAAAGTCCTTATCACACAGTCTCACTGAGCACTTTGCTTCTTCTCCTTCTAACCTCCTCTTGTTGATGAGTCACGTTCTAAAGAGGAGCAGGAGTCCATTCAACTGAATGTGATTATCTGCACGAAAGACTGTGACCCATGTTCCTCTGCTGGACAGATCAGAAAACAGGTCAGAATTCCTTCTGCATTTCCTTTCCTCACTTACAGGACTTGAAAAGGGGCTGTAATTGCTGAATCATTCCAGCCTTATGTTAAAAATCATGTTTCAAAGCAAGTTAACTCAGCTCACATTGTTGTAGACAGCACCATATTGATAGGTACATATCTAATGCTCCAGTGTAGGAAGACAAAGTTGAACAAAACTAAAGGTTGTGGGTGAAACCATGATACTTAAAAAGACACACAAACACAACCTAGATTATTCTTCTCAATGTAAATGGAAAGTGCCTTCAAATGCAGGAAGAGAAGAGAAGGGAAGAGCATCATTTGGCTGCTGAAAACTATTATGCACAATTCTTCCTCCTCTGCAGAGTTTAAACTTTTCACTTTTCTACCTTGGCATGAGATATCATGCAAGACAACAACAATCTTCTTGTGACTTTCTGCTCCTGGAATCCTAGAAAGGAAGGACACAAGGACTGTCACCACCTAATTGCCCTTCCTTCCTCCTGGACCCACTGCTCCTTTTTCTCCCATGGAATCTTCCTTTCCCCTCGGGGCAGGCCCATCCAGCAATGTGTCATGCCTTTTAGAACAGAGAGACAAAAAATGTCATGCTGCTCTACATAAACCCTCCACCCCTTCCTTCCTCATTCCTGCTGAACTGATCTCTTTACTGGTCTCCAACTGCTTGCTGCTTGGGCAACAGTGGCGCAACCTTGCTGCTTCCATATGGGCAAGGAAAGAGTGTGCGCACAAGTGCTAGTGTTCTCCAGCCATCAGGATTGCACATTCTGAGCCAAAGAGGGAATTCAGTCCTATTCTGATCCAGACAGAATGGGATTGGGTTCTTCTACCCTTACAATTTTGGACAAGTGACCCCCTTTGTACAGATGACATCCCTCAGCTTTGCTCGTAACTTCAACTTTATGCTGAAGATACTACAATCAAGGGCAAATGACTCCTGAAAAATGTGTGCTAGACTCTCCTTTGAATCCCTGTTCAGAATTAATATACTGGATAACTATTGTGCATTTGCCAGCTACAAAATTAATTAAAATCTATTACTGGGAGACAGATGGAAAACTGTTAGAATAGAAGCAGTATATGGAAGAAAAATTAAACAGAAGTGAGAGAAACGTTCACTCTTAGGTTAAAAGATAATTTTGGACCTTTTACATCTCCTTTCTCCTCCACTCTTCTTAATTCCTTGTGGGCTACTTTTATTACAGATAGTCTAGACTTGCAGGGGTCCCCAAATTTTAGTTCTTTGCATATTCCTTATTAAATATTTAATAAATAACATCAACTATTTGTAGAAGTTGTTGCAGGCCTGGGATAATGTTCTTTGAGTTGGTTGAATGTCTATTTTTGTTTTTCCCCTAGAGATTGAAGCTGCATTCAGCTTTTGGTGCACTGAGTATTTCTGGGCTTGTTCAGACCTGCCTTCTTAATCACATCTGTGACTAGTCACAATAGGGATTTCCATTAATTGTCTTCAAGTTTAGTAAATAGGTCACAAGCTTACTTTTATGCTGTTTAGAAATTGCCCATACTTGTATGATTTCAAAAAAGCAACCAGAAATAGCTTCATCAAACATCCCCCAACACCACTTTGGTGCAGGTGGTGGCATCTGAGCACCAAAGCTGGAGTAGTAATCCTCCATAGTGATTAAAAATGTTGTTAATCTCATCCTGCTAGGCAGCAGAGATGTTATATAGTAATGATTTTTTAAACTGCATGAATGTTAATACAGCTGTCCAGAATCTTTTAAAATTCATTGCATAATGTGAAGATAATGCCCTCAAGTTCCCCAAACACTAATCTAAGGATGGTTAAGGAATTCAGTCTTCACAAATTTGAATGCAAATTGATTAGATCAGAGGTCAATTCCAGATCTACCTGTGTAGATTGAAGCAAATCCTCCAACAGGAGGTTTGACTCAAGATACACACATAACATTGATATTGCATCAGTGTATTCATAGGAGTGAGAAAATTTATGGTGAAAGCTTCTTCCAAGGGTTAAATTAGGGGTAGGGACAGGGTTAGTTGATTTGAAGTTGGGTAGTCCTATTCAAGGAAGTTAGGCAGGATCTACATCGCAGCTCCTTCCATTCCTGAGAAGCCACAGTACTTGTATTCTTCTCTTCTCTTCTCTTCTCTTCTCTTCTCTTCTCTTCTCTTCTCTTCTCTTCTCTTCTCTTCTCCTCTCCTCTCCTCTCCTCTCCTCTCCTCTCCTCTCCTCTCCTCTCCTCTCCTCTCCTCTCCTCTCCTCTCCTCTCCTCTCCTCTCCTCTCCTCTCCTCTCCTCTCCTCTCCTCTCCTCTGGACACACCTTACTTGTGGGACATGCCATAGTGAAGACAGTCCACTTTTGGCTTAATTTTATCACAGAGGTAGGTTTTTAGAAGTTATGTACATTTTTGTGAATGCATTTGTACCCTAGCAACAAACCACTATAATTGCAGAAGTGTAAGTCAATGAAATACTGTAGTCTTTTAACCATAATACCTAATTATATTAGGGTTGTATTATTTGTTTGGTTTGCAAGAGTTCAGCTGAAAGAAAGGTGCTAGATAGTTAGAGCAAATCATTCAGAGTGGTGTGTCACATATTTGTGCAGATGAAGCATTCTTCCTCTAGAAGTCTCAATGCAGCTACTTTAAGGGTTTTCTGATTTCCACATGCGTGTGCAAGCTTAGCCACTTTCCATGACAACCACTCCCAGCAGAAGTCTGTGAACAACTGTGAACATGTAGACATGTAGAAGCAACCTGGGAAAAAACTTCAAAGCAGCCACACAAAGCCTTGTTGGGAATCTCAGCACAAGGCAATTCCACATATAACATCTCCAAAGAAAAACAACATTTTCAGTAACGATGCACTACTTTTCAAACTGCTTGTTTTGTTTTTGTTTGCTTGTTTTAAATAAAGATTAGCAGGGAGATCTTTTGCATAGTCCTCTGGAGTAAGCCTCATTATATTCCAAGAATAGTACTGCTAGATATTGTGCGCAAGACTGGGAGTTATTCTTGTTAAACATGGTATGACTTACTTCCGAATAATCCCACATGCATTGCGCTGTAATTTCAGTGTGTGTTTAAATTGCTTTGCTTTGAACTGCTATTTTGAAATTGGCAGACATAGGCACCAATAAAAAATGGAGACAATCTGCACAACATTACAGTGTTGCTTGACTCAATCAAACTTGATGCATACGCCTATCACCCAAAATTAAATTATCTTAAAAGATGAGCACTGCTGAGATCATCAGATACCCCAGATTCACTATAGAGATCTGTTATTTCAATAAGAACAAGTAAACTGATATGATTGTGGGGAATTACTAGTTGTATGCCCATCTATTTCTACCTTTCCAGTGCTTTCTGTTATTTAATTAGTTAGAAATCCATGAAAGACACACCATCTTATCCTATGACTGCTTACTTTACTCAACAGCCTTTGACGAAGAACTTTGTCAAAAACCTTTTTGAAAAATCAAAGTTGTCAAAGTTTGACCAAGTGATCTGCTTGTCTTTTGGCACTCTTGGGAAAGTTGGGGAGGCAACCTTGCAGAATCCATGCTAATTTTTTTTTTTTTTTATTAAGAAAGGCTTGCTTCTCTGACTACTATAATCTGGATCCTTTTATTTTTAGGAGAACAATGTTAGTGAATAAGCTTTTGAAATTTTGAATAGAGAAATTATGGGATTCTTATCTTGTTTTTATTTGGATTAATATTAGGGCCTGTAACTTTTGTCCCCAGTGGGATTTAGACTAGATGTGTTACATACCATGGTTAACCACTATAATTAAAGACTTAGCAGCTGAATTTGCACAGCTGCCTAAGCTTGCCTTGGTCTTCTGTTTGATTTTGTTTTGCTTTATGACTTATTCTGATGTGCAAAATGCAAGCCATTTAGTTTTATGATTAAACATATTGTGTAAACCCACAAAGTGGATGCATTTAGGTTCATTATATTGTATGAATTCAGGGAGAGTCCTTTCTATTCGTTCTTGAAGTCCTTGGGATGAGAAGTTGGTACAGAGGCGTCAGAATGCAGAAAAGTCAGGCAGGGAACAAAGTCAGTCACCCTTGGTTGTATCTCGGCCTGTCAAGATCTATATGCAGCTTACAACTTTTTTAAGGAAAATATATTTTGGTGGTTGTTTATATGTATTTCCTTGTAACAGGCAATGATACCCAAAGGAACAGAACTGATTAAGAAGTAAATATCAGTTAAGAAAAAATTAAAGGGAGGAAAGGATACAAAAGCAAGATACTATGTATGCTAACTAAGAATGTCATCACCATTACAATCGTACATACTTTCAAATATGCTGTGTGGAACAGATGTGTTAAACTAGAACTTACAGACAGTTGCTTAGGAACAAATAATAGGAAGATATGTAATAGGTAATTCTATGTGATTTTTTTTAAAGATGAAATCAGGAAACGTTTGCATTACTTTTGAACTGATGGCAGTGATATGTGAGTGTTTCTAGCTTCAGTAAATGCATATATCTTAGCTTTATTTTTCCAATGTAGGTTGCAGTCCTACAGATAGTTAACTGAAGATGAGTCCCATTGAGCTGAGGGTGATTTATAGTTAAGTAGAAGTAAACAATTACAAAGCAACCTGTACCTTTAAAACTAAATAATAGCTATTTTCTATTATTTTTAATGTAGAAAACTGAACTGATATACTATATCCAGAGTCAAGAACATTTTAGTTCCTGTTTATTTAAGTGGGAGAAATTTCAACCCATTGGCATGTTCCCAAATGATGTGATTTGATCCTTAATTGGATTCTTGTTATCTGACATTGTAGTTGCCACAAATTTGGAGCCCCAAATGTTCAGAATTTGAATTGTGTGGATAGCCATATATGTAGACGTTCATACTTCTTTCTAGACATTCCACCAAACACATGGAGATATGTTGACATGCCTAAGACAGCAGAGGCATGCTAGTTGGACAACAATGAGTTTTATCCTGTTCTCTTTCTCATACATCCAGCCAACATCCATTTCGAGGGGCCTTCCTTGAAGTTAGAATACTCCTCTTGAATTGTAAAACCGCATTACATATTGTGCACTGTTGGGTGGAAAGTTCTACCTACTGTAGGGTGGAATGCTGCTTCAGCGATGGTTTGAAAAAGGAAAACAAAGTGTGAGAGGGATGGCAACGTAGCCCCTGTCTGCAACTTTTTAAAGCAGCTGATTCTTCTAAGCAGTTGGAGAGGACAGCTGCACAAACTTGAGAAGCACTGCGACCCCTTCAAAGAATTGCAGGGTGTTATCTTTGTCCTCCCCCACACTTTGAAGCCCCTTTTGCAAACCACTTTTGAAGCCTTGCTACTGGTTAGCATCTTTTTGAAAATTCTCAGAGATACTCTCTTGGTTAGTACATTCTAGCTTCTCTGTTCCCTGGGCCCCTTCCGTCCAGTCTACCAAGCAGCATGCTGATGCATTAATTCCCGGCCCCAAATAAGATTTCCTGTGTGGGGAAACAGAATTAATTATAGCAATATAAGAAAATGATGTTTTTATTAAAATGGTAAGCAAACCATTAATCAATGATTAATCAGCATCTCAGGTAGCAGATTATTAATCTTTTCTGAGGAACTCTATGGCATAATGCTGACACAGTTATTAATATATGGCATTCTCTTTAGAATTCAACTTCAGTTTCTAGTTATTTGGGGTCCTGGCCTTGTTACAAAAGAATGTGGGGGGGGGGGCGGTAAATCCATATAAGGAACAAAGGATGTCTTTCCAGAGGGGAAGTGCAACAGAATTGTATAGAAGATCCAAAATAATTAATGATCCCAAGACTCTTGTGATTATGCCAATTAAAGATGTCAACTTGCCCCCAATTTCTTATTGACATTAGATTGGCAACACCTCCTAACTTGCATATGAAACATAAGTCACTACAGATGTAATGTTCAAAGACAAAATACTGACATCACCAGTTTGGATACAAATGCTTTTCTTTGGAGCTATTACACCTATTTGCTGCCATTTCACTCATGAAGTGATCGGAAACACAGTGATATATGAACCAGCAACTCTCTTGCCTTTCAAAATCATGACAGTCATCAGATTCATTACAAATTCTCCTGGGAGATATTGAGAAGGTTCACACATCACTCTAATCCAGAACATGGCTTGTTTCTGTACTGTGTGAACCCAAGCCTTATAATTTTTAGTCATGACTTAATAGGTGTGCAAGTGCCCCCTTGGCCTCCAAAGTGATATTTTAACTCTCTGAAGGATATGTGCATAATTTGTTTTATTAAAAGAAAAAAAAAGAAGGGGGGCACTCTTGGGCCTGCAAGAAAGGAATGGAGGGTCAAGATATAATCTGTGGATCATGGTTGCTCATCACTGATATATAGGTTAGGGTAAAGCATGAACCTGGCCTCTGTGGGAGGTCTTCTGCTGTCTATGTTTAATGCATGGCTTGGGTCAATATGAGATCACAGATATTTTGATAGTTAATATTTCTGGGTTGCTCCAACTTTTTTTTTTTTTTAAATGCTTCTCTTAAGTATAATGAGAAGCAGAAGAAAGTACAAGATAGGGTTTCTCCTATGTCCACCCCATGCTTCCATTTCAACACACTGCTCACATCAGGGTCTGAAGTTAAATTTCAGTCGACTTTGAAATTTTGTTCTGAATTATGTTAGAAATGAGTAGATGTGATAGATAAGTATGAAAGCAAAATTCATTTTTGTTTTCATTTTTTTTTTAATTCTCCCATGGTTTAAACAATTGAAGGTCACACATGAGTTTGAAGTACCTAGATAAGAAATGGCAGGAATTGACTTCCATGGACATAAAGCTCTGAGAAGTAGATTTATGGTAAAAGAGCGAATGAAAATATTATGAGATAATTCCACTGACTTTGGTGTATTACGTGTAAGACCTATGTATAGTGAAATCAAAATTCAAATTCTTGCTCTTCTTTCTCCTACGTGCACATGTGATAGGCTAGATGGGCTTTTGGGTAGAAGAAATAGTTCCCACCCATTTCTTGTTTTGGTAACAGATGACTCTGCTATCATTTGTGTTCATTTGTGACCATGCAAACACTGGTTCTTGCAGAATCACCATAGAAGTATTTTCATCATGGTTTCATTACACAGTCTTCTATCTTGGGATCCACCCCAGGAGAAATCTGTTCCCTTGTTTTGGTTACATTTGGCTGGAAATTGGGGAAATTGCTTACCCACTTTTCTTATTTTCCTTCATTTATTCTGTACAACAGAAACAAGCCTACATACAGCACTTTAAATTTATTGTTTGGAAGAGATTAACAGTGCACTGGACCTGGGAAAGAGGAATACACTATTGAACTGGAACCTGATGCCTGACAGGACAGCATATTTGTTGCAACAAGGTAGCCCAACAATTTGTGTCTTCAACAGCCAACCTGCAGGGCTGGATATACAGTACTTTCCTCAATTAACACACTTATCTGCAAATGAGCTCCATGGGACTTACTGGAAGGTCTTTCTAAATCGATGGACGTGATTGTCCTGTAATGCATTTCATGGACCAGCACTTGCTCTGCTAAAATGAAAGGCTTGTTTCTAAGCTTAGACTGTGAAGTTACATTTGAAGCGCATGTGAACTACCCTAATTCAGATCTGTCACCCTTCTTTTTCCTCCTCACTTCACTATTAAGAAAATCAGTTTACAGCTGGGTTGTGAGATGCAAATTGGATTGTTTAGCAGGATGGCTTGATTGTTTGAGGTATGCAATTAGTGTTTCGTTATGCAAGACAATAGGGATAAGTGTGATTCTGTCAGAGCTGATTCATAATTGGTTTTGCATCTTAGGTGTATTTTGCATCTTTTTACTGTTGAATTAACCGTTAGCTAATTTAAGTAAGATCCCAGTTTCAGCAGGTGATAGCATCTGATTAACTTTTTCAAGGCTCCAAAGTTAGGACTTGAATAGGAGATAATTCAAAATACTAGGACTTTTAGCCATATTAGGAAAAGCAAAAAAAGTCCTGGAAGAAGACATTGGTGATCATTTCTGCATGGTTGAAGTGAATTAAGAATTTATATTAAATATCTGAAAAGCCAAGGCTTTACATTTTGAAGAAAAATGTATGAAAATGTCCATCAAGTGACCAGGCACTGAATTTGAGGAGGTATAGTATTGGGTCTCAGGAGGTGTCAATCTCCAGATGTATCCTTGTAGTTACCAGGAGTCAAAGTCTAGTCAAGGGTATCTTTATTTTTATCCATTTTTTTTTCCAGTGGTGCAGTCAGCCTCTGGAAAACTCTTTTTTATCTGTGTGAGTGTGCAAACAAGCAACTGCACTTGTATTTCAAACCAGAAAAATCCAACTCCAATTGCAGGAATTCTGGAAACATAAAGTAGCTGTCACATATGCATTTAAAAAAAAGTTATATCACATAAGATGTGGTACAGGCAATTTTGACAAGATAATTAACAATGTGATAGTGTCTTAAGCAAACAACAGCAACAACAAAGAAATAATTTTAAGAAGCATGACTTTTAAGAAATGCGATGTTTGTAACTGAGTTAAACAATAACATTAAAAGCTGATAAATAGAAAGCAGGATGGAGAAAATAGTTGGGTATCAAATGATGAATTCACACTTTTTATATTTCTGTAAGAAAATGTAATTGAACTATGTATATGTAGGAAATGTCTAGTCAAGGGTATCTTTATTTTTATCCATTTTTTTTTCCAGTGGTGCAGTCAGCCTCTGGAAAACTCTTTTTTATCTGTGTGAGTGTGCAAACAAGCAACTGCACTTGTATTTCAAACCAGAAAAATCCAACTCCAATTGCAGGAATTCTGGAAACATAAAGTAGCTGTCACATATGCATTTAAAAAAAAGTTATATCACATAAGATGTGGTACAGGCAATTTTGACAAGATAATTAACAATGTGATAGTGTCTTAAGCAAACAACAGCAACAACAAAGAAATAATTTTAAGAAGCATGACTTTTAAGAAATGCGATGTTTGTAACTGAGTTAAACAATAACATTAAAAGCTGATAAATAGAAAGCAGGATGGAGAAAATAGTTGGGTATCAAATGATGAATTCACACTTTTTATATTTCTGTAAGAAAATGTAATTGAACTATGTATATGTAGGAAATAGATTACCAGCTTTACAATTATGCCAGTTTTTGTGAAAATGATTATAGCTTGAGGATTATAGTTTATTAAAGGCTAGAAGTCCATCTTTAAACAACCATTACTAATATTTCTCAAACTATTATTTACCCTGGCAACAATTGAGATGTCTGTGTATTCATATCGATTGCTTCTGAAGCCTTGGCTTTTCAGATAATAAATATAAATTCTTAATTTACATTTCTTGCTCACAATTGCCTGAAAGAAGGCATGTAAATACATCTTCAGCATAGATCTGGACTTCCTGCTTCTTACAACCTTTTTCTGAAGCTCAGCCTTTGAGAAAAGGAGAATAGGAAAGGACATGTATCTGATGTAAAGAGAGATTATGTCTCTTGAATTGGGAACACTTTAATCAATTGGAATAGTGTCTCCCATTTTTCAACCACTCCCCCCCCCCCCAAATAACAGTGTTATTTCTGAAAGTATATGAAGATAATGGCCTCCCTTCTGTAGGCTCCTTTCACACTGCAGTATTTGGAAGATCTTGAATAAGCAACTGTTGAAAAAGTTAGAGGGATATGTGTATGTACGTGTCACAGTCTTCTTTCAATTTTCTTTTATTTACATACTATACTACATGAAAAAGTAGGCAGGACATAATGTTTATAGAGGGTAGATTACATTGTACTAAGCCAGAATGCAATTTCTTTGGACTTGATTTAGTAAGTTGGGCAAACCAAAACATTTGGTTTGTAAACTACAAGATATGACTTAGGAAACAACCATGGTTAAATTAGCACACTTAGTGCATCCAACTGAATCCTCTTTCATGAACAGCAAATGCCCAAGTCTCTTCTTTCATATTTCCAAAACTAGTAATCATTATAGTTATAGTTAATGTTAGTTCCATCAAAATATATATTACATGTAGCCTTTCATCAGAATATATATATACCATCAGCGTCCAACAAGCATACCTGGCTTGTAATATGCTTGAAATGGTAAATCAATTATATGTACCAATTAAATATGTTTCTGTTGAGATATTGAGCACTGGGTATCTTTGTCTGTGTGTATTTGTTTATTCAACTGCTATTCTTTTTTTCACAAAAGCAGTTTGTTAATCTAGCCAAGGTATAAAACTAAGAAATGAAAAACACTCCTAAATAAGCAAGTGATTCTTCTACATACATACAATATATGTTCTGATGTAAATATTTTTAAACTCTAGACTGCTACAAACAAGACAGACTATGATGATCATGATAAGGTATGTATTTTCACTGTATCTGTAGAATACATCCAAGCATGATAGGAAAAAAAATCTTAATCATTGAATCTACATTCCAGATGTTGTGATATTGTTTCCTATTAAGGTGAATCTCAAGTTTACTTTCATAGGAACTCCTGGATCTTTAGCCTCAGTCTGTATTTAATTTTGAGTTAATTCAAATGTCCTTTTGTGTCCTTCAGATATCAATGTATTCCAGCATCTGTTTGCTTTGTTCTCAGTAATCTTGGGGTGGTGGAGAAGAAATCTGCATTGACCAGACAGTGGCTTAATTTACAACCTCCAAACCAGTTTTTTTCTGCTGATTTCAAATCTGCTGCATAGGAGAGATTGTTTAATTTCAGATATTTCCAAACTCAGAGTCCTGAAAGAAATGAGTCATCATTCCCCCCCCCCCCCATCCCTATCCCAGTGCATTTAATAGCATTTTCCTAGGTTCTGAAAGCCATGCTTATGGCAACCATATTTGGGCTGCAAATACAGAAATGTTCTCTAGATGACAACCATGAGACACAGAAAATTCTAATTCCTCTCTGCCAGGTCGTGTTTGTCTGGAGTTTTGCAGCCCAGATGGGTTTGGTAGATATGAAAGTCCTGCCCCTTTTACTGATGTGTCTGAAGCATATAAAGTTGGGAGTTGGGAGGAATAGGAGCATAAAAGGGTATGGAGGAATGGAGTTGGTTTGGGAAAAGGTTCATTATTCATCTTACCAATCTGACATGTCTTTTGGTAGCAGACCTAATAAAGGCAATAGCTCATTTTACCAGCTTTTTCCAAGATACACCAAAATAAAGCATTGGATAATCATTTGCCTTGAGCTTGGGAGGGAGGGAGGGAGGGAGGGGGCGGAGGGAGGATAGGGAGGAAGGAAGGAAGGAAGGAAGGAAGGAAGGAAGGAAGGAAGGAAGGAAGGAAGGAAGGAAGGAAGGAAGGAAGGTCACATTAAGTTCCAGAGGTTAAGGTGTGGGGAGTAGCTTCGAGTTAACAATATAGAAATAATTGGTAATGACTTGCAATGTCACGCGAATATTATTTCTGCCCTTTCGCTTCTGAGATTTAATAGGCTTGGCAGCAAACTTTCTTCTCCATTCTGTTGCAATGACACACTATGTCTACATCTTTGTTAACTGCAGACAAAAAAAGAATCCATTCAGCATTTAATTGCTAACACATTATTTTGTTTTAGTACAGTTGCTAGGAAATCAAAGATCCATCCTTATGACAAGCACACTCATAACACAAACATTGCAATTTGTCTTTAAATGACACATTTGGTAAAAGTCTCTGCAGAGATCTAGAAATGCGAGCTTCAGATGACAGTGTTAGGTGAAGGAAGCATGCCTGCTCAAATGATATTTAGGAAGTCTTTTCTGTATACTTGTATTTTTGGGGGGTGGGGAGTGGAGGGGCCCAGATGTATTAATGTGTTCAGATTTATTTATTTTTACATTTTCTCCTCCTCTTCCTACTGAGACGACTCAGTGGTATTTGCTGGTAAAGGAATAGCTGTGTAGCAGTAGGGATGTAGGGATAGGAGAATAATAACCAATAAGACTGCAGAATGCTTACCCATGTTCAAAGGCAGGATAGAGTTAAGAATATATGCATGTGAATTTCAGGATACTTAACTGAGTGACCTGCAAATTACTGAATCCACCTAGCTTACACGGTAGACTTAGCTGGGTGCCTCTGGTCAGGAAAGGGTTTGTGCCCTTCATTCTTATGATGCAAAAAAAATTGAGAGATGCCCTTTGTGGTGTTTTACCCAAGAGTGGCACTTCCATCACATCAACTCTGAAACCCATCTAGATCTGGGGAAAGAAAAGATTGTCTTTTTTAGCTTTTAGAGATCAAGCAGAAAAAGGTTACATCAATCCCCAGCTAGCCTGAGTCCAAACTGCAATTCTGACTGAACAAAATGTTAAGACAACTGAGTTAGGTAACATTAACTAGGCAGAACAGTTAACTAAGAAACACACACACAAGGATTTGGTTTAACAATTAATGAAACAATAATCACATGAAAAGAAATTATCTATCTATCTATCTATCTATCTATCTATCTATCTATCTATCAGCTTATTTTTAATTGTATAATGATTAAAATATCTTTTGCTGATGTGCTCCAAATGTAGAATGTAGCACAGGATAGCTTCACCAGGGAAAGATGAGGAGGAAAACCAGAGAAGCTCACACTAATTTCTAAATTGGCTATTAGAGGAGGAAAGGGACAGGAATTCTACTGTAGAGGATTTTTTATTGAATGAGCTCTTGTGAAAGTAACTTTGAAAGGCAAAATATGAAGAGTGATGGATGTTCTGTTTTGCAGGCAAAATCTCACGTCTGTATGATTTACGCTTTGGGAATTTTGGATCAGAATAACCTTTGATTTAATATGGACAATTTTCAATTGAAACTAGGAGTCTTGAAGGTGGCTCTTGTGTTCAAAGACAACTTGTGATTTAAATAACCTGTGGTCTTTGCTTAATGATCTTGATGAAAACTAGACCCCATATCTTATGCCTATCATTTTTATGTATATAGCTATATCCTTACCGTGCAACTCAGGGTTGTTAAAAAAAAAAAAAAAAAAAAACTAAGAGGAGGAAGGGAGAGAGATTTATACTTTCAAACAATTAAAATGGGCTAACATAACCTCCTGACCCAATGCCTTGTGTAGGAGGTCTTCAAGACATTTCAAAAGACAGGTAAGGTCAGAAATATCCAGATCTCAGGAGAAATGCTATTCTAAAGGGCAGGTGCAGTGACAGAGAAAGCATGTCTCCTGGGCCCCACAAAATGACACAGGTTGAGTGTTGGAATCTGGGGCATATCAACCCTGTGAGAGCCAGGCCCCATGCCATATTGTGATTGCCATTGGACTGAAACCCAATATAAAGGCACATGAAATATGAAGGCATGAATAATTTCTTCTGCCTCGGATATTTATTTATTTATTTTGTCTGCGCTCAGTCATTACTGATCCTGCAGTGACTGCCTGGACGAGTCCTTGCAGTTTTCAAGGCAATTGTTTTTCGGAAGTGGTTTGCCAGAGCCTCCTTCCTAGAGCAGAGCCCAGCTGGCGAGCGCAGGAGGCGGGGTTTCCGTTGCTTCGCGCCCCTTTCGGGCGAGCGCGGTTTCGTGCTTACCGGCAACTGGTCCCGTCTCTCTGTGCAAGGCGCTGCCAGCATTTTTCCTCCCACCGGAGTGAGAGTCCCCATTTATCTACTCACGTGAGTTTTCGACCTGTTGGGTTGACAGGAGCTGGGAGGGGGGGGAAACAGGAGCTCATCCTGTTAACGCAAAAGGCTGGACTCGAACCGCCGAAGCGTCAGCCATTTCTGGCCGGCAACTTTCAGCGTCATTAAGCCGCTGCGCCACCGCGTCCCCTCGCCTTGGATATAGGTGTAATCTAATTCTCAACAATGGTAAAAAAAAATGCTAAGAATAAATATTGTTAATCTGACTATGATCTAAAACGTAGGTTCTACACGAAAACTACAAAAAGTTTTAAACACAATGGGGATTTGTATGTGGAAAAAAAAAACCTTGGCTGGCCCAATAGTGTCAAACAAAACCAAATTAAGCTATTGGAACCTTTCTACTCTTATGATGAATCATAGCATAAAATATTTTTAAATGTGCCAAATAAAGGATGTGTTACATAGTATGGTGCGATTTAAATAGTTTTAAATCTGGATGTAATACCGCTCAAAATAATGATATATACTTAAATAATCTACATCAAAACACTTTAAAGGTAATTAGAGACTCTCTTGTTCTTCTGCTGGGTAGGCTTTGGACTTTTGCCCCAACGTTTTACCCTAAAGGCACCTGGCTGTATGCTAAAAGTTAGCAATCATTTAGGGATATGCAAATCAGCCAAAATCTCTCCAAATTTGCAATTTATTTTCTGAATGTCAATTTAATTTAATTTGAGCTTGCAACTTAGTTTGATCAGCCAAATCAATCCTCTTTAAAAAGTTCAACTCTTCTGATTTGGATTTCCCACTTGAGTTGCCAATTTGCTGAAAGGGTCTGCTCTTAAGAACAAGTCCTTTGAATTTCCAGAGCCATTCAAAGGTCCCTGAATGATTTTGATGCACCGTGTCACCATGATGCTTAACTTCTCCTTGAAGTGTCACATAACCCTACCATTTTCATGATTAACAATGGGAGGCCTGAGATCCTCATCATTTCCTTAGGAATATCAGTTGATTGACCATTAAAAGCAACATCTGATGAGTGTTCACACAGAAGTCCCATTAACCCGAGCAACTCCTCTAGAATTGCATTGTCAGTCCTGAAAAGGGATAAACCTTGGGCCAACCCAGGGTGGTCATGTTGTCAGGTTTTCTTCTTTTAATGCACATTTGAAAAGAAAGAATACTGTTCCTCAGGGTGGAGCCTAATGAGCCTTGCTGAAATGATGGCAGTTCCCTTATTAGAAACTGCAAAGCTTACTTTGAATGGTACGAATCTCTACAGAGTGTAATTATGCTTAATGGCCCTCAGTTTGCCTGTCAGTAATTTGCAGAGTATACAGTGTCAGCAGTTTCTGAAGCTATTGCATCCTCAGCATGTCACAGCCAGCTTAAAGATTAAAAACCAAACCTGCTGCCAAAATAGCCAAGGAACAATTAAAAGGGCCATGGAGAAGCTGAAGCCAAGCATAGGGGAAGACGGATGCAGAAGGACGCCAGATGTCATCACTGGCAGCCTTTTGCTACAGCATCTCATGTCAGGGTGTAAATGAAGGCAGAGGCCCATACAAATAAACTTTCTGAAGCTTCACTGGGGAGCAAAAGCAGATTGGTTCTGAGCACATGTGACAATTGATATGATGAAGCTCACGAACAAGTCCTTGAGTTTTGCGTAGGTCAAACAAGCACCAAACAGCTTCAGGATGGGAAGGTCTGGCATTAAGAACATTACAATTGCCATTAACCAGCAATGTTTTCCCCTACTTTGTGAGTTGAAGCCACTTTTTACTGCTAAGTTTTTACCTATAATGATAGCGGGGGAAGTTACAGATACCCTTTGTCGCTTCTGGTATCAGGAGAACTACAGGAAGGAATTGCGAAAGAGAAATGGTCTGGGGGTTATTTTCTGAGCGAGAGGCATGAGATGATTTAGTGTGGCAGAATGAGGTTTTCCAATTCTACTATTTGTGTCATATTAGCATAAAACAAGACGGAGGAGGGGGAAAGTAATCAAGCTGAGGCCCGATAATTTTCCTTTTGATTCAGGTTCCTACTTCGGGCAACTAAAATGATGAAATTTCTTTGCAAGATTTGCTTATTTATTTATTTAAATGTATAGGCTGCCTGACTTCATCACAATTCTGGGTGGAGTACAGTATAAAGCAATTTAAAACAATGTACTGAAAATCATACCCCCCCAAAAAAAAAAAAATGTTCAGAAAGTACACACAAACAAATTCAAACAAAGCAAGTATCCCACAAGGGTCTGCCACCCACTCTTATTTAACTAAGGTCAGGTTTTTGGGGGTGAGGGGGGTGCCTTCAAGTCAGTGTTGACTCTTGGTGACTGCCTAGACTAGTCCCTGTAGTTTTCCTGGCAACATTTTCAGAAATGCTTTGCCATTGTCTCCTTCCTAAGGCGGAAAAAGAGGGACTGGCCCAAGAGCACCCAGCTGGATTCATGCCTAAGGCAAGACTAGAACTCACAGTCTTCTGGTTTCTAGCCTGGTGCCTTAACCACTACATAAACTGGCTCTCTAAGCTCAGCATACAAATCATTGGTAGATATTATCCCAAAGAGCAAACGCTATGATAGAGTTCTGCTTCCTGGGTCTGATTAGGTGATGCTGTTTAATCAATGGGATCTGGAGCATGCTGATTCTGCCTGACTGTATAGGATGGGCAGAAAATACTGAGGAAAGATGGTCCCTCTAATAACCAGGCTCTCTGCTGCAAAGGGCTTTATAGATCATAACTCGCATTTTGAATTACACCTGGAAGTCTACTGGTAATCAGTACAGCCCATGAAACAAAAGTGTTACGTGGGCATTCTGCTTGTGCTGCTGTATTTTGGACCAACTGCAGCTTCCAGGTCTTCAAGGTAAGCCCTGTTGTGATAGTCCAGACATGAGGTAACTGAAGCACCAGTGACTGTCTTAAGGGCATCCCTGTCCAGGAACGGGTGCAATTGGTACATTGGATGAATTTGTGCAAAGGCCTTTCTGGCTGCAGCTGCTAGCTGCTTCTTGAAGAGGAATGGTGAGTCCAAGAAGACCCCCAATTGTGCATCAACCCCAAAGGGGGGACTACAATGGAGGGATCATGTCTAGACCCGGGCAGTCAAAAGACCCATCCATAGTCATTCAGTCTTGTCAGGTTTGTGGCTGAACTTGTTACTCCCCATACAGATCTGCACAGCCTCCAGACCTAAGACAAGACCTTGAGAACATCATGTTGTTGGCCTGGGATCAAGAAGTACAACTGGGAATAATCAGCTTAATGATACCTGACAGCAAACCAATGGATGATCTCATCCAGAGGCCTCATTTAGATACTAAACAGGATAGTCGAGAGCATCTAATCCTGAGGCAGCCCACATATCAGGGGTCTCTGGCTCAATCTTCCCCACCCCAACACTGGCTGAACCCAACAGTAAAGAAAGGAGGAGAAGCCCTACAACATCATGCCTCCCACTCCAATTCCCCATAGGCCGTCTAGAAAGACACTATGGTTGAGGGTCTCAAAAGCCACTGAAAGATCACGGAGAACCAGGATGGTTGTGCTAGTCCTGCCCCAGCTCCGGCAGAAATCATTAGCAAGCATGACCAATGCCGTCTCAAGTGCAGTGTCCCAGTCGGAAAGTGACTCAAAGGAATCTAGATAATTTGGATCCTTCAGAGTCCTCTGAAGTTTAGCCCAATCACCTTCTCAACCATCTTTCCCAGAAAGGAAAGGTTAGAGACTAGGTGAACCGCTGGGTCTAGCAACGGCTTCTTGAGGGGGGTACATGCCACCACAAAGGAGGCACTATCACCCTATCTCTCAGTGAAGCAGATACCGCATCAACCCAAATACACTTTTTATTTAATTTAATCAATTTATATGGCCGCCCATCTTACATATCTCCCCCGCCCCCTAGGCAACCTTCACCAGCTAGGAGGGGCATGGATCTAATCAACAGGTGGCTGGGTTAAGAGACCCAAGGATCCTGTTCACTTCCTCAGAGTTACCGTCTCAGACTCAGTCCAAGTAGCCATGCAAGACTTTGCTTCTGTTACATTGACAGGACTTACCCAGAGGGAGTGCAATTCTGAGTGACTCTTTGTGTCTTTATCCACCACAGGACTAGAATATTCCTTACAGTGGCCATCCAGATGATTCTGCAGCTTGTCCCTCCCCAGCAAGAAATGAGTCTTTCTAAAAAGGGCCACTGGACGGATATCTGTGGTTGTGATAAGAGTGGGAAAATAACCAGGTTTTGTCATTCTTGTGGACTTTTACACATGCTTGGTTGGATTCACTCTTCACCTTCCTCCAGTGGTGCTCTTGGTATCACTTCTATCACCTCTTCATTCTTTTCTTTTTGTTTGGGAGCAGGGAGGTTGATGGTTTCTAGATAGCATGTCACTAGCTCTCCTGGCAAGAGCAGGCATACTGTGGTCACTCTGCCACTGTTACTGGCACATGGCAGGGATGTACAATTTTTCTTCTGGCCAGGGCTCAGGTCACTCCTTTTTTTGAATGGTCTCTGAGGGTTGCAGTAGATGAGACAAGTGGTATCACTAATTGTCAGTGGAGCAGTGATGAGGATTCAAGGTTGAAATGGGAGGGTTCTGCAAAAGGAGTGCTGGGGCAGTGAGTTGCCCAGCCTGGTTCAGAACATCTGCAAGTCTTCATCCAAGAGCTGATGCTGAACTTGTCTGTAGATTCATTTTGTTATCCACAATTTAACTTGACAGTGTTGTCCATTTGTCAATGCCTTTAGTGATAGACCATTTGGGAATTGAAATGCAGTTCAGGAAATCTGGGTGAGAGAGTTCATTGCTACAATTTTCTTTATAGGGAGCAATGGAACTGGAAAGACTACTTATTGACAGAATGTTTGCTTATTTATTAAAAAAAAGGGGAAAAAAGTAAAGATGTCCTAAAACAGAGCTTAGTTTTTGATGATTTCACCCTAGCAGATTTTTTTGGAAGTGTAACGAGAATGACTTTCCGTTGCCTTGTTCTGGGCTCAGGGTTAGGACTTTGGGTTAGAGTTAGAATTGATTTGAAGAAACAGGATAGGAAGAGTATTGATGCCTTTGAACTTTGGTGTTGGAGAAGTCTCGTTAGAATACCATGGATGGCCAAGAAAACAAACAAATGGTTCACCAAACAAATCATCCCAGAGTTCTCACTCGAGGCACAAATGACCAGACTCAAATTATCCTACTTCAAGCACATTATGGGAAATCCTAGCTCCCTAGAAAAGGCTCTAATGCTGGGAAAGGTGGAAGGAAAGAGAAGAGGACAACCAGCAGGAAGGTTGATAGATTCAGTTATAGCAGTGATTAGTCCACTGTTAGAAGACCAGGTTAGGGACAGATCATTATGGAGAACTCTATGTGGTTTCTAAGAGTTGCCAATGACTTGATGGCATGTAATCACTACTGTCTATCCTTCCTTCCTTCCTTCCTTCCTTGTCTTTCCAGGTGGTCTCCCATGCAGTACTAAACCAGAAGGAGCATGCTTAGCTTCAGAGATCAGCCAAGGTCAGCTCAATGCTGCCACCTGCTGATGGTCTCAAAATATCATTCCTTGGGGAAATGAAGGACTGCTAAATGTTGCTTCTAGAAGTTTGGCTCTGGGAAATATAAATTAGGCAATCTGTTAATGTGGATCACCTCTACTGTTCCTGGACTCCCAACCTATCTAAAGGTTTGAAATTATCTGCCAGGTCACAGCACCTGAAAGATGAGTTGCATGCTTCTGAAGTTGCTGTTGCTCAGTTCTTCTCCCCTAAGAGAGAATGCACACTCCATTCCCCACACACCTCACCTCTGATTCTTTTTGAGGATTCTTCATTTATGTATAGTCTAGAGACCATGACAAGAGTCTAGTGGGAGTTTATAGGCAAAGAGTGATATTTCTGAAGTTTGTGGAACAGTATCAGAATGGTAAAAATTGGATAGGATATGGATAAGGAATTTCAGGAGAAGATCACACAATTTGTCTAGTTCTCCTTTCCTCCCTGAATTCATTACAGTTAAGAAGATTGAAAAGCTGGACCAAATTCACCTTTTGTTTTATTGTGTTTTAAATATCTCCTTTTCCTCCTCCTCCTCCTCCTCTTCCCATTGTTCAGAAGCACAGTAAATGTGTTGCAAGAGTGCAGATATTCATCAGATGTCTGTACATTTTGGATGGGTCTGTTCTGTTGAGGGCACACCTTCATATTTACTTGCTTAGTCAGTTCCACTAAGACTGGGTTATGTTCATGTGATTGGAAGGAAATTCCACTGATAAAAGGTGATTGGGAACTGCCAAGTTTTCTCTTAACCTACTGATTACTGCAGCTCAGCTTTCTTAATACTATGTTCTTTATTATAAACAGTTACTAAAGGCAGCCCCCTCTCCATGATCCCTGATAATTGTGAAAGGCAGAGGTGGAGAAAGAGAAAAATTAATCTAGCGGGACTTGATACTTCAGCTGTGTAATATATACATATGAAACTTTTCTGCTGATATAACAATAAACTTTTCTCCTGCTATAAGAATTAGATTGATATGCTGCTGGGTAATGTGGTGAAGGGCTGGAGTATTCATGTTAATGTAGCCTTGTTAGTAATGTGTCTTTCTTTTTTTAATCCTTTTATTTTTTTTATTTGAAGCAAAAGTATACTTTCCAAAAATATATTATCTAGGAATGGATAGATAATTACTAAAGTTATACAATTAATGTTCAATATAATAATAGCAAAACATACTAGACTACATTGAGTTGTTTTCATGATATACAAAAGAAGTCTAAATTTTTGAGCTTAATGCCGGAATCTCCACTATATTGCTATTTATCAATGTTAAAAGAAAAAGAAGGAAGAAAAACACCCCTAAAAATAATATAGATAAAAGCCATTCTTGCTTAAAAATGTGTCTTTCTAGCAAGGTCTAAAAAAAAAAAAAATCAATAAGTAAAACTCAGCTTTGGGTCCATCAAAGAGAAGCTGGACAGCAGTTGCTGTAACACAGGCTCTAACACACAAGAGAGCTTCCATGGCCTTTCTGTAGGATCTAGATAATGTTAAACCAGTGACTGGTTTGACAAGAGTGGATTAAGGAGTGAGTCTGGCCATCCAGAAGGATGCATTAGCCTAGTTTCTCTGGTCTTTGAAGACGCAATACGTGATTTCCCTCAAGTCTGAAGACTTAGAGGGAACAGGGTGGGTAATGCATGCTCATCTGTTTGCCCTCATTGAAATTCATCTCTGTTGCTGCTTTTCAGTGAAGGAATTGCGAAGGAAAAGAAAGCAATCTCTATTTCTTCACAATATATTTATTATATTATTAATTGCCAAGGATTGTCCCCTCCTCTGCTGTGAATCCAGTGAAGGTGGGTAAATTTTATTAATCTCAGATTTATTGGATGGCTCTAGAATGGCAGAGGTGAATGTGTGTCATTTTTACTGCCCCCCTTCCTCCTCCTTAATATATCTGTGTGCTCTAGTGATGATTGAAATACATTTCCCTTACATTAATAAAGGCATAATATGAAATATCTCAGATGGATTTTTCCACTTGCTGCCAATTTAATAAAGATCATCCTAGCTTTGAAGACCTACTTGTAGCTCTGTAGGCAAGTCCCAGTGGTTAACAAGCCATTGAAATCATACCTTCTAAATTCTCTGATCCGTTGGGTATTTGGTAGAATGGATTGGTAGAATGGATTCTCCAAAGGCCACTGGAGCACAGCCAGATAGTTCTACCAAAAAAGCTGCAAACTATCAATGTTTTAATTACGTACTTTTGGTTGATGTTCTCCACACTTAGGGAGATCCATACTGTAGTCACGTTTTGTTTTTTTTTGCAGATGTTTTGCCTTGCATTCCAGCAACGCTTCCTCAGTGCCATCGTTAAGAAGTGGGGATTCCTGTTTTAATTAATTAAATTAGATCAAATTAAAAAAAAATCTATTCAAATTATGTGGAAGAGAGGAAGTTGTTATTGTTGAAAAGTCCAATTACATAACTACTCAGTTTTAGCTAAGCTTAGACTGAGTTTTCTAAAATCGTAACTAAAATGGTTGGGCTCCCCTCCTCCCACAAGTTGAGCCCTGGATCCCCACAAATTATGACAAATCTCCTGTGGTTGGTAGCCATAATAGCAGAGAATTCACCCAGGCATCAGGACCAAGATCAACCAATTATTAATGGTAGGTCTAGATTTGGAGCTATTTCCCAGTGCCATATTCTGGTGCATTATTTATTTTAATGCTTCCCCCCTCCCCACTTCATGTTTGTTGAATTGGCTTGGCAAACAGCGTTAGCCATTGTTTAAATAAATCACATACACAAAAAGATCAAGAAGAGATTTTTTTTTTTTTTGCTATTAGAATGCATCTGCCATTTATAATACTAACTCAAAAGATTGGATTATAATGGTGATCAAGCCTGAGGAATTATAGCTACATTGTTAACTTAAATATATTTTCCATTCCTGGAATTGTGCATGGAGATAAGCAGCAATTTGCTTTGAGGCTGCATTGACTTCGACAATCTGCACTTATTCAGCAGTTCCTCCAAAGTCTTTCTGACCTTGGCAAACTTTCAGCAGTCATACATTTTCCTCTATTCTTTTTTTTTTTTTTTCATGGCTGAACTGTTCTTGAGCAATTGCTCCAGCATATTAAGCACAAACATGTTTTTCTTCGATATTAGATGTGCATGTCTTTTCTTTGCTATCTGCTTCTATTTCTTTGCCAAACATTCAGTTTTGACTAACAGAAAATAAAGCTCTACTTTCTATTCATGTTTTGATCATATTATGTCATGTTAATGATATACTATGGAATCCTTCCTTCCTTCCTTCCTTCCTTCCTTCCTTCCTTCCTTCCTTCCTTCCTTCCTTCCTTCCTTCCTTCCTTCCTTCCTTCCTTTTCAATGCTGATAGATAAAATACTGCATAGATAAAAAAATAAAAATAAACTAGACATTGACCTATGAATGGTGCTGATATATTTGAGATAGTTCAGTTTAGTTTGTATGGGAACTTCCAAAGTTCAAATTTATTAAGTATGCTCAGGATAAATCTGGCTGTGTTATCATCTGAATACTAACTACATTTATATCTTAGGATTTCTTTAAGCAAAGGAAGGTTTAAGTTTGGATTTCCATAAGCAATAAAAAAACATAAGTAGTGTAATAGTGCTTCCACAGCAAAAGAGCAGGGAAAATTAACAGTTTGTTAAGCGAGGTCATAACTTATATTGTGAAGATAAGATAAATAGAGGATAGGGTAAGCGGTACTCACAGGCATCAGTTTATCTCCAAAGACCTCCTCTGCTCTCCATCAAAGTTCAGTGATAAGGAAGAAAAGAGAATGGTGGTGATTAATTATGTGCAGCAATGCATTTGGGCCCCCAAAGGAGGTACTGGTAGAGAACACCCTGGGGGATTAGTTCTCCTTTGGTAGATGGGTGATTCATTCCCACAGGGTCACCCACTTTGTGAATAGGACTCTTGCAGTCATTTCTGCATTCCTTTCTTCCTCACTTTCGGGAGCTCTGATGGGAAGGGAAAAGAAGGTGAGTTAAAGAGCAGTGAAGAATTTCATTACAAAAAATTTAAAACTTCCCATTGTGTGAAGGCCAGGTATGGAATGTTTTCCTTCTATTGATAACATTAGAACAAAATTTGGAAGGGGGAAAAATAGCATGGAAAGTGGCAAACACTGCTCCTGGTTTCAACCTGGCCAAGATGAGCCTAAAATGAACTGAGCAGGACCTGGCCAACTTTGTTTGTGTCAAGCCTAGTTTGTATTTATATGGCAGACCTCTAGGTAACATCATGGTTCTAGGCTAGACTGGGAAGTCCAAATAAATTAATGGTAAATTACAGCCCACTATTGCCCCCACCCCCAAATATCTAAATAGAAGGGTCTGAATGGTCACAATAACATAGGAGACCTTGTTTTAATAATAGTGAAGTGCTCTAAACAGCTCAGCTATAGTCACTAAACAAACTCAGACAGGTGGAAATGAACAGAATGCCCTTGACCACTTTGTAAATAATGAAATTGAGGAAAATGGCAAAACTCAGATATGCCATTAAGCCATGATTAACCATTTGGTATTCAGTATTTTACTTGCTTGACAATTGCCACCAAATTGCTGAGCTTCAAAGAGCAGAGAGAAAAAAAAATCTCACTACATATAGCATTTAATTTATTAAAAGAAGAAAGCTTAGGTGATATAAAGAGACCCTCTCTGAAGTGTTAAGCCTGGGCTGGACTGAATGTTCTTCTTTTCCAAGCAAACTTACTGCTCCTAGAACATGTGAACGTTGGATAGAAAGGCATACAATTTCTCAGGTTTATAATAATGGTTGGCACTAAAGCAAATGTATTTAAATGCATTCAGCTAGTTAATTAAATACTTGGTTAAAGACAGATGCCTATCAACTGAGAAATCGTGAATGAGATTACAGCCCTACAAAGTGGTAGCTAAATGCAGCTCGGTATAAAAGAGAGAAAAAATGAAATCATGTAGGCATCACAGCTTCTCAGGCAGCAATTTTCACTGACTCCATAATGGAACTCAAATATGTACAAGCATTCAAGCATCTGCAGCAGCAAAGGATGGGGAAGGGAAACATAGGCTGTTGATTCATTATAGGACATATTTTGCAGGTCTAAAGGCTTTCTTGTCTTTATAGCCCACCTACCTTAAACAATAGGAATGGTGTGCACATGAAAAGGAATGATAATTGCAAAGTCTACAGCTGTGCTTGCGTTCCCTGAAGCACCCAAGTCTGTACTTGCCAGATGGACAAACAAGCAAGGCTTGTAGTGCAGACCACCCATGGCCACGTCACACAAGAATGCAAGCTTTTCTGTAACTTCTTTGCTTTTTTTCTTCTTCCACAGGGGAATTAGAAGAGATAATCAGCTTTTAGATAAACAATATGGAAATATCTGTTGATGTGTACACTAGAGTACCAACAAGTACTCCCTACTTATCTAGAATAAGGCTAAAATTGCAACTAAACTTAGAACAAGTGCTTCTGAGTAAAACATGGATAGGATTGTGCTGTTGTACATGGATCCTGTGCAATATTATTCAGAAATCTTACAAAAGAGTTGAATCCCTTTTATGTCTGGAGCTGATGTCTGGAGTTTTGAGATGAAGATGTGGACTCCATAGCTCATGGGATCCCAGAGGACCTCCCAGATAGTCACAGATTATAAGCTAACAGTCAACATCTTTCCTTCCTCCCTCCCTCCCTTTTTTGTATTTAAGAACAGAGAAAGAAGTTGCCTTAAAATTGGGTTACATAGACTGTATCAGAAAAGTTCAAACTAAAGAGAGAAGAGAAATCTCATTTCCCTTCTCACAGGCTTCAGTTCAATCTAAAATTCCTGACCTGCACCATTGATCCTAGATCCTCACTAAGTATGCATAGGTTTGTTGACTCAATTACCAATCTTGATCCTGGAACTCTTCTAAAAATGGCCAGACATCATTCAGCAGTACAATACCCCGACAGAGTTAAAATCTGAAATTAAGAAACTCTTCGTAGAACTTTCTGTATGTGGTTGAACAGGAATTACTCTTCTGTAGTGTATTGTACAGTCTGTGGAATCTTTAAGCAGATTGACACTGTTTAACTTCTGAGCCCAAACATGGCTGACTAGGAATTGCTACCTGCTAAAAATTAATATTTTATACATATCTTTGAGCGTACATCCCTATTGCCTTGCATGTGTCTTAACATGAGCTTTTCTTATTGAAACTGTTAATTTGATATAGCAATTTGAATATTTCATTTTTTTTTCTCTGAATGCACAAAAATAGAAAGGATGATTTTACTGCAACGTTGAAAGATTGTAAACTAAAAATAGCAACTAAAGATACTTGTTTGTCACAAACAGATGAAAGCTGCACTTCAAAAGGAATATCTTAACAGCTGTATTGTGGGCACTTGACTTCAGATTATTTATTTATTTATTTATAATTTATTTATTGACTTCAGATTATTTATGACATAAAGGTAGATTATAGTGTTCACTGTGCTAAATTTTCTGTGCCAGATTTCAAATGGCTGAACAAATTGTCTTGCTTTTCCAATTTTTGGAATATTCACACTTCTTAATATTGAAACATTTGTGATGTTTTAACTCTAGTGGTGCCATTGCTGAATTAATGTATAGGTGAAGGCTGAGGATTTTACACTGTTGTTGGGTCTCATTTTGTGTTTTAATATTCTTATCATTGCCAGCATTTGAGGTAAGATCTCCATGCTGTCCCTGCTGAATTTAGGTAAGGCTAAGAAAACTTCATCCTTGAAACTAGAGAGCCATGCTGGTCAGTGTGGACTCAATATAAGATAGCTTATTAGGTTCGTAGATGTTTCCTACAATTAAGGTTAAATGGTTGGAAAAATTGGCTAGATCCACACATCACACTAAGGTGAAAGATTGGTTAATTATTTTAAGGTTCTGTGAACCTAACCATTATGGCATAGTCAACCTACCGTGGTTAAAAATTGATGGCTTAGTGTGTAATGTGGAACTAGCCATGTTTGAACCCACTCAATTGCAATAAAGGATTATGCATGTTCTTGGGCCAAAAAATGAAGGTGAACCAGGATGAGGACTGACAGAAAGACACATACACAACAGATGATATCCTGGGCTCAGATGTAGAGATTTTGAGGATCAGAATGGCTATCCCACCTTGAACCTTTTGGATTGTGAGTTTGATTGTAGGAAAGAGAAAGAAAAATAATTCAAAATGCATGTAAATGCTTAGAAATAACAGTTTAGCATTCAGCACTGAAACAATAAAGGAAAGTTTTAAATCCCCAAAGAACTCTGCAAATATATAGTGAACAACTGAGGTTATCCATAACATGGAGAGCCTTGCCTCTTTTGATATAATAGTGAAAGAAAATCAGTTGTGTCTATAAACATTGGCCTCTGTTGTCGTATTAGGCAACGACCACTACTGAATTCACAATGTACCCTTAATAGACCCTTTTCTTGCACTGTGGAGACTAGCATTTGCTTCTTAGTTCTGTGGTAGAATATCAATAGCTTTTGTGCTCTGTACAATTGCTCAGAAATAAAGATTTCTAGGTTTTTGATTTTGTTTTTTTCTGGTGGGGTACTGAATGTCAAACACAACTAATCCAGATAGATCTGCGCCACTGATCTTCCTTAGAGCACAAAGATCAGGTTTATTACTCCCAAGGATGAAATAATATGGAGGAGGAGAAGTGGCGGGGCGGGGGGGGGGGTGAGAAGGAGAAGTAGTGGTTGTGGTGGTGTTATAATATCCCTCAATGCTTACTTTATGAGGTTATCCATTCTGGTATTCTGGAAGATGAAGATTTAGCATATAAATAGTTTCTTGTTTCTTTCTTTGCCTTTTCCAAAATATAGCAAAAATAAGTTGAGCAGCATCTGGGGGAGCTATTACCAATATCATGTGGATTTTGTAACCCACATTTCAGATAAACTGACATGCTAGTCACTGTTTTACACACATGTACACATACATGCACAGATATGTTGCTTCTCATCACTATCAGAACTCACTGAAGTTGGGAGGTGGGGTCAAAATCCTTAGAATGGGCCATGGGGTTATGGAGCCTAATATTGCAATGGACATAAGGGCCCCCCACCTGCTTGGATTTGGGGGTTGCCGTGCATTGAGGATTTAGGGAATTTTCTTTGTTTTTTGCCTGAATTTGCCTACTTTGTCTACCCCTTGAGTGATTCTCACAGGATGTGTGCTCACAACCCATTAGTGCAGTGAAGTTAGGTCTGATGGCTTAACATGAGTAGGAACAGCAAAATCCATGATTATTAGTATCATTTTCTAATCCTATCCTTTTAAATTTTCTGGGAAACAATAGGGTTTTTCATTCATTCTTGAGCTGTATTTTGTGGGGGAAGGTTTTGCTTTTACTTACTTTAAAAGAACGAAAGCTCCTAAGAGAGTGAACTCTCATCTGTACTTTATTTCTTTTCTTTGACCCTTTGCATTTTTTTCCTGTGATATGGAAAAAGTCACTCTTGATTTAACTGAACTGCATCCAATAGGTTTGAAGTCCCATGCTGGTGGCACTATGTCAATAAATATATTGACTAATTCAGTTGGGTGACTCTAAATTAGTGTTTTTCAAACTTGCCAACTTTAAGATGTGTGGACTTCAGCAGCCTAGCTGGGGAATTCTAGGAATTGAAGTCCACACATCTTACAGTTGCCAAGTTTGAAGAACGCTGCTCTAAATGGTACCTGTTGGAATCTTGCTCTTTGGATGAAATAACAGTAACAAATCTGGACAAACCTAACCCACAATGAATTAAGTTAGTTGGGGACATTTTTTGATTGCAAAAGAGTAATAGTTGCAGAGTTGTATAGTTGGCAAAAGAAAAAGAAAACAACCTGGAAAGGAAAAGGAACATTATATTTAACAGATGAACATCTCTAGCATCTGGTGACTTTTCTATTTATATACTAAAATGATTTAATAAAATAAAGTATTCATAATCAGTATGCCTCCCATGCAGAACTGTACGAAAAAGTGACATTTTGAAATATTTTAATTGCATATTCAAATGTGCTAGTGGATATGCCAGAGCTTTAATTGGTTTGGGGATCTTATTTATGTGAGTTCATTTTTCAAGCAGGATAGGATACTTATAGATACCATTACAATTAGAGTTTTAGGGGTATTATAGGAAAGGAGGAGACAAGATACTCATAACTTGAGGAACAACTAAAAGCTGAAGTTAACAATTTATCTTTCCACATTTTTTCTCAAAAAAAATAATAAATACAGTCTTACAAGCAAGATTCTAAAAAAATGTAGTGCTCTGTTCATTGCTGTGTGTTATGTATAGCACAGTGTGAAGACATAAGGCCAGATTTCATAGGTACATGCATACCAATTCACTGTATTCCTTTTCAGAATAAGCAACATTATGCAAAGCATAAAAAAAGAATTCTGAATATTGAACAATTCACTAGACTTTCCATTTACATGCATGTTTTATTGCCATAAAACATGGTTCTAATTGTTTTTAAGAGCCAACCTTCACCTCTATATCCATGCAAAACATTCCATAAGTCAAGCCTGTTTATCATATCCTTTTTCTAAATAAACATTCAGGCAGGAAGCTACTTTCTCACATTCATATATTTCTTAGTGACACATCGAAGAGCAAAAATCCAGTCTCCATATCCTGTGCCCTGCATGAAGCCACACTGCACTTCCCAAGTTTTATTCATTATCACCAGGCACACCCTTTCAACCAGAATTTTGCCTAACACCTCCCCAGTTTACATTAGATATTTTGTCTTTAATACAAAGTTTCCTGCCAGTCCTTTCATGGAAACAGAGGATCTACTCTTATGTGGGTCCAATTTCCCTCATGAGTCCAGAACAGATCATTGGAGAACTTTGTCATGGAATCCATGCATCCAACTTTCAATATAGACCTCTTCAGGCATTTACCTGAATGCGTGAAGGATTCAAACAGGATAGAGAATGAATGCCTATGCTCTGCAAGCACAAGTTCTCCATATGACCTCCAACCCCTATAAAGCTATTCTCAGACCTTCTGTCTGAAAGCATGGAGTCTGGAGAGAGGCTGCTTGCATTTTAATCATTGGCTCCCAAATGGATAAGTATTTAGGAGACCATTATATAAACAGCCAAGTGCAAGCTTCTCTGGTACCAGAGGAAGGCTGTTAGACAGTCAGAAAGTATGTGATATACTAGACTATAAACTGGTTCTAAATAGCTAATAGTTCAATTGCTGAAATTCTTTGAACTCCTCTGATCACAATATTCTCCCCACCCCAAGGAGAACTTATTGAGAACGTTCCTTGGTTTCTTGCTTTTCTCCCCACTTTGAACTGTCCACACAGGCAGGTGAATATCTGAATAAGGATAGAGTGTGTTGGAGAAGTGGGTTCGCATATTTCTCCATTATGATGAATATGCATACTGATAGTGATGCAGAAGCTCTGAATCACCACTGTTTTGGTAATCATGGCTGCTGCTGTCATTTGACACTTTCAGCTTTCTTGGCCGCTATCAAACCATAGCATGGCATGGCTTAGTTGTTCTCTCATACTAGAATATATTAAATTAAAAATGAATATCAGGATGAGAACTAGTAATGTGACTTAGGGATAGAGAAGATTATGCCATTCTGAGAGTGGCACTTTAGGAAATGTGATGATCACTCAATATATTTTCAAAGCTATTTATGCAGATTTGTGACAGTAGTGGCAACATATAGATAGCTTCATCCAGATTAGTGCCCAGTCATGTGAATCTTTGTTTAATTATTTAAATTCAGTTTATCTAGTTATAAGGCCAAATTTGAAATTAATTCATTCTAAATAGTAGCTAGTACCTTGTAAGCCTCAAAAGTAGCAGAACCTGGTTGATTTTATTTTTAGTTTTATTTGAATAAAGATTATTTATGAGCTCATCCATAGGAACTATCTATTTCTTCTGATTTTTATTAGAAACTTAGAATAACTAAAAATCTTTGTTCAATTACACTGCAGTTACTGGGAAATCCATCCAATTTTAGGATCCAGGTGCAAAACAATGGAGCAACTTTTTAAACTGAATTGAAGAAGTGCTAATTGGTCCAGTTAATAGATCCCCACATTTAATCCCAGAGTGTTTAAACTAAAACCAAAGCCATGGTTTTGGCTGGGTTTAAACTAACTTTCCAGCTAACAACTTACTGGAGGTTCAGTTCTGAACAAAAATGAAGTCCTAGAGAAATGCAGCAAAATTAGATTTCTGTAGGACTTCCATGTTGGTCTCCTTGGTTTGTTTATTGTTTATTTATTTTAGGAACATGGAGATGCAAAAGGGGCAGAATGAAGTGGTGGTGAATATACCACCCCACTCCCTGATTCTGGCTATCTTGGTACTGAACCTGCTGCAATCTTTCCCCCTTTTTTTTTTTAATGTTAAACAGAAAGAAAGTAAATTACAGTCTTCCAACCTCATTTAAACAGCTAAGAATGCTCATAAAAAAGGATTACAACTTTTTTTTTTTTTTGCACAACTTCATGTTGTGTGCCATTTGCGCCCATTCCTGGATCATGAGGCTCTACTCACAGTTACTGATACCCTGATCACCTCCAGAATGGATTACTGTAATGTGCTCTACATGAGTCTCCCCTTGAAGTGTATCTGGAAGTTTTAGCTAGCGCAAAATACAGCAGCATAGGAAGTTAACATGCGCCTCTAGAAGGACACATCCCTCTGCTTCGTGAGTTGCATTGGTAACCAGTATGCTTCTGGGTACAATTCAAGGTGCTGGTTTTGACCTTACATGGCTTGGGGCTGGGATATTTGAGGGACCACCTCTTCCCAGTTACATCTACTCATTCCATCAGGTCCAGCAGAAGAGGCATGTTGTAGGAGATGAGCCTTTTCTGCCATGAGACCTGCCCTTTGCAACATAATCCCCACTAGGTGAGGTTAGCCCCAACCCTCTGTGGTTTGTGTGTGTGTGTGTGTGTGTGTGTGTGTGTGTTTAACAGGTCTCGGGATACCCTGGTAACAGCGAGACCATGCATAGGCTGTGCCCTGTAATATTCTGATGTATTCCTTCTCATGATGTTGTTTTTATTTACATTTAATTGTTTTAAGTGGTTTTTGTAGAGTGTTTTCAATTGTGGTTTTATTGTACGCCACCTAGAGTAACTTTTGTGAGATGGGTGGCCATATAAATTTGATAAGTAAATAAGTAAGTAAGTAAGACTGATCTGACTGGTCCCCTTTTTGTAACTAAGCAATGTAGAAAGGGGATGACTGGGTTAGCCATGATGTCTGAACACAGCCAATGTCTCAGGCAGATGGTCTGCCTGGCAGCACACACCCAGCTAGGAACTTGTAATGAGTGTCTGAATCAAGTCCATAAGTTGTTTCACATAAAACTCCATTCCTAGTCTCCCTCTTTTTAACCAACCTCATTTAAGTAATTGATTCATTTGATTTAGCACTTCATATGACCATACAGTTCTCTGCAAGCTGTAACAGCAGGATACATTTCATCTGACACTCATGAGACATTAACTTTATGTAGCCCATGTGACTAAGGACCATTCCATCCATTCCCCCCCCCCCCCCCCCCCACTTTGGCATAATTTAGCATTTCATATGGTTGACATACTTGGTCTTTCTGGATTCTGATAGGAATTAAGCTTTTTTCACCACTTGGCCTAAAGTGGAAATTGTTATCCATTGGAATTAATGATGCAATAAGTTCTCAACTTTTTTGAGGGGGGGAAACAACATATATGAGAAAATTATAGCACAGATGAATGTGGTAACAGGACAACATGCTTTTATGGTTAAAAGGCAACTGATATATCGATTTTCCAGACTTAGCATACCTGAACAAAATATTTAAAGAAAATAATATCAGAGACAAAAAGAATCACCTATTAAAAACAGTTGCTTTATAGATACTGTTAGAAAATTACAAGGGCAAAGGGGAATCAGAGTGATGAAAGTAGCTGTACAGTGGTACAACATAAGTCCCACTCCTTTTCTATGGGCATCACAACACATGCAGACCCAGGGGCGGGGGGGACACAACTTGCAACACAAGGCCACATCATTGTTCTTTTTGTTCTGACCAAAGCAGCAACCATCCCCACGTAAAATAAATGAATCCTACAAATTCAGGTCATGTATTATGAGTGGGTTCTTCCATGGAGATAACTAGGAATACATTTTTAAAAGTTTTATTTCATTTTACTGCATTGTGAGTTCCTGTTCCCAAGATATTTTAAAACAATGATACACAAATAAAAATTTTCCTACAGATGTCCTACCAGATTTTAATTGAAGCTTCACAAGAAAACTCAGGGCTTGTGTTGAACACTAAGATTCTTGAACAGTTCCTATTTATTCAATGGGGTTGATAGAGAAGGACATTCCCAAAAACTGGGCCCAAAGCATATTAGACATTACAGAGTAGAGGACTCTGTAGTAGAGGACATGTTTACATAAACTGATACCACATATCACACACACACACACACTTATGTATAATCTGTGATGATGCGTCATGCAAGTGTAAATTTAAACACTCAGCTATGAATTAGGGTTGAAACAGTTCTGTCAAGAAAAGGGAGACCTAACATTTTCCATATGCACTGTCACGTTCCATTCCTCTTCTAATATTCATATGTCATTAACATTCAATATTGGATGAATCTGAGCCTGGGCTGAGAAAGCCATGATGAGACAAAATGTGCCAATGTCTTGGCTATATTTATCATATTTGGTGTCTAAGGAACTTGGGCCCATTGCTTAAAAAAATTCCAATTTGCAAAATTAATATATTAGATCCTTTTTACATTAATCTTATCATAGGATGAGACTTTTGACATGGACATTGCAATCTTCTGTTGCAAATGTAAATTTCATAACAATATTTTGCACGTATGTGGTTGTTTCATGCATTCATCTGGATAAGGGTCTCTCTCTTATACCCAGTATAAATGTGGAGGGAAATAAATTATGTACATGGATTCGGATGGCCTATCTATTTCTATTTATATCTATCTTTCTCTGGGCCTCTATGCATATGAATGTAGAACTATCACATGTTCCCATATGTGCATTAAGAAGAGAGTGTTCATGTGTCAAGTCTTTTCCAAGCCTACTTTGGAAAGGCCATCCTGTATCAAGTGATTCATGATAAAGACTGGGATTGGAAGACCTCAGTTTCCATAGATTGTCAAATATACTATTAATAGTATCAAATTATTTTAAATGAGTAATGTCAAACTGCTGTCTTGATACAGAGAAGGGGTAGTTTTGTTAAAAATATGGTTGATGTGTTTTTAAATTAAGTTTTAAAAAAAAATTCAGAGTTCTTTCCTTTCTTTTCTGTCTGACTACTTTTCTATCTGTCTTTCATCTTTGACTGCCTAATGGTTTGAAAGCTTGTGTTGAAGAATAGAGAATTGATATCTGCATGTCTTCAAGGTTGAATTACAGAATGAGCAATAGGCCAGGGGAATTTTGTATCTACCTGCAACTTCCCCAATGAGTAAGTGTGGATATTGGAAGGACACACTGGTTCACTTTGCTAGGAAGAAAATGCATATACAGACGTGGATTTGTGTCAGTATAGAAATGAGATGAAGACTAAAAAGGCATGTGATAATCACCATCCCTGCATGTTAAGAATGTAGGCTTCTATTGTATAAATTAATTTTCCTCTCTAAGTCAGGTGACTCTATATGTAACTCATAAATACAGCTATAATTAAAGTAGTCTGTGTTTGAACACAGCAGAAGAAAATATAAAAGGTTGATAATATTAATTTTAGAACATTTGGCCAATAAAATAAATATGGCTTCCCAGTTGAGAACTGAAACTCTTGATAATTTGAAGTTTTGTTTCTGTTTTTTTTTTTTTTTTGGTGGGGGCAGGGAGGAGAATATCAGATGCTTTTATCTTTAAAACACTGGCAGATTATATATTGGTTCAGAAAGCAATCAGGATGCAAGATACCTCAAATAAGAAATATGTGCATTCTTTTTCTTTGTTATACAATTACCATTGAATATTCTTTCATGGATGGAGTAGTTAATGCTTACTTTACTTATTTACATACCTTATTTAATCGTATTTTATGCATACATTTGAGGCAATGGTAATTAATCATGTCAGTCAGTCAGTCATCCTAAGTAATTAGGCCCCTAGGTTTTGTTAAAAATAACTTGGAATTCAATCTCCCATACTCCTTTTTTCCCCAGAAACATACCTTGAAATGAAGCATCTTCATATTAAAAGAAAAAACAAAACAATCAACAAAGGAGGCAAAGACAAATCATGCTATCAAAGCTGAATTATATTTCTAACCCCAGATCTTTCAGTACTGAAGGGCATCTTTTAAGATTGTCCAATGGATCCTTGGCCTGCTAAAAGAATCTCTTTCATGCCACCTTTCCCAAATCATTGATTTCCCAAGAGAGCTGGGGCTTCACATTATGCATCCATTATAATTTTGAGCCTGATTATTTGTGCCTTGATAATGTGTTGAAGAATAGAGAATTGATTGGTTTGTCCTGTGATTAATTTGCTTTCTTGGCTGCCCATGGAATTCTGGCCCCAGAACATAGTCTTGCACCAAGAAGCTGATCTATCTAAAATAGAAACATCTGCCTGGCCTATATTCTTTCCTGTTGGCTCAAGCTGTTCTTCTCAGTTGGTTTAGCTCTACCAACTTTGACAGATATGCAGTGACCAATCCCTCCTCATGGGATTGGTCAGTGCAGGAGAAACTAACATCTTTCAGCCTCTTGCTGGCAGCGATGGTTTCAATGAGCTGTGAGTGTATGCTTACCACTCTCAGACAGTACAGTCTGGATTTGAAGCTTCAGAGGGATCAGTCAGTCCTACCTAAAACATCCTTTTGAGCAATCTCTCACATCTCTTCCAAGCAGCACAGTGTCATAATCAAATAATGGTCCCTAAATTTAGGAGGGCTTTCTCTTTGGCTAAATTTAACACCCTTGCAAAAGCTGTGACAGAGGGGCCATATTTGGCATTCCATTTGAAGAAAAACTATGCCCCTGTGGCAAAGGAACAATCACGATGATGAGCCATGTTGCACTGTATGGTTCCTATTACCCTGTTTCATGCCAACCACTGTAATGGCATCACTCAGTTTCATATTATCTTCACCTATTACTGCCTGACCATTCTGCCTCTGCCTCATTCAACATAGCTAAATACTGTTTCGTCGTCTGTAATATTTGCCACAATGTATTAATAAGCAGCTTTTCAATGCCTTTTTGCCCAAACAAGCTGATTACTTATTTTTAGTCTTATTCTGTTTTATTTGCAATTAGTCAGCCATATATGGGTTTTGCTGTTTTGTACAATAATCATGTAAGCATTAGGGATATGCAATAAGACCTGATCCTGTTCAGATTTTTTTTTACTAAATTCAGAACTTCAGGTTGTTCTAAACTGTATCCCAGTTTGAGATATTAAAAAAAGAAAAGAAAGGATGTTCAATTTCAATTTGAACTGTTGATTCAATCTCAGAAAAATGTGAATTTACCCAAATCCAAAAGACATTGAATCGATCCAAATCAAAACCAATTTGGAGAAGCAATCAAATTAGTTTTGAATCCAATCTCTGAAATTAATCTTCTCACAACATTAATAACCATATTGGCAAAACAAAGGCTTTTACAGACAGTGCCCATTGGATAAATGTTCTCATATTATTTAGATAAGCAGGACCTTTATTCCATTTCTGTTGTCCGTAGATTTCCAATGGTAGAAGTATTTCAGAATTTTACCTTATATTCCTCCTTAATAATTCCTTTAAAAATAAGATAATCTAGCAGCAAATGGTTTGTCTTGTCGAGCAGCTCCCAGAACTTCCACTAATTAAACCTGTTAAATCTTGAAGACTTCTTATCTCCTATTGCATAACAGATAAAAACATCAAGATTGCCATGCAAAACATTTGCATGGTTTCAGAGAGTGAAATCACATTCCTACTCCTAAATAAATGAATAAATAATTCCTTCTACAGCATTTTGCAAACAAGAGATGATTCAAACAAACCCTCTTTTGAATCAGATGTTCAAATCAAATTTCAAGGACTGACAGACCTTCTTGACTGCTCTTAAGCCTCCTGGTATCTTCATGAGAATGCTGACTTCCACACTGTCTCCCTTATAGCTTTGCTATTTTTTTATATATATTTCTTTTGTCTGCATCCAAAGAACCAGTTTAGTCTTGGGGTCACACCTCAAACATGCCTGTGCTGTGAAGGATTAGAGGTCCTAGTTGTCAATTACCAGAAACAGTAATAAAGCTGGAGCAAGGCATCGGACTGAGAGAATATGGAGTTACGTTATGAATTTATAAATAATAGTTGGACCAAAATTTGAGAAGTCTCCAAGTTCACACGTTAATGCAAAGATATATGTTGTTTGTACATCCCTTGCGTGTTGTTCAGCTTTCTCCCTCAATTTATGGAAAATAAATCTTGTTCTCTTTCTCCCTTTTTATTTCCACAAAAGAAAATTTCTGGGGAATTTTCCTGGGGGAGCTGTGTCTAAGTTAAAATAATCTCTTCAGTTCCCCTGGCTTCCAAGGTTTCAACTAAACTTCAAGGGAATATATTATGGAACTTAGTTACTTCTTGTCCTGAAAATTAGTATGGACAGTCAGGGTCCTGTGTATTGTAGAGATATGTAAGAAATGAAACAAAATAGTTTTTAATTATTCTGGGAATGTTGGTGAATTTTGGAAAGGGAAGAATGGTTGTGTTCCTTCTTTTTATTAGCCTATGAACAAATCTGTAATAGGAAGGATATTTAGTTATAAAACATGGCAGCAAAAAACAGCTATCAGTAGTGGTGGCAGGAAGGTTGGTGGGTTTTGTCTACTGTTTATTAACTTCTCTATCAAATATAATTTTTGCAGAAAGAATACTGTTAGTATTTTGCTGACAAACTGTTCAGTGTCTTCTCAGTGAAGTGGCGTAGAATCCTGGTATTCTCAGGGTAGCCTTCAGCTGGTAACCTTCAAAAGAAAAAGGAGACAAGCAACCAAGAAAAAGGACAAGATTCTACAATCTTTGCAGTTTATTCCGATGCAACAAAAGCTTTTCCTGAGACAGTAAAATGCCAAGCAGAAATTTGAGCGTACCATCCTCTTTAATTTCCCATTGACTTACTCTCCACAGTATGGTATTTTGTGATAAACAGTTCTGGATATTTATAATGGGGGCACATTAACTTAATACACTTCTGGACTTTATCAGTGAAGTCAGAGTATGTTCTTAAGAGCAATTCTGGATCATTAAATGTGGAAATTCAGTACCTATCACTTAAATCCACAACAGTCTATACTGCTGAACATGGAGATTCATCTCTTTCCCGTTCTGCTATTCAAAGGCCCACGAGCACCCTTCAGGGCCATGCATGGGAAACTCTAGGGAAAACTCTGTAGAATTTCTCTTTCCCAACCTCAGGCAAGAAATGTTCTTTTTACTTCTCAGAGGGTTTGTTTTTTGACAAATGTTCATGTATTTCACCAATACAGCAGAACAGAGAAGAAATTTTATGTTGGAAAAAGAATGCTGGCATGAAGTTGGTGTAATGGAGCTATTGCATTTTTGGTAGAGATCAGCATCAGGATTTTTAAACTTCTGTTGCACTGTTCTTGTAACATGTTGCATTACACATATAACAGCTGGCATATTTCATACACATGAGTGAATGCAAATGGTTAAGGTTGAAGAAAATAGTACAATTCATCCAGTATGTAGGCATTAAGGATGGGCCTGAGAAGTGAATGTTATTCTGGTTACTTCCCAGTTTTGGAAGCTGATTAAATCTAAGGTTTCTTTGCTAATTACAGCAATTGGGGCAAATAGTAATTTTGTAAATGCCCCACATATAATGTTCTAGCTATGTTGCTAAGCTTGTTACTCTCAAGCTGGAGATGCTGGATTTTGAAATGTTCTCTCTGTGTGGATGTACATAGCAGGAAATCTAATCTAAGAAAGGATTAGTGAAACTATTAGTGAAATAGTGATAGGATTATAACAGAAAGGAGAAGCATTTACAGGAAATGTGTTATTGGCATAGGCAAAGCCTTGTTGTTGTTCAGTCGTTAAGTCGTGTCCGACTCTTCGTGACCCCATGAACCATATCGCGCCAGGCCTTCCTGTCCTTTGCTGCCTCCCGGAGTTTGCTCAGTTTCATGCTCATTGCATCAGTGATGCTATCTAACCATCTCATCCTCTGCCGTCTCCTTCTTCTTTTGCCTTCAATCTTTCCCAGCATCAGGGTCTTTTTGCATTAGGTGGCCAAAGTATCTGAGCTTGAGCTTCAGTATCAATCCTTCCAATGAGCAGCCAGGGTTCTTTTAGGATTGACTAGTTTGACCTTCTGGCAGTCCAAGGGACTCCTAAGTGTCTTCTCCAACATCACAGTTCAAAGACATCAATTCTTCGGCGCTCAGCCTTCCTTATGGTCTAGCTCTCACAGCCATACATTGCTACTTGGAAAATCATAGCTTTGATTATGTGGATCTTTGTCACCAAGGTGATGTCTCTGCTTTTTAATATGCTATCTAGGTTTGCCATAGCTTTCCTTCCAAGGAGCAAGTGTCTTTTAATTTCATGGCTGCAGTCTCCTTCTGTGGTGATCTTGTAGCCCAAATAAATGAAGTCTGTTACTGCATCCATTTCTACCCCTTCTATTTGCCAGGAATTAATGGGTCCAGATGCCATGATATTAGTTTTTTTTTAATGTTAAGTTTCAAGCCAGCTTTCGCACTCTCCTCTTTCACCCTCATCAAGAGGCTCTTTAGTTCTTCTTCACTTTCTGCCATTAGGGTGGTATCGTCTGCATATCTGAGGTTGTTGATGTTTCTCCCTGCAATCTTAATTTCAGCTTGTGATTCTTCCAGCCTGGCATTTCTCATGATGTACACTGCATATAAGTTAAATAAGCAGGGTGACAGTATACAGCCTTGTCGTACTCCTTTCCCTATTTTGAACCAATCGGTTGTTCTATGACCGTTCTAACCATTGCTTCTTGGCCCGCATACAGATTTCTCAGGTGACAGGTAAGGTGATCTGATACCCCCCATCTCTTTAAGAATTTGCCACAGTTTGTTATGATCCACACAATCGAAGGCTTTTGGATAGTCAATGAAGCAGAATTAGATGTTGCAAAGCCTAGCACCCAGCTACCTACATCCTACTAGGAGAAGAATCAAAGAACATGAGCTCTTGTGTGACTGGGAAGAACAGCAGAAAGAAATGACCTCAGATTAATAATCTGTTAAACAAAGAGTAGGCAGAAAGATAGACAAAGAAGGGACACAGAGTAATTCCTTAATTCTCTACACCATACTGCCCACTGGTGGTCATGAGTTGCTGAAAAGTGAGGGTCATTGGATTTAGACCTCCAAGAGGAGAAAGTGGGAAGCCAAGGAATACTCTGAAAACAGTTGCCGCACTATTAAGGATCTGTCCAAATGTTTCCACTCCCACGAGACCCTGAAAACCTCCGTTATTTAAATAATGCATATAATTTGACCTGGTGTTGCTATTTAAATCATGTGTACAATGTATATACTGACAACCCAGTGAGATAAGTCAATATTTGCAATTGGGAAGAAGAGAGCTGAGACTACACGGTGCACTCTATTGATGACATAGGTGAGATTTGAACTAGGAACTCTCAGTGATTCAGAATTCAGAAGCTCACAACACAGCTTAGAAGGCCCTGTTTTCCTCATCCATGATTAACCACCCTCAAGAGCAGGCTCAAATACAATAAGAGCAGTAAAACCAACAGTTAGATCTTCCATTTAAGATGGACACATATAAGAAGTAAATAAAACAAAAGAGAGCAATATGTAACATACCAAAACAAGGTAAATAAGAGGAAAAAGTAGTTAAAAGAATAAAAGGACTTCTTGTGACATCCTTCCAGAGTTAGGGCACCTTAAGCATCCTTAAAACAATGGCTGCCAATAAAAATTTGGCAAATCTTTTCTTTCCTCTTCTTCATATTCAATATACATATACTGATATTATCAGTATAAATACCTAAACAAATAAAGATGCCCAAATAATAGAAAGTTAAGAATTGTGTTCTATAAATATCTTCGTATCGAAATAACATTTATTTTTTATTTATTTATATTTCCAGTTTAGACACTGCCCATCTCACGAGGAAGCGACTCACTGTATCATTGGATCAATATTATATTAACACAATAAAAAGGAGAGGGAAAAAAAACACAGCTGGAACTGACTGGACAATCCGGTGTTCCAGTGACTGTAACTTCCAAATAATGTTTTATCTTCTCAAACTACCAATGGCTAAATAGCCGAAGTGCAATTGATTCACAGTAACGCTTTCAATCCTAGTAGAAGAACATCCAAAACATTATTTGAAAAGCAAGCTATGACAGGGATCCTTAATTAGAGTAAATTATCTCAATACATAAATAAATAAATTTTGGCAAATCTGTTTGAAATGCATTTACTTATTTTTTTTATCATGTAGAAGGCCCCCAGTTCAAACAGTGTGATTCTGGATGGCACACAGCATTACACAAAAACCGGGGGAAAAAAACCATCTAACAATGAACAAATATAAATACAAAATAGATCATGGTGACCAAACATGTAACAAAACAACCACAAGGAGAGTCTCATTCAACTGGCCCCTAATGCCTGGGGGAATAGTAGGGCTTGGGTCTGAGAGTAGAAAACAAAAGGTGGTTTTCTACTAGGAGGCGGTATAGTACACCAGCACGTAACTTCTTGCAGAAGGGACGATGAAGAAATACATGCACTAAGGTCTCAAGTTCAATCTGGCCCCGGGGACAATTTATTTATTTTGTTTTATTTGTTGTATTTATAGAGAGAGAAAGAGAAAATTTCTCTCATTAAATGGGTTTTTGTGAAACCTCCCATCGAATACTGCTGAGGGTAGAACATTAAAGCAAGCCAAAAGGAAGGCTCTACATTGTGCTGAGCAAACCAGATTGTAATAGATCATTTGCAAGTCTAAAAGGCTTCCAAGAAGGAGACTATCCTTGTTGCTTGCCTATCGTGCTCAGCTCTGTCTGACATGCAATACTGAAAACTCTTTGATGAATCTAAAAAGGGATGAACAAAACAAAGGACAAAAAAAATATAAATAAATGCAGGAGTTCTAATGTTGCAATCCACAGTAATAAGGCTCTGTATTTATTTTTTGTAAGAACGAGATCATTTTTTAAAAAAAAAAATCTAACCCACAAAGACCTTTGAAGAGATTGTAGTTAACAGCTAAATATGGTTAATGTGGTTAGAAATGCAGACCCAGCCTGAAGATTTATTTAATACTTGTTGCTGTTGATAACAGTTTTTCAGCTAATGATATTTCCTCCCCTTTTAAATACCATTGAGCCAAAGAAGAACATCCTTCAGGGTTGTTGTTTTTCAATATTTTGCAACAATAAATATGGCCGCTAACAACAAACATACACATATACACAGGCACAAGTGTACATATGTACAAGCATACACACATGTACATAAATATACTGAATTAATTGTGCTGCACTGGTATATACATCTTGAGAAATACAAATAATAAATGTATGGTAGGATTAATGACCAAACATTCTTAATCAATATCCTCTGAAAAGTTTGACCAAAATGAATAATTTGATGGGCACTGCACCAGAGATGTGTCAATTTTCTTATACCTATTCTAGAAAGATTTAAATTGAGTAATTTGAAGACTGCAAAGTTAATTTCATCCTTTTTCTTTTTAATAGTTATTACTGCTGACATACTGAAACAGATATAAAGGGACATTTTTGTTGTAAAGGGTTACAAGTTGATCCATTGAAATAGGAGGACACATGTGGAACAGTCATACAAAATAGGAGAAGAGCATTTAGGCTATCCACTCCTGCCTTACCATACCCTACAAAAGAGCTTTTGTTTTCAGCTCATGGCCAGATGATAATCTGAAGTTAACTGTTGGCTCTTCTCTCTTGAGTATTGCTGGAGAAAGATCTCCTGTTCCACTAACTGAGGACTGTGAAATTACTCTGAAATTCCCACACTGAATGAAGCTGTCTTACTTTGCTCTCCTCTATTATGCTTCTCAAAGACAGAAAGGTCACAAAAACAAAACAAAATAAAATCCAAAATACTTTGAAGGGAGAGAAAAAAAGATATTTTTTAAAAGGATCAACTCCCTTTTAAAAAATTGAAAATTTTGGGAAGAGGGAGAGGGAGGGAGGGAGGGAGGGAGGGAGGGAGGGAAGGAAGGAAGGAAGGAAGGAAGGAAGGAAGGAAGGAAGGAAGGAAGGAAGGAAGGAAGGAAGGAAGGAAGGAAGGAAATTCATATGCTTCTACCTTTCATTGTCCACAAATGCTTTTGAACAACTTGTAGTAGAAAGAATGTTATATATTGTTTCACTGTGCTACAGTTCCTCTGTGCAGAAGACAATCGTGTGAAAGTGTGCAGAAACTCCTCTTAATCAAAACAAACCTTCGGTTTTCAGAATCAGAGCAGGGGGATAACAATAATCTCAGTCTCAGAAGAAACCAAAACAATGAATGGGACTGATAGCTCAGAAAATGAGATGGACTTGAGAACATGGAAGGCAAAAATACGTATGTGTTGAGATTTCTTCCCTCCTCTGCAACTTCCTATTTTTCTTTGCGATTTTTCTAAAAATGTGCACATGTGGGGGAGTCTATGGCTGGAATACATAACTTTGTTTATTATGTTGATGGATTTTTCTGTCTTCAGTTCTCTTTGTTCCCAACTTGTCCAAGTTAAGAGCTTCTAGTTCCATTGTAACAGGTTGAAACATCTAAAAGTAAAGTCAGTTAGTAAATATTAGTGTCTGACCATGGGTGCCTACAGAAGAGGAACAAGTGACAAAGTGTGCACTACAACATTGCAATATAAACCCCACTGCTTACAAACTTGCATGCGATGTTACAACACAAATACAGATGGGTGGGGCTTGCTGTTCTGACTCACATTTCATCATTTTGGCACCATCATTATATGAATTTCCTGTGAAGGCTTACATAAATACTTTTTACATTCTTAAAAAAGCAAAGAAAATTTAGATAGGCGGAGTGCTGATACTGTACTCCAATATGTCAGTCCCCCCCCCCCCCCCGCCCAATGTCTTTTTCTTCCCATAAATGTAAAAATCCCAGTGGCTTAATCACTTCCAGAAATTTCACACCTCCAATCAGGTTTTAGGCAGACTGGTATCTTCAAAATATAACATGGAGAGATTCTGAATGAAAAATTGAACCTGGCCAAACACCCATCTCTGCAGAACCTTTTTTATAATTATGAGGACTGTTCCTTATTCTGAACCTGATCAGAAGATACTGTCCTTGCTAGATCTGTATTTTTCTTTATTCCCCACCCTTCCTTTCACTACGTTGTAAGAACCACAGACCTCCTTCATCTCTCACAGCTTTTTGAAATGTTTTCAAACATTTCTGACCTGTGCGCCAAGGTGAAGACCATAAAACTGCAAGAACAGCCTCTTCAACTACCATCTGTCCAAGAAGCTAGCCAGCTATCTCCTCTCCTCCCCAAGTGCTGTTTTCCAGCTCAGCAGAGAAAAACTGTTGTGTATCTCAAATCTGTTGTTTCCTGGTTACAGAAAATAAAAATAGCAAAGAAAGACCAGATCTTGACAGGTGCAACAATGTCCTAGTATGAGTACATATTTTGATACGCACTGAATGTTTAGTTAAGCAGACTGCAAAGGTCACAATTAACAGACTATCTTTTCACCTGTTCAAATACTGAATGGGCCTATTTTTGAACCAAAAAACAGATGGAGATACAGTGAAATCACAGTCACATTGGCTCAAAATAGTGGTGTTATGTCTGGCATTTGAACTCTGCATCATGAAACGTTTGTAAGTGAAAAAGTGTGCTTCCTCCCCACACCTCCCTGTGAGCATAGTTTCTAAATTGAACAATGTGGATGTTTTTAGCAGTCTCTGGTCTTCAGATGGTCTTGATTTAAGAAATCCTTTCCCCTTTTAAAAACAGGCTTGGCATACAAAACACAAAATACATGCAGAACAATATGCGAGCACTGGCACAATGTTGTGTGATAATTCTTCACTGGATTGATGTGTATCATCTTCCACATTGTGTCAGTTTCGTGCCTTCTTTGGGGGGGAAAAAGCATACTTCCCAAGTTATGAATTCTGCAGCAAAGAAGTACAGTTCATAAGAAGTACAGTTCTGTAGCATAGTTTGGGAATCCACAGGCAGTTTCTGCCCTTCGCTCTCTGAAGTACCATGTTACAATATAAAATGTTTCATGCACTGGAGGTTAGAGTAGGGTATGGTGATGGTTGAGGGGTCGAGGGCTGCAACTCTGATTCCTAACCTTCCAGAGAGACATCTGGTGATGTGATAAAGCCACTGGAAGGGAGAGGTTCAGCAGTTTTCAGCCTATCTTTGTCAGCCATGCTGTATTTTAAGGGTCATAAGAAAGCAGAAGGCCTCTAGGAGGCAAACCAGTCTGGTATGCAAAAGATTTACAGCATTCTGAAACCTTAAAGGTGTCAAGTGAATTCAAGCTGTACAACCTAAGCTGTACACCCCAATTTGGCTATGGAAAAAAGAAAAGAAAAGATGTATTCTGGCTGCAATGTGTTGACTGATTTATCTCCAGTGGAAACTCAACCAAGTGCAGGTAGTCATGGGAGCTGAGCTGACTTCTATCACAGCTTCCACAGTATAAACTGGAGTCATTATCTCATCAGTTGCTATAATGTAAGAGGATGTCGCAGAAACCCCTAAACATTTTCCAATTACCTTTAAAATCAAAAACATACTGTTCAGTGGTGCTGCCTTTTCCTTCTCCTCTTCCTCCCTTACCCTTAGAATCCCTCCCTCTGAAGAAAGGTTTCTTTTTTTTTTTTCCCCCGAGTGTCAAATTTGCATCAGCTCATTATTTTTCTGTCTCTGTCCTGGTATCATTTTTCTTGCAGATTGGAATGTTATGTGTGGATGTTGATAAGCAAATGTTGTGTAGTGTGAAAGTACATCATTAGATGAACATCTCTGTGAACTCAATGAAATAAGAACATAGTATTCCAGTTTGCATGGCATATGATGGATGATTTAGAGTGTCATGTATCACACCAAGCCATAATGTGATTTCCATGGTTCTGACTTATCATGCTGTGTAAATCCTAGCTTTTCCAGCTTAGCTTAAACCCTAGCTATTATTCTGCTAACCTAACAAGTTACAATCTAACGAGTAAATTATAGTTTTAAAAAATGGCTTAGAAAGATATAAAGATCCAGTTAATAAATGTATTTCTAGATTCTTTTGCAGTCTGTCTGATTTTTATTTCATTTTCATTTAGTTTTATTTCTAAACATTCAAATCCATCTAATAGATGCAATACTGGAATCCTGATATGAAACTGAAATATTGCCCTTTTAAGACAAAACATCAGAATGATATGTTAATGAATATTTGTAATGGTAGTTAAAATCACATTGAAATATTTATCCTTTTCATACCCTCATTGTAGAATTGTAGTGTAGCAAGGGAAAATGGGGTGAGAATCACATAATTAATAATTGAAAGATCTCATTGGAGCTAGTAATTTGGGGCGCCATGTTTCTCATAGTAAGGTAATTTTGGTCCTCTGGAAAACTTTTTATAGGCATTTATACTTTGTGAAAACTTTTTGTTTTAATCAACTTCTTTGTCAAATGTTCATTTCAAGTAAAACTAAGTAGCAATTTGACTTTCATAGGTCGACAACAAGGAGGGGAGGGCATATTCTTAATGGAAGTGTGGATGGCTAACAAGGACAGTTTTTCCCATCGACTTACCCAGCCATGGTAGTTGAATTAAAGACTGGGCATTATCTAGTGTAGTATAATAATTATATACTACCCTAGTCTTAGACTCTGGGCAGTTCACAGTCATAAAAAAATGATTTAAACATTCAGCAAATATAAATAGTAAAAGTATACTTTAAAAATTCAGAAAACATTTAAAATGCATCAAAATAAAGCATATTTGTCAAGAAAGCACATGTAATAGCCACCGTCCTTACTGCTCAGTTGATCGATTGATGAATTTCCCAGCATTTATTCACTGCTCCAGTCTAACTGCTTTGGGTGGTATATATCAACAACCTAAGTCAGAATATCTTAGTAGTTAAAAACTGCCGGAAACAATAAATGAAAAACCTAATTATAATACCAGCACATTAACAAAGCATTAATGAAACAGAGAAGTGCCACTGATTAACTTTAGGACCCCAAGTTCTGCTGAAATAAAATTGTTTTGAGGACATTCCTTAATTGTGGAGTGGAGTGTGTTCTATAGTGTGAGACTATTTGTAAGAAGGTCTGTCTTAGTCCCCTTGCTGTGGAAGAAGAATCCAGAACTGGCTTTCCTTCGATGTTCAAACATTAAACCAATGCCACACCATATAGCGCCTTATAGGTGATCACCAGCAATGGGAATTGGACTCCACAGCAGACCTTTAAATTAAATTTAAATTTTTAACATTAAATGTTAATGTTACACATTTAAATAAATGTATCTTCTTGAATTTCAATAAAGCTGCCTTTTCTGAACTAGCGTGCAGTTGGGGACTTGGCTATCTAATATCTTTTGTTCTTGCTTCAGATGCCGTTCTCAGCTTCATTAATGTAGCAAGACAGGTTTATCAAGGTACACTTTGAAAATTATTTAAAGGATAGTTTTTGTTTTTTTTTAAGAAACCTTGCAAGTAGATGCCAACTGTAATGTGCCAATATCTAATCTGCTAATGGAGAAACCATGTTTTAGCAATAGTTAACGGATCTGGGGCACAGGTATCTGTGCTGACCCTGAGATAAAATGTATGAAAGATTCATTTTTCAGAGTCTGTGTTGAAGAGAAAATAGCTAGCCAGGAACTCTGGTAGAACCCCCTAAGCCAATTTTATCCATCCGGCACTTTTGCAGATGCAGTTAAATACAATCCCATAATCCCAAATTAGTCCATTCCCATGTTGGGAAAGGTGACCAAGAGCTAGAGAGTCTTTCTGGGTCTTTCTATAGTTTCCTCTAGTCTTTTGACTCAATTGGATGAGGCTGGAAAGTTTCAGCTGCAGCTTTCAATTACCCACAGGACTGCACTCTAGTTGCATCATAGATTTACAGCCTTGGCTTTGCTGTCTGGACATTCCTCCTGCTGGCAATAAAAGATTATGTTGAGGTTCTGTGCAGGCTTGTAGTTAGAGGAATCCCCATGTACATTCTTCAACAGTCTTAACTCCTCATGATAAACTCTTCTGATAAAATCTCTAATATGTATCCATTCTTTACAGTATTGCAAATCCTTTTATGGTATAATCGCTGAGGAACATCTCTACTAGCAGTGGAAACACTTGGAGTCTCTTTTAGATTAAACTGGATCATGGATAAGGCTGTAGGGAATCTAGCTTCCAGTGTGGCTGTGAAACCCATTTGCAGTCTTTTCATAGTCTTTGGCTAGGAAAAATAAGCATCCACACAAATAGGCATATTGTAAAGATAGCACACTGATATGAAACACATTACTCTTGAAGAAAGCAGTGAGTTGGAAACAAAAGGCACAGTATGGCGCCATTGTTTTCCAGCATGAGATTTCTTTCTTTGTTTCTTTCTTACCAGGGATTTCTTAACAGAGAAGGGAACAACAGCTTGCAGCACCTTAAAGCCTAACAATTAAGGAGGGGCAGCATTAGCAAACAGAGTCCCTCCCCATCGCCGGTGTTCCTATGTAATGCATAGCCTCAAACAAGTCTTAGATACATTATGGAAAAATTCTTAGTTCACGCTTTATGAACTAGGATCTTGGTGCAGATTCCTCTGCCAGATTCAGAAACATCATAGCAGATATGCAAGGTCTTCTTAGCTGCCAGGACAAAGAATGGGAAAGAAGAAAAAAAATGAAAACTGCTGGTGCAATAGGAAGCAGCTTGTCCTAGAACCAGAGGTATTAATTTCATGCTGCCATCAGTGTCACTAATGTAAGAACAATACAGAGGAATAGTCATGCCTTGGGGTAGTCCTGTAGAATTCACAGCTAGACATTTTTCCTTTCTTTTGCAGTCCTGGGCAGGCAGCAAAATAGGAGGGTTAAGAGCTTCTGCTGAGCTAAGCTCCTCCACAGGACTGCAAATTAGAGAGTCACAATGAGTAAGCCTGCTAGGAAGATTTAAGAGTAAGCTGAAAATGGCAGGGGATATATCTGGTAGGCAACTGACTTTACTCTATCTGGATCATTGTTCATAGAAGAGCTCAAACTCTCTTCACTGCAACCGTCTTGCCAACTTGCAAAAGCCAAACAATAAAGTATTCAAGAAGAAGCGGGTGACAAAAGACTAGTGATATTATTCTAATAGCTCTCGATGAAAATAGAGTAAAATGGAACAGAATAAAAAGACAGATAAAGAGATACAGCTATATGGAAATTCAGTGCCCTGAACCAGTAGAAGAGACAGATCCAGAGTCCTCTATTAGCAATTGCAATTGAGTGAAATTTTGCTAGGTTCCTGGAAATTTCAGTGGAGAAATCAGCAAGTAAAAAGTAGTTAACTTTAATTTCAGACCAGCCTGCACAGTGGGTAAGAAGTGGGGTTATAAGGTAAAACATGGCCTATTGATTTGATTGTGGAGTCATAACAGATGCAGGAACATTCTGTGTATGGGTTGTTATTATATCTGCCCTTCATCCACTTTGAGGGCAAAGTACTAAATCTTGCTAAGGTCTTTTCCGTGTGTAGCAGAAGCAATTCTTTGGAAGACACCCCTAAGACAGTTGGATGGAGTTTTAAATCTGCCATTCTGGTTTATCCATATCAAGGACTCTCTTTTTAATGACTTATATGGCTTTGCATCTTCCGAGCGATATTAGGAATGGGACAGAAAAGCCCCAGGAGGACAAATCATTGGTAATTGTCTTCTTCCAAGTTGAAATTAACTATCTGCTAAAATGAGCTTAGCCAGCAATTCATCCCAACATGTTTCTTGAACTAGACCTGTGTGAGTCTTCCTTCCCTTAGTTTAACATGAAAAGAAAACAGGTCCAATCTTATAAACAAGAGGAAAGAAGAAAAGACAGTTAAAGATGAGAAGGTAGGAAAGGTACAGCAGAAATTAAGATACATTAACCTATTCAGAATTAGAGTATTGAATTTCACACTCTCTCCCTACAGATATTTGCATAGTCTATGTGAATGCTATGGATGGGGCATGTTATCCTATCGGAATGTCCAAAAATAATCTTATTTTTAAAAATGGAAATGGTAAGGCTACATGGTCAGTACTTTCCTGGAAATCAGCTCCATTTTTTGATTCACTCTAACTCACAGAGGATATTTTAAAATATACCATCTCTGTGGCAAAGCAGGTCTTCAGAGGTCCATAGGGAGATGTTCCCAATGGTGGATCCTCAGTTGCCTGTTCTTCTACTCCACGCCAGAAAAAAGGCCCAAACCTGTATATCTGTCAGAAGCTGGATAAGGTATACTTATTTATCAGTTTGGGTTCGCAAATATAACTTGGGATAAGTAAGTTAATCATTATTGTTATTTGTGGTAATCTTCTGGGATAAATAAGTTTTTTTTTTTTTTTCTTAAAATGGATGTTCCCCCCATATTGTTCAAAATTAGCCACCATCCAAAAGTACAGCCCTATATCTTCACAAGAAGTGAGAGGTGTTGCTTAAAGACTTAACCATGCCTCTAACCCAAAGAGGCAGTGGTGTTTTTATTGTATATTTCATACAATGAACCACACATACAATAGCTCACAATGTTGCCCATACTGGCTCAAACCAAACAAGAAATGAATGGCTTTTAATTAGGAAAGTCAGCAGTCTTTGACAATGAATGTGACCCTGGTTCAGATGTATTTGTGGACACATGTCTAGCTCTAAGATTTGTCAGGAGCTCCATTGCACCACATTGGGGTGGGGGGGGAGACCAATTTAGGAAGGAAGGCTGAACCAAGCAAGGTGAGGTAGGAGGAATATTGAAATAGTCAGCAATGCATTCTATTATATTGCCTAAAGGGATAGACAGTGACTTCATGCTGGGGTAGTAAGATAGTGGAAAAAGTTTTCCAGACACACTAGGAAGAGAAATTTATGGCCTGGAGGCAGTGAGACAAGGCAGTTTAAGGAAGAGGATAAAAGAGGTCCTGACTCAACTGAGTATTTCCAAATTCATTCTTTTTATGGCTTGCAGTGGATATTGTGAAATACAAGCAGTCATTTTATGATGAATATGGGGATTTCTTATAATACCTGTGGATTACCAAGATCCTTTGGACTAGCTTTGTATTAGACAATTTGGGGAGCACCATTGAAATGTGTGCCCAGGGATTTCAATTGCTGCAAACCATTCTGGGCAGAAAATGGGAAGGTCATGGGGTATTTGGATATGTTTTCCACTAACATAGGTGGAGTCTGTCTCCAAGTGTGCTGTCACTCTGTAGGATTCAGTCGGAGAAAAATGCAGGGAAGAGTCTAACTAATGAGATGTGAAATGGAGGTTTGGGGAAATAAGGTGACAGCTAGAGCCAGCTTTGTAAAAATAATAGCTGAAATTAGGAGCATATATGTGGGAGTCAGAGATGGCTTTACCTTTTTCTTAACAGACTTGGGAAATAATGGAAACCATTGGGACTGTCCACAGATTCTTGATACTGTGAGGAGTTAAAAATCCACCTGCAATTATTTATCATCATTATTATACAATAGCTTCACTGAAGAAGGCCTTCAAACAGGAACTCTGTCTTCCAGGTGGATCAAACCTCTCTAACCCTGTGCCAGAAGCTTTTTAAGAACCTCCAGCTTTTAAAATCTGTAATTGAGCCTGTTCCAAAATATTTATAGCAAAGAGGGGGAGAATTAAATTTGTTCATTGGTACTAGCTTGGGTGAGACCAGAAGAGAAGCAGTTTGAGAAAGTTGGATAAAAAGGAAATCTGATTTATCTGTGCTCTTGAAGAAATAAATATGGAAGGTTTGTTCCTTTAAGGGGAAGGTAATATCCATTCAGTGTTTGGTTAGTCCTCCATGCTTGTACATTAATATCTAAATAACTGTAACTAAAAGAACCTACCCCAGATCTCTAAAATATTTTTATCAGAAGGGATCTTCCCAGAAGCTTTCAGATATGGTTGTGGAAAATTCTCCCAAAAACCCAACTCAACTCTGCTTCTAGAATCCTATGGTATTGCACCCAGAGCTTGAAACAGGATACAAAGCTTTTTGCCCAAAGCTTATATCCAGCTTCTATAAAAGGAATTTGCAATCTGATCATTAGATGCTTTCAAGCCTTCATATACATACACATTCATTGTTTGATTCAGATGTAATTAAAAGCAAACACACACATACAAAACCACATCTTTCAGCAGCTGCCCTGCTTGAGCAGAATCTACATTGTCTTCTTGGCTAATTGAACATACTGAGTCTTAACTTTCAAAGTGGATTTGCTTGTAGTGAAATAGTAATTTTCAAGTCTCACCCGGGCACTGAGTCATCTGCATGCAACCTTAGCGGAGAGGAATAAATGTTAAAATATATGAGAGCAAGACCATTTTTTTTTTCATTTTTTTTTTTTTTGTTTTCACTGAGGATGACAATAACCCCAGATGAAATTCAGAACCCCAGAATTTCTGACTAGGGTGAAATAAAATTACGCTCGGTAATAAACTCAGGATTTTTTAGTGTTGCTATATTATCCTTGACGATTTCTTCCTACCTCTCCTCCATGGTTTTTAATCCCCCATCACCACTGCCCTGACTTTTATTTTAATACATTACATATAGGACTGAAATATTTGGCAAACTGCCAATGGTTCAGTTTGCTCTGTGTTGAAGAGGGGCAAAGTATAAGTACTATAATATTTCTTTAGGTTGCCTCCTCTCCTCAGGGAGCAGAAACTAGAGTTGCTTCTCTCTCTCTCTCTCTCTCACACACACAGTTCTTCCTACTTAGCAGGACAAGAATCTAGCCTGTGTTATGGTAGCAAAACCTTACTATTTGGATCCTTGAAACTCTGCATCCAAAAACATATTGAGTAATATAAAAAAAATGCACCAGGAAATTTTTGCAGTCCAGCTTTTTTGATTTCTATCCTGAATGCCTCCAGTGTTCATCAGTCCATAAGAATTTAGCTGCTGGGATCAAGAGCTTTCTGTTTGGTGGAATATTCTTGCAGGTGTTGTGGATCTCAGTTGTGCCTTTAAGGCAAAAAGCTGTTACAAGATGGTTGCTGTGTCAGTTTCCTCCAAGGCAAGGAGGGCTGAAGAGTTTTTGTGTTTGGCAGGCATTAAAAGCTGCTCTGCATTGCTAGAGAGCAGGTTTGATCATGACAAAACCTTCTAGCCAGAGATGAATGTCAGCCAAGGTTTTGCTCCAGACTGCAGCTCAAGGAAACGTAAGGCTTTGTGCATGAGTAAATTTGCTTCTTTTGCTGAAACTTTCTTAAGTTCCCTAGAATTCCTCAGATTTTGAATCTAAATAAGGATTTCCAAGTGCAGGAGAAATTTGATGGCAATTAAGGGATGTCCAGGTCTTGCCTATCCCCAAGAAACCTTATCTTACCCAAGTTCTCATGATTGCTCTTCAGTGAAAAAGAGGAATCTTTTCTGATCTAGCATCTTCCAGATGTACTGAGTTTGCAATACCTAGAATATTTCTGGGTGAGAACTCTGTGTGTTGCACAGAGGCCCAGCCAAATGCCCCAAGTTTGGAGAAATCATTCTGAGAGTGAGCCTACAAGATCATTCTGACCTTGCTTTTGAGCTGAAATCTGGTGGCAATTATTTGGAGGGTCATTATTAGAATTCATATGAAATTATGTACAGAAAGGAGGAACAGGTTGACCCCAGTGTCTCAGAGTTGTAAAGATGATGAATTCTAAATGATTATAGAACCCTAAATGATCATGATTTCAGTTGGTTGCCTTCTGTAGATTTACTCTGTTGCATTTATGGTAAACGTTTATTATTTACTAACAATATTTTCACCTACTTCTCTACATTAACAACCATACAGAGCAGCTATACACCAACAATGAGAGATTGGGGTCCTTTAAAGTCATATATGTGAGTATCTCATCCCTTTGCAGTAACTATTGCTGCATTCATTTATCTTGAAGTTAGCAAGAGTTGAGCTCAGATCAGAGACTTGACCTTTCATCATCTGATTTTGATAAGCAACATTTGTTAAATTTCCTAAACATTGGATAAGTCAGTTAACTTTTAGGAATTAGGATAATTAAGTTTCTTTTAAGTAGAATGCTGTTCTTTCTGAAGATAGATGAAATTGGGAACTTCAGCCTTTGAGGTTGGCCTGAGCATCTCAGTGAGGCTTCTCCTCATCCTAAACCCCACTCCTGCATGGTAATAATGTCCTTCATGGAAATTATGGATCTCTTGCCACAATTGGATGTTCACTCTCCAAATATGATGGAAGGAGAACAAAATTAGTCTTATTTGGACCTGCCACATGTCTCTATTTCCTTTTTAGGGTTTGAGGAAGTAGATTTGAAATGAGAAGCCTGATCTGCACATGACATCCCAATGCAATTAAAAGCATTCCAGAATCCACCTCTGAAATATACAGTGGTACCTCGGTTCATGAACTTAATTCGTTCCGCGACTCTGGTCGTGACCTGAATTGGTCGCGACCCGAATCAAAGTTTCCCATAAGGTTCAATGTAAATATGGTTAATCCGTTCTGACCCCTACGAATTTGGTCGCCAACCGATTTTGGTTGCGACCTGAATCAAATTTTCCCATAAGGTTCAATGTAAATATGGTTAATCCGTTCTGAACCATTTTTTTTTTTTTTTTAAACCACACAAATATGACACAAAGTACAGTACGAAGAGAGAGAACACTAACCTTGTTCGAGGTGACTTCTGGTGTGGAGGACAGGAAGGCGGGTGGGGAGGCGGTTATTGCTTGGAGGAAGAGTTCCCCCCCCCCACAGGAAGCCATGACCATGTGTCACGGCAGGGAAAATGGCCGCGGATCCTGTTCATCACCCGATCCGGCGTTCGCGAACAGAAGCAAAATTTTGTGAACGGTGCTGTTCGTGACCCGAATTGGTCAGGAACAGAAGCGTTCGTGATCCGAGGTACCACTGTATTGGGGGTGTGAGATTTGTGTGTGCAGTTTCAGCACTTCTCACGTTGGAGCATGAAAGGTAGCATGTGATGAGGGAGGTGGCCATGAAGTGAGATCTTATTGTCTCTTCACCCAGCAGTACTCATGAGAGGGCTGACTACACTAGACCGCGAACAATGAAGTGAACAATTATTTTGTCTATTAAATAAATGTACCTGCTTCTCCACTTCCCTCAATAAAAGAGACATGATGACAATCCTGCCTGTGCACTTTGAATCTGAAAAACGTTCACACAGGATGACCTTCTCCTTCCTGAACACAATATATATAAAATATTCATTCAGTCTCTTGGAGGGGAAGACGTGAAAGTCTTTTATAGCATCTTCCTTTTAACTCATTTTCTGCACTGACTGGTATATTTGATCTTTTTTCAATATTGTGTTGGTGTTTGTTTTTCAATTTGTAATGTTCTTTTCCTCAGTATTGATTTATACTTTGTCTTTTGTGCTGTCAGCTCTTGGCTAATGCAAGCATGAAGTCTAATTCATAATAAAAAGCTGTTATCCTACACTTTCTCTTTGCATATGGCCTGGAGAAATCTGGGCATCTTGGCATTAGCTGTGAATGCAGGATAGGGGAGGAGGGAATGGCTTTTCTCACCCAGGAAACCCTGATGGCTTCAACAGGCACTCTCCTGAATACCTTGGTCTGTGAGGCCTTCTTTGTAAAGTTCGGCTCCAGGACCAAGCTCATTCTGCTGTTGTTGTACCATTCCCCCAGCTTCATAGCAGCACCCTTGCCTGGATAGTCAGTCCCACCTCTGGTTGGCAATTGATTACAGTGCTATGGGACATTAATTTGCCTCCCTGGGTCTGAGACAGCCTGGGAGTTCATAACCTCCATGACATCCATGGTGTCTGATGTTTTTAAGACTTCACACATGTGGGACACCACATACTTGTTCTGGTTTTTATCTTAGGAAGATGCAATGTAATCTGAAAATGGGAGAGATTAATAGATATGTTTTACCTCTGCCCCACTCTGATTCTTTGAAATTGTCCCTTGCCCTTCATATCTGCTTTTCAATCAATCTACCCCATTAGGTTTCTAGAGGTAATTTAGGAAGATTCATGAAGCTCTCAGGGCAATTATGCTGAGTCCTTAGTCACTCGCTGTAATATGGGGGCTGCTGCAACCCTGAACAGGATTAGTCCTGAGCAGCCTATCCCTGTTTGTCAATCCAGGGAAGTTCCTTGGTTCACTGAGGAGCTTCAGGAAATGAAGCCTCAGAGCACTGCTGATGGAAGATGAAGAACAAATCTGACCGAACACAGGTAAGAGCTCATATTCAAGCCTACTCTGTGACAATAAAAGTGGCAAAACATTAGTGTTACTCTGCTCTTACTGCATCCTCTGATTGCTGCCCAGCCACCCTCTTTAACCTGGATCTTAATAGGGAAGGATGGTATGGAAGAACAATGACTGGGATACTGTAATAAGTTTTGGGGGTATCTGGAGGATAAAATCACTCAGACCTGCATCCTAGGTGGACAAGTCCAATACAGGTGATGATGTTTGTCTTACAAGTTATCTGGGATGAGTTTGAGATGGTTCCTAAAGCAGTGGAGTTCTGTATGACATCAGTTTGGTCATCTGTAATCTGGATCCCTATCCTTCCTGGCTGGTGAAAGCTTCTAGAGAGGTGACAGAAGACTGGGTTAGGGTGGTGGTGAATGTATCCTTGGGTGAAGGAACATAGTCACCTGCCTTGAAGGAGGCAGTGATGCAACCTTTGCTTAAGAAACTATTGTTTGCCCCAGCGGTATTAGACAGTTATTAAGCTGTATCTAATTTCCCCTTTTTAGGAGAGTTGTACAGCAGATGGCAAGTCTGAATCTGGAAGTCCTGGACTTATTCTTCCTTAAGGAACAGATGCAACTGTAGCCAGGAGGACCTTTGCACAACTCTGCCATGTGCCAGTTAGTGCTTTCCTGCATTGGGAGGAACTAATTATGGTCACTCATGCATTGGTCACTTCTTATTTGGACTATGGCAACCCCTTCTACTTAGTACTGATCCTGAAGAGCACTCAGAAGCTACATTTGGTCCAGAATTTGGTAGCTCAGGTTGTTATGGGCATGCTGTGATTTTCCCATACAGCACTTTTACTCTGAGAGTTGCACTGGTGAGCAGTTTGACTCTGGTGCAATTCAACGTGCTGGCTGCTATCTTTAAAGTCTTGCATGCTGAGGACCTGGATATTTTCCAATTGCTTATGCTGTCTAGTAAGATCAGGTAGCAGAGGCTCCCTTTAGGTCTCTTCATCCAGGGAATGTCACCTTGAGGGATCTCAGAGGTTTCCCCCTTTCCTTGAAATAACATTCTTCTGAGACTGACTTAGGTCTTATTGGGTGATAGAAAGGCAATAAAAGCCTAGCTCTTTCAGCAGGCCTTGGAGACAGATGAGCTATGAAACATGCCCTCTCGGAATGGTTTGCTTTATTATCGTTGGCACAGAATTGTGAATTGCTTGTTTCTTGTTTGCCTTATGTATATTTTAACCTTATTTTAAGGAATAGGGTATGTAAGCTGCTCAGTGTTGCTTACCATTGGAGCAGCCTATCTGTGAGGGATTGTGGGGAGCCTGGGAATATGAGAAGAGAGTTGGACATAAACACAGTTAGGAGAACAGCTCATTATCTTATAAACAGCAGCTCAGTTGAGGCTGCAAAAAGCCCAGGAAGAAGTTATTCAATAATTGTTATGCTATAATGGTTTGTTTTTCTAAAAAAAATATTTCATTAGATTCAGATGCCACCTGACTCTAAGATGACTCTGGACAATAATAATACTAAAATACTGCTACTAATAAAAATAAACTTAATAAATGACAACAACAAGTTCCTATCATCTTTTCCAAGACTCCATTCAGTTCAGTTTTCTCCTTCAAAGAGGATAATGACTGTGAATCTACACTGTGCCCGTCTCTGTGCCACCCTTGCACATTCTTCATAATTTTGACCACTACATTTACACCTACTGCTACTCCATGGGTCTCTTTGTCATCCACTGCTTCTGAGTTGCCCCTGACTATATGACCCAATAATGAAGTTTTCTTTGGCTAGTGGTTTTTATGAAGCTTCTTTGTTCTTGTTCCATATCTTGGACGTTAAGATTTGATCTTTTGTGACTCCAAGGGATTCTCAAGATCCGCCTTAAAAGCTGCATTTTAGAGGCTTTCAGCCTGTTCTCAGACTCTTTTGATATTTTCTATTTTGCAATTATAAAGGAGAGAAGACCAGATGTAACATCGATCATTCTTATTCTTAGTTTTTAATCCATTTTCCTTGAGGTCAGAATACTCTTTCATCTCTAGAAAGGTTTTCCGGACAATTTTTATTTGCTTCTTGATTTCACCAGCTGTTCCCCCATCTTCTGTGTTTAAGAGCCCAATATAGACAAAATTCTTGACTTGTTTTCATTTTTGGAAGATGTTCTGTTCTTGAGATTACCATAATCTCAGATTTTTTGTATTAAAACATAACCTAAACTTTTCAATTGTTTTAGTTTTCTCACGTAGAAGCTTCAGGTCCTCTTCTTTTTCTGCCAGGAACATGGTATATTCTGCACATTTTAAGTTGTTAAATTTCAAACCACCAATTGACAATCCTGGTGCAGGGCTTAGTTCTGAAGTCTGTAGTTTACCTCTAATGCTTCCTTTAAAACCCTGAGAAATTTACATTCTGATGATGGAAAATGAACCTAACATGCTACATGGAGACCAGATGGTGTAATTGTTAATTAGTTAAGTAGTTAAAAAGTTAAATAATCTAGAAACATGGATCAAATGTTAGTTAATATATGTTTTTTGAAAAGAGGGGGTCATGTTTGTTCAAAAGGGGATACTTCAATCACCTTTCAGGGTTGTAATTAGACTTTAGACTTAGTTATGACAGAAATGATGGCCAAGTTGGACTAAAAGCTGTACATGAAAGCAGAGTAACTTATAGGAACAAACTAATATCAAAGAAGCAAACTAGCCTTCTCAGCTCAGGATTAAATAGTTCTCCATGGCAAGTCCAGTTCTGAATATTTCAGGTAATATTTGCAATGTTTGTATGAGTTTAACAATACCACTGTGAGCCTGAAACTGGCCTATCTTTCCGCAGACTTTTGCTCAAACATGAATCATCCTCAATGGCATGAACACTTAAGAAATGTCATAGTCTTGTTATGCAGAATAATCCAATTTATGCTTTCCCTCAATGTCTTGGTACAAAGTGAAGCCACAAATGTGATGAGTAAATTGCATACGAGCTTTGGTTTTGCGTGTATCTGCTTGTGTTACCTGTTCACTTTAGTGAGTTTCTTTTCTGGCATATTCAACAGTGTCTCTCGCTCCTTCCCCCCTCCCCCTTTGTATGCTAAGCATTAAGAACATCCTTGAGCATTTTTGGGAGGGGGTGGAGAATAAAATTGGGAAAAACAGTCACGCTAAGTTTTACCCCAAGTTATGCTATTAGGCCATAGGTCAAATTCAGAATTGCTTAGTAAGCATGTTCTTAAAGTATATACAGGCTTGGGCGTTAACATTATTAAAATGAGACCAAAAATAACTACCTTATGGGAAGAATTGGGAAAAAAGTATTTAATTTAACTGACGTGCTACCTGGTCAAGCATACCTCTAGTTTGGTGATGAGTCTGTGAGCAATTTTTGAAAGAAAACAAATAAGATTATTTTTCCAAAATGGCATTATTACTGCATGTCAGTATATTTGTATAAAATATAACATTCATTGATGTTTTGTTCTCGAGCAATTATAATAAAGTTATCTATCTATTGCTAATTGCCCAGAAGGATTCCTTTATAAACCGCTGTAATGGAAATCTTTGTTTTTTATGCATCATTCCACGTACGCCTTGGTTACCTGATGTTCATGAAACTGAATCTCAGAACTTCAGCTTGCTGGATGTTTAATCATCCCATCTACAATTTTTTTTCTTGTTGTGTCATGTCTCATGTTATACATGCCTTAAGCAGTTTTTTCTGTTTCAAGGGAGAGAAATATAAATGTCACGGCAACATACATAGATGTGAACACACATACTTTCACAGAGCACTAATAAGCTGGCCCTTGGGCCAAACTAGGTGTGATAATGAATGAAATCATTAGAAACCCGATCCCAGTCTGGTGCTACCAACCCCCTCCCCTTCTGCTAAGAAAAGAAAAAGAAAAAGAAAAGAACCTCTTTGGTGCTAATGGGAACACCCATCATATAAGGAGAGGCCTAGGTTATACAAGGAGGCATAATTTTCGTTGGCACCGATGCAATTACCCAGGGAGCTGTTTAGCATTATTCGCACGTTAACCCTTTGATCCAAATTTCACTTTTCTAGCTGGCTACTGGGATCAACTTGCTCCCATTTTGAGGAATATACAGAAATATGTTCACAATGTCCAGATATTCAGTTTGTCCAGATATTATTATTATTATCATGGTTGGTCACACAGTCAGCCAGATGTTTAGACTAGATTTGGCATTTTTATCCAACTATCAAATCCTCCCCGAGGATTTGGCAGATGTTGGTTGATGGTGTTAAAGATAATGTCGGAGGATATAAGCTGCCTTTCGCAATTGACTGGTGGTGATTTTGTCACTGCCGATGGTGTTCAGGTGGTGCTCCAGATGTTTTGGGATTGCACTTAAGGTGCCTGTAACTGTTCGTACTACAGTATCTTTGCTTTCTTTTGCCATAGTCCTTCTACTTTTGTTTGCAGGTCTTTATATTTTGTGATTCTCTCCAGTTCTTTCTCTTCTCTTCTGCTGTCTCCAGGTATTGCAATGTCTAGTATTCAGACTTTTTTGTCTTTCTTATCAACAGTTGTTAAGTCTGGGGTGTTATGTGGCAGATGCTTGTCTTTTTGAATTCTAAAGTCCCAGAGGACTTTAGCTTCTTCATTTCCTATTACTTTGTCTGTTTTGTGATCCCACCAGTTCTTGCTTGCAGGTACATGGTATTTCTTGCAGATATTCCAATGCACCATTGTTGCTACTTTGTCATGCTGTTGTTTATTTGTTTATTTGTTTATTTGTTTATTTGTTTATTTGTTTATTTTTATTTTTATATTATTTTTATATTATTTTATTTTTGTTTGTTTATATTTATTATTATTATTTCTTCTTCCTCCTCCTCCTCTTCCTCCTTTTCTCTCTTTCTCAAATCAGCAGCTTGGTTCAGGTTAGGGAGAATCCAACCCAAGGATTTTCCAGTTTTCTGGAAGAAAGATGCCATTGTTTTCCCAGGCAGCCATTCCTAGCCATAATGATGCCAAAATGATGAAACACAAGTTGTGATGTCACAAACCCAGCTCCACCTTTTTGTACCTGTATTGAGCTACCTGCCAATACACATTGGGTGGGCAATTTGTGTTGCACACACATTTTGTCACTTAACACCCCCCTCCCCTGCCATAGATGCTTTGATATCCACAGAGGGATTCAAAAAAGTCAAAAGCCTTGTACAAATGCATCTTGCCATTTTGAGTTCTTTTGACCCTTCCTTCTGCAAATGTCCCAATGGATGCCTAAATTTTCCCATTCTTCATATATCACTTTTTTCTGATGTGCAAATAGCCGTGAAGTCTGCATTTAATAAATCCTAGGGTTTAGACCACATGGGAAGAATTGTAATCCTTTCCTTACCTTAGTGAATCAGTCCATTCTAAATTCCAAGTGAACTCTGATATTCACTTACAATGTTTGTGAATATTTTTATCTGTCCAGTATTGAATACATTCATTCTGGAGTAGTGCTAAATCCTGCCCTTTCACCTGAATGTCTCTTTCAGTTCTTAGGAATGTAAGTGCACAATAATCTGAATTAAAACTGTAATAATGGTTTACAAGGATGGGCCTCTCTCATAGGCTTGACTGCTGGGGGGTGTTCTCTCAGTTTATCATCTTGTATGGATCCAACTAGTGGAATGCATTCCTGTTTGGTAAAGCTCTCACTTTGCAATGGAACGAAGTATTTATTGTTCACCATAAGATCCAACTACTATGTTTAAAACTATAATGGTTAAGTTTTGCACAATGCTGCATTTTTTTTTAAACTGTAATGCAGCATACACACAGAACTAAGTTTGATAAGGCTTTCTTCTCAGTAAGACTGTTTTCCTGAATCAAGCTCTTTGGGTTTTCTTTCAGAATGTATGCCCAATTGGATTGATGTTTAGTATGGTTTGGTTTATGAAGGCCTGCTTTCGTAGGTTGGACTGGATTAAACATTAAGATAAATAAGGAGACACGTAGCCGAACGGACACAGTAGCTCTGTTGCAAATGTGAGACCTTGTTTCATGAAGGCTTGAAAAAAGGACTTGCCCATTCAGCACAGCTGGTCTCACCACAGTTCATTGAGGAATCTTAGCTATCTACAAAGCAGGGGATGTGGGGTGAGAATCTGTAGTTTTTTGCACAAAGAGAACTGAAAGTTACACAGATATTGCCCTCTTAAATGAATGCAACCTGTTCATGAGATAACTGGAGAACACTTACTGAAATCTGAAGTCATGGCATGGCATGGCTTTTAAAAATAAACAGATGGGCATAATTATTATCAAGGCATAAAAGTTATGCTGCAACCCAGATTTAAATACAGTCGGGGGGAAGTCATTATTTTTTTAAACTCTGATAAATGGTTTACAGGCTTGTTCACACGAACTGTGAAATGAAAATGCCCTGCTAACCTTTTTTGGAGGACATGTTCTCATGATGCAACTTTTGTTTCATACCGATCCCATTGTAAAGAGCTTAAATCAGTCCTTTAGCTGTTCCAGGTTTAAAGTAGCCTTTTCTATCTTCTCCCAGTACAGGTTTTGGTGAATGAATGATGCTTCATTCATGATCTTGGTGAGGACTGACAACTGCAGAGCTACCATTGGCTGGCTAGGACTACTGGAATCATTTCCCTTCCAGCCTGGTCATTAGTCACTATCCTTCATAGCTCTGCAGGAGAAAGCAGACAGACAGTTCTATGGAGGCATCTGCCCTGAACCACTCTACAAAGCATCATTCAGGCATTATGCAGGCCTTTATATACACTGATATACCATCTTTTGGTAGGCCACAAGATCTGTTACTAAACATACGTTTAGTCCTCTTTCAAAAGACCAGTAATTCTGTCTATAAAAAAAAAAAAGGGGGGGGGCACTGGTCACTTTAAACTGGAAAAGAGATACTGTATCTTGCTGATTCTGTCCCAAATAAGTAAATTCATGGTTTTTCTTCTGCTTCTGCCAATAAGGAGTTTGCACGGCTGTGCTTTCTTCTGTTTTAATTACTTTTGCCACTGGGCCTCCTCTAAAGTATTCTGTGTACCCCATGCTGTAGATGACTTCTGGGTGCTGCCAACTGTGGTGAGTCACTGCCAACAGACATTCCCTTGCAGCACTTTCCCATTTGGGGTACTTGAGACCATTTATGAAATTGACAAGTGTTTCTCAATTTCCTGTTCTAGCCCAAGTGACAGAAAGAATGGTAAGCCTGTCAACCAGTCTTCTGGAAGACTTACAAACCCTTCTTGAAAAGCAGCCAAGCTGACAGGTTGGTGGGCTGGAAGATGGCTGGGAGAATTAGCCCTCCTCTCCTCTGCTCCACTGTCCTGTCAGCTAGGATGTATAAGGACACAGGTTTATCAGTCTTCTGGAAGACTGTTAGGCTGATAGATAGCTTCTTTGTTCTTCTTATCCTTTGTTCTTCCAAAAGATCTCTGGTCAGAACCAGCCAGAATAACATGGTACTGATGTAGAGTTCTTCCACATCATGTCACTCAGGCAACTTGAAAGGTTGCTAAGCATCTGACCCAGGAACAAACCATTTCCCCAAGCCTGCCTGTAATACTTTAAGGAGAATGATCAGTGATGGTTTTTCCCACAAGTAATTTACACTTGGGAGAAGGGAAGACAAAGCCAAGGAAATGTACCAATCACTGCCTTTAAGTTGTCTTGCAGTAAAGTTGTACAAACGGGACCACTGATAAGCTGCCTTACTAAAACAGAATAGAGCTTGGCCATCAGTTTAGTGCAAATTTTGCCACCATTTTTTCTCTGCCAACTCAAGGGTTGGAAGTATCCACCTGATTGAGGTTGTGAGGAAGAGCCCTAAGACACGGGAACAAAAATAATGAAAACATCTATTCTGTGCAGGCAATCTTTCAGAATAGTTTTCTCATCAGGGTGTCCCATTTATTCCTTATCCGTCCCTAGGGGTGATGCAGAATTTTATATTGCAGTAATGGAGAATTTAAGAAGCTCAGGATTGACTGTTGAATTTTTGGCTTTCTTGGAGCATGTTCTTGTTTGCTTTGTTTTTCTTGCAGATGTTTCATTACTAGACTAGGTAAAATCAGACAATGATCTTGATGATCCTCAGAAGATCATCTGATGATGTTACCTAATCTAGAAATGAAATGTCTATAATGAAAACCAAGCTTGGAGAACACCAGGGACCCATAAAGCAGAAAGGCCAGTTGAGAGGAAATTTGCAACACAATCCTGTACATGTTTATTTGAAGTAATTTTCACTGAATACAGTGATTCCTGATCTTAGGTGAACCAACACAGAATTACTCTTCATGTAGTAGAGTAGAGGATGTAGTTCAAGTATCACTTGAAGAGCAAAACACCTAGTAACATAGATATTAGTAGGAAATAATAAAGGACATTACACTCTTGTTGTTGTTCAAAGTGTAACAGTGAATCTAGGTCATCATCATACAGATCCCCTTATGTGATCTCATGTGATGACCTGGACATCAAAACAGAAGGGAAGAGTTGAAATATCACAGGATGGGGACTTCAGCAGTGATCTTCCTATTCTCCACATGTAACTAACCTCATAGGTGCAACAGGAGGAAACCGGAGCAAAATGTAATCACAGGTGACCAGAGGCAGCATCAGCTGGTCAAGAGTGAGAACCCTTTTCAAGATAGTGATGCTTCCCCACTCTTCTGCTCCAATTTCTGGTTCACTACTGTGATTAGTAACCAAGTTCTAGAACCGTACATTACATCCCCACTCTGAATTCAGATACGGTTGCCTGTCTACTAGCCTGACGTTGGTGTGTAGAGCTTTTCTAATTGTAATCATTTTAAATCTTTTTAAATTATTTTGCAAGCTGCCCTCAAGGTTTAGTTTTTTTTTAAAAAAAAGAAAAAATGTTTAAATCCTTAAATATTAGTTACTTGGAATCTACTTATGAAAACACTTGCGCCTGAAGGTTGTTCCCAGGCCTCATAAGCTGTGAAATACTCTACCCTTGCCAATATATTACGAGTTCTGTTGGGGTGATGATGGGGAAGAGACTCCAGATTTTGCTTTCTGGAATAAATCATGTAAATCAAGTAATTTGCATAAGCACAAGGCTGCACAGGTTATATTTCTTTTGAGAGAGTGCATTAATACAATATAGCTTAAACTGGAATGGAACGGAATGTTTCAAATATGTTGTTAAGTAAAAACTTTGGCTTCAGGGTTTTATGGCTTTCTGCATGTATAATGTACTTCTTGGGGTCTCTCAGAGAGTTGTCCTGGCACATCCCAAAAGTGAAAGCAGATAACATTCCTCACATTTCTGTAGCTTAAAACAATACCTCTGGCATTTCCAGACATCAGAGGAGGAGGAGGAGGCACAGTTGTAACTTTAAAGAAATTGAAGGTCACCTTGAAAAAAATACTGTAATGCTAGAAAGAGGAAGGGGGGGAAATGAAACACAGGGGATTAATGTATTTAACACAACATTCCACAGATGGTAGCATAAAACCACTTATTCACCTAAAATGTGTAAGTGTGAAACAAAATATTCCTTTAAGTTGATGGTTTGACATTAAGAAACTTCAACTCAGTGGAAATAGCATTGTGAATGGAAAAGGAAGTAGCTTGTGCTCTATTACAGAGAACAATTCTTATTAAGAAAGATTGGTCTACAGTGTTCTCAATGCTTACCAGTTTGATGTTTCAGCAGATTTACAGGTATGTGAGAGTTGGTCAGTCTATTTAGGTGTAAGAAGGAGGTGTAAGAAGAAAGATGAGCAATTGTCATAATTCCTTATTCCTCAATTCCATTCCCACCAACTATCTTCTTTCACTACACCTTATTACAGGCAGTCCCTGGGTTAAGAACAAGTTCTGTTCCTAAGTGTGTCTTTAACTCAAATTTCTGTGTAAATCAGAACTCATACTTATGAATGGGCTGCCTATTACTAAAAATGGTGGATCGTGTTCTCCTTTCTCAAGCCAACAAACTGCTGAAGCTGTGCAATGTTTTCATGAACTGCTGAAAACTGCTGAAAACTGGCTGTATATTAAAAATATGCAACTTCAGCCGTTCATGAAAACTTTGCACGGCTTCAACAATTTGTCAGGTTGAGGAAGGAGAATGCCATCTGCTATTTTTAGTAATAGGCAGCCCGTTCATACGTATGAGTTTTCCTTAAGTAGGACATTCTTAACCCAGGGACTGCCTGTAAAATGAATGATCTTTTATACCATTTTATTGATGATCTCCATTTAATCATGTCCTTCTAATATGGCTTACTTGTTCATTCTAATGCAGAAACATACAGTTTGGAAGTTACATTAAGCCACTGCATTTAGTGTAATGAAAATGAGCTTTACTAATAAATACAATTTGTTTTGTTTTGTTGGTGTAGCTAAAAAAATCTAGCTCTTCTCTGTGACATTTAATTTTGAATTTCCTTCAGCCATGGTGTATATATTATTGAAATCTTAAGCCATGTCTTAGATGAAGTGTGTGTGTGTGTGTGTGTGTGTGTGTGTGTATATATATATGTATATTTATTTATTTTAGTCAGCTTCCTAACATATAGTTTTGAAGTATGCTTGTTTCAAAGCAATGTGGTTAAACTTAATCACAGTTCTGATTGATTGATTGATGGATTGATTGATTGAATATGTGCCATCAAGTCAATGTCAATTTTTAGCAACCACATACATTTTCTCCATGAATCATATAAGAAGCTGTGGTGTGTGCATGTGTGTGTGTGTGTGTACACATACATACACATATATACATACACACACACATACACATACACACACATACATAGCTACTCTTTGCAGTCACACTGTGAGAAGACAGGGAATACCATATGAGCCCGTGGTATCTCATTCTCCTCACACTGCCTGGGTCTACTGAAAGACGGGCAGGTTTATATGTGCCCCTCAGATGTTGGAACCTGGGCATGGAACGTAAAACACTTTCCAAAAGAGAGCTAGAGAAAATGTATTTCATTAATAAATTAGTGCTGAGTGTTTTTCTGTTTGTTTGGTTCGACTTGCTCCTTGGGAGGAAAGCTATGGCAAACCTAGATAGCATATTAAAAAGCAGAGACGTCACCTTGCCGACAAAGATCCGCATAGTCAAAGCTATGGTTTTTCCAGTAGTAATGTATGGCTGTGAGAGCTGGACCATAAAGAAGGCTGAGCACCGAAGAATTGATGCCTTTGAACTGTGATGTTGGAGAAGACTCTTAGGAGTCCCTTGGACTGCCAGAAGGTCAAACTAGTCAATCCTAAAAGAACCCTGGCTGCTCATTGGAAGGATTGATAATGAAGCTCAAGCTCAGATACTTTGGTCACCTAATGCGAAGAGAGGACTCTTTGGAAAAGACCCTGATGCTGGGAAAGATTGAAGGCAAAAGAAGAAGGGGACGGCAGAGGATGAGATGGCTAGATAGCATCAGTGAAGCAATGAGCATGAAATTGAGCAAACTCAGGGAGGCAGTGAAAGATAGGAAGGCCTGGCGCAATATGGTTCATGGGGTCACGAAGAGTCGGACATGACTTAACGACTGAACAACAACAACAACAAGTAATTGGTTAAGTGCAGCTGACTGGACACATTTTAGAGTCAGATAATGGGAAAAATGGACCTCCCAGCTATTTAACCCTCTTAAAAGCAGAGATTCCTTTTTGGAAGTTGAGGGAAGCAGTCAAGAATGAGGCAGTGGCAGGATACACCCCTACGAGTCAGCCTGGACTCTGTGGCTGGAGCAAGCTGAGAAAACCTTAGGGGGAAAGCCCAAACTAGTTTAGTTGGTTCATTTTGTTAGGTCTTGCCCCAGGAAGGTGACTCATGGTATATTTTAGAAATAGATGGCAATTGGAAATACAACACACACACACACACACACCCAGTTTGACATACTCAGTGTTCAGCCAAAGTTTGTGATGCAACAAGGTTAAGCCTGGTAAAAGTAAAGAAGACATCCTTGACTTGACCTCAACTCCTGATTGTTGCATGAACACACCTTTCTAATGTTTTTGGCAGCAATGGAAGTGATTTGGGGTTGCCTTATTTAAGGATGATTTGATTTGAGTTGGTTTGATTTGTTCCCAGTCTAGTCTACAACCCTAGGATTTCCCAGCAGTGGAATTCCTGTCCAGGAATTAACCAAGTCCAACCCTGTTTAGCTTTGAGGGATCAGTCAAAATGAGCTAGGACTATCCACCTCCTGTGTGCTACACCCTATTAGCTGCCAAGAACTTGGCTAGACTGAGTTCTGAGATGTCATTTGTCTTTGGATCAAAATACAACTTAGGGCAGACAAATGGATGTTATGCATAAAGCTTCATTGACAGATGGCTATAACCCTGAGTGGGAGGCACCACCAGGGATTTAAAAATGACATGGAAGCTGGAAGGTGAAAATAATATTTACTGTAAATACAATCTTTGAGGCTAAATAACAGCAGAGGGGAGGATATGTTTACAGGAAATGTATGTATGTGTGTATCTGTCTATGGGTGGCAAGTAAAGCTACAACAGGTGCTGTGTGACTGACCACACTATACTTATACAGTTTTCGCCCTCACACCTAATTTCATGGCACTTTTTATTCCTATCATAAGTCCCTCAAGGAAGAATAAATACCCTTTTTTTGACTGCATAGCTTACTCTTTCTTTAAAGAACTCGCTGTGTCAGAGGACACAGGAATGCATCTTGGTCCTTCTGAGATTTTGCTAGGAAGTCTTGATCTACCCAGGAGAAACCATGAAGTTTCACAACATGTGTGAGACCTGTCACTTCCTTCCACAAATTATATACTATACCTGTTTTCACTAACCTGGTGCTCTGCAGATGCATTGAATTAGAAGACCAATTATCCTTATGCTGGTAATGTTAGATATAGGCATTATCCACTGGCCACCCTTTTTTTGAGATGGTGGGATATGTAGTTCTGGAAATACGTTCTGGGAAGAGGTATGTTAACCTACTAGGCTGTTATGGCCTTTCCTTTTCTGTGAATACTGTGCTTTCTTTAAATAATATTTCCTAATTTAGAAATATTAACTCTCTAACATTTCATATATAGTACATATATTGTATAGTGTACCTTATAGAACAATGGTTGAGTCTTGAAAGACCCCAGTTAAGGATAATCTGGGCTTTCTTAGAGCTAATCAAATTCTAAGAAAATTGTTTTCAGTGTTTGGAAGGAAGAATCTGAAGCAAAAACAAAACAAATGGAAATCTGTTTTTCCTGAAAGCTGTTCTCCTTTAACTTTCCACCTTGCACAACTCAATTTCCCTAAAGAGTTAGAAATAACCACAAAAATTAGATCAAGGCTATGGAAACCAAATGGAACACACTGTCCTCTCACAGTCCAATCCTGCATGTGGCTTGCTTTGCTGATTGCAACTTTTTTCTTTCAGGGCATTTTCATGTATTCCCTGTACACTAACAGCAGCCTAACATAGTGAGCTTCACAGATATGTTTATACAGAGATCCTCAAGTAAAGCTATTTTTATGCTAGGACCTTTTGCCATTACTGAGGTCTCTACCCGTCTTGAGTCAGCAGAAAATTACACCAGCATGAAATTGACTTCTTCCCACTGGCAATTCCATCTTGCTTTCTGTTCCCCAGTCACTTGCCAATTATCTGACTTCCTTCCGAAATGACAAAGCCTCACAGCTTCTATATGTCTTGGGGCTGTCCTTGGACAGTGTTGAAATAAAGGGAGTTATGGGGTGGGGAGGAACTGCTTTAAGGTTGCTAGGGGTAAGGATTATTTAATTAATTAATGGGGTCAAAATGAAGGTCGGGTCATAGGACATGGGAAAATAGGATTTGTTTCTGTTGTGGTTAGAGGTGAGCTTGGAAAGGCCCACAGGCTGAATTGCTTTCTGTACTCAACCCTTGGAAATACTGTTATCCTATGAGGTTCTATAGGGTTCAAGCCTGTGAAATGTTCACATGTGACCCACTGAAATGAAGTCAAAGAACAGGCATGTACTCGAAGTTGCCAACATTTTTAGATCTCTGAGCAAGACTATTACTTATTGTTTGAATGGGATGGGTAGAATATTGATCAGGGGAATTAAATAGAGGGCTAGAGAGTTTGGGTTCTGCCACTTCTAGCTTCTGTCTACCTGCCTTTGTTATGTGTATGCAGAGACTTTATTGGATCTGTAAGAAATGCATAAAATCTGAGCCATCTTATATTTTGTTCTCTCCCAAATGTTCTCCAAAACAAATAACTATTTTCACTGCCAGTATTTGCAACGCCTTAAAGACCTGGTTTTGTCATCAAGCCTGGGGCCCTGATGGTGTGAGTGACCTGTCGCTAGTTGTGCTAACTGTAACTGTGTTGTTGGTTGTTTTCTCAGTTGCTATTTGTGTTATTTATGATTTTATGATGTTGTTTTTATTTTGTTTTTAATTGTTAGGCACCCAGAGTCATGTATTTGAGATGGGTGGCCAAATAAATGTAATGAATAAAGTCCCCCCCACACACACACACAAAGCCACTTTACAGTAAATATGATCAAGAGAATTGTTGCAGTAACTGCTGAAAAGATCATCCAATCAATCATTAGGAAAGTTTTATTGGGACAATTATTTCAACAGATCATTGTAGGCCATGTCAGTGACTGACTTCTGATGGTACTGATGACTTCCATTCCATCCTTGTCCCTTCAGAGGGAATAAATGGTTTAAGGGTGAGATAAGGCCAGATTATGCCAATTAATAAGAAACTTGCATATTTCTGTTCCACCAAACCCAGGGCAGCCTCCAGGCTTTTAGAAGGCAGACTGTCAGCTCCAACATGTACTGCTTACCTGAGGTTATAACTGGAGGAGGAGAATGAAACACCTGTCAGGCCACACAAAGTGTAGCTTGTGCATTGTTTGGCTTAATAAAATACAAGTTCTAACCCCCTATTTGACATGTTCAAAGCTCTTGTCTCCATGATTCTCTGATAACCCTAGAGCGTAGTTCAGAATTTATCTTTTACACAAGGGAGTCTGAGACTAAGGAAGCTGGAAAGTTTGTGGCTGAGATTAAAGTTTACTTACTCTAATTACCACATTAACTACATTAGCAAGTTAAATTATCAACAATGTCCCTACATCTGCAGCTGACATCCAAAGCTACACTATTAGATTTACTTACTAACTACTGTATATTACAGTCTATTATATGTAATACATGAAAAAGTCTTAACAGAAAAGGCAGAATTTTTGTAAGGGTTTTGAGGTATGTGAATAAGCAATGCATTGTTTATATTACAACCTTTTTTGCTACCCTGAGAGCATTTGAACAACTTCTTGCATAAGCTACAGATGTGAGCCATGTGTTTAGAACAGAGTGTCAGCCAAGAGCCAAGGGAATTGTGTTAGAAATATTGTGTTGCAATATATACATACACATACACATATACACACAATAGCCACTATCCTTGTTTATGCATTCTTTTCTATAGTCCTCCAAGTTATGCTATAGAAATGTAAATGGATTCAGACCCATGGAATTTAAACAACTGTAGTATGTGATAAAGTACATGGTTAAAAAAGAAAGAAAAAAAATGCATTTTAATGCAATCTGTTAGTTGAAAAAGGTATTAACAGGCACATTCTGGTTTTTGGCTACTAAAGACCAACATAGCTTTCCTCTTACAAATTCAGGATAGACTCCTTGAAGTCCATCATGGAATGCCTCCAGATAAAGGATATCCTGTCTTAATTGTTAAGGAGGACTCTCTCCACAACCAAATAGGACTCAGAGCAGATTCCAGGGACTTGAATACCAGGGCACTTACTACCAATAGTAGTTAATGGCTTGTCATCAGCCAACAGATATCTCAAAAGTAATATAGTCTGTCCTAGTCCACTTCAGATCTCCAGAAATTCATGTATATTCCTACTTGAAGGATCTACTGATATGATCCCCATCTATCAAACAGCAATTGAAGGATGTCAGTACCAACGTATTGTCCTCAAAGTTGTGGGATTTCTGAGCAATAAAGATAAGAAAGTTGCCACAGCAGCACACAAGTTACAACACCTGGGTACAATTCTGGACTTGGAGAAAGGACCAATCTCTTTCCAAAGGAGAAAAAAGACATAATACATTAGCTAATCGTGCCAGTTTTTTGAACATGTACCCAAACTTTTAAACTCTCTTAGCTTCCAGGCACAGATTATTGTTTTTATAGATTCAGCACCATGGGCAATATTCTATGCATGACCATGCAATGGAGCCTTCCCAAATTCATTATCCCAAGGTTCCAAAGGTAGTTGAAGATCCCACCACATGTGAAGGCCTCCCTCAAATGGTGGGTCTCAGAAACCCTCTCCAAGGAAAGGGCAGGTGACATTCGTCCCAGGACCAAATCACCACAGATGCCAGCTTCAGGGAATGAAGAGCACATTGCCTAAGCCTAGAGCTCTGGAGGTCTGGTTGGAAGAAGCCGCTAGGGGCAACACAAATCTCCTGGCGATGCAAGTGGTCTTTCTTGAAAGTCCAGCACACCCTACTATAATGTAATGCAATTACATTACAACCACCAGTGTAACTTCCAAAAGTCCGCATCAAAAGAGTGGGAGGCAGAGATCAAGTCAACTAATGAAGAAAACAGCAAATCTTCTCTATCAGGCTGAAGGAGATGAATTGTTTATCAGGGCAGAATATAATCAGGACCTCTGCACCCTGTTGCTACTCCTTCATGATTCCTTCACTGAAATATATATATATTTTTAGGCTATGGGGCTACCATGCGAGCCAAGAAAGGATGCAGCTTCTTTAGAAAGCAGGTGTCAGTCAGAGAAAGGGTACTCATATCTTTGCTTGCTTCAGAACCCAATACTTCACACCAAAAATAATTCTCTCACAGATTACCTGTTTGTCATCAGTGTTTTTTTTTTTTTCTTTTTTTCTTGTCATCTCCAAAGGGTGACCCTTCTCCAGACCTTAGTGGATGTTACCCTCTTTTCGATGCTCTGTAAGTCCAATGTGCTTTCCTAGTGGAAAGTCAAGGCCAGAGTGGTCCCAGTGGTGGTAGGAGCACTCAGGGCTGTGACTCCTAAGCTGGGAGAGCGGCTCCAACAGATCCCAGGAACAACATCAGAGCTCTCTGTCCAGAAGAGCGCAGGGCTAGGAACAGCTAAGATACTGCGCAGAGCTCTCAAACTCCCTGGTAAAGGACCTGAGATTGAGGAAGACACAGACCACCCATAAGGGTGTGTGTGTGTGTGTGTGTGTGTGTGTGTACACACACACACACACGCATACACATATATACATACACACACACGCACATATGCATTGACTGTGCTGAGAAAGCTTTGGATGTGTTGAATACAGACTGTGGGTTTTGAAGTTTCCTGCCCAGCATATTGGCCAGGTCACCAACTGATTTGAAGCTCCAACTCTTTCCAGAAGCTACTTGCCAGATGGTGTGATAAACATATGTTTAAGAAACAGAATTTTGTGGGGTCCTTGGGGTTCTCTGAGCTTGGTTCTTTTCTTGCAAACATTTCATTACCCGGCTAGGTAACATCTTCAGTGCTAAAATGGGATGGGGTTTGCTCTCTAGATTCTGACTTGTGTGGATCATGTTATTCTCTGCAACTGAACTCCTTTTCATACTTTTATAAACACACTAACAATGGGGTATAGTCTGGATAATAGGTGCAATTCCATTCTTCTTTCCATTTATTCAATGAATACCTGGAAGGAAATAAGTGTGACAAGACACATGGCATAGTTGCGATCCAGGAAGCCATGCAGTTAAATCACCTGGAAAGAGTGGTTGTATAGAAACTATAATTGATTTTGTTTTCTTCCATTTCTCAAATTGTGGCCGCGGATCTGTAAAGCTTTCTATTTCTCATTTAATGAAAGGATTGCCATAATATGTCAGGGACCATTGCTTAAAATAATTATTCCGTCAACGTTGACTTAGGTTTCCAAGAAAGAAATATTTTCAAAGTTCGCTTTTTAAAACTTTGCCTTTAAATGAATTGAAGCAAAATAGGTGTACTTATGTAACTCTGGTCACAGTGACCTGGAAGGAATTATGCATTGTTCAGTACAGCTGCCAAGTAAATTTTATACCTGCTGTTTATGCACTTAAAGTTATACAAGAATACAATCTTGAAATATGCTGGAAACAACCAGACTGTTATTTTAAAAATATTGCTTTAAAAATGTATCAGGAAGCTGTTTAAGTGAAATTCAGAGGGCTTTTGAGCTACACAGATGGAAACTGAGGGTACGTTTTCTACCACCTTAACACATTCACACAACTATTTATTTTCTTCCAGTTTGCTCAGTGGCTTTCAAGTTAAAAAAAAGGCTGAAATTTGGTAGTGGAGGTCTCCATAAGGATCCCCAGAATAGATCTCTGTTACAAACTGGGAGGGGAGGTAAAATTTAAAAATCTCACTGGTGAACTATTTCCAAGGATTTCCTAGCAGAAGATAATTAGGATAGGCTTTCACAATCAAGCTGAACTTCCCCTCATGCCATACTGTCAGCTGGGGAATTCTTAGTCCAGGACTTCTCCCGTCAGCCTTAGGAAAAATAGAAAGTTATTTCTCCAAAGTTCAGAATTACAGAACTTAACAAACCAGTCTTGATTGACAAAGGGTAGGTGTGTGACCATGTTGTTGTATATATGAGGAAGATTTTAATGTGAAATTCTCTTCCAAAACCAACCAAGCAAAATGTGTAGATGTGAAGCGGAATTTATTGGGACAAGGGAAATATAAATATAAAGAAAGGAAGACAACCACACAGACTGAATTTCAAATAAAGTCAACAGAGTCAGCCTAGCTAAACTAGTTATTTATTAGCTCTTTGAAGAAGCTCTTGGGTTTTAGCATATATCCATCACAGAGAGGATGGTTGGAGAGATATTGCCTAAAGAAAAGCAGAGTGTAAATGTTTTGAGAAAATAAATCCATGGCAAGGAATTAGTCACATCAATCAAAAATGCTAGCTAGTTAGCAAGCAGCTTTATGGTTATATGGCTTAATCCATTAAGACAACAGTTCTTAGTGTGCTGGGGACCACTGGTGATCCCCAAACCCTTTCAGGGGGTCTGCAAAGGCAAACATTTAAATTTTTTTCTATTTTAATTTCTAATAGAGTAAATATTGATAGACATATCCTACATAAACCAAAACTCTTTGGGGTCCTCAATAATTTTTAAGAACGTCAAGGGGACCTGAGACCAAAATGTTTGAGAACCACATTAAAACCCCAAACTAAATTATAGTATTTTAGGAGATCACAAAAAAAAAACATTATACTCATTGCATCTCCAACAACACAATTATTTACTCATGTACATTTTTTTTCCTATTTTGAAACCTCACATGATCCTAGCAAGCTTGTTACTATAGTTGTCAAGCCATTCACTCACTTCTGATTCATTATGTTGCAGTGGACAATTTACCAGAATTGTCTACCATTGAGTCTTTGAGCTTTTGTGAACTGGGATGAAGGTACAACTCCAGAATTCATCTCAGTCCTGAGAATTCCAATCCAGAACACCTTTAGGGGCCTCGCCTGGGAAAGGCAGTGCTAAAAACTCCCCTCAGCCCGAATTAATACATGAACATGAACTGATCAGCATTGACAATGACAGTTTTCTGTACAACAATTCATTCTGCTTTTTGTTCTAGACATCCTGCTGTTAAATTCTCTTGCAGTTGGGAGTATCATGAGTTGTTGAGTCATCAGAGTAACATGGAATTGTGGTGGTGTTCAGCACAGAGGAAAACAATCTTCCATTCATTTTTTAGGGCTTTGGGGCAGATGATTTATTATCATCTCTTGTCAGATGTATAAGTTTGAAAAGGAAACTAGCACAAACAGAGGGTCCTAAAGACTGTGGAATATAAGAAGCAACTAGATGACATGGAAATGTAAAAGTATTTTGTCTTTAATTTCTCTAGTATGGTATGTCAAGGTTTGCCCTCAGAATAAAATGCGTGCTAGTTGCAAGCAAAGTCCATCTTCGGTTCATCCTTCCTCAGAAACTAAGCCAAACAACTGTGCACATCTGTAAGGAAATTGAAGGATCTCAATTTTTATTTAGGAATAAATTTATTTTGAAACCCTTGTGTACCTACAGCTATCATTAGCTGTTTGCAGAGAGCCATATGCTCTTCATGGACTGATTGTGTAACTTCATGGCACTTCATGGAATGACCCTGTAATAGAAGGATGTTCCCCTATCCAATATTTTGTTATTTCTTTTATTCTCTTATTCTAAGGAATTATTATAAAAAATGCTGAATAGAAAAGATGCCCTCACAAACAGGGTGTAGAATATTTTCAGGATTTGGTTTTAATTCTGCTTTTACTTCTATCAAGCTATTTTAATTTACATTTTGTATTTTTCATTATTGGAAGCTAACTGGGTTGTTGAAAAAATACAATGGTGGGGTAGACATTCAATTACACTGGTATTAACATTATTATTACTTTTATTATTAATAATAATATAACCAAGTTAATTTTTAAGTCCCATATATCCCTAGTGTGATATTTCTATCCAGATCCAAACAATACAGGAGCAAGGATGGGTGGTTCTTATTATTTTCAAACAATAATTTTATAGAAATAATTCTTCTTCTTCTTCTTCTTCTTCTTCTTCTTCTTCTTCTTCTTCTTCTTCTTCTTCTTCTTCTTCTTCTTCTTCTTCTTCTTCTTCTTCTTCTTCTTCTTCTTGCAGGAAGGGTATGAGTCAAGCAAAGTTTGTTATATCCTCTGAACTGTAAAGTGTATATAATCCACAAATCAGGGTTAGCTTGATCTTAGTTTCCAGTCTGATTGCAGAAGGAATACAAATTGTAGCTCACCACTTGATATGGAATGTCAATCCTTCATGGTGTACCCAGCTATGGCTTTACTGCTGTGTCTGAACCAAACTAACTTGCTTTTTTTAATCTGAAATGCGTTTTGAGTTATTCGTGCTACAGTGGAATTGGACATTAACATTGCACAATGGCTTCTTAGACTAATAGATCATCCAGCCAACTGGATAGAAAACGAGAAAGGAATCTTACATTCCCAAAATTAGGCCTCAAGGAGGAGAACAGCTGTACAATGATTGCAATAAATACAATGCCAAACAATAAGGACTTATGTAACATGATCGTTATTAAATCAGAAAATAAATTAAAAGAGAAAAATAGCTGGCAAATGTGTCTCATATTCAGTGCATTTTACCTGGATGGTTTGTTCTTGCTTTCATCCATGGGAAGTTGTGAAAAGTTAATAGAATTATTGTGTATAATGCACGTTCTGAAAAAGTGTTGTGGCACACCATCCAGAGTGTCAATGTGGTTTGGCAGTTGAAGCAGGGGTTCTAAACCTTTTCGTATCACCCTTCCCTTTAGTGTAATCTTAATGTACACACCTTTCCTAAAAATCCAAACACTGAAATAAACACAAATGAACAAGGAAAACAAGACAATGAAACTTTGGGAAAATTGGATTTATTGTAATGTAACTAAAAGGTTACTCCCTGGATTCTGTCCGCACCTCCCCAAGGGAGGTACAGCTCACAGTTCGAGAAACCCTGAGTTAGAGGGTTAGGTCCTAGATACAATTTCCCATGGAGATCATTGGGAAATTTGGACTCACTCACTGTTTTTTAGCCAACCTCTCACCTCCATTGTTGCTGCGTGAACAAAACGGAACACGGAAAAATTCCATATAGGCTGCTTTGAAAACCTTGAAGGAAAGATGTGATTTAGTTCAAAGAAATTAGCATTTGGTAAGTAAATCACTTTGAAGGATGTATTATTCATCTCTTTGCCCACCTCACATGTAGTGAATGTTGTTTCAGGATGGCCAGATATCCACCAGGAAGCAGGAAGACATCTCCAGATGTTCTGCTTGTTTACTGGTTTCCAGCATTTATAGCCTACCTTTTCCGTGAGAGCTCATGGTGACATACTGTACCTTGTAGAGTGATCGTTATAAGGATAAAGTAAAAGTCTCCCCTTATTTCATCCCAACAATACCATTTAAGTTAGTCTGGGATGTTAGAAATGAGAGGCCCAATATTACCCAGGAAGCTCTGAATCTGTCTTCCTGATTCACCCATTAAGGTAGTGTTTCTCAACCTTGGCAACTTTAAGACGTCTGACTTCAACTCCCAGAATTCCCCAGCCAGCATGTCTGGCTGGGGAATTCTGGGAGTTGAAGTCCAGATATCTTTAAGTTGCCAAGGTTGAGAAACACTGCATTAAGGGATACCTAACTTTTCACATGGACCCCATTTTCTTTTTCCTGTTTCCCATTAATTCATCTTGCTGTCTTGATTTTTAAGTCAAGAAACTTCTGTTAACTTGCCCAAGAGCCAATAGATATTCTGTATATTTTATTTATAAGTGGAATATATGTATATGTATCCTTAGAAGATTCATGGTTCAGTTTTTTAGTGGGTTCTTTCTTTCACTGCAGTGGCAGAAGCCCCACTGCATCTGAAGCTGGCCATTAAAAATATTGACCTGTGCTATAATATTTATATGGAACAAGTGATTAATAATCAGACCATAAGGTGGGAAGTCTTCTCCCACCAAGCGATTATATAGGTTTCAATAAATTTACTTTAAATATATTTAAGTAAATAAATATTTGGAAAAAGAAGGAGAAGGAAAAGTTGGGTTTGTGATGCATTTTTAAAAAGAGGATTGCCATCATCAAAGAACTGCAAGTCCCCTGTGAAAATTTGCATAGCTTTTTAAAAAATTATTTATGCCTCATCATATTCATGATGTTTTCTGCTCCTAATCAAGCACGGTATTAGATATGAAAAATCACATCCCCCAGACCTCAGCATACATCTCCAGTGGAATGCATCAGCATGGTATATTCAAGTCCTAGTACCTGGTGAGATCCTACATTTGGGTCTGACAATTGAGATAAAAAGCTAGGCAGGGACCTTTTCCCTGGGATAATGCTGTTTTTACAGCTGTGGCACTTTTAACCTGGTGGCAGAAGCAATAGATCACAGCCAGTAGAAGAAACTAGGCAAGGTGGACTAATCTCAAAAAAGCTATGCGAATTGCCTGGATGGGGGGACCATTAGGAAAAGCCAGGACTACAGTGTAGAATGAATGCAAGAGGACCCCTCCCTTTTGCATTGTTGCCAAGAAAACTAGCCTCCTGGTCACCAGAAGTTAAATTCGAAGAGAGAGAGGCTTTGTTTTTATTTTAATAAAAATAGTAGTAGAGACAGGGACTGACACTTGGAGGAAACAGATGATGGATCAGGATGAGTCAGTGATCATTTAATCCTCTTTCTGTCATGTTCAGACTGCCATTTCTTTTAATTTCCAATAGGACCTTTTGTGCTGCTGAGAAGTTGTTGATTCCTCCTATATTTGAGCTGTTTCCATTTTACTTTGGCCATGATTAGTTCATGGATCAGTTATGACTTGCTGCTTTACAGACTATGTCTGGCCTCAGAACATCTTTGTAGCATGAAACTGTTGTCTTACTTTTCTTACCCATCTGTTTGTTTGTTTTTTCCTTTTGTGCCATGTCCTCTATCATCCATCCAGCTATTCCTCTATCATTGTCAGCCTTGTGCGGTAGTCTAGACAGGAAGCATGTCTAGATGAATTAAGTCTACTTTATTGTACATTTCTCCCCATAATCTTTACAGCCCAAGAAACTACAGAGAGTCCCTTCTGAAATGTTTCCCATGCCCACATTCCTTTTGCAGGCTAAGCTGTCTCTTGTTTGACCCCTGCCCTGGCTGTGGCTCTTCCCCCCGTCTCCCAAAGTCATTCCCACATACCATTACTATCATCTATCTGTCTAACTAACTGCCTACCATATCTACCTATCTATCTAATCTATCTATCCATCTAATCTTCCTTCCTTCCTTCCTTCCTTCCTTCCTTCCTTCCTTCCTTCCTTCCTTCCTTCCTTCCTTCCTCATTTTGTGTTTGTTGCTCCAGCTCTAACATGTACCAAGAATATTTCTCTTGATTTTGGGGGCTGTGGGGAAGGGAGCTTAGAGGGTTAAAAGACAATTCTCAGCCATTCTCTCTACCTAATCGATTCATTCTGTGAACTGCTGACACTCCTTAAAGTAACGGAACAGTATGAAAGTAGCAAGAACAGAGAGGGAAGACAAATGGCAGGGGGTCACCAGCAAAATATTCCAGCCATGTTGGTGGTTGTATGCCGAATGCAGACAGAACATGCTATTAGTCCTGAAAATATATATTTTTTTCCTTTTCAGACTTCCTTATTGCTTTTTTCAGTATACCAAGAGTGGTAGACAAAGAATGCTATTTAAAAATAAAAATTATTTATCATTGTGGAGCAAATGCAAACACCCATGATGTTATTAAATAACAAAGAATCAAATGTCAATATTCTCATAAACTAAAATAAATTAATCTGTGAAGAAGGATCCATGCTTTCAAAAACAACAGAGACTTCTAAAAGTCAGAATTATGTGTTCTGAATATGATTTCCATCTGCAATTCCTTTTCAAGCATAATAAATTGAGACTAGAACCAGAAGAGTAATGCCTCTATGGTGTCTGGCCTTTCACTCTCTGATAATACAGATTAATTTTAATAACATAAATATAGTCTATATATAGCTATAGAATGTCCTGAATCTGTTGATTTCAGTTCTTTAATGCCAACAAACTTTTGGCTAAACTCAACAGATTGTCTATCAATCTATTTCTCTCTCTCTCTCTCTCTCTCTCTCTGTGTGTGTGTGTGTGTAACCCACTTTTTTAGAGTATTAGTAATGGTTCAGTAAACTGTTAAATTCAATTTTCAGCGCTGATATTGTTATTCTGATATGGACAATTATCTCATGCCTTCCTTATGTCCTAGTCAATCTAATTCACTTTGCATTGGAAGAAAATTGGCAGTGGACATGGATACCTCTGAAGAAGCAAACTCTTGCCTAAACTAAGCAGAGAATGGGGAAACCCAGCCTTCTTAAACTTCAGTAACAATTGGTTACTGAATGATACTTTGTGGAAATGTTAATTATCTGAATGCTTTTCTTGTATTGGCTTTATACATGTTCATAATGGGTATTAGATTTCTAAAGTTACTGTAAACAAATGAGTTATGTGTATAGACACATGTTGTAGGTTAGCATCCAGGGCTCATTTCAAACCACCCAAAAGATAATCAGAACAATAGATTTGGCTTTATGCATTCGGGACACCAAGTTCCAGCAATCTATAGAGCATCTGCTCAAGTTCTAGACCAAGGTTTTTCAATCTGTTATGTGGAGCCTTTGGGTTTTGCAATAACTTGATGGAGATCTGAAGTTCTATATGTTGGTCCCCAAAGCTTATGGTGATGATATAGTAGTCTGTACAAAGGAAAATATCAGGATCCACCAAACTAGATAGTATGAAAGTACCAGAACAGTTCTGATACCTCACAGTTTTCCATGTTCAGTGGAAGGAGCTCCATACAATGTCTTCTCTTGAGATTAAACTGAGAAATGGAATGTCAGGGTGACAGCAGAGTGCTGGGAAGACAGGATATTTGTCCATCCCATAATTGAATAAATGCAAGGACACTACACTGCAAAACACCATATGTATGAGAGCCAGTGTGGTGTTGTGGTTTAAGGAACCAGACTAGAAACTGGGAGACTGAGAGGTCTAGTCCTACCTTAGACATGAAGCTGGGTGTCTTTGGGCCACTTACGCTCCCTCAGCTCTAGGAAGCAATGGCAAACCACTTCCAAAAATCTTGTCAAAAAAGGATGTGTCCAAGTAGGACTAACTCAAAGATGTGTATGTGACATTTTCTCCTCCTCCTCCTCCTCCAGATTTCACTAATTGACATGGAGGGTTTCCTTATTCATGCAGCTTGTGCTCTGCTCTAGAATGTAAATATTTGCTTTGAAATTATGGACATAAGTTTTATTCAGGAGAATGCAAAACTCTTGGAGCGGCAGCTGCTGTTTTAGGTTTTATTTTGAAAAGATTCTGCAAAACTGAGTGAAAAATAAGTCAGTCAGGGCTATTTGGGTTTGTCCACTGCAAGGCACTCTGGTGATGCTTTGCTGCAACTCAATAGGTTTTTTTTGTGTGTAATGTCAGAGTCAGACTGCTTCCAGGCTCAACTTAAAAAGCAGATAGAGGAATGACCTCAAAGCAGGATCTAATTAGTGGCATTTTTAACACAACACTGGCTGTCTCTTTCACATCTTGCACAACAGTTATGAAATGGTGTCTCCCTAACAGTGCAGAAGACCATCCAAATTAGGTATCCTGTAGGACTTCTCAAGCAGTAGAAGGACATTTTGAAACAGTACCTAAAGGTAAGTTAATTTGAACATACCAGGCTGTCTTTATGTTCAGAAATGATCTCCACAGAAAGGGCATCAACACACCTTGAATAAGAGTAGGCTGTAAATATGTTTTCTGGAAACTGATTGTTACTGCCCCCAAAATGGACCTTGAGATAACTTCATGGATTCTGTTTCAGAATGCCTGCCAAGAGTTACTACTATTGGTCCATATAGGAAGAGTCCTGTCATCTTCTAAAAGAAATACCATCTCCGTATCTTTCCAAGAAGCTGCAACAATGTCTACAAAATGCTTTGCCAAAATTTAAAGTAAAGTCAAACATCAGTTTTGCTTGACTTCATGAGTAAATAGAGTTTTCTTGCAATTTATTTACTTACTTAATTTATATCCCATGTTTTATTCAAGAGCTCAAGGCAGCATACATAATGCTCCTTCTTCCTATTTTCTTTCCCCTCAACCAAACCCTGTGATGTAGGTTTGGGCAGAAGGAAAGTGATGGTCCAAAGTCACCCAGTGAGATTCCATGCCAGGCAGTGGACCACAACCTGGGTTTTCCTATTTCTAGTCCAACACCTTAACCACTACACCACATTAGCGCTGGAAGGAACCCTAACCCTTACCGGTCCCAATCCAAATATGATCAGCTATGTTCTATCTGCTGAAAGGGTCAAGATTTGTGCAGTCCTAGTTTTTATCTGTTTTAGTGCCTGGTTTAGAAGTGCTGTGTCCATCCTTCCTGTGGATAAGGAGCCTGCAGGTTATCTGCAGGATTTTGATTTGGCTGGGATCACATGCTAATTCTGTTATTTGAACTCTCACCTTGATGTAGGGCTTTTACATAAGTTCAGTGCAGTTTGAGCAATCACATTACCTCAAACAAAGACCAGTCGCAGGCACCACCTACTGGTGAAATTCCTATAACTGTACCTCAACACAATACTTACTAGTTGAGTCAGTCAACCATTCTAGTGTCTATTGACAATTGGGAAGGCATCAATCTTTTGAAGCATGCCTGGGGTTTCATTCTGTGGATAAAGTGTGAACTCAGCTTCCTGATGCACTAGCAATTCTTTTAAGCATGATAGTGTACATATCTGTGTGTGGGTTTTAGTGCTGACAATATGTCATGAAAGAATTGCAGCATTTTTTAAGGTAATAATAAGCGTGCATCATTGAAATGAAATAATAATTATCTAAAAATGAACACAAATCATGCAGAAGTATAGGGCATTATGAATGCTTAGAATATGTGTTCTTTATTGCTTGATTAAGGCCTCAAAAAGAAGTGATTTCCTGATAGCTATGTTACAAACCACAGGTAGATGTGACCTGATTTCGTAGATAAGGGAATTAATGCCAAAGGCAGTTGTTACAGGTCAAAGACATCCGTGCTGTAACTCTTATGAATAACATCACCACTGATAATGGATGATACTAGTTTTGTAACTAAAACAGGAAGTTTTTTTTTTTTTTAGAAAAGATGAACCTTGCTTCCCCTCTGAAGTTTTAAAAATGGAACACACATTGTGAATTACTCAGACATTAATTTCAAAGACCCCAATAAGTATGTGGACAATGGCTTCCTAAGTTCTTCATCTACGGGATTAGCCTATATTGAGAACTCATTTTTTCTGCTTGGATCTTATATCAGAGTTCACATTACCTGACCTACCTCTTGTCAACATATGTTTGAATGACACACAGATACATATGTATATACATACTGTGGTTAACGAAATCTCTTTTAAATGTCTGGAGCCTCCTTGCCCAAGAAGCAGAATGGGAGGAAACTTTCCATAGTGAAAATATTTCTTCCTCCTATGTATTTATATTTATTCATAATTTATTAACACAGCATTATTCATGTGGCTCCTTACAAAATGGAAGCATATGTGGACATTTCTTGCATTCTAGTAAAGGTAATTTTATCAGCCTTAAGCTTGTTTTTGAAACTGAGTCATTTTTACACACAATTTCTCTGTGTGGCAACAATAAAACTGTACTGCATTTAAGAACAGAAATCTGATTTTAAAATTGCACGCAATCAGTAAAGTGTCCTATTCATATCACATATCCATATGTTTTTAGTATACACATACATCAGGGTTATCAAACCTATCCCACAGGAGTGACCTTATATGGCAGACCCTTGTAGATGTCATGAAAATTTTTGGAATGAAAATTGATATGTAGTCTAATCAAGTTGACCAGACATATTTTCATTATTAGTATTAAACAGGGAAATGGCCTCGGTCTCAAGTAAGAGGTGAATTCACAATGTAAAGAACACAGTCAAGAAATTTGATTTAACATATTGCACATAAGAATGGCCTCTGTGACACTGGGATGTTATTGAATCTGTCCTCCAAAATTCCTGAGTGTAGGCATTAGAACAGACTCTACAAAAGACCCAGTGTTACTTAAAGTAGGGAGGTATTTTCCAGGGGAGAGTCATTGTTTCCCTAAATGAGCAATGGTTTGATTCAGCTCATTCTGAAACTGGATATCCTCAATCTGTTATCTAATGATGTCCTTAGCTTTCTTCAGCTCTAAGCTGAACAAAATCTCAGGCAACATGCCATAAGAATGCAGCTTGCTTGTAATGTTAATCTAGGATTGTCCCATAAAATCAATGTCCTATTATGTACCTACCAGCCTTATTTCTTTGCAGCTGCTCAGACTTAAGGTCAGTTGCTGCTACTGCTGTTTTTAGGACATGCATAAATGTGTCTGACTGCTACCAAGTGTAGAGCAGCAGAAAGAGAACATAATGACCCCTTCAGAGATTGGACAGATTTAGGACCCGGCAATTGGATGGTTCCGTTTCTCCCATAAATATCTGGTTGTTAGGAGAGATGCCATCTGAAGGTGTCAAGGATTCCTAGGTGTCCGGCTGAGAATGGGCTTTTTTGTGAGGTGTCTCCCTTCCCTTTCAGCTGTAGTTGGGGCTAAGTCTTGTTAGCCAGCTGAAGACATTCTTATACCTCCAGGTCTTTAAATGAAAGTTTGCTGCTGGATTATCTCATATATTGTTGCCATTGTTCTTGCTATACCATTTTATTTTGCTTTCTGTAATTTTGGTTTGATTTCATTGGTCTGTAAAGAAGGGTAATCTTTTTTTTATAATGAAGACATGTTGTATATAGCACCAGACCACCATAGGGCCAAACACATCACTTGACTTTCTACTTGGATGCTTGAAGCTTACTTAGGATACTTTAAATCACTGTGTGCAGAAGCTTATTGTGATGCTGCTAAAATGTCAACACTTTGAGGTGGGCCAGTTCAGGAAACAGACTCCACACAAACGACTGTAACTCTATTGCTTCAGGTTATAATACCAGAATTTTGAAAGCCTGACAGAGATTCTCTCTTTCCCCTCTTATACACAACAGAATCAAGGCAGGGCAATCTTGAGTTTCTTTCTCATTCCTACCTATCTTCCATGGCAAGCTGGTGTTTACCCAATGGCTATTGACTACGTTATTCAAGGCCATATCCATCATTTGTTGGCAATTCCCTTGACTAATCAACATCCCTGTTTGAGTAGAGAACCTTGGCAACACTTCAGCGTTGAAGCCTCATGGCCTAGACACTTGTCTTCATAGTTATATCATTTTAAATACAACTATAATCTATTCAGCAAATTAATATTCAGCATGTATTATTTACATGTGAGTATACCTGTTAATACATATACAGATTCATTGTAGCTCTGCTCTACAATTCTACTGAAGTATCAGTAGAAGGAGCAGGCGGTGACAACTCTGTGGAGTTTTCATGGAACCAGAAGCTTTGGAGAAATGAACACCAGACCAGGAACCCAAGGGATCCTGTCTATCATCTTAAACTATCACAGGAGATTAAAATCTTGCAGGAATACATCCCTCCCTTGATTCATTACCCAAAATATTAATTAACTTTTTGTAAAGTGGCTTTTTTTTTTCCTTTTTACAGTTAGACATCCCAAAGGATTAATGCTGAAAGAGAGAACCATTGTAACTGTTACTTCTTTATATCATGTGAATATTAATTATGGATGAATATTCTGTGCTAGCATTATCATGTCCAACAGCAGAGCGCTTGTAATTTTATATCCTGTAGCCAGGGTTGATTAGCTGTTCCATCTTAGCTATGCAGCGTATTCTGTAATATCTTCTGTTCAGGACCTTCTGTGATCCACACATTTTAAAAGTTCCTATCCCTTGGTTACACGAAGGGGGGAAAAACAATAAAAATCTTCTTCCCATTCCTCCTAGCAGTGAGATATTTTAGATGGCAGGCAAATTGCAGACAGTAATTAGCAGAGTTATAACATGATCAAAATAGTTCTAAATTTCAGAATATTTACACAAGAGAGAGAAAGGGAATAAGAATAACAGCATTGGCACTGAACATCTTTCATTAAAGAGATACTGCAAACAATACATTTTCCCCATTTTTAAATTTTTTTTTCTCTTTGAGAAGAAAAAAAACCCATAGAAAGTGCTTTAACAAAGAAGTGAAAAAAATACAATTTTTATCCATTTTTGAAAAAAAAAAAAGATTATCGGCCTCTCGTGCTATTGATTCAGGGTTTGATGCAGTATTTCTGGTACTATTAATAAAATAATGTCTTTAGGAAATGAGTTCCTATCAGATATTCAGGTACTTCAAAGATAGGTTTAAGAATATTAAATGCAAATAGATACTGTAGTGGGAAAGCTTTCATAAACTGATTTGTACGAAGAAAAATGAGTGTCTCTGTGCATGTACGCCCCCCAATCCCACACAAACATTGTTATGTTATATTGAGAGCATAGATCACTTTTATCTTCATATTAATTATTTTCAGAATGATTTAGCATCAGAAACTTTGCTAGATGTGCTGGGTTCATAAAGAGGCTTGAAATGACAACAGGAATAGATTCTGCATTATCAGGATCAGTTGCAACTTATTCATCTATTTCATCATTCATATCCCTTTCCGTTCCTTCTGAACTCCCACATCATACTGCACAACTTATCTGTACAAGAGTTGCCTGCATACAAGTAGGGTTAAACTGTGGTAGGTTCTGGGCATGTGTGCAAGTTGTTGGCTGTAAAAATGGTTGTGCATTAGCACAAAGGTCTGCAAACAAGTGAATCAGCACAGTTGGCTAAAGCGCTTGCAACTCTGCCCATATTCAGAAGCTGAAAATGAAACAAATGGATTTAATTTCGCCCCCTACAGACATCTACTATATGGTATTCCAGTGATAGCTTTTTCTTAATTGTACTGATAACCAGATTACTTATGTTAATACGGGTTAGGATAAAAGCAGTATGTTTCCCAGCTAGGCTATGTGAGCCCCACTCACTATAGGTACTAGAAATTCTTGCTTTGAACAGTTAACATACATTTATAAGCAATTTGATGATGGTGAAGAGGAGGAGGAGGAGGAGGAGGAGGAACATCCTTTATTCAGCTTGGAAAACTCATCCATCTCCATGTTTACACGTATGCTTGAAAAACTTCCTTATATAATTTTCTCAATACTTTCTGTGTTTTCCCCCATTCACTTTATTCTGAGTGTACACTGCAAGTCATTACTTGGTTATGGAAAGCAGGGGAAAGTGAATTTCGTGATATTGTAGAACACAATCATTTAGTTTTTGTTTTGTTCTATTTTTTTCTGGCATGTTTGCCTTTCAGGTGGGAATTTCTGTTTTTCATTGTTTCTTGGTTGTCAGACTATGCTGCATTGTGGCCTGAAGCCAGTGTTCATCTCTGCATCAGACCCCAGCAGGAGATGATGGATGGTAAAAGGCTGCAGCAGAGTAGGCCAGAACAAAAGGCAAACATTCCCCCTTTTTTGCTCTCCACAAATTCTCTGCATATGCAAAGGATCTGTGTCTTGACAGGGTCTGTGCTTTTTGTTTATAAATGAGTTAAAGAATGATTCTTGTTACTGTTTTGCTTTTCATTAGTTTGCAACGGTGCCAGCAATGCAGATTCTTTGAATGAAGCTTTGCCACAAACATTCTATCAACAAAACATACTTAATAGGATCTGGGGAAATGTATGAGGATAATAGATTATAAAATGTGTCTTGGGCATTCTTAAGAAGGCCAGAATACTTGCATAGAGAAATGCAATTTCCCCTTGTTGGCTCCCACTCCCATTCTTCTGGGAAGCTTCTGGCTGAAGGTTTCCAGAAGAACGTCTAGGAGGGTCTTCCTACAAACTGGCCATGCACTAGCACAGTTGCAGCAACACAGACGTGGCAGAGCACTTGGGGCTTTCCATGCTCCTGGGAAGTTTATCGGATAGCCAGAACCAAGCAAGAATTCTGCAGTCAAGGAAGACCTTATGACTCTTATAACTGTGTCACTTTTCCATCAGTAGAGGCTCCCTGTCTGTAGCTCAGTTCATTTATTCACGTGGCACAGAGCCATGCAATTATAAGGAAATAGCTATGAAGGTACAGGTGATGATTCCCTGAAATTGAATTGAACTTGATTCCTGGTGACTACATGATGGAGAGCTTTTTTGTTGATAAGTACAATACGGTTTCCCAAAATTTTTTGGATTTTTTTTTTTTAATTTCCCTGTCTAGTCTATAGCTCTGGGGTTTTCTTACAGACTCCATCCAAGTGCTAACTAGGTTTGACCCTGTCCTTGGCGTTCTCACAATCAACCAGTGAGAATTAGTCAACTAAGGTAGTTGATTCAGAATATTGCTCTTGGCATCTGTTTGATCCCTTCTTTTTGTTTCCTCCTACCACCACTCTGCAGCATTGCCTCCATTAGCTACATCATTCCTATTTTCTCCTATTCTCAATCTTATTTTATTACTGTCATCTCTCATTTTAGTGGTTGGTTATATTGCTGCATAGGATAAGAGGTGACCTCTTGGCAGAAGTGAGTCTTGAACCAAGTTTCTTTCCTGCAGATTTTTAGCCAAATATAATAATAATAATAATAATAATAATAATAATAATAATAATAATAATAATAATAAAAAATTAAAATACATCTCACCATATTGTTTATGGGAGAGAGAATCTTTGTCTGGCTCCTCTAATGAGACCTGTCCAGTATGGTTGAACCTCTGGCATAGCTCTCAACCTCCTTGAAGGATACAAGCCCCACAATCAGGTCAAGGTAGTGCCTCACTGGGGGATGATGATGATGATGATGATGATGATGATGATATATCTGCCTATCCCAGGTACTTGGGAACAACTTGATAGGTGGATAAAAAGGCCAAATCCAGTCTAAACATCTGGCTGACTGTGCAACCAGCCATCATCATCATCATCATATCAGAGGAGGAGCCCGATGAAGAGTGTCTCTCCCATAAACAATATAGTGAGATGTAATTTTCAGGAACCTGTAACAGATCAGTTGTCACCCAGGTCAACAAGTAGTGCACTGGGTGTTCAATCCCTGGACATCTGGTGACAAGTGGGCTACAGGACTCAAGACTGCTGGCTGAGTAACCAGGGCCAGCAACTGCAGAACTACTGGAAGAAAAGTTGCTTATCAATCACAAAAATACAAAGACTGAAATCAAAGAAATAATGATCTGCTATTCCAAATCAAGTTCAACAAGAAGAGAATATCTGGAAAGAATGCAAGACTTCTGGAAACAACAGAATCCAGAATCAGAAATAACAGAACAGAGGCTAGAAGATCAATGTTGATTTATAATGCAAAATAAAGTATTCACAGAAGTAGAATTGAAAGAACTACAAAGGTCTACCCAAGGCAAAGAAATTGAAGCCTTGCCAGGAGTAGCTCAGACTGTAGAGACAATCCAGGGAAAGTCTGTAGTAGAGGAAGCCAGCATAGCTATTGAATCATTTTCATTCTGAATCAAGGCACCCTCTCCTCTGCCTTCTCCTCAGAAAGAACAAAGCCCTCTAACTAAAAAAAAAAAGAAAAGAAAAAAGGAATTGAAACAAACAATAACCAAGCATCTAGAACAGCACAAAAACAACAGAATAACATTGCCTGCATTGAAGCTTGTTACAAAGGAAAAGCTAGCACAAGTATTAAACGATGCCAATACTGTAATATCAAATATAAACACCAGCTCACTGCAAGAAACAAACCAATTGATTTACAGCACGGCTGTAGTTATAACTGAATGCCTTGGATGCAAAATCAACAAACAAGAGATAAAGCCAAACTGTGCACCACCAAAATGGAAGATCAGGTAGGAAAATAAGATTACTGTAGCATGCTAAGATCAGATGCAAGCAAGCTAGAACAAATGAAAGAAAAGAAGCTGAAGAACAAGAAGACCAAAGAATACCTGATCAAGATATATTACCTAGAAGATCAAGGAGGCACTGGAAATAATAAAGCAGCAAATAACAGCCATAGCCAAGATCAGCAGTTATGAAGCTCAGATTTCTCACTACAGGCAGAATCTCCAATTTCAGTCAAATCAGAAATGTTTCTACCATCCATCAGTAGAGAGACTGCAATGAACCAGTCAACACCTGACAAAGAAGAACCACTGCAGTTCTGGGAACAGCTATGGGATAACCCAAAGAAATGCAAGAAGAATGCATCTTGGATAAAGGCGGTAGATAAAAATAAAAAAAAAGTTGATGAAATGAAAGAACTTATAATTAGAGCAGAAATGGTGGAGAAAAGGGCAAGGAAGATCAAGAATTGGTCAGCACCAGGTGAAGATGAACTGCATGGTTTTTGGTTGAAATATCTGACTGGTCTGTACCCACTCATTGCCAAGCAGTTTAACAACATACTGCAAGGGAGGTGAAATTGAAGATTGATTAACATCTGGCAAAAGATCCAGCAAAAGGAGCAACCCCAGACAACTACAGACCAATTGCCTGCTTGCCAACAACTTTCAAATTGCTATATGGTGTGGTAGCTGATGCAGTCCAACAGCATCTAGTTGAAAACAAGCTCTTTCCATCTGAGGAGAAAGGAAACTACCCAAACAGCAGAGGAACAAAAGTTCAGCTCCTAATTGACAAGATGATTTTGGAAAACTGCAAGAGAAGGAAGACCAACTTCAATGTAGCTTGGATTGATTGCAAGAAGGCATTCAACTCCCTGCCACGTGACTGGATAATCAACCGCCTACAACTAACAGGAGTCAGTAGAAACATCAGAAGTAAAGATCAATGGCACAATGGAAGACACAGTTGCTGGTCAATGGTGATAGACTGAGAGGGGTTAACATCAAGAGAGGAGTCTTTTAAGGAGACTCACTGTTGCCACTAGTGTTCGTCGCTGCATTGATTCCTCTGTCAATAATACTGAATGAGTCAGGCCCTGGCTATCAAACATCAAAAACATCTGCCAGGTTATTCTACCTCCTTTACATGGACAATCTGAAGCTGTATGGAAAAATACCATCTGAAATGGAATCGCTGCTCAAAACTCTCTGAATATACAGTCAAGATATTGTAATGGGGTTTGGACTGGACAAATATGCCACCCTTATCAACAACAGGGGAAAAATAGTGAAAGCTGAAGGAATCAAGATGCCTTATGGAAATACCATCAAGAGTCTGGATGAAGAAGATCACCTGGGCATCCTTCAGACTGACAACATCAGGCACACTGAAGTCAAGAAGAAGGTTAGTAGTGAATACATCAGAAGAATAAAGAAGATCTTAAAGTCCAAACTCAGTGGAGGAAATACCATCGAGGTGATTAACAACTGGGCAATTCCAGTCATTATATATACAGCTGGAATAGTGGACTGGACTCAAGCAGAACTAGAAGCTCTGGATAGGAAGACCAGAAAAATAATGACAATGAATCATGCTGTTCATCCATGCAGCAGTGTTAACAGACTCTGCTTACCAAGGACCATAGGTGGATGTGGATTGTTACAAGTACACCAGACAGTTGAAGAAGAAGAAAAGGCATTGGAAGAATATCTGAAGGACAGAGAGGAAGATACACTGAAGCTAGTACAGCATGAAGGCTTACTGAATACCAAAAAGACCACACTGGCCTACAAGAAAAACCAAATGAAAAATAGAAAAGAGACATGGGAAGACAAAGTATTACATGGCGAGTACACAAAAAACCTAGCAGACAAAGCAGATTACAAGACTTGGCAATGGCTAAAAGCAGGAAAGTTAAAGAAAGAGACAGAGGGGCTAATTCTGGCTGCACCAGACCAAGCCTTAAGAACAAATTCATACAAAGCCAGAATTAAGAAGACAGCAACAGACAGCAAATGCCGCCTCTGCAAAGAAGCTGAAGAAACAGTGGACCACATAGTCAGCTGCTGCAAGAAGATCTCACAGACTGACTACAAAGAATGGCATGCAAAATAGCAACAATGGTACATTGGAATATCTGCAAGAAATACCATTTGCCTTTAAGCAGGAACTGGTGGGACCACAAAACAGACAAAGTAATAGAAAATGAAGACACTAAAGTACTCTGGGACTTTACAGTTGAAACAGACAAGCACCTGCCACACAATACCCCAGACTTTACAACAACGCACAACAACAACAATAACAATAACAATAACCCACTTGCCACATAACACCCTAGACTTAGCAATTGTTGATAGGAAAGACAAAAAAATCTGGATAGTGGACATTGCAATACCTGGAGACAGCAGAATAGAAGAAAAAGAACTGGAGAAAATCATTAAATATAAAGACCTGCAAACAGAAATAGAATGACTGTGGCAAAAGAAAGCAAACGTAGTACCAATAGTAAGAGGTGCCTTGGGTGCAATCCCAAAACATCTGGAGCACCACTTGAAGACCATCGGCATTGACAAAATCACCATCAGTCAGTTGCAAAAGGCAGCTTTACTTGGATCAGCCTATATCCTGCAATAATAACTTTAACGCCATCAAACAATGTCTGCATAGTTCAGGTCCTTGGGAAGGACTCAATAGGTGGATAAAAATGCCAGTCTAGACTTCTGTGTGACCAATAATAATAGTGTTTTTTAACAAATACATTAAAGCAGTGAATGACTCCTCACCCCATGGCATTCCAAGGGGCTGCTTTTCCATAAAATCAGTACAATCTCGAGAAAGCAGCAACAACAAAACCCATTGTTCTCACATTGGGTTTTGTTGTCTAATTTTTAATTTCAGAATTGTGTGGCTCTAGAGTATCACACTGAGACAAAACCTCTCCTCTCATTTCCTACTTTGCTTCTTCCTTGAGAGAAGTTCCTTTCTTCTTCGTTCATTCTTGGAGCACCTTAGAGTCACGTGCTGCATTCCTTCTACAAGTGTGTTGGAGCTTCCTTATTGATGGGAGATGGTCAGAAGTGTTGTGGTGTTCCACCCCCTCCTTTCCATTAAAGACTTCTAGAGTGCTCTGTGGCTCTTCAGCTTCATGTACTTCCACGTCCGGAAATCTGTGGGTGTACTGGCATGTTCTCTTTGGTTTAACTGAAGAACGGCACTCTGACAGCCTGCTCAAGAGATGATTCCAGAAAGAAAGACAAGAAATTTACATGCACACATATATGTGTGATATTTAAAATAAGCATCTCTCTCTCTCTCTCTCCATGAAAATCATAGATACTATATTTGGGGGTGTGCATGCACATGTGTGGCTACATGTTTCTTTTATGTCTTCAAATCAATCTTGACTCCCTCTTAGCAACATGGTTTGCCCTTGCTTTCTTCCTAGGGCTGAGAGAGAATGACTGGCTCAAATTCACCCAGCTGACTTTGTGCCTAAGGCAGGACTAGAACTCACAATCTTCTGGTTTCTAGCCAGTGCCTTTAACCTCTACACTAAGCTGGCTCTCGCGTATGTATGTAGTTTCCCCCAAAAGCAACTTCTTTTCTATTAGATTGAATGAAAGTAGTGGGGGTTGGGGAGGAAGGAAAACAATCCTGGAAAAAATTTTCAGCATAGGTTGACTGATCAATAGTTTCTCCTTCCGAAATTACGATGGCATAATCATGAAAGGGTTTGATGTGGCCCTGTTGGGTTTAGATTCAGTTTCAGAAAGAACCATTTATCGTGGTTTAAAAAATATTGGTGTACTAAAGTAACCAAATAATCCGAATAGCCAAAATGAGACAAAATGATGGTATGAGGTTGCATTCTCTACTTCAGACTACTTTGTCAGTGAATATAAGTTAAGATGGTAGAGGTAGGTTTCCTATCCATAGATGATATTGTCCCGTGGTTCCACGAGAGTTTCTGGTCCCCATTAGGACCAACCCAGTTATCCATAACTCATTCTAACCTACCAAATAGCTAATGTCTTCCCCCTCCCCCTCCCTCTCCCTCTTCTTCTCCTTCTCCTTCTTCTAACTTTATTTTTAGTTAATAAAGTAGTTAAGCATTAGCTTCTGTTCCTTTGGGCCTCTAATCGTCCATAAAGTTCTACGGCTTGCAAGGGAGCAAAACATGCGCTGCAACCTTAAAAATCATGCCCCTCTACTTATGGAAATGTTATCTGAAAAAATAACTGACCTCAGAAGCTCTGAGCCTAAATATAAAAAAAAGATATATATTTTTAAAAAGTCTATGCTGCTTTTTGCTATCGTATTTATCTAATTAAAAGATGAGCTCTCCCCCGCAATAATTTCTTGTGGGTGGGTAAGAATCATTAATTGTACATACACATGGGTCTAGAAAAGTGTGTGGGTGTGCACATGTGCATATCACGGGGCAGGGAGAACAATTTTTCAGGGCTGTCTTCCTTTGGACAAATTCGTTGTTTCATTTTAAGACTTCTGTTCTTACATGGCAGCAATGGAAACCATACATCAAATCAAATCAAATCTTTATTATGGTCAAAGACCAGCATAGGAAACCATACATGTTTAATATGATGCAGACATTCATGCAGTTTTCTGTTTCCCTTATTAATCAAGGCAGGTCTTAGTAGATGTGTGCTTTTTCTTCCCTCCCCTCCCCAGATCTAGGAAAAACAAAAACAAACAAACAACAAAATGGAAACTCTACATTTATAGAAAGATCCTATCAAAAAAAAAATCTCAGAAACACACTTGTATAGGATATCTTGGAAATCGTATTTTTATGAATATTTTCCTGGTTCAGGACCATTAATTCGGTTATAGTTCTATCTTCTTCAATCTAAAACACGGGTTGCAAAAACATAATCTAATTATCTGAAATAAAGTTCTAGAAATGTAGAAACGAATTCATTTATTGAAATTAGATGCTGTTATTAGTTAAGGCCACATGAAGTCTATTCTTTTGTACTAATTTTTCCCTTCAGACAGATTGGCGTGCCGTCTCAGGGCAGTTGCCTACATCTGTGAATGTGTTTGCTTGTTTTTGGAATGGACAGAAATAGGCATTTTAGATCACAAATGTGTATCATCGCCCCTATTAGAAAGCTCAGACAAATGTGCACGGTCTTAATACAGTTGGCATAACTGATTACCAAGTTGTTTACTAAGCAAACAAAATAATTGTTAAAGAAAAAAAATGAGGGGCTAAGGGAAAAAAGCAAATCAATAGGAGAAAAGACAATATCCTGTATTCTTAAAATGCAGTCTTTACAATTTGGAAATGGACAAACTCAGTTTGTCAAAGAAAAATAAATGCTATATATTCCCCATTCAAAAGGAGACTGATATCAAAGCTGTACAATGCATTGTCGTCTGTAGTCCTTTGTTTCTTTTAGTCTATCCTTTTCAGATAGGTTTATACTATAATTTCCACCATTCCAAGCCAGCATGGAGGGCAGATCTGGAATATTAATGTAATAACATTTCATTCATTCATTCATTCATTCATTCATTCATTCATTCATTCATTCCTCTCTCTTTTTATTCATTCATTCATTCATTCCTATTAACATTTTTATTCAGCCCTTTATCTGTTGTCCTGATACTTATCTCAACAAAACACCACCATTGGTGAAAATATCTGCAGTGCAGAAGAATGAGCGAAGGTGGGGAAAAAGAAAGAATGAGAATATGAAAGAAAGCTTTCTATCCCCTTCTTTTGTTTCTCCCTGCCTTCCCTAGTGTTTTTTAAAAATAACTATCAGATTCTCCCATTAACCATGTGGTATGTGTATATGCAACGGTCAATAAGAAACATCGATTCTAGAATTAAAATTACAAAAAAATGTCATGTTCACATTTGCCACATAAGCATTATTAGTATGTATTTATTAGAGGTGTGTAGAGCTTTGGATTCAGCCTCTCTGAGATGCTTTGAGTGTGTGGGAGTGGGAACATAGCACCAGTCTGGAACATCTTAGAGAACCTGTTGAAGGAAGAGCAAGTGGTGTGTTGACTGCATAAAATCAGTGGATCTGCAAACTCAGCCAGGCTATTACATCCAAGTAAACATGCCCTGTTCAGAAGCCACCTGGAGCAGCTTAATCATTATTTATAACTTAGTATTTAAATAACTTCATTATTTATATAGTTCTTAATCCATGTAAAATAACCTCAGCATGCCTGAAATGACCCATCTCCCAGATTTTGGAAGCAGAGAGAAAATTAGAGTCATTTCCTTCACATTCTTCTAAGTTTTCTTCCCTCGTACAAATTGAATATGATTTTAGGAGCACTCTTACAGCATTTATAAAGGATTTCATCCCTGAATGTCTTATGTCCATTTCTGCCCTGATAATTGAGCCCTGAAATATCAGTTGTGGATTTCATTTTTAGTGCTCTTTCCCTCTCTTTTAAGTAGCAGTACTTAAAATGGCTTTGCAAAGAAACTGAGTGGTATATTTTCACTGACTTTGTCTTCCGTCTTTTATTTTGCCCCTTATTTATTTACTCCTTGCATTGCTACTGCAGCATAGAATTACAGATAAGCACTGTTATTTTAATATGTCCTCCTGATTGTATGTGCTAGTGTCTGGCCCAGTATTATTTTGCCATATGGTAAATGAAACTTCCATTCAAAGTACAAGTACAGTACAGAGCAGTGGGTGTAGGTGAAAACACAGCAAGGCACTCATTAAAATGTGCAAATCTTGAGGCATAAGCTTAAATATTTAATGCAAATGGAGTGGCAAAATCAGGAAAAACATTGCCAGGTAGCTAACAAGTTCTACTTAATGTGAGAAAATGAATGTAAGTGTTTATATTATATTTTTTTATATAGCATGTTGATTTGAATGTCTATCTTTATAGAAAATTGGAGCATTATTCTTTGAATTTTGCAAGCAGGTTCCCCTGCAAAGCATTATTTGGATGATGTTTACTCTAGGGTGATATGAAGCCCAAACCAAGTACAAAAAACTGAGCAAAATCCTCTGTCTTTATTCTGCTATCATTCTGTGGTTGGACTGAAAGCTGAAACGTTCTTCTTGATTCAGTTGACTTCAAAGGTTGCCGTGTTCTGGAATGGCTAACTAGAAAAGGGGGAATAACCATGATTATTTTTTGGTCACAAATGATGGCTTTTCTTTACTACTTCAACAAGTATGTCCATAAATGAGTAATTTCCAGTGTCTGGGCTATTCAAAAGCAAATAGAATTTTTGGGAAAGTTGCTGAGAAGAGCATCACACCTAAGTATCCTTCTCGAGAATGGCTTCCTTCTGGGCTCAAGAGTGGCAATTCTTACTTTCTCCTGCTTTCTATTAATTAGCAATTGCTCTCTGGAGCTTCAACAAGGGCTTTGTAAACCTGGCTGAGAGATGGCAAGCACTGAAGCATTAGCTGTGAGTCCTTACATTATTCTGATTCATGTCTGTTTGATATAAAATATATATTTCCGTCTCTTTATTCTGTTTTGATTATTTGTTAGATTTAAACCCTGCCTTTCACCCAAGAACTTAAGTAAGTTATATATAACTGTGTCCTCCAATTATTTTCTTCCCCTACCTCCCCCCGCTACCTCAAGGTGGGTTGAACTAAAAGTTTTCCCATGAGCTTCCATGGCTGGAGGTGAACTTGAATGTGGATCTCTCAGGTCCTCTGCCAAAACCTTAACCACTATTAGCATATGTTATACTCAGCATATTTTCTTGCCTCTTCTCCATCTCATTGGCTGCCATGATGGTAATGAGAAAACACCCAACGTAGAGATGGTAGAGGCTATGAAATACAATAGATTAAATAATTTAGTCTGGAAGGGGGAAAAATTGGACTTTGGGGTCATTTGCCTTAGAAGTGGGAGTCAATTCAAACCCAGAGTTGCATTAGAGGCATGGAGAAGATGTTGTGTCTTATCCTTGTGCTCCTAAGAGGTGACATTAACAGAAACCAATCAGAAGCACTCAGCTTCTTAATGAAAGACAAGACTGATGGGTTATTTAAAATGATGAACTATAGAATTTGCTTTAGTGCATAAGCACATGCTGTTCCTTTCTCCCTTCCCTCCACCCTTCTGAGAAACAGAAGAGCTTCTTGCAGAAGGTTACCTGCTGGTATTGATCTCACCTTTGTGACTATCTTTATATTAAATTTTTAGCTGTTGCTGCTGTTGTAATTTCACACTTTAATGAGTTCCTTGGTACTGTACTTTTTAATAATGAGCACTGCTGAGTATATGCAGTTTAATAGGAGCGTCTAGTTCTGTGGACCTAGTTATGAAGGGTCAAGCTACAGTTTGCTAAACATGTAACTTATCTTCCCCCTATATGAAGTAAGGTTTAGTTATACTGATCTGAAACTGGGTCATGTTTCTAAGTATATCAGGAAGGACTGTAAGAATATAGAACTGATTTTCTGAATCAGACCCAGGGGCAATCTAATTCCAAATGTAATCTGTCAGTTGCTGTGAAGAAGCTCACAAGCCTTTCTCCACTGTTTATTCCTATACAAGGTAGACATGGACTTCCCATTTGGCTTCAAGACCTAATAGTTCTGCATAAGTCTGTCCTTTTACCTGATCCTTTTTCAAGAGGTCCACTTAAACTGGTGCCCCCATGATAGCTTCTGGTAAAATGTTCCATAAGGATTATATATCTCTGATTCTAAAGTTATTTCACTCAACTAGTTGCTGTTGCATCCCCCACCCCCACCCCCAGCCTCAGAATGTCCCTTGCTGAAAGACGGGAAGGAGCAGGACTTGTTCATGTAGAACTTTTATTTTATTTTATTTTATTTTATTTTATTTTATTTTATTGTTTTGTTTTGTTTTGTTTTGTTTTGTTTTGTTTTGCTTTGCTTTGCTTTGCTTTGCTTTGCTTTGCTTTGCTTTGCTTTGCTTTGCTTTGCTTTGCTTTGCTTTGCTTTGCTTTGCTTTGCTTTGCTTTGCTATTTTACTCATGTTATTTTATCTTAACAATTGCTCTTAATAATTGGTCAGATTTTTCCAGGGTGGTTCACAGAAAGTGCTGTGGGAAAGATTGCTGATGGTTAAAAAGATATGGGCTGTGGTGAATATGCAGGACAATAATAATAATAATAATAATAATAATAATAATAATAATAATTATATATATATATATATATATATATATATATATATATATATATATATATGCAATTCCCTGGCTGCCTTATACATGTAAAAAGAAAAGAAAAATAAGTTGGATCTGTTTGCAGAAGATGATGGAACTAAGGGGAGTCAGTTCTTACTAGAGGATCCATCCGTCCAGAATGAAACTCCCAGCAGGATGCATAATGGAATTACCTTACAGACCTATTGCTGATAATACTGTTTGATGTCATCAAGGGATAAAAGTAAGCTAAGGAACATGTATTTTCATATTAGTATGTTCTAGGAGGACATGGAAAATTTTGTTTGTTATATGAATGTGTTCATTCATATGTGTTCTAGGAGGACATGGAAAATTTTGTTTGTTATATGAATGTGTTCATTCATATAACAAACACAAGTGACAAATCATTCCAGGTGGGTCACATTCTGGAAAATCAAAACATGGAACAAAAATAGTTTTTCTTCTGGGATGATGATGATGATGATGGTGATTTCCCAGTCTAGCATACAGCTTTCCAGGTAATTCCTAATTAGTACTAATCAGGACCAAATCCATGCTGAGCTTCTCACATCAGCCAAGGTCTGTTTGATGCTACGGCCTGCTGAGACAAGGAAGAATAGGTAGAGCACAGAGACTTGTAAGGATGAGGACAGAGACCCAAGATTTAAGCAGAAAGCTAGGTTCTCTCCGTTCATAATATAGGAGCAACTGCAGCTGGGTATGCACCCCCACCCCCTTTCCCCCTTCCTTTGTACCTGTCTAGCATATCTCTTACTTTCAATGATTGTAGGATTCTATACCTCTCTCTTGGGAATGTCACCACATGCTTGCTGAATTTTCCCCCTGGTGATTGTCAGGAGTCTAAAGCTAGCAGTTACATATTATAATCAGCTTCTCTTCTCTTCTCTTCTCTTCTCTTCTCTTCTCTTCTCTTCTCTTCTCTTCTCTTCTCTTCTCTTCTCTTCTCTTCTCTTCTCTTCCCTTCCCTTCCCTTCCCTTCCCTTCCCTTCCCTTCCCTTCCCTTCCCTTCTCTTCTCTTCTCTTCTCTTCCATTTTCCTGTGGTTTGTTTCAAATTTCTGTAAATATTACTCTAAACATTATTTAAAATTGAAACTGATAAGGCTGGAATAAGGTGAAACACCTTACTGTTTAGGTGTGATCATTGCAAGATGGTGAGTTGGGGAAAAAGAGAAAATGCTGGTCCTTGAAGGCAAATCTCTGCCTCAGCAGTCCAGCTAGCAAAAATTGTGTCTGCCATCAACTCTGTGCTCGACCATGGAAATCAATTTTTCAGAGCTTGCTCCATGATGAAGCCAGATTAATTTTTAGCTGAATTGATTCTTAAAATGCAACTGTGGGCTTAATTTGACATTTTGGATAGACAATCAGTATATCCATTTATTTGTTTGTTTATTTATTTTTAAGTGGATGCTGATATTTTAACAGGATTTTTCCACTATTCAAGCACTTCATATCAAATGTTGTCAATAGGCATGGATGTATAGATGCTCTCTTGCCTTCATTTCTTCCAATCTTGCTGGGTGAAGAATATATTTCTGAGAAGGGAGAGAAGGAGAAGTATGGTGATTTCTTCTCATCTAAACCTTGGTAGCTTTAGAGGGAAACTTGCTGTATGAAGCAGAATTACCTAGAAGGTTTATGATACCTAGCTAGATACAATTTTGGAATCTTCCCCAAATATGGACCCGCCTCTCTTTCTCTCCCCCATAAAACTTGGAGTTCATAAGTAAAGATGCCTATAATTCTAATGCCATTTATAGCTAAGTTCTGATTCACACCTTAGTTTGAGAAGTCTAGAAGTCATGTCAGGTAAATCTTGAACTCACAAAGATTGTATTTCTCGGTCTGGATGCTTTCTCTAACTCTTGCTGCTTAGAAGATTTCCAAACAAGCACAAGCCTACAGCCATTTGGATCAACGGTGTGGGTAAGTGAGACCTAAGTCAGTGACATAAATAGCGTTGGGTAAGATGAGCACGGACCACTAGTTGGCTAGGTGTAGATGGTCAATTGCTTGCTAAATTCATGAACTGCTTATTGTATGAACCCTTGCAAACAAGGGAGTCTATTTCGTCTTATGGAATTGGGTCACAGATGGAAGACCAAATTCAGAAGAATTCCCAGAGCAATTTAAAAAAATAGTAGCATAAGTTGCCTCGATAAGGCTTGGCTTAGTAGTTTTGGAGAAGAGCTTGATGTCAGCACTGATCATGGGGTCATGTTTCCTTGTTTCTCTTTCCCCCTTCATTCAGGCATCTCTTATTTGAAACCACTTAAGGAGCATGCTCTGGTTTCTGCATGTCGAACTTCAGTCACTGCTCATTACTGAGATTGCTGTTTCCCAACCTGCCATCAGAAAAATCAAATCGTAATGCTGTAGGCTGTTCAACAGTCCTCTACTGTGGAGGATACACAGTCTGACAAAGGCCTGCATGAATGTTTAAGTAAGTCCTTGGTTACAGCTTGGCTTTAAGCAGGAACCACCCTGCTTAACAGCTTCACAGTAATTTTTAAAGGGGATTTTTTGCACCTTTTGTAAAGTAAATGTTTCCATTTTCAGATGAGAAGGCATTTTTCAAAATTGTCCCTTAAAGTACATTTTGGGTGCTTTGTGAATCGTTACAAAAAATAAACCGTATGCTCATAATATTAAGAGATTTCCAACAGAGATAAGGCCTATGATACCAGACAATTTTTCTCCTAAGATGAGTTGGGATAGATAAATCTGAAACTTTGTGAACCAGATAAAACAGTCACCCTTCCATGCTGTCCAGGTTTGGTAGGGCTTGGTAGGGGCATCTGTTCCCAGCATGAAGGAGACATATTGTATCAGTCCTGCTGTGGAAGCATTAGAGCCGGTGACCTTATGACTGGGAGCCAGAGAAGACAACTCTAAAAGCATTACTTGCCTAGTTGAACATACTGGCATTCAAACACAGAGTTTAAACTGTTGTGCACTCAAAACCTTCTATCCAGGTTTATTAATCAGCTGGCTTTGCTTCTTTGGACTTTCTCACCCATCTTCACCAGATGTAGCAGTTTTAAGGGTTCTCTTCCTTCTTCTTCCAAGTTCTGTAAGAACCTGGGATTAAGCTTCAGAATTCATGACTCAAGAGTTGTAAGCCCACAACATTTTATGACATATATACACACAACACATTGTCATCCTATTTGGTTAGTGGAGCTGTGGGTATCTTCCTTCCACTTGGCTTATCGACAGCTTAATTACATCATGTGAATCCATAGCACCTGTTCTGGTGAGCAGAAACTGGAATTTAGCAGTCGGTCTCAAATTCTAGCTAACTGGAAATGGAACTGTGTTCTCACAATCCAGTGAGCTGTCATAACGCTGTAGAAGCAATCAGGACTGGAAGCGAACAACCAAAGAACAAGTCCCTCTGAGCTCTTGTTAGTAAGTTGTATTAGGAAAATAAGAATTACAATGAGTATTTTTGCTTTAAATTTGAAACTTATATATAGACAGTTCAAAACCATTAGCTTCTTGCTTTCTTTCTCATGCACTTTCAATGTAAGATGTAGGAAGTCTGAGAAAGCAGGCTGGTGTATATCTGGACATTGTTTAACCTAATGGTGATTAGCCTCTTTATCATTCTGAGAATCCACTCTCATCAGCTTAGTCTTGGACTTTAGTAAGTCTAGGGAATAAGGTGTTGACACACAGCCCCATAAACCAACTGGGTGGCCTGATGTATCATGCAAAGAGAGCTTTTTGCTTTCTGCTGTGATTTCTCATCACCCTACAGGGTGTTAGAGTAGATCAGAAGTCCTTTTGCAAGCAACTGTTCATGAAATTATTGCTGGGTGTTTCTTCATGACACCGGTGATTCACAAAAAAGGCAAACTATTTGTGTTTGTATATATACTTGTATATGTGTGCACCTCTGTCTGTCTGTCTGTCTGTCTGTCTCCCTCCCTCCCTCCCTCCCTCCCTTGGAGCTCTAAGTTGGAGAAAATGCTGGTTCCTCATGTTGCCAATACTATGTCCAAACTTATCCATTGTAAGGAGTAAGGAAGATGATCTTGACAGAGGTATGCAAGGTCTGTTGCCTAGATAAAAGGGGCTGAAGAATTTTTTATGGCAACAATGAGATTGTGGAAACAGCTCAGGCAGATGCCTCCCTAATTCACTGAAGGAGGAGGAGGAGGGGGAGGAGGTACAAATAATCAGACTTGCAAGATTTTGCTATTATAGCCAATCTCAATAAAAGTAGTTTTAGTCTGAATAAATGGAGTTGATTTCCTAGTCTGATCTACCTAGTGGGGCTGACATCAATATCCATTGGGTAGATGGGGCTGATGTACAGCATTCCAGTTTCCATATTATTTCATTGCTATGAACTGTCTATTCAACACGAAGAAAAAAAAAGTCTGTGGTTGCCAACAGTCGAAAACGACTTGATAGCATGTAAACAACCAATCAATAAACTGTCATAGAAACAATACGAATAGTCTACTTAATGTATTTGTGCCTTCAAGTGAGTGTTGCCAAATTCATGCAGTTTTCTGGGCAACATATTTTTGAAGGGGTTTGACATTGCATTCTTGCTAAGGCTCAAAGAGGGGGCCTGGCCTGGCCTGGCCCAAGTTGTCTTCTGTGCCTGACAGGACTAGAACTTGGATTTCCTCACTGCTGCTCCAGCACCTTCACCACTAGATCAAAGGGGCAATCACTCTACTCAATACTAGGTAGCTATTGTTTATTAGTCAGTATTAGCATATAGTTGATTTTTCGATACTATCTCTGGTCAGAGGGGACACGCTGTGGTCACAGTAATTATTTTTCTTTTCTTTTCTTTTTTGCTTATTTAACTGCAAAGGAATAAAGCTTGGAATTGTACTAGGGAGTATGTGATAAGGCTGCCCACATAAGGTGTTTGCTCTTCAAAGAGAATTGGGGATTCCGTGGAAAAGTAACAAATGTGATGTTTGTTCTTGTGGTAATATTTGTTTTTCTCTCCCTCCTCTTAAACATTGGAAAATGGTGTGATAAGTACTGACCCTTGAAGCACCAATCTTGCATAGCCAGTGTGTCTTTAACACTGTGTGGGGCAAATGTTGAGAAACAAATTTTCCTCTTGGAAAGGTTTAATTCTTGCAGAATAATAATTTGCAATTATTATTAGCGTTCATGGCAAATAAAATTTGTCTATGTGTATGTGTGTGTATTTTGTTCATATTTTAAACAGCCAATTAGAGTTTCATATACTCTTGCACCATGCTCATTTGCATAATAAGCTCTCTTTTGTACTGTAATTAATTCCAATTCTTTCTGAGGCACTTCTGATATGTTAATCGTGTCCTCAAATACCACAAGATGCAAAGCAGAGCATGTTTTATTTTTTCATCACACAAGAAATGTCTTTAGTTTTCTTTTTTAATGTCTGCAGTTAATGCTGAGTGAAAGCAATTCAAGGGTGTGTCCACACCTGTTTAGATAACTGTGTCTATTAAACTATTTTAAAATTAATACTTCTGAAAAAAGAGTAGCCCTTAGGCCGGGTGCCATGAAGAATCCTTCCAAGTCAGTAGATTACATGACTAATTTGCTGTGATGATCAGGGAGAATTACTTCATCAGATTTCTTGCTCATGTATGCAAGGACGAACTGGTTTGTTCCAACTCACTGAATTTATGTGGGATGAAAGGTGAATGCAACAAAATGTCCAGAGATGCCTCCAGCTTTTTATATACAGCACTAGATGCTAGTTGCATGTGCTGTACTCTAGACAGTAGGAGAAAAGCTCACAGCTACGCTTTGGAGTAAGATGTCAAATTGCTTACTCCACCATGGAAGGACATCCTTGAGCTCTGAGAAGGAAATGGATGGAGCCAGAGGTACGCTGAAATCCCAAGCCTAAGGCTTCAGCCAAAAAATCCATCAGAAAGCTATTCTCTTCATGAAACATCTTGTAATACAAGAAGACAGGGTGAACTTCAGTACACAGAAAGGGTAGAGAAGGTTCAGTGAAGGGTGATCTGGGCAGGGAACAGGTTTTCTGCCTATAGATCTTTTAACAGTTGAAAAGGGGAACTTAATACATTGATCTTCAGCCTCTTGCCTGCAAGTCTGATGATTGCTCCAGTTTACAGACATAGGAATACAGAAGAAGTGGGCCCTTTCCACATGACAGGATTTTCACCCACCAAGCCCTCAGAAGCTAATTCTCATCAGCCTGCAAAACCCCCCAGAACATCCAGCCAGCACCACACCCCTGTGCTCATCCTTAGCTTAACAAGGCATTTATACAAAACATGACCAGTCAGCGTTAGGGAAAGCTACAAAGCCACCCTTCTACAAGATCTTGCTGAGATGGTGTTATGGCACAACGCAGCTTGACAAGAATGGGAGCAATCCTAAGATTGCAACGTGGTCTTCACGGTGATTTCTCCTGTGCTGCAGCCAAGTCAAAAGTTAAGAGCCTTCATTGCTGGTGAGAGAACAGAATGATATAGAGGAGTGCAGTGCCAATGGCATACGGTGACAGTATGGATGCCTTTTTTGAGAATCACCGGTGTCCTTGTGGTGTATAAGGCATGACTCATTGCAAGCCATTTCCCTTACTGCCTCTGCCACAGGACACTAAATCTTTTCCTAATCAAAGCACTGTATCTTTTCCTAGTCAATCCCAATCTCCCGTAGTATATATGCCTATAATATGATGGGTGGAACCCTGTGCAACCTTTAAGTATTTCTGCAGGCTCACAGATATTTGGTATAAATTTCACTCTCATCCAGAGTTGTCTCTGGATCTAGTAGCAAATGTTGAAGCATTTGGCCTGATATACTAATAAGAAAACACAATGGACAGATTGAGAATGACTATGCACCTCGAAAAGCACTGTTGTTGAAGTGATGCACCCTCCTACCAAGGACTATGTTTTTTATTCATCAAGAAATAATGTGATAGAAAGAGCAAACAAAAGGAATCACATTGTTTGCTGGGATTCTTTGGAAATTCAAGTTCAAGCCAGAAACCTCAGACATTTATTAGTTGGATTGTTTAAATTGTACTCCACCCAGAGTCACTGCTGTGAGATAGGTAGCATATAAATAGTTAGAACAAATAAACAGATAATTCAAATAACATCTTCAGATATAATAGAACCCAGTAAGGGTTTTTCTTTTTCTTTTTCTCTTTTTGTAAATCCACAGTTGATATTCCCAAAATATTTAAGTCTTATAAAAATATGTTTGATTGATTTGATATTCTGCGTAATGCACCAATAGCTATAAGGATGAATTTTCAAGATCTTCTGCATTCTATTTTGATTGCTATCATCTCTCTCCCTCCCTCCCTCCCTCCCTCCCTCTCCATCCATCCATCCATCCATCCATCCATCCATCCATCCATCCATCTATCCCCTCTGTCTGTCTATCTCTTTTCAGTTATTGTTGTATCTGGTGTGCTGTGTTCTAGATGGCCATTTTAACATCATCTTTTTCAATGACCTTTTTCGATGTTGTGACTATACCACATTTGGGAAACTCGGAAATGATAATTTTGTGCAGGTGCCAATGGATCATAGCGGCTGCTCTGTCATGTTGTTGTTTATAGTCAGTCTGTTATTATGTTTTTATTTATGGAGGAATAGCATAGCACAAAAAACAAACAAGAAGAATATCTTTATTATTATTCCACTCCTTTGCCAAAGCATGAGGAATATGCTGGGGTTCCAAGCTGAGGTTTCCATCTGAAAGATATTAGAAGTATAAAGGAAAACAAACAAACAAACTCAGCCATGTGTCCTTAAAGTAACAGTATTTTAATAATGACAAGATGAAAGAAACAGTCTAGATAGTGTCTGAAAGTGTTATTAATCTCACTACATAGGCTATAATTCTTTTTTCATCCTCTGCAGCCTATTGGAATGACTGGTTTTATGTAGACATATATCAATAAATAAATAAAAGATTTTTTTCCCCCTTCAGCCTTCGGTTTTGATAAATACTTCACAATGAAATTCTTTTTTCCTCCCTTATTTGAGACAAATGGAGTATGGATTTACCTTGGAGACAAGTGGCTGAGGGAAGAAACAAGGAAACAATCCAAATATCTAGACTACAATTCATTAATCAGGAGCCATCTTTCTCAGATAAAATATTGAATATCTACTATACCTAACTGACTAGAGAATGAAAATTCTCATGCAAAGCACAGCAAATAGCCTAACCCTGAAAAGAAAGGTTTTTCACATCTTCTGTTAGAAGGAAAAAAGAAAAAAGATTTGAAATAAATATATTTGGGATTGTCATTATAAAAAATAATGTCCTTTGGTATTGCAAAGTGACTTCCAAAGCTTTCTCCCTTCATGGATTCTGTTCCTAATTTTTTTTAAAAAAACAAAAACACACCCACACAGCATATTCACATAAGCAATTTCCCTGAAATACCTGCCACATTTTATATCTGGCAGATTAGGAAATGCTTCCTCCATTGTTTATAAACCTTTGTGCAGAAAGGGAAGTGACGTTTAAGCTAAAGGATGGGACTCAAACAAATGTCAAGAATGTAAATCCTAACAGAAGGTCTCTTTTCTCTCTTTGCTCAGAGGTCACCTGAATCATTAATAGAAAAAAAAAAATCTAATATGATAGAGAGGGAAAGATCTCTGAACCCCGTGGACTTTAATTGGAGAGAAGATGCACTCAGCCAAGTTAAGTGAACCTTCAGTGAGTGATCCTGTTCACCGTATAAATGTCCCTGGGAGAACTTCCTCAGCATCTGTATAGGGGGTGTGGGTGTCAAAACAGTCACAGTGGTGGCTAAAGCAGTGCAATTGAGGCCTTGCCCTGTTGCGTGCGTGCAGCAATGACACATGTACAAAAGTGCTGGGCCTGCTGCTACAGCTTCCATCTTGCCCTTTTTTAGCCTCTTCCCCACAGAAGCCATTGGATAATCTGTCATTAAACATAATATTGTTTTCAGTGGACCATTTTGTTGAGTTCCTTGCCAACCAGCTGTTCAAGTTCAGCTCTACTACTTCTTAAAGTTGCCCCAAAGTTTTTGCTTGTAAAGGAAAGAAGAACAGGATGAAACCTTTGCCCATCTCTCTCCATAAATGGTAAATTATTGCCCATTCTTTCCAGGATGGAATGTTCTTCTGCTCCAATTTAATGTTAGCATCCAACCACAGTTTTAAATTCCTTCCTCTGTTGAAATTCCTGAAGAAATCTGGGCTGAATAATTTAACTCTATACTGTTCTAAATGCAAGTATTTTAAAAGTGTTTCAACTCTGACTAGTTTAGAAACACATCTTGTTTTGAAAGGTGTATACAAATAAAGGACCAAACAATACATAAAGGAAAACTTTATGAGGGGTGTGTCACACTCCTGATGTGAAAAACAAGAGGCATATCAAATGCCTTTGGGATAATTTGATACATTTTGGGAACAGAAAAGAGTTATTAATGCCATTCCAGTATAAAATGGCAATGGACATATATTGCAGAAACTTTGATAAAATGAAGGCTACATGTCTATATTAGGCCTGTGCTAAGTTTTTTTTAAAAAAACAACCCTTCACCAAAGATTCATGCTGAGCATGTTTGAAAAGTAATGCTGCTCCCTTACTACTAAATCTGAAGCTGCCTTATTGCTTTGCTTCCCACCGCTCCAAAGGTTTTTTTTCTACAGCTTTAATGGGCTCTTTCAATAGTCAGAGGCCCTTTGGCTGGGACCCAGTCTGGCAGGCAGTGACCAGGAAAGGGTTCTTGGGGTGACAGTGAACAGTTTGGTGCGAATGTTGACTCAGGATGTTACAACTGCTGTAAACACACACAAACAGAAGCAAATTCCATTCTAGAAATCATTAGGTGGGGAACTGAAAATAGAATGGCAGAATGGTACAAAAAAAGGCAACCAAGATGATTAGGAAACAGGAGCAGGTCTTTTGTGAAGGAACTCTATAGCAGGTGGGACTGGGCAACTTGGAACAAAGCAAGTAAGGGAAAACAGGATAGGGGCATATAAAATCATGCATGGCAAAGGCACTGTGGATGAAGACAAGGTTTTTCCTCTCTTCCACAGTGTTAGAATTTGAAGACATCCATAAAAACTGAATCCAGGAAAATACAGGACCAAGAGAAGGATTCCTGCTCCCCCACCCCCCAACACAACACATGCTTATACTGTGGAATTTACTACCAGCAGTGGTTGTAATAGCAACCAATTTTGAGAAGAGCACTGGACAGGTTCACAGAGGATCAGGCCATCAGTGACTAGTGATATTGACAGCTGTAAACTAGGACTAAACTGTAAACTGTAAACTAAAACATAAGTGTCTTGAAATTTAGGCATTCATTGGGTCATGCTAAACTAAATGGACCAATGGTCTGCTGTGGCAAGGGTCTTTTTACATTGTTATGCACTTCTGAGCATGCACAATAGATGCACAAAGCTTCAATCAGTTTTGGGAAATAGGCAAGCCTACAAGGCAATATGAACCACCTTCATATGGGAAAGTGCCTTGCTTCCAATCACATCTCTAGTCTCTATGGACTGTGTTTTTTATTTGGTGTGGTTGCATTCTAGCTTCACTTCTTGATAATGTGAATATTTGAAAGAAATGGTACACAGGGCCTGATATTAATGGATTTGAGGCCACCAAACGCTGTTTTCTGACACCCAGGGAGAGAAGGTGTGTAAATGAAACCGCCCTGAAGGATGCAATTTATCTTCATCTATTTTGCAAGCTAAAACTTACTGCATCTCTCTGTAGGGTCCTCTCTGTGGTGTCCAAATCTCTCATGATCAAAAATGGGAATAGACCTTTTGCCCTTTCTCATGCTTATATTTGTTAGAGTTGCATAATTCTTTGGGAAAGATGCCTTGGAGCATGAACATATCACCTGCGTGAAACTCTTTAAAGCAGCCACATCTTTTCCTGGGATTAAGGCTACTTCCTTCTGCAACTGTCATGTAGCTTGGGAAGCTGTGTGGCTGCTTTAGAGAGTTTCCAGGCATGCGCCCCAAAATACCTTTTTGTAACTGAATCCAAAGCATTGTACAGCATTAGTTAATATATGCAACAAACTGTAATCCAGCAATAGAGGATTGGATATTCCTCCTAGGTTTTCTTTCAAAATGAGACTGAAGGAGAATACAGTGTTAGGAGTTGAGAAAATTCACCCTCTTTTCTGTGGTTAGTGCTTTTATTGTACAGAATATTGACTCCTGAGGAATTCTGCCCACCCTACCCCAATGTCTATTTTAGCATCTTCAATTTGCCAGGATAATTGTGTGGTCAACATTCTCTTAGTACATCTTTGATTTTATCTACTTGCACGAGATGGTTTAAAAAGAGACAGGTTCTTTTGAGAGTTGTCCATATTATTATTGTTACTGCTATTAGTGCCGTTGTTTTGCTTCTTCATCTTCGTCTCTCCATCTCCCTCTTGCTCACACCAACATTTTTATTTCAAGGCTTTTTCTGTCACAGTCTTTTAACCTAAGATGTTTCAATTATGCAGCAACAAGGTGGATGTGTTCTTTGCTTTGCCAAGCTGGTTTCCTTTTGCCACCTCAGCTTTCCAAGTAGTCACCTATTTTTAACTTCAAAAGCACTCTGCCCCCATTGAATTTCATAAAGCAAACAAGTTTCTGTTGGGGGGAGGGAGATTTCTTCTTGCCTGCCAGACTGTATTTATTCTTCCCATCTCATTTTCCTCTAAGTTTTTTTCTAGAACTTGGTCTCTTGAAATATATTTGGTGGAAGTGGTTTGCTTCTATTTAATTTGGGTTTGTTTAGGATTGGCTTAGGAGACATATTTTATTGAAGAAATGTGTTCAGATGTAGTTTCACTCTGGCATAATATACTCCATACCTACTTCTTCAATACTTATTGGTCCATAATTTATTAATCTGGAGTCATGGAGCTGTAACTTGTAGAATAAGGTGCTGATTGTCCACAGCTACAAAGGTGTCAACTGCTGCCATTCAATATGGCTACCTTTTAGTATGGCAGCAATTTGGAAAAGAATGAAAGGAACCTTGGAGAAGTCATCTTGTACTCTTCTATCATAAAGGCACGGACTTGGCTGGATCATTTTACAGACTGAAGTAAAAGCTTGAACATTAGTTTTTCTTTTTTTACCTCTATTGCCATCAGCCCTATCTGAGACCAGATATGGCAATTAGGCTGGGCTCCAGCCATGAAGAAACACCAGCCCCAAGCATAAATTAGTATTTGACATTCTCAGATGAATCAATATTTTTCATTCAAGGCAGCAAAAGCGTTAAGCTCAGATTTAACAGCAAAGCTTATTTTGCTATTCTAAGTTTTCTAAACACACCCAGTTGACACTGATGAGCAGAAAACAGTGATGCAGAATGCAGCAGGAAGAAAATGGAGGGGATAATGCTGACATGGCTATTTTCCTCCTAGCCTTCTCAGAGGGGTAAAACTTTTCTTACAACCTAGAGAAGCTGTCCCATGCTCAGCTGCTCTTGAGAAGAGGGGAGTTGTTCTGAGAAAGAATAAGAGAACAAGGAAGTGTCATCTGAATCCTTCTGTGACGTAAGAATGCAAGGAGAGTAAAGAGTGTAAGCATGAAGAATGTGATGGGAGGATAGAGTAATACTGAGTAAGAACAACAGCTATTCTGTGCTTTATTAATACATTATTGAATACTTCTCTTGGAAACTATGATTTTTTCTTAGCAAAGTCTGGACCATATCATCTTATAGAAATGCATATGATTTCAAAATAAAAACCTGGGGGAATAGTCTTCTATACTGGAATATTGCTATTGGTGTGATTTGTTACTTAGTAATTTTTGTGTGTTGAATTGATAATGTTCTGCCTTTATAACTGCAAACTGGTTATTAGTCAGCAATTAGTGAAAGTTGAATCTATCTAGCCAGCCAGCCAGCCAGTCAGCCATCTACTGAATTCTCTAGGAATTTGAAAAGCGGCAGAAGATTTTTCAATTCTCTCTACATCACTATGTATCACATTTGTTTTGGAAAAAGATAATTTCTCCATAGTTTCTTGGAGATGCATTAATGCAATTTTTATATGTTTTGTTTTTAATTTGCATACCGTTGGAAATATCAGTCTAGTAGCTTTTTTGCATTATCCACAAGAACAAGATATCCAACATGAAAAAGAGAAAGAAAACATCCCCCCACCCCAAATGGTGAGAATATTCCATTAAGAAATTACTTACCTGTTCAGTCTGAAAAGAAGATATTGTATCTTCTGCTTTTAAGTGTGGGGTCCTTAAAATAATTACTGGATCTTCTGAGTGGAGCAAGTATTATGTGTTACAATAATAGACAATAGCTACATTTCTTGATATAAATTAGCCATTTGTGAACAGTTACTAATCTGGAGAGTCACTCTCATTTCTCAGGTATTAAGCTATAATTTAAGGACTTGAGTTTCTGATTTAGTTTCATTGGTCACTTCTTTTTAAGGTTTTAGGAGATAGATAGATAGATAGATAGATGATAGATAGATAGATAGATAGATAGATAGTTTCACTATAGCATGAAGATTTTCAATGTCACTTGTTTTAATTTTCATTGACAATTGTCTCAATCTTTCCCAGCTAGAAAATTTGCAGATTTTGAAGCATTAGAAGCAACTGAGGATGGATGAATGGATAGATAGATTGATTTTCCTCCTACCTTGACAGCCTTCTTGGCAGAAAGTGACATTCTTATGATGACTGTAGCTTAAGGTGAATCTCTGAAATAGATGCTAGAAAGTAAGAGCAAAAATCAGGAAGTGTAATTGGTGAGTTTCATTTTAAATATCATCTGCTACACATGTGAACTTCTGTTAATATTGGACAAAAAATATGACCATACCAACTTGCTCTGTAACTTTTATTTTGTTACTTGTATACCCTGGCTGTATCCTTTCCTTGATGGAATAATGATTTTACTGTTGTATTATATAAGAGTCTTAATTTATGGTTTTTTAAAAAAATGAATTTCTCTAGCAGGTGCCAAGGTCCTAACAGGTCACACGGAAGGTTTTTTCATCAATTATGAACAATGGTAACTAAAGAAGTGCCTTTGTATTTTGTTTCAGTATTAGGTACAAAGAACATCTCTTAATTAAATACATATTTAATACCCATCACTGCTGTAATTGAGTGCATTCACTTTACTGCTGGTCATCCTGATTCTCTCTTTCCTTCCATGTTTCCCAGCATTATGGACTTCTCAAGGGAGCTAGTTCTTCGCATAATGTGTCCAAAATGTGATCATGTAAACTAGGTTATTTATGCCTCAAGTGGGAACTCTGCATTGGTAGTTCTATGATCCATTTGTTTGTTTCTTGGCTGTCCATGGAATTTTCAGGAGTCTTCTCCAATAGCAAAGTTCAAAAGCATCATTACTCTCTCTATCCTGCTTCTTCCAAGTCCAACTTTTGCTTCTATAGAATGTCACAGGGACAACTATTACCAGTGTGATTCTGGTCTTTGTAGTGTAGACTCATCACAACATTGAATATCTTTTCCAATGCCTTCATTACTACCTTACCAATACTAGTCTTAAGTATATTTGTGGTTGCTGCTGGTTCCTTTACTGCTGCTGGTCAATCCTAAAAGCAGAAGCTATTCATGATTTCATTGTCTTCATTGTCAGTTCTAAGGCAGGTACCTATTTTACTTAGTTTGAACTTCTTTATATTTAGTTTTAGTCCCATTGTTTCAATGTGCTCCTTGACCTTCATTTGTAGAGCTTTGAGACAATTTGCATTTTCAACTTTCAGAGCAGTGTCATCAGCATATATAGATTATTGATGTTTCTTTCTCCCATTTTAAAACCATGCTCATCTTCATCCAATCTAGCCTCCCTCAATATATATTCAGCACATAGGTTTGATACATAAGGGGAGACTATAAAGCCAATATTTTGATGTTTTAAGACTCTGTTAGTGATGAAGAAATCATTGGACTGACAGAAACTGATAAATCATTCTCCTATTTCATTTACATTTCTCAGGCTATGTAGTCCAACTACAATTTTCTTCCTATTATTTCCAAATCTGGCATTCCACTCTCCAACCGCAAGTACCACATCTTGCTTGCTTTCAGATTGAAGTTGGCCATAAAATGTGTCAGTCTTCTTCTGCATCAATGATTGGAGCATAAACTTGGAAAATTGCCATAGTAAAAGTCTGCCTGTAACGTCTAATTGATATTATTGATCAATGACTGTACTCCATTTCTGAAGTAGGCATGTAAGAGGAAGAAAAGCAGAGGAGATCGTACAGCAATAAGTTCTGATTAGCCATTAGAGCATTTCACTGGATTTTCATCTTTCTGACCCCAAGTTTTACTTGGTTTCACAATTTGAAATTTGGCACCAAACCTACATACACATTTTTCCTAATGCACATACTTTTTTCTAACTCACTTAACCCCAGGAAATGTATTTCGATGCATATTTTTACTAATACACTTTTTTGTATACGATTCTCACTAGCATGCACATTTTGGTGTGTGTGCTTTAGTTAACAGTATTCTAACATTATAAGAAGTTCTGATTTTTCAGACATTTTGGGATCTTCTCTGTATTCTGCAAGTCTGAAATTCCAAGGGCTAAATTTGTCACCCATCTCTGCTTTCAGTATGCATTTCTGAAACAGATTGTTTTTGAACCATGTCCATATTTATCATAGAAGAAAAGTAATCCTTTTGTTGTTGTTGTTTTAATACATTGATTTATTTATCTCATGATTCAGGAACATTATTGTTTGTTTTCATGTCATGCTAATAGTCATTATAACCTTTAAATAATCTCTTTTGTACATCACTCTGTGTACAATGTTATAACCTATTTTCAGAACTGTATTTCAGCAGTTTATATCACTATCTTCAATTTTGCAAACTGTGCTACCCATCTATCTGACTTACCGTAGATATTGCATCTCCATGTTTTGATTTATTTGCTTGGGGTTATGACCCATTTCATTAGAGCTGACTGCTTAATTAAGTTTCCAGTTCTTTTTGTTTGCATCCACTGCCCTAGTTTTTTGAAAGAAATAGCCAATATGAAGCTTGCATACTTTTGTAGCTGTCCTATCAGTTACATTGTCCTCTGATCAGTTGTTTTTGCCCCCACACCTCTTTTATTAGCTATGCACTTGATGAGTTTTTAATTTCTAGACACTTTGGAGATGCTGGAGAAGACATGAAATTCATATTGATCACGTAGTCACAAAACTGTTTATAAGGGGCAGCGTTACAGCATTCAATTCCCTGCCCAATACTTTGAAAGCAGCTAGCTCAAACAGTTTGGTCCTCCTAGCCCCAAAGTAATTTTGCTGTCAACTGGTCTTTTACATCCAACTAAATCCACTGACTTGTATGGAATGAGAGAAAACAAGCCACCCGTGTACTTTGCTCTAAAGCAAAGTCGTTTCTGAATTTTATTTAAATCTCCTTAATTCAGCTGTCCCAGACAGAGAACTAGATTGGAGAGGACCACATCAGAGTCTGAAATATTGGGATAATATCAAGAATAGTCTTGATTCTTGATTTTGGAATCCCTCCATATTCGTTCAACCATACCCAAGCTTCCTTGGCAACAGTTATGCCATGTCTGTGAGCTCACTAACGAGATATGAGGACAAATTATAATCAGAGTACTTTTCAACTTCCACAGTTCTTAACTCTTTCTGCTGGAGTGAGTGTGAGTTATAGTCCAAACCTTCAGTGTTGAAGAACCTGGGATGTAAAAAGTCCAATTAGACTTAGTTTTGGTGTGTGTGTGTGTGTGTGTGTGTGTATTTTAAAAAAAGGTTGGGCAGTTGTTTATCTCATTCCTGATTAATAGCAAAACTAATAACCTAATGAATCAGGGCCAAGCCTGGGGCTCCAGGGGAGTGACAAAGCCTATTTCATGGCTATATTGAAGGCCTTTTATGATTCTTTGGCTGCTGTGTGTTTGTATTTTCTGTGTCTTATTTTCAAGTTCATTTTAGTAATTGTATATATTTTCAAATTGTGCACTGCCCAGAGTCATACGTCTGAGATGGGTGGCCATATAAATTAAATAAATAAATGAATTCACATAACACATCACATCATTTAAAAAAAAAAAATGGTGAGTGCTAACAGTAGCCAATGCAGTCTTGGTCAGACCAGGTGATCTGTTTTTTGAACAGAGCAACTGTTTTGCTAATAATTTCCCAAAACTGCACTTAATGTATCAGTAAGGACACAGAAATTAAATTGAGGAGACAGGTGCAGGAGAATTGCTGTAAAATTCAATTGAAATTAATATGGAATAAATTATACCTGTTGCAGTTTTATAAATTGTTCTAATTCCCATCTTCCATTTGCTATTAGATCTGCTCCATATATTTTTAAGAAAAGTAGTCACCCCTTCAGAGCCCCCCTCCAAAAATCTAGCCTCTTGAAACTCCATTATATAATGAGCCATCTCTGATAAGATGACTTTTGATTTATATTATTGCAAAAAAAAAGAAAAAAGAAAAAGAAATCCCAATGTTCAAAAAGTTGGTTGCAAAAACGGTATTTATTAGTCATGGAGCATGGAAGAGAATGTGATGCATAATTTGGCAGTCGCTGTACTGCAGTTACAAAATTTGAAACCAAGGATTTATGAAACAGAAGGCTTGCCTGTCTGAGTTCCCCCAAAATTGCTCTTAGAAAGGAGGTTCTCTCAAATTTCAAATGGCTAAATATGGCAAAAGCTGAGCAATGTGTGACTTTTCCCATTAGAGAATGGGAATGTTTTTCGTTAGCTTAATAAAACTTTTTTTGCCTTTCTCTGGAAATTCTCAATATGTTTATCTTGGAAAGTAATCCTTCATTCAACTAGATCTAAATTCTGCTAGCTTGGCCACAAACAATGAAGCAATGATTTTTTTTTTTTTTTTTCCTGGCTACCATTAAGTTCTAAATCCTTTGCAGAAAACTCTAACAATCCTATCCATGTTAGACTTCATTTTCATGGTTTTTTCATTTATCATTTTGGCATGTTGTTGCTGTTGTTATCATTATTCTACAACTGCAATAGGTTCCCCAAATTAACAAACTAACAGATAGATGTGATAATATGTGAGAAATATTTGTTGACACACAGGCCTTCCTTGTGCAAAGAAATCTGTACCCAGTGCAATGCATGCACCCAGTAACACACACACACACACAGAATTTAGCCCAGATTGTTTATTGCTTCTGGCTCATCTTGAATTAGGTCACTCAGCTAATTAGGTCAGATATTTTAATCTGAATTTTTTTCTTTTTTTTTTTGGTATTCAGAATCCATTTCTGCAAAAGGCAGTACTGTTACAATGCTTCAAACTGATATATATTCAAATAGAACATTAATAGGTATTATCTCCTCAGTTTTCATGTGACAGTAAATTTTACTCTTAATTAGCCTGCCGGGTTCTCTTTCAAAATCAAAACTTTACTGTTCAGTACAGTACAGATTCCCCTTCATGGATCACTGCCTTGTCGTGGCGAAGGGGCTTGTGTAACTCAGTGAAGCCATGAGCTATACCGTGCAGGGCCACCCAAGACGGACAGGTCATGACAGAGAGTTCTGACAAAATGTGGTCCACTGGAGAAGGAAATGGCAACCCACTCCAGTATCCTTGCCAAGAAAACCCATGGACAATGTTAAAAGGCTAAAAGATATCACGCCGGAAGATGAGCCCCTCAGGTCGGAAGGTGTCCAATATGCTACTGGAGAAGAGCAGAGGGCAATTCCAAGTAGCTCCAGAAAGAGTGAAGCGGCTGGGCCAAAGCCAAAAGGACGTTCAGCTGTGGATGTATCTGGAAGCGAAAAGAAGGTCCGATGCTGTAAAGAACAATATTGTATAGGTACGTGGAATGTAAGATCCATGAACCAAGGCAAGCTGGATGTGGTCAAACATGAGATGACAAGACTGAACGTCGACATCTTGGGAATCAGCGAATTGAAATGGATGGGAATGGGTGAATTTAATTCAGGTGACCATTATATCTACTACTGTGGGCAAGAAACCCTTAGAAGAAATGGAGTTGCACTCATAGTCAATAAGAGAGTGGGAAAGGCAGTAATGGGGTACAACCTCAAAAACGACAGAATGATCTCAGTGCGTATCCAAGGAAAACCATTCAACATCATGGTAATCCAAGTCTATGCTCCAACCACTGATGCCGAAGAAGCTGAAGTTGACCCATTCTATGAAGACCTACAACACCTTCTAGAACTAGCACCAAAAAAAGATGTCCTTTTCATCATAGGGGATTGGAATGCTAAAGTAGGAAGTCAAGGAGTAATTGGAATAACAGGCAAGTTTGGCCTTGGAGTACAAAATGAAGCAGGGCAAAGGCTAATAGAGTTCTGTCAAGAGAACAAGCTAGTCATAGCAAACACTCTTTTCCAACAACACAAGAGTTGACTCTACACATGGACATCACCAGATGGTCAATACCGAAACCAGATTGATTACATACTTTGCAGCCAAAGATGGAGAAGCTCTATACAGACGGCAAAAACAAGACCAGGAGCTGACTGTGGCTCAGATCATGAGCTTCTTACTGCAAAATTTAGGCTTAAATTGAAGTATGTAGGGAAAACCACTAGACCACTCAGGTATGACTTAGATCATATTCCATGTGAGTACACAGTGAAGGTGATGAATAAATTTAGAGGATACCGAGTGGTTCAAAATAGGGAAAGGAGTACGACAAGGCTGTATACTGTCACCCTGCTTATTTAACCTATATGCAGAGTACATCATGACAAATGCCAGGCTGGAAGTATCACAAGCCGGAATTAAGATTGCAGGGAGAAACATCAATAACCTCAGATATGCAGACAATACCACCCTCATGGCAGAAAGTGAAGAAGAACTAAAGAGCCTCTTGATGAGGGTGAAAGAGGAGAGTGCGAAAGCTGGCTTGAAACTCAACATTAAAAAAACTAAGATCATGGCATCTGGACCCATTAATCCCTGGCAAATAGAAGGGGCAGAAATGGAAGCAGTAACAGACTTCATTTATTTGGGCTCCAAGATCACTGCAGACGGAGACTGCAGCGATGAAATTAAAAGATGCTTGCTCCTTGGGAGGAAAGCTATGGCAAACCTAGATAGCATATTAAAAAGCAGAGACATCACCTTGCCGACAAAGATCCGCATAGTCAAAGCTATGGTTTTTCCAGTAGTAATGTATGGCTGTGAGAGCCGGACCATAAAGAAGGCTGAACGCCAAAGAATTGATGCCTTTGAACTGTGGTGCTGGAGAAGACTCTTAAGAGTCCCCTGGACTGCTAGGAGGTCAAACCAGTCAATCTTAAAGGAAATCAACTCTGATTGCTCATTGGAAGGATTGATAATGAAGCTGAAGCTCAGATACTTTGGTCAGCTAATGCGAAGAGAGGACTCTTTGGAAAAGACCCTGATGCTGGGAAAGATGGAAGGCAAAAGGAGAAGAGGACGGCAGAGGATGAGATGGCTAGATAGCATCACTGAAGCAATGAGCATGAAATTGAGCAAACTCAGGGAGTCAGTGAAAGATAGGAAGGCCTGGCGCAATATGGTTCATGGGGTCACGAAGAGTCGGACACGACTTAACGACTGAACAAACAAAAAAAAAAACAGTACAGATTGTGTGGAAATTCTAACCTCTGCAGATAGTTTTGCAAAAAGACACAATCTTTTGATGTTCTAGGGGCACTCTTCTCATTTTGGGGGCACTGGGAATCCCAAAGTGGATGGGGCCATACCATGCCTGTGGGCAGGATTGATTTGGGCAGGTTTATTTTAATAAATAAAATAAATAAAGCGTGCTTGATTTTAATATACCTCCTTTAGGATTTGTGTTATGGTTTGCATATGTTTCCCACCTCAATATGGCAACAAACTTTGTAAGTTTTTCAACACCCATGGTCAGAGTGGTTCTGAGGTCTTCAAAAAGTGGATCCGAAGCTACCGGATGACCCTTCCTGGTGTTTTGGAACTCTGGGCCATAATTTTGCTCATTTCTCAGATTCTCCACTGATGCTTAAAACAATGTACTGTACCAGGCTTGGTGTGTGTGTGTGTGTGTGTGTGTGTGTGTTGCAGACAGGAACCAACAAGGGTGGTTTTGTTACTCAACTTCCATTCTTTTCATCATATAGGTTAGTGCTCTGTTGCCTACCCATATTGAGAATAAGAAAGGGGTATCTATAGTGTCCAACAGAATGGACTCAACTTGTGTTATATTTGCCAAAAAATATAATTTACTAGTGATTCACAGTATGTAGGTGTAAAGAATAAGAAAGATGACCCTGACAGAAATATACAGGAACCATTACACAGACAAAAGGGTAATTCACTCGACTATAAGCAGGAGGAGGAGGTCCAGCACAATCAGACTTTCAAGTTTCTGTTATTACAGCCAATCTCAGTAGAACTAGTTTTAGCCTTCTTTTGGGGTTGATTTTCTGGTCTGGTCTACCTAGTGGGGCTGACACTGGGAAAGAAAATGCCCTTTTCTTATGTCTCCTAGTCTATCTGAATCCAGAACTGAAAATCATCTTGTCTACATACATGACCTGTTCTTTATCAGTTTCTCCTTCTCATTTTCTGCATTCATTAATAAAATCACTCCAGAAAAGGCTAACAGGAAGCTAATATCTGAAAAACACATTTGGGTTATTAATTTGTTTTCCTTTTGTCCAAATAATGAACTCTTAATTGATGTTCTAGTTTCACAGAAACGAATTCAGTAAACCAATTTAAGTACAATGGATAACTATTATTTATATCTGGGGATCTTCCACACACCTCCCCACCACCATGAATACCATCAAACTCCATTGATTAAGGGACCAGACATAGATAAATGAAGTGTGTGCTGAAAGAGATGTAAACAGGATACTGCAGAGCCAAATGCTTTACAAATCCTCCACTGTGAACATCGGTCATAAGAATGTTCTTATAGTTCTCTATCTGTTTAACGTTTTGTATTTGGAACCAGATGAAGATAGCTTCAATACTGATATCCGCTAATTGATGAGGGTGATAATGATGACATTGTGTTTGATGGTGTTGAGTGGTAGCAGTCCGTAATGCCATATCTGTTACAGAGGTTGGAACATTTTCAATGTTAGATAGCTCCATACTTACCAATGGGTCTTGCATACTTAAAAAGTGTCACAGACAGGTCTAAGATAGACTGCAGCTGACTTCATCACAGGGGGTATACCTTGATCACAGAGGGGCCTAGGATAGAATGCAGGTGACTCGATCAAATCCCCAAGATACTGGTTAAAGAGATTTGAAGGGTATCCACGTGCTCTTTGTTAATCACTTATGTGCATGTTGTTAATATCAAGTTCCATGATTGTAGGTAGTTGTCCTGTCCATTTGATGGCCAATCAAATAAAAGGACTATGGAGAACTAAAATATTACTCATAATTATTTACCCGTGGAAAACAGACTTTTAGGATACAGAAAAACATTAAACACCGTGGTTCCCCTTAAACACAAACACAGGGATACATTTTCTAGTAGAAAACATTTCAGCTCCTTGTTAATAATTATCCAGCTTTGAGGAACCAGCAACATTTGTTTCTCTGGCAGTTTCTTCGCTTGTACTTTTAATATGTTAACTCTCACAGCAATTTGAGTTGTTGCTGTTGCTGTTGCTATTGTTGTTTGAACTGAAAAGAATGGGGCTTATTTGAAAGAGGTTTTCCTTAGCTCGTCGAAAAACCCTTATCCAGCTGGATTTGTTCTATCGTTTCCCAAATATTGCTGTCTATTTTGGAGTTATATTTGACAGTCAACTCAAAATGCTAAAACTGTGTCTTTATTTTCAATAATGAGGCCAACAATGTTATGGAATTAGGCAATTCCATGGCAACCAATTATAGCTTGCTGTCGTTATCCATGCAGTTTTTGTGCTTATGCGTTTACTGTTTTTTCCCCAGTTTTTTTTTTTTTTTTTTGGCTTTGTGACTCCACATGGTGCCTTTTAATGGCATGATCTAGCACAATTCAGCATCAGGTTTCTTGCATCCTGCTTCAGTTGCCATCCAAAAAGTCTACCCTTTTGGGGTTGGGGGGGTGGGGAAACAGGTGTTTTGTCAGACCATTGACAATGGCAATGCTTTATTCAATATTATCCAATGGTTTATGCATTTCCAGAACCAAACAAGGCCTTTGAGTTCCATAGATATCTCTTCCGTGCCCTTCTGCAGTGCCAGCAAAGATGAAATGCTGGTGCATTATGAGGCATGCTTTGTGAGCATCTGGATGGGTGGGGGCAAAGGGGGCAAATGAGAACACCTGCATTATGACATCATTGTGCAGATAATGTGACTTGCATATTGGCATCAAGCCCATTGTTGTATAATCAGACCATTTGCATGATGACATCATGAAGTGCATGTCATCCTTTTGATGTCATTTAATTAGGGAATTATGTGGTCTGAACATTTGAACAAAGGGGAGTCCTTACTGGTTACCCAGTTCTTTTGTGATGGAGCTCATTCTCAGTGCAAAAAAAAAAAGCATGACAACTATTTGGTGTGCTATTCAATCAGGTTTGTTAGTTTTTCCCTACTTGGTTTTTCTGTCCCAGCCTGGTTTGTGTGTGTGTGTGTGATTGTGTTTGTGTCTGTTTTAATTAGCAGTTTTAAATCCACTTGGTTGAATGATGGGCTTGATTGAATATTCTGCAGTATCTATTTATTCCTATTTGATATTCCAAGTATTTGTGGGGAAAGTTTGCTTCGCAGATGTATGAAGCTGTATAGAAGTTCCATGGCAGAGGATGCAAACACCATGAGAAACGGCATTTTTATTGAGAAAGAAACATAAGAAACAGGCATCTTAGCTTTTCACTGGTCTTTCTGCAGCTCATAATATATTAGGTTGGGGTTTTTATTAGGATTTTTGTAATGTGACTAATGTAATATCTTACAGAACTTGTCAATCATATTTCTTGTTTTCTATTTCTACAACCCTGCACTTTCTTTTCATATTGAGACATTTATCTGCAAAGCCAAAGGTCCATATCCCCACCCCCTAAACATGCATTATTGAAAGTCAAATGTATATTAGAATTCATATCTTGTTCTCCATGCAACAACACAACAGTTTTTGGCTTAGAATTGGGGTGGGAGAGGTTAAGGGTCAACTACATACTTGGCTTAATTTTGCAACACCTTTACATTGAATAAACTCTCTCGTCAATATTTGTAACTTTATGCTCAACCCAAGGTCTTTCTGGCAGTCCAATGCTTCTGGAACATGCCAGGTTGGGGATAACTAATCCACTGTGATAAAATTAGAACCCCACTTCCCAAATTTACCTCAATGTATCCTTGATCAGAGCTTAAGACAAATATATATTTCTCTGTCCAGTATCCATTCTGACTCTCTGGTTCCCAGTAGTGTTGAACATTCATTTCAGTGAACAGGATGAATTATTGATCAACAAAATAATCCACTAATGTAACAATAGAGCCATTTTCATTTACAAGGAGTAGCCTTAAATATTTAGACATACAATTTTTTTCCCCAAACAGTTGTGAAATGTACACAACACTCATTGATTCAGTAAGAACCAATCTTCACAACACATTTCTCTTTAAATTACAAGTCACTGCAAATGTTCTGCTTCATTAGTAAAAAAATGAATTCTTTGAGGGTACCAAGTGATGTTTCCAAGGACATTTTGCATGCTCTGTAATTCTCAAAGTTACACAAATGTGGCAACTGAGATGCAGCTTCAAGTGATGTATGTAGCTGGTTGAAAATTTAATTATTCTTTAAATTAATTTGTACATTGTTTCCTTCAAAAGAAAGAAAATAATTTTTCGGGAAAATAAAGGAATGATTTCTCATTTCTTGTTGTTGTTTTGGGAGCCATCATAAATGAAAGCAGAAGCCTAGTCAGTGATTCATCTAGAGATGGACCAAATCTCCTTTGAGGAAAGGTGACCCTTTTCACAAAGTGATTGAATGCTTTAACAGAGAGACAGGAGAGATGTAGGTTTCAAGTAGTTACCTCGCAGAGCACAGAACTGTGCAGAAAATCATAGGCAGAATCCTTACTAGGTGAATGTAAGGCACCTTTGCTTAATTTTACATATTATCTATTTTAATGACATGCCACCTATTGCTTTGGAACTTTCATCAATGTATCACATGGGGGGGGGGGTCATTTTGCTGATCTGAATTACACCCTTACTGGTCCTTCACTGTTTGTGGAAACTAAGCAGGGATGTTTTAGTTTCATATTTGGATGGGGGAACCATCTTAGAATTCCAGAGGTGCTGGCTCGACTGAGAAATTTAGAAAAAAATAAACATAGTAAAAGAAGCTATGACAAATAGCTTCTGTAATGTTGTCAAGAAAACTGTATGAATGCAGTCATTGTTAGCTGAGCCTAACATAAGGATGTTATTTATGTATTTATTTATTTTAATCTTGATGTTTAGTTCTTTAAGGGCCAGTTGGCAGGAGGAGTTGGAGGAGATATCTGCCCTTAAATCACTGTAATGTTCATGTGGCATTTAAAAAATAAATAAATAAATAAATCCACATGCTTATTTAGAAATAGGCTTGAATGAATCTAATGTTGGGAGGCTGAGAAAGTGATTAAAACCAATTGAACAGATCTGCTGATTTGCTCATCCCTGGGTTAGAATCATATGGTTATTTGTAAGACGTAAAACGAAGGAGATGCAAACGTGCAGGCCATCTTCTGGAGACCATTCCAAAGGACACACGCCAGGTTCCCTCATACCAAAATGGTGTGCTGCAGAATTCCAAGACCATTAGATATTATTTCATAGAATGTGATGGTACTTGAAGCAGACCATCTCTGAAGTAAGGATGCTGACATACCTCTTTGCAACAGAAACCTGCTTCTGTCAAATCATGACAGAATCGTTTTGGGGCCTTTCTTAGCTTGAAAGAGTTCCAGAGGCAATCTGATAAATCAGGGTCAACGTGAACAAAGGTAATTGAAATAAACTGTTTCTAGTAGATATGTCCTTGACCAGGGCTGTTGGGTGTTGAACTAGGGCAACCACATCTACACTGGAGAAGCTCAGAGGACCACAAAAACTCCAACCTTTTGCTGCCATATACTGATAATTTTGATTTTTGCAGCCCAGATCTTGCAGCACTCAACTAAACTATTTTTATTCAATTAAACTGCATTTATTTATTTATTTCATTTTTCAAATTTGTCACCACCCATCTCACTACAGAGTGACTCTGGGCAGTTTACAGTAAACACAGAATAAATATGAATTAAAGTAAATGAATATTAATGAATGAATTAAACTACGCTACAACAACAGGTCGTTAGGGTGTTAGGGCCAGGTGGGGGATTACTAGGTGTTTCATTGGCCCTTCCCAAATTGAGTAACTCTAAGAAATTATTCCTCCTGCTCCCTCCCCTACCATACTGTCTTCATCTTTTTACTTATTTATTTATTCTGAACTTTTTACTTATTTATTTATTCTGAATTTATTTATTCTGAGATTACATACATGAAAAGGAGAAAGGAGAAAAGAGAGCTCTTCCTGGCCATATCACTGGATCCTGGTTGTTTTCTTTTTATTTTTTTCCCTGTCTTTATTTAGTTAAACAGAGCAAACAGAAATAAGAAAGGAAAGAAAAAGAAACAAATACACACATCATAGAGTTTTACTCAAAACTTTCAATAAAGCATGGCCATAGTTTGCTGTAATTGTCCCTGTATAATGTAATTCTGTCAGCAACTCAATTGTAAGACACAAGTAGCATCATATCTTCAATCCACAGAGACACCGAGGCCATTAATTTATCTTTCAAATGTTGAAAAGCACAGAGAATCAGTTTCCATTATCCATTTGTCATTTTCCATGCAAGAGGTATGTTGTTGAGAAGAATACAGGCATCCCAAAATATTAAAACCCCAAACTAAATTATGATATTTTAGGAGATCACAAAAAATGTTTGAAGAAAGCATGATCCTCATTGCGTCTCCAACAACACAATTATTTACTCATTCCTTTTCTGTATAAACACAATGGGGTGCAATAAGTCATAAATACTTTTTTTCTTTTTCTTTTTAATCAGCCATAAGTCTAAAATCTATTGAAATTTCTCATACAGTATTTAGGTTTAGACAATATGGGGATTTCCAATTCCTCATTCTGTTCAGTGTTTAAAATTTACATATTGAATTAATTTATCAACAAGTATATATAAAGACTAATTGTGGGATTTGGAGTCTCATAAGCTTTGGTAATTCCATATAATAATTTAGATGTCTCTGAAGTTGGAAATGTGAAATCAAGATATCAACAGATGTTGTAGTTGTAACTATTGCCAAGGGGTGGCAAAAGACAAACGAAATTGGTCCTTTAACATAGGAAATAAATAAATAACCCCCTCATCATTATCATTCAATAAAAAATCCCAGCAACTACCCAAATCTTTCATATAACAGTTTTTGTTTGCCTATTTCTTTTAAATCAATTTTAATGCTGGATTATGCCATGACATCAATTTAGCATGAAGAAAAGGATGAAAATGCAATTTTCCCAAATACTGTGTATCAGTATTTGGATGGACGTAATAGTGATAGAAATTATGTCTAATTTATTGTGTCTTAAACTACAAACAGTCCAATTAACTAAAGATGCTAAGTGCGAATATTCCAAAAGGGTTTAGGAAGGAGAATTTATACTGCGTGAAATTATCCCAAATTTGGTACAAGTGTGGAGATATGCATAATCTTTAACTGAAAACTGTATTTTTTTTTTCAAGGATATCATTGGTATTGAATAATCCCATAGAAATTTACAGAACAATGTAGTGAGTTTTCAAAGAATTGGTTCTCCAGATAGATAGAAGACAGATACATATGTGTTTTCATGCAAAATATAATGTATCCTTAGGATTGCATTCACTTTGGGATGTAAAATTTATCCTAGTCCAATGGGTGAGATTTAAAGACTCCCCCCTATTAATATGCAAAGAAATTTCCATATATTTTTATTTATCACTTTCACTGCATAACTTTATTATTATATTCATCTGGTTAGTGCCAATATCCAAAGAACAAAACTAAACAGAATAGAATAATAATCATATTCATATCTAATGTAATTTGAGAAAAATATGACATAGAATAAGAATACCTAAATAATTAATAAATCCAGTACACATATGAACATTATAATTGTTTAATATATTGATTTTTTTTTTTTTTTTTTGCTTATTGGCATCAATTCTGACTTAGGCCAATTAACTGAGTATCTCATAACTTGCCAATCACATCAATCAAGTGCATTAAGACTGAAATCAGAAAGAAACAAAATATCATCAAGATATACTACCTATTTATATGCTAATGAATTCTGAGGAACAAATACTGATACTGTGATGTTATCTAAAGCCATAGGCTAAGGGTTCTAAACATATATCCCCAAATCAAAGAAGAACATGAATATCCTTGTAGAGTATCTTTGTAGAGTAAAAAAGTAGATAAAAAGAAACCATATAAAAAAATCTAGATCCATTTTATAAATCTTTTTGGAAAATTGAAAGGTAAGGTACATATATTGTGTAGAGGATTATCAAGTGATAGAACTTGTTCTTTTTATTCCAACCAATCAAATCCACTATCAGCCAAACAATCCATGCCTTGTTTAAATAAACCCAGCTTGATTGTTCTCAATCATGGAAGATACCACTTGTTTAAGTCTATTGGCTAAAGCCACTGTTAAGATTTTAATAACCACATCAATCAATGGGATACAATGCTAGTGAGCACATGAACATGTTTACAGAGTTTTCATATGACTGTGGCATATGCTTAATTAAATGAAAATTGTAATTTCAAAAATCTTACTGCATCATTCATGAAGTGTAGTAACAAGTATATTGGCAAATGTTTTATGCATTCCAAAGAAATCCTTCAAGTCCTTGTGTATCAACATTATTCATAGTTAAAATCACTTTTGAAATCTCATCCATAGTCAAGGGAGCAACTAATCATTTTTGTTGTAAGGAATCAATTTGTGGAAAGTCAGTTTTCCATAAAAGTAAATGCTGCTCAGATTTAACATAAAGGTCAATGTAAAATTTTAAAAAGTGAAAAATTATGTCTTTATGAGAACTATGTATCTTATTATTCCCAACTTTAATGGCTGTACTTTTTTTTTTTTTTTTTTACCTTTTTTCCCGTTCAGGCACTTTGCCAAGATTTTTTTATCTTTCACCATTTTTTCCTTCATTTTTTTTAATTATTCATTTTTTAAAAGAAAGAAGTAGAGGGTGAAAGAAGGAGAAAAAAATGATACAAATAACTAGTATCAGTAAGTGGACAAAATGTTACTGTGGTTTTATAATTAGTGCTCACTATATCATTGATGGAAAACTTAACCATTAAAAAACATAGTACATTAAGGGTCTTTTCTTTTCTTTTCTTTTTTACAATAAGAAAAGGATTTCTTTTTGAATCTCTGAACTGAGTACCTAAATCTCTACTATTTATTATTTAAGAATATCCCTCCTTCTAAAAGAAAAGAAAGAAAGAAAGAAAGAAAGAAAGAAAGAAAGAAAGAAAGAAAGAAAGAAAGAAAGAAGGAAAGAAGGAAAGAAGGAAAGAAGGAAAGAAAAGAAAAACTACTAAAAACTTTATAGGTAAACTGGTACTAGGATATCTAACCATTTATATTCAAAGATTTTTTAATTTACTTTTCAAATCAGTCTGATGCATATTTTAAAAAATGCAACTTGCAACAATATAGCCATAGATTTTATAAACCTCCCATTCAGCGATTAAGGACCTAGCTTTTCCAAAATTTAATCCAAAGTATTGCAACATTTTGGAATCCATCTACCTATTAATTCATTATTTTCATTAGAGAAATACCCATTTCTAGATGGCTCAGTAAGATGCTGAAATTGTAAATCTAAACTATTTGAGCCATGGTGATGTATGACAGATGTCAATTATGTAAATTTGAATAAGCTGAAATGATGCTCAGCACATACACACACACAAAAATACAAATCTAATATATATAGATATATATATTTTTGTGAAGAATTGGGTAAAGAGTATGACTGGGTTTTTTTTAGGGTGTAACAGATATCCTAGGTCAAGTTTAATTCATTTCATATATGTTTCCGTTTCAATCAATCAGTCAAATCTTTATTTAAGTCATAGACCAGCATAAAGTACAATCAGGAAAAATTGCACCCATTTCAATAACACTGCAACTTATAAGAAATAAAAGATAACTAAAAACTGGTTAACACAATACTATAATATTAAATCACTAAAACCTCTCCATATTTTTTTTAATATTAATACTAAGACTATGGGCTAAAGAAAGGTCCTGTGGAGGCCATAAAAAAGATGTAAAGAAAGAAAAGCTAGATAAAAATAAGAAATAACGCAGAGATTCCCAGTATGTTTACCCCAAATTATCTGTTTATAAATTTCAGTTGCTGCCAGGCAAAATCATAATGATGTGTGTAATAAATAGTTCCTTTTCTGAGAAGAGAAAATCAAGAAGAAAACTTTCATCATGACTTATAAGAAGTATGGACAGGGAAGGCTGTAGTAGTTAAGTACCTGCCGGGGTCCCATCCAGAATAAGTTTTTACGCTGTAACATGGGGTAGATTTTGGCTGACCTTATTCTGGAATTCTATATCTAGGACTCCTTCTCTAATGATACTTTTGGTTAGGGCAAAAAGAATAGAAGCAAGGATGTTCAGTCTCTTCATCGAAGAGGAAGACATGTTAACGTATTACTCAAAACCTTTTCAGATACTAAAGTATGGTTTAAGCACTCTTTTTATCCAAATGCAACCAGTACGTAGAAGTTTCCTTAATTCTTTTTGGCTGATAGTGTTTTGTGGACGATCTGAGATTGCATTTGTATTAATGAGGCCATGCAGCTAGTCTGTAAAGCATATAGCTGCAACACTTATCCATTTACGTGGCATTTACTCATTTTTAATTGTGGCAAAACTTTATCTCCTTTCCCTTTGCCAATCTGCTAATAATTAGCAGACAAATAAAAGTAAAATATTTAAATAAGTAATTTCCAACTTGTGATGAATGGTATCACTGTTCAACAATTGCAATGAGTAGCCGGATGAGTTGGATTAACTTTTCATTCCTAGAATGGTTCTTACTTTCAACTGTTTCCTATCCTCCTCCTCCTTTCTTGCTCTGTATTTCCTTATTTCCTCGACTTTCTGTATACCTTGCAGAAGCACCAAGAATTACAGTGCTATAAAGAGACTGCACATCCTGATTACTAATCATGTCATTGTCATCGGAACATATCTTCAACAATGCCGCTCCGTAATTATCTGGTAGAGGCAGAGGACACTGCCCAGGGAATCACAAGTTTGTGTAAACACATCCATCAATGTATGCTTGGTAAATAATGGCCAACCAACCAGATTATGTAAAGAATATATAGGTTTGCAGGGATGAAATTTATTTCAGTTGTCACACACTGTAGCTTCTTCGAGGTCAGAATGCACTGATTTTTGCTTCTGTTCATTATATTTTCTTAGTTCTAAGCATTTTGTTTTTGTTTTGTAACATTCTGCTAATGGAAGAGGGTTTATATCTTCGTTGGTATTGTTGTACTGAACATTGTTCTGATAGTAGGTTTCAAAGGACATTTACTGCATTAATCTTTCCCAGTTCAAAAAAAAAAAAAAAAGGGAAAAATTAATTTCTTTTCTTTTCTGCAAACAGGATCATTCCCGTGTGTTTAAAATGTACTAAGTAGGATTTTGCAGTCCATTCTTTTAATCATAGCTCACATAAAGAAAAACCTGCTTATGTAAACCCACTTGATATCATAAGTCATTTTCACTGACAACCATAATCTCTCTTTTCTCATTAGTTCTCTTAAACAGTTTATGTGAGCAGATCTGTTCTGCATACTGAGGTTAGCTGCAGGTTAGATACAAATGTGTGTAAGAACCCCAATGTTGTTTAGCAATGGTAGTTGGACATATTACGATTTTGCTTTCTTTTTAATTAAAAGATATTTTGAGCCTGTGGGTGTACAGTCAAGAAAGAGAAGGCTGCAAAATTATTTTAGTACTTGGAATTGTTTTCTCCACTGTGAGATTCGGGCACACCCATTTTGGAAAATGGGGTATCTGAGAATTCTAACCGTATTTCATTGTTTCTTTTCTCCCTGCTATAAATTTGCACTCCGGTTATTGCTATTTATAGCACATCTTTCAACAAGGTGCATAACAAGTAACCAATTCAAGGATAATAGCATCCAAATATCAGGCAACTCGTAAATATGGTTTATTTATATATTTATTTTCTGCAAAATACTGTAGAAGCAATGTTTCATGTTCAAAAAAAGAACATTGGTGCTCATTTGTACTGTATTTATGACACTCTCTTGATAAATAGGAAGGAAAACTTTCAGAATTCCTTGTACTTCAGTGTCAGGATTGACTGTAACAGATTCAGGGACAAGAAGTCTTTCATCTACTCGTCCCTTGACTGTTATAAAAATGAGGAATTGAGAATAAACTTCATGCAGGAATGATGTAGTTCCTTTGTTTTCCCATGGATACATGATCTGCTGCTTTGGTGACGTGCCCCTTTTTTGCTTCTTATTTTTCCAGATCATGATCAGAGGTTGCTTCAAAGCCAGCATTAGTCCATTGGAATTTTAAGCCATTATCTTTCTTGTGATTCCTGTCTTGACACCGTTCAGTCAGAGATGTCGTGCCTGATCTGTGTGCAAACTTTATGAACGATGACATCTACGTCACTTTTAACAATCTAGGCTTTTGCTGACTCTGAGAAGATGAGACATGAACTCCCACTTGGCTTTGACATTTACATGAGCTTATCCAGGCTGTGATATCATTATGTTTCATATCTTTCCATCATATCCCACATCAGGGAGAGACTGAGACAGACCCTGATCTGTTCTCCTGAGATGATAATATACTGTATTATTGTGAGTTGAAGATAGATACATTTTCCTATTCCATTTTACATATCCTATTCACCTGGCAGCTTAGGCTTGCCCAGCGTCACTGGGAATCAGGTGGATATAAATTTAAATCATCACCATCATCATCATCATCATCATCATCATCATCATCCCATTCTAGGGTTTTCTTACAGTGCAAAATGGCTTTACTGCATGAACAAACTAAGAGGGCTGACTCATGACAGAGCAGAAATGCAGAAAAGATCCTTTCAGTTCAGAGCAAATGCTGGTTGCAAGGAAAGATCAGATGGTACATAATGAGCAGTGGTGATATAAAAAGGGTTGTGATTTTCATCTGTTCTTGATTGATTACATGTCATCAAGTTGTTGTTGACTCTTAGTGACTACATAGATAGATTTTCTCCATGTTGATCTGTCCCTAACCTGGTCCTTCAGGTGTTCCAACAGTGCACCCATCACCTCTCAAACTACTACCTATCTACCTTGCTGATGATTCAGGTGCTCAAGCACCCCTGAGACCTGGCAATCGCATCTTCTGATGGAAGATTCCCCAGATGTCCAGTCCCTGCATGGAAATCCTGAAATCTCTAGGATTAGGTTGCACCAGAGGCTTTGAGGATTTAAGCAGCTGCGAAGTTAATGGTTACAGCTATTAGCGTGTGTAAGGCAATTGATGCTAGAGGTGGGAGGCCAGATTAAAAGGATGGTATTACAAGCAAAATAACACAGGGTACTTGGAGAAGAACATGCCCAATATGAGGATGCCACCAGATGGATGATTTTAATTATTACCCATAAAAGTTAGGAAAGCTGTAGAGGGCGTAGGGAATGGTCTTGAAGGAGAGGACAAAGAGCTGCTACCGGGTCAATGGTCAGATAAGTAGGGTTTGAGCCCATTCCAAGAAACAAATTTGAGAAAATGTCTCAAACAGGCCCTTCCCTAGTTCACAGAAAGATAAAGGGAGGGGGGAAAGCACATTCAGACTTATAAGATTCTGTTACTGTAGCTGTTACAATAAAAATAGTCCTGATCTAGATGACATTGGTTTCTTAGTCTGGTCTACCTTATAGGGCTAACAATAGCTTCACACCTGCATCCATTCCTGACTCTTTGGATTGCTACAAATGTTCTTTTTTCTTTTCATTTATAGTCATGTTTTCACTGCTAGATCCAATCATTATGTTTAACACTAATCTGGCTGCTTGTTTTCCCTTAATCCTGGTTGAAAGTGGGGAAAAAAATATTTGCATATGCTGGCCAAGCTATAATGTGGTGGGTATACAGTAATTCCCTTTTTTTTAACCATAAAGAAGCTATGTGCTTGATCAGTTGCCACTTCAATCACCTAAGTCTGTGCTATTTATCTCTTTGATAATTTCTAGATAATTTTTGTTGCTCCTTTTTATTTGCCTCTTTGATTTTGCCTTCTGTTTATCACACTGAGTCACTGTCCTCTTCCATTTAGTCAACTTTTGCATTTTGGCAGGTAAAAAGTAATAACAGCAGCAGTAATAATGAGAAGATGTAGGGGGGAAAGCTTTAGTGATTCCCTTTTGTACACTTGTCAAGTCTGCATATTAATTAACTCCAGCGCATGTAGAAGGAATATCGAAGGAGAATCTACGGTTCATACGGCAGACATAACGATAACAATACCAAGATCACAATAAGCAACTCAATCATTCCCTTTTCCTTTCTGAATGTGGTTCCAAACTCATTCTTTGCATAGCAAATATTTGTTTGGCCCTTTCTGCAACACCTATTCTTGTGAAGCCACGTTTCCGTTTTATAGCTATTTTGAATCGAGAACAGCATGGAGCTAATTACCTAGGGCAATTGATCTGAGGTCTCCAAGGAACACAACAAAACATTAATTATTTCATTTGAGATTTACAGTCTCAGTGGCCCATGTTTATTGGTCAAATCCCATTTGTTTTGGGGAGAAAAGGAACAGGGAGGGCACCATTTGCTTTTCTGCTAGGTTTTCTTGAATATTAGAATAAAATCTTAAAAGACCTTATATTGGTGGTGGAAAAGGAGAAGATATAGGAAAGAAAAATGTATAACTCGTTAACAGTTAGTGGTAGCTTGTTTCACAGTTATTGTGACATATGCCTAAGTCACAGCAAATTATATAATGTATATACTCAGATCTATTGTGAGAATAGAAATTCTACTAAATATTGCTTACTTTATGATCCAGTTCCAGAAGGATTGGCTAGATGGGGATGTTCAGAAATATTTGGGAAGAAGGTAGAGGCCAACCATGTCCACATTACACCAAGAAAGCTGCATGCTTTTGTTACCAATAATAAGTCACCAATAATGAAGTTACCAATAATCAAGCTCAACTAGTCCTTCCACTTCTAGACCATAAATGACCCCATGTACCTTTCTGGAGTTGCGTGAGAAGATTTGTCCAGATGTTGCTTCTTCTGTGACTTCACTCTGTAGAGGTACTAGAACTCACTCCCTTCTTTCTAGTTCTTGAATTCAAAGCAATTCACAGCTGTCATTTGTCTTGCAACCCTTCCAACTGCAGTACAAAGCTGCTTCCTAACTCATGGAATATTAAGCATCACCACTTTTGGAAGAGAAGTCTTGATTTGCTTCAAAGTAATTTGGTTTATATACATTTCCCTTAGTGAATTCGTATCGGGAAGGGAAGGGAAGGGAAGGGAAGGGAAGGGAAGGGAAGACAAAGGCACAAATTGGGATATCCATTTTAAGTGGAAACCAAACACATTTAAAATCACTCAGCAATTTAATATTATTTTTAGAGAAAATAGTTAAGGCCATTCTTAGACGGTAACCCTGAACAGCAGAAGCCGGTAGAGGACAGGCTATTGCTGGTCAGATGAATTCAGTGTACAGAACCATGGAGTAAGGCAGGAACAAAAAGCTTGTTTACAGTATATTTGTAAAGTGGACCAGAGATTTGAAAGGGCAGATAGCACGGCCCTAATTTCAACTTTAAAATGTTGGAATACACTGCCGGATATTATGATGAAAATTCTGAAAGAGAGAGAGAGGATTCTTTATTAACAGAAGGTAATGAGATCTGTTCCTCCTTTATTATCATATGAGGAAAGACAGAAAGGACCTCAGGTTGAAGTGATGATCTTGTAGTTGTTAATTTCCCTGTGTTGCAGGTTCCCTTGATGGATGTTAAATTACATTAATTAACCTCGCATCCAAGATATCAGATGGTAACCTCTTGTGGGAAAATCATTCCTCAAAAGGGATTATTTTTACACTTCAGTTTGTTCTTGGATTTTGCCAGTATAAGCAAAAACCCTAGATTAGTATAGACTGTGCCATAATTGTTGGAGTGAGAAATAATGTTTTTATTCCTTTAAAATTTATGATAAGGTATCTTTTCCCAAAACTAGCATATAAATGTAAACACAGCATTCTAAAAACTATCATGTGTTTTTAGAAACTCCAGCCCTTTAGAGTCAGTTCTTCTGAAGTCATGATGCCCAAAGGAATAAATAACTTTTGAAAAGAATAGGGTATTCATGCTGAACCTCCAAATGATAAATGTATACCTACAATGTTCCAGCACAGCAAATTAGTTCTTCTGCTTCTCTTGCTACTGTTAAAATGACAGAAAATAACAACAACAGCAACAACAACAACAATTACCCACCTTTAACACCATCAAACAACATCTGCCTATCCCAGGTCCTTGGGAAGGACTTGATAGGTGGATAAAATGCCAAATCCAGTCTGAGCATCTGGCTGACTGTGCGACCAACCATAATAATAATAACTGAGGATGGATGGATAGATAGATAGATAGATAGATAGATAGATAGATAGATAGATAGATGGATGGATGGATGGATGGATGGATAGAGAGATAGAGAGATAGAGAGATAGAGAGATAGAGATAGAGATAGAGATAGAGATAGAGATAGAGATAGAGATAGAGATAGAGATGAAACAATAACAGCAACAACAACATTCAATAACACTGAGTTTGGACTTTAAGATCTTCTTCACTCTCATGATGTATTCACTACTAACCCTCTTCTTGACTTCGGTGTGCTTGATGTTGTCAGCATGAAGAATGCCCAGGTATTTGGAGTGATCTTCTTCATCCAGACTCTTGATGTTATTTCCATACTCCATTGTTATTTCCATCTTGATTCCTTCAGTTTTCACTATTTTCCCCTATGGAAAGGTAAGGTCCTTCACTATGGTAAGGGTGTCACATTTGTCCAATCCAAAGATATTGCAGTGGAGTTTAGACTGGACAAATGTGCCTCCCTTACCATCAACAGGGGAAATACACACACGTACACGTACACGTACACACGCATGCCAAATTAGAAAGATAAAGCAACCTATTTGAGAGAAAATGCAATAGTCATTTAAAAAGAAAAGTTTGCATTACTTTAAATAAATCTTTGATTCTGAAACTACACACACACACACACACACACACACACGTAAAAGAAATTGGCTATGAATCAGAATATGTTGGTCCTTCTCTTTGTCAAAGATTTTAAATTGTTACTTTAAATAACTGTCTGGTTCTGTACTGGGCCCTCCAACAGTCACCCTGAAAAGATATAAAATAGTATATTAGACTGCGTGGTGTAGTTGGAAGAAGAATGAAGTGGTTTAGCCTTAAGCCCAACCTCAGCCATGTAAACACACTCACAACAATTGCCTAATCACTGATTCTCAGCTGAACTACCTCACTGAATCATAGCTGAATAGAGATCCACCCATCTCATAGAGTCCCTGCAGAAATAGATCTAGCAGAGAATGATATAAGAAATAAAATATGGAAATTTCAGGGTGGCTAAACTGGAAAGTGGTCATGTTCTTACACAGAGACAACCCCCCCTCCCCCCGAATGTTCATTTGCATCAATATTTACTGAAGAAAATATAAATGCACAATGAAATTTGCAATGCTTTTAGGAGATCTGTGTCCAGTTGAAAGACTTAAATTCTGCCTACAGGTTAGAAGAAAAGAGATCTTAATAAAATCATGTTGACATCACTATTCCCTCCCTCTTATTCACAAGACAATAAAGGCAGGCCAATCTTGAGTTTATTCCTCAGCCCCTGCTCTCTGTGAGGATCAAGCTGAAGTTTTTCTAGAAGCTGCCAAATATTTTCCTCAAGTCTATCTCCATACTCCCCCTATCTTAGGAGACCAGGTGATCCCTAGCATGAGGACCACGAGCAAGAAGGTGTGGATTCCTGATCTTGTTTATTTAGCTTCAGCAGTGCAGTGGCATCATTATTCCAGAGCATTCACTGTGCCCTCCCAGTTGACTGTGGCAACTGCCTTGTATCTCCCACACAATGTTAAAAGTGTCGTGAGATTTACAAATACTTTGATATACAGCCCCAAAGGAACTAGAAACCCATAGGTGTTTCCTTTTTCAAAAGCATAGGCACCTTTTGATGCCCTATACTGCATTTAATGTTTTTGGGGTGAGGGTGGGGAGAACAGCTGCAGTAGGAATGCACAGAGTGAAGAAGGCTGTGTATTTTACATACAGATAGGGCTAAGGCTTCCTGGTCATTCTGTAGTTTCATTGTGGGTCAAAGAACAATGGAATAAGAAAGGAGGCTTTTGTGCCTGTGAGGCCACATAGTTCCCACCTTGCTTTGAAGTTAATACTCTAATTGAGAACACTTAGGTTTTGTGACCACATGATGTAAGAGTTGAATCAAAACTGAACAAGAACATTCCTATCTCTCATTCGAGCAAAAGTTCTGAGTTCTTTCCAAGTGTCTGAGTAGGATAGTGCCAGGGGAAGCACATTCAGATATTTTGAGACAGTTTCTTCTTCCACAATATTTAATTTATTAGGACAGGGATTGGGGAAACAGGGAAGTAGGAAGAGAAAAAAAATGCTTAAGTTTACATTACATCCTGACTAAACTAGATCCTAGAAAACCAGTGTGGTGCAGTGGTTAAGGCATCAGGCTACAAACCAGAAGACCGTGAGTTCTAGTCTTGCCTTAGACACAAAGCCAGCTGGTAACCTTGGGCCGGTCACTCTCTCTCAGCCCTAGGAAGAAGGCAAGAAAACTGCAGGGACCTGTCCAGGCAGTTGCCAGGAGTTAAGACAGACTTGAAAGCATAAAAACAAACAAACAACCCTTAGGTCCTGCATTAAATATTAAACTGAACTTCTAATGACTACATAGATACAACCATACAGCTTTCTTGGTGATAATATAGAAGTGGCTTGTCACTGTCAATGCCTTCTTTTTCAACTTTGCTTACTCCCCTGCCATTTCCTCTTGGTCTTCCAGCTAAATATTAACCAGGTCATACCTTGTTTAGTTTCTGACCACAGACAAGGCTTGCCGGGAGCTGCCACTTGACTGCTGTCAAAACAGCAATGATGCATCAAATTAATTGATAACCTCTAGTACAACTTATTTCATGAAAAAGTGGCATTTTATACTGTCTCGACATGTAATTAGTTGTGTAATCTGGGTATGGAAAGCCACCAAACAACAACAACTTGTCCATTCCTAGCTATCTGCAACTTACCAAGCTAGGGAATGAAAAAGAAACATATAATTCAACATGAATTTATGGAAGCTTGACTCCAACACCAGTATTACTTGGGGGAAAAAAAGTCACATTACCTGAGACATTTCATGGGTCCTCTCTTGACCCAGCTCAGCAGGACAAATTCCTCACTCCCTTATAGCAACGTGTAATAATGTCAAACTTTCTCTATTAAGGATACTGTTGCCTTGCACATTTGTCTATCAAGTGAATTTCAACTTCAGAATCTATGAGTGTGGCAAAGGCTCCTGGAATGACTACTGAGATATATCCATTTAGCTGTTATTCCTTTAAAAGGGATAGGACCTAGAATTTATCATTCACTATTTTTCACAGGAGGGAAAGCTGAGCCATCATGGGCAAGGATCTCTTTGGGGTGAGTTTGTTCATCCTCTTGGAGTAACAAAAGAAATTTCTGGAAATTACAGCGTTTTTGGAACTCAGGTTGGAAATTCCAATGATACAACAGTATTAACTGTGAGTATTTGTTAAGGGAGAAATTTAATAGTTAGAATGCAGGTTCTGGATGCAATGAAAAGGGAAAGACAAGCTGAGCTGAGCTGAGTATTATTCCTAACCCATAACTCAGCATGTCATCATTGTTGTTGCTGTTGCTGATGTTGTAATTACATTAAGAATGTATTTGGTTAAAAGGTTTAAAGAACCGAATAAATAGCTGTGTAAAAAAAAAAAAGGTGGAAAAAGACAGCAGATAAAGAATGAAATATTCATAAATATACAGAGGATGAACAAGTATCGTAACATTTCAAATTTGTTATTTCATTATTTATTTCCCATTTAAAGATATGGAATGCTTCATGAATTTGTGCAGCATTCTGGTGCAGAGACCATGCTAATCTTCTCTATATTGTTACATTTTAGTATATATGCTGCCAAAGCAAGCACAAAATGATTGTTATTTTGATGACCTGTTAACATCCTCTGGTGACTTACAAAGTGAAAAGACTATCACATTAATACCATCTCACATCATCAGAAACACATTTGATAATGAGAATTTACATGTTCACCAGTATATATGAGGGCAGAAAAGCACCATCTATTTTTTTTTAATTTTTTTAATTTATTTTATTTTAGAAGCAACCTTTTAATTCAATTTAATTAGATATCTCTTCCAAGTGAACATTAAAAAGTGAGCAATTCCTTGCCTGTTCTTGCTGGAAGCATTCCTCTTCAACAATTAAAGAAGATGTGAGGTTGTGTCTCTATGGGTGTGTGTGAAGCAGATTTTCAGATCTGAGCAAGTAGAAAAGGCCTGTTTTCATTTTGAGAAAGAGGTACAGGGAAGGGTATGAAGGGTAAGGAAAGAATGAAAATAGGAAAACGCAAACATAACTAGTTTGCCAGCTAGCCAAATTTTAGAGGATTATGTTCTTAACCTTGACATTCAAAGGAGACATCCTGTGATGCTGTAAACGTTCAACAGGATTAATCAGAGAGACTGCAGAGACTATAAATGCAATCCAACCTTTCTTCAATCTGCTCATTTTTCAGGGAGCTGTGAAGAACTTTTACAGTGATTTGGAGCTTAGCTCTCTTCAGACACATGCACACACAGGTGTAATGATGTTTAGTATAAAAATAAATAATACCCCCCACCCCAAAAAATGCAACTAGGTTATCTTTTGCACAATAGAAAGAGAAAATCTGTAGACTCCAGTCTGAAAGCTGAAGGGTCCAAGAGAGAAATACAGGCTGGTTGCTTGGTGGGTGGGTTGGTTTCAAAGCTATCTGTTTGTACACTGATAGCTGAAGTGTTTGACCAGGAGAGTAGGATCATATCAGACTTCAGTTAAGAAGGAGTAGTCTCCATATTAAAACAAAACCCCAGAGTGATATAAATTTATATATAATATAAATATAAATAAATATAATAGAAATAAAAATGTCAGACAAACACCTTCCACGCTGACCTTCTTCCTGATAAGCTAAGTATCATTTCCCTCAATAAATAAATGAACAAATATAATGTTTTTGACTTATTTGTTTAATTGGGGTCTCTTTATCTAGTTTTAGGACTTGGGTGGAGAACAGATCAAGTTGTAGGTCATATTCATGCAGCAATACTGAAAATTCAAAAGGATTCATAAACTTTTAAGCACCACCATAAGTGCTTTGTAAACATGATGGACCTTGATTGCCCATTCAAGGCCAAACACCATTTCAGAACCCAGAATTACATTGCATTAATGTAGAGCATAGCTCAACTCCTTGTTACTGGTTTGAAAATCCTGTACTACAATATGAAGACTTTATTATAAAAAGGATATACAGTATACCTAGCTCAAAGTGATTAAAAAAACCCTAATGTTTTATTTATTAAGCAGATCTTTCTGTGTTTATCATTTAATTGTAAGCTTTGAATTTAAGTTTGTTAATGTAGCATAGTTAGACACCTATTATCCACCATTAGTTGGACATTATCTATTATTCACCGTTAGGTTATGAGATAGTTAAGCTTCAATGGCATTGACCTGGAAGTAGTATCTGATATTTAATAATAACCTTCTGTCCTTCTCTGTCCTTTCTGAAAATAATTGGAAGACATGAATTTTTAAGAGGTCCAATAGTTGTTCAACTAATGATCCAACTGCATCAATGTATGTTGACTGCTAACCTTGTCTTTTCTTCCTGAAGTCAGGGAAGTGGTCATTCCACTGAACTTTCATTCTGAAGTATTAGAGAGCACCAATTTTATTATGGAGAATGTTCACTTAATTGAAGAAGCAGAATAGCCCTGGAAAGTACAGTAGAGCAATAATTATTATCAACAATATGTTGAAATCTAGATTTGACAAGCTTAGAAAATTATTGGTATATAAATTTCTTTGTGATCTGCCTGTCATTGGTTTTGGTAAGCAATGTAGCATTCTTCCATGTCTGATTTCCATAATTTGTTCAGGGAAGTGCTGTTTAGGTGATTTACAACTGTCCTTTTACAGGCTGGAGGATAACAGAGTCAGGGACATATGTGGGTTATCTCTCTGTGTAAAAAGGGAAGTCTAATGCCATTGTGTGATTGTGCTTTTTCCTTTCCACAAGGTTACATTTAGCGCCTATACAAGTTGTGTGCATTTCTAACCTATACATTTGTAGGGGGCTAAAAGTGGGTATGTGTTCATGTAGTGTTGAATGTGGAAGCAGAACCAACCAGAGGAAAAGGAACCGCATAGAACAGAAGGCATTCACTTCTAGTTGGAACCGATAGATCCATATGTTTTCATCTTTGCTGGCTTATATTCTGAATCCAAACTTTGCATACTCAGATTTGATAGTTAAAACCAGCTTTTAGATACCTGAGGTGGAGATAATGCAGAAAGTGCAGACCTGCTCGCATTTTACCTTCTTTGCACATGAAGACAATGGGTTCACCTTTGTACATTTGGTGAAGATGAACTTAGAAGCTGCTCAGAAGCATTCCTGGAGAGCAAAGGGAAAAAAAGGCAGTAATGGCCCATTGGCACCTGCGCTTAATTACTTGGTTATGTATCATCAATTCATGAAGATGCAAGTACAAAGCCGTTCAGGCTTACACGAGCAGTGGCAGAAGGGGAATGCTCGTTTAGTTGCAGGTTCTTTCAGGAGTGAAGAATAGGCAGTGACATCTGTATTTTCCACTCACACTGCACTTCAGAAGATGCTTATTGAAATGTTGTGCTTGAAGGGGATTTTCAGCCATATTTCATTTCCTTCATGATCTGATCCTCCTTGAAAAAGGATGTGGGGGGAAACTCTCCAGAGCATGTCCCTGGAGATAGCGGAGTGTTTGGCTAACATTGGTTGTGTTTTTAATGAGACGACAGTGGCAAGATATCTCTAGATATTTGCAGAGAAACGGCAGTTGTAGAAATTATTATGCCAGTGCTAAGCACATAGGGCAGCCTTTGAAGACTAAATTAATATGGTGGCAGTCTATTCCTTGTCTACTTTGTTTCATTCTGGGTAATTGTTATATGGGAAAGAGGCAGATATCAAGGCTAGAGGAATCTGTACAAGTGTGTGTGTTGCTTCCCTGTTTCACAGTAATTAGGAAACACATATTTACAGCAGGATGGATATATTTCCCTTTATCTAACAGGAAGTTAACTAAGTTAGATTTCATGAATCTTTTTTATTATTTTATATATGACAACTCTATTTTAAGGACAGTGTTGGCTCATAATAATGAGATCTGCAGGTTTCTTCAGAACAGGTCTGTGAAAAATGGAGAAGAAAGCAAAACTATGCAGTTGCACACATGTCGAGACAGCTGAGAGTGGCTTCTGCAACACCTGGGCAAGGCTCACAAAAGACATAGCTGCTTTAATGATCCAAAAGAACAATCTTGTTCATGCTCCTGTGCAGTGTGGTACACCTCGGTGAAAGGGTTTGCAGTTGTACTGATTGTATATAAAGTTCAATCAGATGTAGGTGATTTCATCACCTGCCAGGGCAGAAGGATTAAAATATGTTCATGAGGAATGAAAACTGCCTCCAAAGGCAGAAACAGCCTCCTTTAACCTTCCAACATGATGCCATTGAGAAATGTGCAAGTGTGATCTTCAGATTGGAAGATAGTGTTTAAATCAAGTTAGGTATCTTTGGCCAAGAATGAGCAATAGGCAGAGAAATCAGCACTAAGGATACATCTCTGTATGATTTGCAGATCAACAAGGCTTTAAACAGCAATGTTTAACATTGGTTGTTCTTTCATTTTTATAGGGATTGCAGCAAAAGAGCCGCTACTATTCAGGAGTGTTGCAAATAGTTTCACCTGATCTCTTGATCCCATATTGTGTCAGGGAGGATCTACCTGGCATGGTTCCCCCAAGATTTGCCTTCAGGTTAGAAGGGCGGGGCTCTATATGTCCCCATCAGCTGCCTCATCTTCCATAGAATTCAAAATACTGTGGGAAAGCGTATCCAGTATTTCTCTCTCTGTTGGCAGTTTTATTCTCTAGTATGTTATTATGGTGAGCTTGTTTGGTCTAGTGGTTAAGGCAGCAGGCTAGAAACTGGGAGACTGTGAGTTCAAGTCCCGCCTTAAGCACAAAGCTAGCTGGGTGATCTTGAGCCAGTCATTCCCTCTCAGCCCTAAGAAGAAGAAAATGGCAAACCACTTCTGAAAAACCTTGCCAAGAAAACTGCAGGGACTTGTCCAGCAGTCACCAGGAGTCAAAAAGTGACTCAAAGGTACAAAACAACCGAACAAAAAGGATTATTATGTGGAAGGGCTCACTCTTAAAGAAAAAAAAAAAAATCCCCAAATTAAACAGACAAATTAAAAAGTATTTCAGATCAAAATAATTCTATGCAGGCCTTGAGCAATAACATGCTTAAAACCAGAAAGGTCATCTTGTGATGTTTCTGAGAGCTAGCTCACAGAAGTTTATGCCACAATAAATCCATCCACCTTTAAAGTGCCACAAGGTTTTCCTTGTAGTACAGTGTAGCTACTTGGTTGCAGGTCAGTTTTTATGGAACATCTTTGACATGCTTAATACATGAAGATTTCAGAGTCATCCAGCCACACTCTCCCATGACCTTTAAAGGCAGAAAGCCTTTATATATTCAGGGAGGCTTTTTTTCCTGCAAACATCTGGGCTATATGAGAGATTGCATGCAGGAAGCTGATGTCAGTTGAATAACTTTAGTGGAAGTCTGGTTCAGCAGAATTTAACCAGCTCACTCCCGCGACGAGTATTCTGCACAGAATCATGTCTGAACTTGGCTGCAGAATTTTAACGTTTGAGCACAGAGAATTGCCACCTTGCTTGGCACCATCCTTAATCATGTGAAACTCTTCCCTGCCCCTTTATAACACCAGCCTGCATTGCTGTGCTACCACAATGATCACAACAGGCAACATATGATAAAAGAAATTCTCATTTCCGTGGGGGATGTTGATTTATGTATTTGTTTATTACCCTTTGATTTAGTCTTGATTCCTGGTGACTACATAAAAGGTCCCTGCAGTTTTCTTGGCAACATTTTGCAAAGTGGTTTGCCACTGCCTTCTTCCTAGGGTTGAGAGTGTGTGACTGGCCCAAAGGCACCAGTTAACTTCCATGCCTATGACAGAACTCAAGTCTCCCTGTTCTGTTCCTTAACCACTAGACCAAACTGACTGGATTATCTCTATTTATTTGATTCAGTGTTCCAAAATATTCAGAATTTACTTCTCTGCAAGTTTGGAGGGGGTAATATCTAAGAAAATGTATGGCCCAAGTCAGCCAACAAATGCAAGGCTTAGAAACAAATTTATCTAGTGGGATTGTAAAGAAGTCATCTGTTTTGCTCTGAAAGGTCTGCAGGAAAATTTTACTTAATACATTGCTCTTAAATTAATGTATCCATGAGTTGCTTTGCTTAACTACTTGTCTCAATTAGACAGATGAGGTAGCAAAGCAGCCTTGCTGTAAATCTTCATAAGCATATCACCGTGAAACTGCCTAATTGAATGTGCATCACATATGGACAGAAATAAATTCTTTATCTGTCCACCTATTAGATCTCTGGATGGTTTGCAATACATGAGCTTTCTCAATGCCTTCTCACTCTCAGTAGTTTGCCAGCAGAAAATGAACCGTGTAACAAGTATGAAAAGATGCTGTTAAAATGAAGAATGCTTGCAGGCTAATGCAGAGTGGACTTTTTTTAAAAGGACTGTGAATTCAGGTTAAAAAGAACCTGTTTGGCTGACTCCCCCCTCCCCCGCCCCCCATCGTAGTCTTTGGTATCTGATGTAGAAAGATGGTATATTTTAGCTTTCTAGTTAAAAAAAAAAATCATGTGTAGGTTGCATGAGTGAATGATCCAATCCAGATATAATTTTCCAATTTTTTTATCAGTTTGGACATTCCACTGCTGTCTCAGTTTGCATATGTAGTCACATCTCTCCTTTTTTCTGCATTTGACTGAGGACTGCAGCTGCCTGCATGATCTTGCATAAATGTGGTAATGTGACATACAACAGAGTTAGAAGCAATCTTAGATTTATAATGGTTCTTTCCTTCTGCAAGAGGCCATTTGATGTTGTCAAAAAGCAAATGTGAATTGAGACCTCCCCCACTTTCCCCAGACCTGAAATCTAAGTGGATAGATTTCCTGGCTGAATTATAGAAGTTAGAACGTGCCTGACCAATTCTGAAAGGAAATAAGTGTGAGTCCCAAAATACAAAGTTAAGACTTTGTTCGGGCCCATTCTAGAAAACGATGGGCAGATGACAATGAAAACAACTGTGAAATGTTTGAGGGTTATCCACAGCCACTATTTAATATGGCCAAAGAAACAAGCCAATTTGAAACTGAAAAGCAACTTTAGAGTCCCTGGGATTCTCTGAGCTTGGTTGTTTTCTTGCAGACATTTCATCACCTGGCCAGGTAACATCTTCAGTGCTAGAAGGGAGTGGGGTTCACTCTCTGTTTATATACAGCAGTTTGCCTTGCCAGTGTTGGAGGGTTCCGCCCCCCAGTAGTTCCTAGATTAGCCTGTTGTTTACTGCTTGATTGTTTGTCTGGTGTTAATACTTGCTTATCTGGGTGTTGATTGAAAAGCAACTTGCTTGTTCACACTCTAGATGGTTACCATTGAATCTTTAACAGTTTTGGACCCTGAATTACATTCAGGAAGGGTTGGAAACTTATGGGTTCCCAGATATTGTTGAAGTATGATTCCCAACCAAATCCACCAGCAGGTAGTTCAGTAGTATTTGGAGTGTCACAAGTTACCTCTGGGGTATACATATAAAGATCTGTCATAACATTTCTGAATTCAAGTTCATTCATGATTACTCCTTTACCCTAAGCAATTCACATGTGAGACTTATTCTATGACTTATTCTATCTGCCAGTTTCATATTGATCTTCCCTTCTGCAATATTATTGAGTCCTCCTTCCAAGCTTCAGGGGCAAGCCAAGTTCTCATTATTTGGGGATTAATGTGTAGTAAGGTGTTTGGGCAGCTAATCCTTCTAAGAAAGAACAGAGGTTAGGCAAAGTGACGTATTTCCCCGTGCATAGAAAAGTTGGTGGCCACACATTTCTTTTCCTGTTAAGCAGAAATCCCTTAATTAGTATTTAAGGTTTCTTTGCATCATTTTCATTTTGGGTTGTCAAAATAGTGAAAAAAATGTGTCTAATCAAAATGCAGCTTTTCTCCATGCAGCAACAGCATAGAATGCACTTGTCCTTAATTTCTGAGCAAGTGAAAAATTGGTGTGTAACTGGTAAAGGGAAAAAATTGCTAACTTGATTACCACATAAGAATTAGTTCTTCCTGGAGCTTTTTCATTAGTAACATTAATTTCTTTTCCTACACTTGTGCAGGCAGTAATAAACCTAGGTCATCATATACCACTGCAAATGGTTGTAGTTGGGCATCTGAAAGGCACATACTTTGATTTTCACCCCATTGTTTTTTTCACTTACAATCAGGAGGCACTAAAAGTAATGCATTAGCCCAGATTGAAGCAAATATTAAGTCAATTATACTCCTGCAAGATTTATAAGAGCTAAAGTGAGTACAAATTTGACATGTCAAAGAAATTTTACATGCATTAATCGCTAAGTAAAATCCATCATACGTATTTAATTATGGACTGAGTTTTGAAGTGTCCCATTTCCAGCTGCACAGAAGAAGAGTTTTCTTAAGTGTGTACGCATTCTTGTGAATTATACATATAAAAGACTCTGTGTTTTCAAAATCTGAAATGTCTCAGAACAGTTTATATGTGTGCACAGCCTCATCCCTGAGAATATTCTTTCAATATGTATGTTGCCAAAGAATATGAGAAACTAGTGTTAGCTAAACAGTATTCTTCACAAAAATGTTGACATTTAAATAAGAATGTGGAATAAATAATATATGTTCTTTTTGTAATTATTCTGACATTTCTACTGTTATATGGTTTGGTAGTATCTGAAATGGACCAAATTTGATATTTGTAGTTTTGTGTAGGCATATTATTATTTCATTTTGAATTTAATAAAGCCAAAATTTTAAGTGAATAGAGTGCATTAATTATAGCCATAGGAAAAATCAGAATTCTACATGTCTCTGTGTGCAAAAGAGAGAATAATGGAGAAATATTAGAAAATAAAAAATAGAAGTTCTCAAAAAATGTTAATATAGGGTTATGAAATCAACTTTTCTTTTTGTGGGGTCGAGGGGAACACTGACAAGTAAACATAATAGAAAGCTTTTTACAGTCTGTTACTCTAACCCAGCATATCTGTCAAACTTTCTCAATGGATTTCAGATGTAGGATGTAGGATGACCATAAAATGGGTGGCGGGGGGCTGTTAGACTCATAAATTCCTTGTTTGTTTCTTGATGGCAACCTTTGGAAACTGACAGAAAAGTTGTTAAAGAAACATTGCACAGATATTCCAGATACTTGGGTGTGATTTTAACTAGTGCTATTCTACATCAGGAATGTATGCATTCATAAAGATGGTTGACGTAAGAACATTTTATGATTTAGGAGAAAATGTGGTCCTATCTGAGGTTATCTGGCCACAAGTATTTATCAAATGAGAGATAGGAACTATTAAGTAAATATTAGATTAGGAAGGGTCTAAAAGATGTAATGCTGAAGCCACCTTGGCTCCTCAAAATGGAAAGTTATGTTGCAGCTGATTCTGATGAAGTTCAAACAGAGCTGTCAAACAATAATGTTACAAACCTTGATGGAGAAGTGCATCAGTAATTCATGAATTACTGTGTGAACAGGGTGCCATACTAAATAAACTTTGTAATCATTTAAAACTCCTTTTGCCTCTTTTAACTAGTCCTACATCTGTAATTTAATTTAAAAAATGCATCCTTTGCCTCAGAGAATGACTTAGAGGTTCCAAGGTTCCCAGAAAGAAGTTTCAAGGGATGTTTGATAGTGTTCTTCAAAAGTTCTACTGTATACCCAACAAAAGGTAATTAATAGCTTAGCTAAAACAGAGTCACGTTACAGTTTCTTTTAATACAGAAAAGTTGTGTTTGTGTGTATGTGTGTGCAAAGTGTGAGTACGATACCAAACACACATATGCACATATATAGTTGCACAAAGATATGATTCCCAAGGAATTTTTTTTCCAAGGGAAGCAATTTGTGCTTCTAAAAAAAAAAAAATTGCTTGAGACAGCTATTCTACTGAAAAAAATCCAAACAGAACTAAAAGATTTATGTGATGGATATGTAATATGTTTCTATAAGAGAAGAGTTTCCAAAGTAGTTTTTATAAAGAAACATCCAATTTTTTTCCCCTTTATGAAAAGTTTCTTCAAAATGTGAAAGATGTCTATCGCACATCTATCTTTTTTTCTTTTCTTTTTTTCATTTTCTGATGAAGAAGGTTTATCTGAGTAAGATGTCATCTTCCTTTCGTGACCATCACTTCCATAGCTTTGTAGTAACACACATGTTTTGAAAGTAGGATCCTGTGCCTCTGTGAACAGAGGCAGCCAGGACAAATCCCAGCAATGTCAAAATGATGTTGTGGACATCATAACTAATTTGCACATACTTGCACCATTCTGCATCATGACGCAGGATGACATGTATGCAGTATTGTGTGATGATGTCATGACACAGGTGGCATCACTCCCCCATCTCCCTCAGTCCCACAGTAGATATCCATGCAGATGAACTGTCCTTCAGGGCCCAGATGCTTGAGATGAAACATTCCAAATTTGTCAGGGTTTTAGTTTTAGCATTTTCAACTTTTCACAATTCATTATTGAAACTTGATTTGAAGGACACTTAAATAATCCTCCTATTCAAATCCTTTTTCAACATCCTTGGCTCCAGGGGTTGATGTTTCAGTCTGGAAAAGCACACACATAATTTTGGTATGTGTGTGTTTCCTCCTCTTGCTTGGAGAAAATTTTGCTGAATTACTAACTGGTCTATTTTGTTCTTTGTGAATAACCATCAGACAACTACTGCACAGAGTTTTTCTCGCTATACCAAAGGACAAATGAATCAGTATTAAATTACCATAGCCTATGAGACTTTTTCTCCTATTTGATCATTTTTAATCGTACTACTATTTTTTCAGATGAAAAATATGCTATTCCTCCATAAAAATATAAAGCTGGTCAAAAGGGAGCTGGCCTTTTCCTTCAGATGGAGAATAATGAAATAATCCAATAGAATGTGCATGTTTTTAAATGATTTTTTGGGGAAAAAAAGTTCTTTCAATCACATATGAGTTCAGTCCCTCCCTGTTTTCCTTTAAAGCAATTTTTTCCCCCAGAATTCCACATGAGCCTAGAAAACTGGTGCCATTGCTTTAAGAGTTTACTTTACTTCCACAAATGGCTTCCTTGAAGCAGGAGTTATCATAGTTTAAGGCTCTTGTTGAAGCCTGAAAAACAAAGGGCTGTTTTTATGAACAAAAAACAGAACGTGGAAGTGAAATGTTTCCACAAATGTTTCTGAAGCATTGTCGAAGTGGGCACAACCCTACTATGTTATTTCTGGTTGGGGCTACTTGAGCATGAAAATGTGCTTTAAGCACAGGGGAAAACAGAAGTACAAAAGAAGATATAGAACTTAGGTTTCAGTAGGACTCTGCTTTGATGTATTTCTACCACAAATATCTGATCAGGAATATTCAGCCCAATCCAAATAAAAGTTAATTGAATAAATAGCCATTTTAAGACTATTTTATTTACTATGATTTATTATGTACCCTAATCTGTGATTAATCTGATTGGTGTTCATAATGCTGAACTTTGAGTTTTTTGAAGCATGAGGTGGTCTACATGTATTAGTAGTACTAACAATAGTAATAGTAGTGTATCAGACAGGAAACCCTATTAGGAGCTTCCAGATTGAGATCATTCTCTTAGATGCTCTTTGAACAGTAAAGCAGACTGATTGATTAGGGTCAGCTCAAATAAGAACAACAAGGACAGATAAGAAGTTACAGAGAAATAGAGAAAAGAACTTAATAGAATTCAATTTGTTAGAGAGGGAAGCTGGTGTTGAGAGAGGGGATAAAGCGTCTTAATGTGCTATTCTAAAATAATTGTTTCATTGTGACGATGTAGCTGACAAATATCAACAGCAGGTTGTTAGAGGGTGACTGTATGATCATATTTGATTTAATACATCCAGATTACACATTTAGAAACCCAATAAAACTGATTGTACTTGAAAACCATGTTTAAAGTGTTTGTATTTTAGGCTAATCTCTCTCTCTTTTTTTTTCCTTTGAGGATATTTTGACACGAACATAATGATCTTATTGCAAATCCTGATACGGTGTTAAAATGAGAGGAATTTGGAACATAGTCTCCAGAAATTATTATCCCTGTGAAAGATTTTAATCTAATTAAGGAGAAGAATGCTTAGTTAGCAACCAAGAAGTGGGGGGGGGGGGGATTCATCCCCATGATGCCTTGTTCCACTAACAAATGATGTATCTGTATTTGACCAGAAAAAAAAAATGTAGATCCCGGAAAAAGATTGAAACTTATGTGGATGAACTCATTGTGAAAGATAATTATTCATCCACCTATCCATCCATATGTCAGTCTATCTATTCATCCATGCACTCATCCCTTAGCAAACTATTAGTGTGTATACACCAAAGGAAGATGATTTTGAATTTAGATGATTCCTTTATAGACTACTTGAAGGAGGTCTCTAAAGTGATGGGGAAGCACCACTACACAAAAGGAAAGGGTTTAAGGAAAAAAAGAAAATACATGAATATTAACTAATTTAATAACCCATGAAATATAATCAATTGCCCATAAAAAAATGGTTGTGCATTTGAGAAATTAATTGATCTTCCATTTACATATACACATATGAAACATTCTCTTCCAGACAATGTTCTCTTGCACCTATGTAGACTCAAATATGCACATTCAGATGTATGGAAAATGTAATTGATCTGATGCAGAACTGTTTAAGTTGAAGCTACTGGGTGTGATGTATTTTAGAACAACAACAAAAATGAACAACTATTATAATATCACAAATAAATTAAAGAACAAGTGGACACCTTCTCATAGAGAAACAGGCTATGGAAATCTCAGCCCAGCAAGCACATATTTTAGCTTGTGTAACCTGGAATAAGCCCCATTGAGTTTAAATGGCTGTTAATCCTGGGCAATGTATGCCTACATGATTGTGCTGAAATTAGATCTCTCTAGCCCGTTGCACTCCTTATAAGAAGGGTAGAAACTGAAAAGCGATCCTTGGGTTATTGAAGTTGAGTTTCTTCCTTCTGTTTGCAACAATGAAAGAAGTTGATAGTAATTTTGGGTTATGCTACACAAAGCTGTAATAAACCCCATTGAATTCAGTGGTTTTTAATCTTCCTTCCACAGTGGATAGTAGAAAAATATCTGCTTAAGGCAGCATTTCTATCATGAAGGTTTTCCAGCCATTCAGGATTTTCCATTTTCCAAGGTTCTTATTTTTATGGAGAACCTCCACAGATAGAAGTTCTCCACTGCACATATTTATCCATCATACATGAAGATCAACGAGAGGAGAACAGGGTTAGTATGTTCATACTACAGCAGTACCTCCTATCCACTCCCTTATTTTCAATATCATCCCCTAATACATTTTTAGGAATTATTTCACCAGTAATTATTTGGGATTTATTTTTTCTTTTGTGTAAACAGAGTAATGCAAAATTGTTCCTACTGCATTTGAATGAGAAAAAATCTCATTTTCACTATTATCCAGATTGGCTTTGTGGGATGAAAACAAATGCAGAATAATCAAGGCTTCACTGCAGTGTTTATTGAGCAATACGTACTGGAGGGGGACCCCACCAGAAGTTAGTGGGAGGCGCTCCCCTACAGGCAAAATGGGTGCTCTGATATTTATACAGTTTTACGAGAAGGGGAATGGGAAAAAGAACATATATGTATACACATACATATTCATATGATGATGCAGGCATACCTAAATAAGCAATAGTTCTCAAGTTACTCTCTGCCCCTCTGTTATCTGCTAGTAAAACAATAGTGTCACAGAGAAGAAGAAACAAATAAGTTCAAGGTGCCAAATGCCAGGAAGAAGGCATCCTCCCTCAGGGCAGATGCCTGAGTTGCTATGGGGATGTTTGTGATAAGGAGTTTACAACTGGCCTGGTTCACATCAGCTTCAAGGATGCTTCCACATGCCTTTATGTTTCAATCTTATTAAGGCGATCCCATTCATCTGAGGCCTCTAAAAATTTGTCTTTTTCACTCAAAGGTTCATTTTTCTCACAGCTTTATAATCAGAAATCTAAAATGGGTGCTGAAGCAAAACAACTCCTTTTTAAGTGGACCGTGTATTTACTGGGAGTGGAGGAGCTAACAAAACCTCCAAATGTTCTTTCTGAAGTTGGGCAGGGTTCTTGCCAAAATGTCTACAAATGTCTGCTACCTGTAATGTCTAGAATTTTCATGAACCACAGGGAGCCATGGGTTCCCTTCCCCAGCCCCAATTTTGCTCCCCATTTTATCACCTTCTTGGTTTAAATGTTTGTAGGATTTACACATCATCTGAATAGGCTTCCATTTGTGATTGTAATAGGAACAACTGACAGGCCATAATTACAGCAGATATGTTTCCTCTCTATTGATACTAATCAGAGGCACAAGGACCTACTTAAAGCTTAAAATCAGAAGAAGCCTAGTAGCACTTTGTCAGACTAACAAATGTTATTAAAAGTCATAAGCTTTCATGAGGTAGGGCTCACTTCATCAGATGCAATTAAGTGGTTAAACTGATGTAGTATTTAAATTGGGATGAGGTGTGGGGAGGAAGGAGGGGGGGGATAGGATGGTTATGCAGATGTAGGTTATTAGTTTAATCACTGCATCTGATGAAATGAGCTGTAGTTCACAAAAGTTTATGCCCTGTGATAGAATGTCTTAGTCTGAAAAGTGTTGCCAGACTTTTTTTTGGCTACCATTGACTCTTTTTGGTTATCATAGGCTCACATGGTTACTCTCCTACAATGTCTGATTAAAGCTTATGCCTAAATCAAAGATGTCTCCGTTGATTTAAGAACCTGCTTAATCCCTTTGTTGATACCAAAGAAACTCAAATGTGCTTCTGGTTCCCAGAATCTTGTCCATCTGTTCTTGTGGTATACTCACATGGGCCATTTGGAAAAAAAAATAAATAAATCTCAGACTACAAAATGAACTATAACATCCCCATTATATGTTCAGAACTGCTTTTGGAGTTTTTTAGGTTATGTTTGTGCTTGACCAGGCAAATCCATCTGTTCCCAAGTTTAAAACAGCACATAGGAGACTTCAGATCTCCTTATATGGTAATGGAAACTCTAAAATTCTCTGGGAATTGAAATAACTAAACTCTCCAATGAATGTCATAATCCCTAATTTTCTCATTTGGCTTTGAAGTGTAGAAAGTGTCACATTACAGTCGTTCTTGAACTTTTCACTTAATATACTGTGACAAATGCCAGTTGGTTCCCATTAACATGTTTATGGACTGGATGACAATGTTGTGTTTCTCAACTCATTACTTTTAAGAATATAGGGACGATGATGATGATGATGATGATGATGATGATGATGATGATGATGATTAAAGAGTTACTGGAATAGCTCTGAAAGATCAGAATAAAGGCAGTGGCATTCCTAATGTAGCACAAAAATTAGAATACCTGAACTGACTAGGATGTGCTAGGCTAATGCACACCTATACACCTACATGTGCATATACACTTTTCTCAGAGAGGAAGCAGGACCTGAAATGTAAAACAGAATCATTCTAATTTAAATATATCATTATATCTGCCCCACATGTAACATCCCTGTGTGTAAAAATGAGCACATGAGGCTGTATTTAATAGTAGAAATATTACATTCATGGAAGAGGCCTATCAGTCAACAGACTGAAAATTAAAATCAAGAATGTATAGCTTTATTAAAGAGCCAAAAATAAATAATATGCAAGGCTGTTGCAGAAATAAAAAGCTGATTTCTCAAGCACCATTCAGCTAATACTGAGTATTGCATGCAGATCATTAAAAGGCTGTTCTATTTAACTGCCTGTTTTGGCAGGGCACACATTCAGCTAATATGTTTTCTATGAACTTTTATTCCAAGCTTATAGAAGATGATAGTATTCAGCTGATCTTGGCTGATCCCCAAAAGCTAAGTAATACAAGGGTAATACTAGGATGGGAGAGTGCTAGGAAATTCTTAAGACTGTAGGCAAGAGTGGGAAGTCAAGAGAACATCCTGGAAGTAGGAAGTCACTTAGGCATTGCTGCCAGGAACACTCCTTAAAGATTAGTAGCTATATATATTATTCCAAGCTATAAGCTTGGAAATATATATATATATATATATATATATATATATATATAAAATTCCCCTCTCACCCCTATGGGTGGTATGTGTCTTCCTCAATCTCGGGTCCTCTACCAGAGGCCTGGGAGTTTGAGGGTTCTGCACAGTATCTGAGCTGTTCCTAGCACTGCACTCTTCTGCACAGAGAGCTCTGATGTTGTTCCTGGGATCCATTGGAGCCACTCTCCCAGCTTAGGAGTCACGGCCCCGAGTGCTCCTACCACCACTGGGACCACTTTGGCCTTTCCTTTCCACATCCTCTCAATTTCCTCTTTCAGGCCCTGGTACTTCTCCAGCTTCTCATGCTACTTCTTCCTGATGTTGCTGTCACTTGGCACTGCTACATCTATCACTACCGCTGTCTTCTGGTCTTTGTCTACTACCACGATGTCTGGTTGATTAGCCAGTACCTGCCTGTCTGTCTGGATCTGGAAGTCCCACAGGATCTTAGCCCTGTTATTCTCCACGACCTTCTGTGGAATCTCCCATCTGGACTTGGGGGGATCTAGCCCATTCGCTGTGCAGATGTTCCTGTACACAATGCCAGCTACTTGGTTGTGCCATTCAGTGTATGCTGTTCCTGCTTGCATCTTACACCCTGCCACTATGTGTTGGACTGTCTCTGAGGCCTCTTTGCACAATCTGCACCTTGGGTCCTGTCTAGTGTGGTAGATCCCTGCTTCTATGGATCTGGTGCTTAGTGCCTGTTCTTGTGCTGCTATGACCAGTGCCTCAGTGCTGTCTTTTAGTCTGGCCCTTTCCAGCCACTGATAGGATTTCCCAATGTAAGCCACCTCAGCTATCTGTCGATGGTACATCCCATGCAGGGGCTTGTCTTGCCATGGTATTTCCTCCGCTTGAACTTCCTCCCATGTCTGCTGCTGCCTGAGGCATTCTCTCAGCAGCTCATCTTTGGGTGCCATCTTACTGATGTACTCCTGGATACTTTGGGTTTCATCCAGGACAGTGGCTTTGACACTCATCAGGCCCCGCCCGCCCTCTTTGCGCCTGGTGTACAGTCTCTGGGTGTTGGACTTGGGGTGGAAACCTCCATACATTGTGAGGAGCTTCCAGGTCTTCACATCAGCAGCCTCCATGTCTTCCTTTGGCCAGCTCACTATACCGGCAGGGTATCTGATGACTGGCAGGGCATACACGTTGATGGCATGGATCTTGTTCTTCCCATTGAGCTGTCTCTTCAGGACCTGTCTTATCCTTTGGTGGTACTTGGATGTTGCTGTCTTCCTTTCCTCCTCCTCATGGTTCCCGTGTGACTGTGGGACACCAAGGTATTTATAGCTGGTCTCTATGTCTGCTATGTGGCCCACTCGTAGTTCCACTCCATCGGTCTTAACTACCTTCCCTCTCTTTACTGTCATCCTGCCACACTTCTCCAGTCCGAATGACATCCCAATGTCCTCACTGTAGATCCGTGTCAGGTGGATCAGTGAGTCGATGTCTCGTTCACTCTTAGCATACAGCTTGAGTCATCCATGTAGAGGAGGTGGCTGATGGTGATTCCACTCTTGAACTTGTACCCATATCCAGACCTTGTGATTATCTGGCTGAGGGGGTTTAAGCCTATGCAGAACAGCAGTGGGGACAGTGCATCACCTTGGTATATGCCGCACTTGATGGCCACTTGTGCGAGCTGTCTTGAGTTCACTTCCAGTGTTGTCTTCCCCAGTCCCATTGAGTGCTTGAGGAAGGTCCTTAGTGTCCTGTTGACTTTGTATAGTGCCAGGCCTTCACAGATCCATGTGTGTGGCATTGAGTCATAGGCTTTCCTGTAGTCAATCCAGGCTGTGCTCAGATTGGTCTGCCTAGACCTTGAGTCTTGGACGACTGCCCTATCTATGAGTAACTGGTGTTTTGAGCCTCTGGTGTTGTTCCCAATGCCCTTCTGAGCTGTGCTCATGTACTGGCCCATATGGTCTTGTAGCTTGGCAGCTATGATGCCTGATAGAACTTTCCATGTTGTGGGGAGGCAGTTTATTGGCCAGTAGTTGGATGGTGCTGTTCCTTTGTGAGGGTCTTTCATGATCAGCACTGTCCTTCCTTGTGTTAGCCAGTCTGGGTGGGAGCCTGCTGCTAGCAGCTGGTTCATCTGTGCTGCTAGGCGTTCATGCACTGCTGTTAGTTTCTTTAGCCAGTAGATGTGGATCATGTCTGGGCCAGGTGCTGTCCAGCTTTTCATGTTCTTGACCCGCTGTTGGATGTCTGCTACTGTGACGATGACTGGTTCCTGTTCTGGGAGATTGCTGTGGTCTGCTTTCAGGTTCTGCAGCCACTTTGCACTGGTGTTATGTGTCTTCTCTTTCTCCCATATGTTCTTCCAGTACTGTTCAGTTTCCGCTGCTGGTGGCTCAGCTGCTACTCTGTGGTTGCACTGCAGTTGGGAGTACACTTTGGATGGTTCTTTGGAGAACAGGGCATTTATCTTCTTGGCCTCTGCTTCTCTAGTGTATCTCCTTATCCTGGTAGCCAGTGCTGTGAGCTTTTGTTTAGCAGTCTCTAGGGCTTCCGATGGAGTCAGGCCCATGTATTTTTTCAGTAGCCGAGTGTTATCCTTAATCTCCACACGCTTCTGTAGTTCCACCAGCTGACTGACTTCTCTCCGAGTTGCCTTGATCTTAGCCTCCAATCTCATTTTCCAGGGTGGGTATGTACTGCTGTTCTTCTTGATCGTGTAGCCAAGCATTTCCAGGATTACAGCGGCTGTAGCATATACCAATTCATTGGTTTCAGTTATGGTGGTAGTAGGGATTGTCTGGAGGGCTGTGTTGGCATCTTCTAGCATACCATCTGATGGTACTTCTCCACTGAGCCTTGGTAATTGGACTCGAGGGTTGACTATAGCTAGTTTATCCATGATCTTATGTCTCATATCAGCTGCTGTGCTCTGTAATGGAAGGGGTGGCAGTGACATTCCAGCTTCAGGTGTTGGCTGCACAACTGCTTGTTCTTCCAGGTCTGCTTGAGTCCGGGTTGTAATGTGGAGTTGGTCTATCTCAAGTTGTGAGAGCAGCTTCCTCTTCACTATGTTGAAGCACTGGGTAACTAGTTGTTTCTCAGTTAGTGTGGATGGAGACCTTCTGTCTATCCATAGTTCCCTCTTACGTTTCATATATCCCCCCTCATTATGTCTGCTGTTGTAGTAGCATTCCATCATTTCCAAGTTCTCTTGTCTCGTCCATATATGGTTTGTTCCAGTAGCCCACTTAACATCAGATTGTCCTGGTTCCCCAACATCTGACGCGGCCTTGTTTATCCGGGCGACGTCCGAGCTAGCATGACTCTCTTAGTTCGTGTCACTCTCATATTTTGAGGTAGGCAGGTGAAGCGTTAGGGGGTCTTTGTCCAAGGACCCCCTACCAGCCGGGATTTGAACCCCAGTCTCCTGCATCAAAGGCGGTGTTCTAACCACTACGCTATCCAGCCACTCTCTACACACACACACACACACACACACACACACACACACATACATATACATACATACATACATACATACATACATACACACACCTATAGAGAACTTTGTGGCTGTTTAAAAAAATAAGACCCACAGGGGAAAGGACAGGGAAACTGTTATCATTTTATAATATATAGAGTATGGCGAAGAAATTCATCATTTTTTTATTATCATTATTTGCTTTTCAAATGCTTTGTGCATGCACAAAAATGCACAGCTGTTTGCAGAAATACTTCCAATTCTGCAGCACATCTAGGAATGTCTAGGTGAGCATACTACATTGCATGGCAGTTCTATGAATTGAGGAAGCTTCTAGGAGGAGACTTCTCTCTGCTGCAAGCACAGGAAAATACAAGAGTGGAACTTCTCTAGTGCTGATCTGTCTCAGCTTCCACTAGGAGAGACTACTGTGCTCAAATTCTCCTACAGAACTGTCATAGAATTCCTGGATAGTGAAAGCAAGAAATTAATGCAGAAAGGAGAGGCAACCGATACTAGCCACTCTAGAAATCTTAGTGGATTAAATAAAGTCAAGTCAGAATATCATGAGTAGAGAATGAAGACCAAGCAGTGGTAGAAAGATTCTGATAACTGATCTAGGATGAAAAGAAATAAATTCTCTTTCTTTTTCTTGGAGACACTGTAGAAATGTGACTGTCCTTGGGTCTGTCCCCTTTCTTGCCTTTTCTCTGACAATAACTCGGAAGGAAAACAAAGCCCGTAGCAATATTGAGAATCATTAGTAGACTGTGTGCAACTTGAAATGCTTGGGGAGAAAAATGTTGAGTGTTACGTGACACAGGACATAGGAGGGTCATGATCAAGTGAGCGTTCCCACTTTGCAGTGGGAGAAGGTTGCCCCTAATATTTCATCTCCCCTTTGAGCATTAATTCTGAAAATGCCATTCATGAAAAATGGAATTAATATTCAATGAGGTTACCTGAGGTTATGATTTAGCCAGGTTAGAGAGTTTCAGTAATTCAGTATTGTTTGGGAAAGGTTGGCTTTGAGGATTATGAGGGGCAAAAACTATTTCAATCATTATAATTATGGCTGCAGCTCCACAGAGGGAAGTGCTACAATAAATACTTGACCTGCTCATAAGGCTCTGAACATTTCTGAGTATTTCAGTTTCATTGATTTGGCCTTTTCCCAACTTCCTTTCCCAGAAAATGAGTAATATCAATGAACTGTTAGTATAATTAATTTGTGTGTTTATAACATATTGGCGGAGAAGTAGTTGAGCAAGGCAACTGAACTTTATATAAGTAGACTGGCTACCATAATATGAGAAATAATAGCTGAATGGACCAAAGGTTGATTAGGAAGGAAGGAAGGAAGGAAGGAAGGAAGGAAGGAAGGAAGGAAGGAAGGACGGACGGACGGACGGACTTGGACAATTTTTGTCCAATCCAGCCAGCCCCAGCCTGAGGACACAACCAAGTTGTTAAAGATCAGTTGAAGGCAGGCAAAGTGGGGACCATAGAAATCTCCAAGGGGATGCTGTTTGAAAGTGTAAAATGGAGACATTTATAGCCATGTCTGGCATTGGAAGTATAATGTGCTTTACACTGTATGTCTGAAAATCTGTATTACCAAAATATCTCTTTTACTATATCAAAGAGAAATTACTAGCAACAGGAAACAACAACAATAAAAAGCCTTTAAGATTAGAAAATTAAGAACATTGGTGATGGCTCTCTTTGACAGTTGTGTTCAGTCATGCTAGTTAATGAAACATAGGCTGATCTGAGAATATGGTAGGTTCGCTATAAGGCAGAACTGGAACTAAATTTGGGAGATATTCAGATGAACCATAGAAAAGATAAGAGAGATTGAGTATACACCTTTAGCACGAAGCCTCAACATTTGAATCATCTTGTAGGTCACTGTACTTTACCTAAATTTGAAGGATATTTTCAACATGTATATCATATATATTTATTTGTCATATTTCTAGGCTGCCAATTCCAAATGTCTCAAGGCAGCTTCAGAAGTGGAAAGCGCAAAAAAGTATAAAACAATACATAGCTAATTGAAAAACATCACTGGCTTATGGAGGGGGACCACCATAAATCACACTGTACTTCCACGACACCCACCACTAAAAGGGCTCTGCCCAGTCCAGCCAGCCCCAGCCTGGGGGTACAACCAAGTTGTTAAAGATCAATTGAAGGCAGGCAAGGTGGGGACCATAGAAATCTCCAAGGGGATGCTGTTTGAAAGGTAGGTACAGTGATGGAGAAGGCCCATCTCCTGGGCCTCACTACTGTGTAATTGAAGGGGCCCAGAGCAGGCTGACCTTGTGAGAATGAATGTAAAAGCAGAAGTTTTGCTTGCTTGTTTTAATGTGTGCTAAGTCTGAACAATTTAAAAGCTTGATTATAAGTAGCAGTGTTACAAACCTGTCAAGTACTCAGATAGGAAAGTAGTTTTGATCAATTGGTGGCAAGCAAGTATGGGATTATCACCAATTTATTTGCCACCAGTGCTCTACACTTAGTCACAAAGTCTTCTACTACTACTCTCTCTTATTTCTCTTTCCCAGAGGCCAGGAATACTACAGAGCCATAAAGGCAGAGGTAGACATGGAAACTGTTCCTAGGGACCAGCAGGACATTTTAGTAGTGGAAAAAACTGTGGAATTCCAGTGACAACTTTGATTTTTCCACAGCTTATTAGTGGAAAGGATGCTTGGAAAATGGGCACTGTACTGACTACCACTGTAGTCCTAGTAATGGTTGAGAGAAACAGAGAAAAAAATAGTCTTCTAAGACTAAGGAGGCTTAGAAACTGTGAGAGTTCTAGTCCTGCCTTAGGCATGAAGCCAGCTGGGTGACCTTGGGCCAGTCCCTCTCTCTCAGCCCTAGGAAGGAGGCAATGGCAAACCACTTCCGAAAATCTTGCCAAGAAAGATGCAAGGCAGTCCAGGCAGTTGGCAGGAGTCAACCCTGACTCGAACCCACACACACACACACACAATAAAGGACTAAGGAGTACCTGTCTCTTTCTCTGCCAGTTTTCTGTTCCCCAAATACATTTCTGGACATTGGGAAAGGTCAGCTGGCAGTACATTATTTGCGGTATTACAAGTCCAATACTATTAGAATTTTTTCAGAATGAGTACAGTAGTGGGGCATGTATTCAATATGAAAGGATGAATGTCCATTTTGGTTCTTTTGAATCTCTTTCTTTTTTCTTTTTTTCCTCATTTCTATACTGGGGGTAGGGTAGCACTCAAACTGGGTATGTATCTTTGTGCATGGTTCCCCTACATAGAATCCACATTTTTGTTTCCCCAAGAATACATTTTTATTTATTTTTATTTGCATTTTTGAACCAACATTCACAATATTTATTTTATTCTAAATTTTTAAGTATCACTGAGTTCCACTTTGTGCACTGGATATAAATGTCTTACATTCACATTAACCCCCCCTCCCGATAATTATAGAAGTTCTTATGAACCTTAGCAAGCAGCGGTCTCTGGTCACAAGGCCCCTAAGATACTGACATCATTTCATTCTAGTTTACAGAAATCATAGGTTTCCTCCCAGATGTTCCATTTTCTCTGTCTCTGTCTCTGTCTCTGTCTCTGTCTCTGTCTCTGTCTCTGTCTCTGTCTCTGTCTTCCTTCCTTCCTTCCTTCCTTCCTTCCTTCCTTCCTTCCTTCCTTCCTTCCTTCCTTCCTTCCTTCCTTCCTTCCTTCCTTCCTTCCTTCATGTTTTGGTTTGTACATGTGTGAGAGCGGCAGTACAAGTGACTGACAGTGCTTGTTTGCTCATGACTAACACATCTTGAGGAAAATATGCAGAGGCTTCATCTTTGCAATTATGGAAAGTAGGAAAGTTGAAATGCGTCTCAAAACAAGTGTCGAGCTGGGGTGATCAAGCTGACAGTTTCATAATCAGTTGTCATCTTGAATTTATGTTAAAAGACATTATTTAAAGGATTTGAATATTTTGATCAGAGTTGGGTATGGTGGATTTTATATGATTAATCTGGACTGAATAAGGTGATAGTAAACTAAACTGCATCCATTAAGAAGGAGAAGTGTAGATTAATGAATTCTGAAATTACCAGATGAGGAAAGAAAAGAGGGAAGGAAACCTAAAATAATACTGCAGCCAGAGGATTGTAAAATAGAATCTATATAGTTAAAGACCAGAATTCTGAAATAAAATAGATCTCTATAGATCTATTTCAAAAACTGTATGTTTGGAAGGAAACATCATTACTCAAATTTTCCTAGGCAAGGCTTAGACCTACGTTCTAATGTTCAGAAAATAAAAGCTTGGCTGGGAAGAACTGTCAGGTTAAACAGAATTGTTTGTTAAGATTTAAAATGCAACATTATGTTCATTAGATCTCTAAAGTTTTTGCCTGATTTCTGCAAAAGAAATAAGTTTGCTGTGTGCATATAATTTATCTGACAAGAGATTGTTCCGGTTTAGCACTATTTATCTGAAAACATACTCCCTTTTACATTATAATTGAAGCTAGGAGCAGGTATTTCATCCGCAGCTGTCCATGTTTCACCTATAGCTTGATTTAAAATTTAACAAGGTTAACATTAACTGTAGACATTTAATTTGAAGTCAGTTATCCACAGCTTGGCTCTCTCTAGTTTCGAGTAATTATTCCAAATAAATGAGTTGGCCAGAAATAGATTTGCTGCCGAGGAACAACAGAACAACCATTGCTAAATATTGCTTCTTAAATTGATTCCTGTTTTTACATCAAGGAATTTGCACAATAGATTGATCAATCTCTTCAGCTCTTCAGATTTTTTAAACATGCTTCTGATGGGGGGGGGGGGGAACTTTGAATTAAAATGAGCCGAACTTTATAAAAACAAGCATTTTTGGATGAGCGTTGCTACCTGATAGAATTTCTGGAATTTTATCTACCTATAGCTTTGTGGAATATTTCTATTTCCACATGAGAATCTGCTTCAATAGTAGATTGAAAGATTCTTAAATTAGATCAGTATATGCCATTTTGACAACAAAAAAGGAAGAATATGTTACAGAAAGGTAGCAATTATATTATTTTGTATAATAATCAGGTTTGCTACCTGTGATAACTGTCTGAAGCACAACATAAATCACATTTCAATTGCCTAGATGTTTCTGTGATTGAAAACTGGCTGTCTTTTCTTCTTATTTCTTTGAAGAAATAGTCCTTTCAGAACATAATTGCTTGATTTCTGTTGCATTTAACTATGTTCTATTCTTTAATAAATCTTAGTTTGGGAAAGAAGAAATATTTATAGTATATAACTTCCCTCCTTTTTGGCTAAAATATTTTCATTAAACTTCTGTTCTTTTTCCTGTGTGAAATGATAATAAACACAGTGCGAAAATCTGATGTGATATTTATTCCCAAAATAGCATACCTGATAAAGATTTAGAATATTTTTACAGTAGTCTTAAAAGCTAGCACTACAATGAAGTTTGAGAATTTTTGGTGTTCAGATTAAAATATGTAAATTATTCAAACTGAACAAAACAGGGAAAAGATTAACATGACTTTCCATTTTTCTCCCAGGTCCTGGTTGCAGGGATGTCTGGGGGCAGGGGGGCAGTCATCTGACCAAAGTCATCTCCCTTTTAACATGTGTCTCCAAAGAATATTGCATCCTTCTTTGACATCTCAGAACACTGAGCTACAATTCTTCCCTGTTCTTTTTGGACAAGTAGTTATAAAGTCTCTGAAGAAATTGGAGTCAGAGGGGCTATGAAACAGTAGACGGTTATTGACTCAGTTCCTTCGACACTGCAAGGCCCAATGCACGTTTTTTTTTACCACGTTCCCCTTCAAAAACTACTATTTTTTTAAAATTGATAATGTGGCATCTAATCACTTAAATTAAAACAATGAATAATGAATAATTTTGTTTTTAATTAATTTAATTCCTTAGATTACTTCGTACTGCTAATAGGCTAGAATAACCTTTGGATAGAAAGACAGGTATGCATAAAATAACATTCCTATAAATTTTCGTTCAGGGACCGGTACTCTATCTCTGTTATACACTTTGCAGTGAAGTCTGATGCAAATAGCTCATTTACCTGGTTTGCTATCATCTTTAGAACTTGTTAAATTGACTGTCCTTAGCCATTTTCCTGTTTCTAAAAAACTATTTTTTCCCATTTTTCTCTTTCCTCCCCTTCCTTCCACCCCCTTCCTTTTCAGTATCTTTTAAATAATTCAATTAAAATAATATCATTTATTATAAAAGATGCTCATTTAATTGGGATGAATTCCGCCGCAGATCCTCTTGGGAGAAAATTTAGATGAATTTAGATGTCAGAAGATCCAATGTGGGACTGTCACTAGACAGACTGTAAGTAGACCAACTTGCCCAAGGTGGGAATAATCTGGTGAGCAGTAGGCAGGCTTTGCATCTGATTTTTAAGTTGTATAAAGTGACCACATGCCCTTCTCTATCTTAAGTACCATTTTAAAAATCTTTGCATGGTCATAACTCACACTAAGTGCCATTTTGGATATGCTTCTCTGATTGGTTTCATGCTCTAGGAAGCAAAATAGGAAAACGTTTTACCTTTGTATTGCAACAAAAGCTACAACTCTTAAAGGTGTTCTTTGCACACCTCAATTCATGATTATTTGCAGTGAGATCATGGCTATATTGGCTGACTCATATGTGCACATTTACGATAATATCTAGTGATTACCATCTATGTAAAATCAACTTTGCATGCATTCAGCAATCTGTACTCCTTATTCAGGACTCCCCATTCACTACATAAGGCTCATTCAGTGTCACACCTATATTTCCTGAATATGTAACCTGAGGCCATGACAGTGTGCGTCTATTGGCAGAGTCCCACTATCACATTATGCACTGAATGTATGCTGATTTAGATACATTTGAAAAAGATTATGGTATGTTATGCACAGAAATTATTTTCAATTTAAATCTATCATGCTGATATTCATCAGTTTCCAATGTGCAGATATTCGACCAATGTGAAGTTATTCTTGAAATTTGAGAAAAGAAGAATTCATACCTCATCGATGACCTGGTGTCTCAGTTACAAACCCTGGGAAAACAAGACAGTTTTCCTTCATTTGAGGAATGCTAACAAAGTCCAAATTAACAAGATGTCTGAGCTCTTTGAGCCAACGATTTAATGCAATCTGTCAAAGTTGTGCCTTAGGTATATTAAACTTTGCCCAGGAAGGCTGATTGGCTCAATCTTGTGCAAATGACAAAAGCTACAATTTGATGCAGCATTAAGTATGCTTAAAACCATTGATTTAGAGTTTAGAATGCTTAAAACACCTTGTGAATTCTGGCCAAAATGCCCTCTGCCAGACAAAATAAATGAGTTGCTCAGACCTATGCTGGGAGCCCTGGGAAAGAAGCTGTTATAAAAGGTTTCCAGAAATGTTAACCCAAGTTAACAGAACACAGACTGAGAAGTTTCCCCTTCCCAGCATAATAGTTGAGAATCATTTGGCAAACCTGACGATATGCATAATAAAACAAATACCACTTGAATGTTATCTTCATGAGGGAAGCATCTCAGGATGAAATTGTGTTCATTTCTCCATCCCCCATTTTGTCTTATAACAATCTAAACTTAATGATGTTTAAATAGCTGAATAGCGTCTCTTCATTCCTGCTTCTAGTACCACACTTGAATGGCTATATGAATGTGATTCTTGGTGTTTACTTTCTTGGATGGACACTGTTTTTTTTTATGCATCCCTTCATCCTGTAGTGCTTTCTGGTTTTGGCAAGACAGTCATTTCTGGTATTAGAAGAGCTTTGGTATGGTCCTCAGGGCATCACAAGATACTGCAGTTGGAGGAGAAGATTAGCAAAACTCCTGAATTCATGAGAAAGTTGCTTTCATGCGGTTCTTTGGATCTTGCTGTCATCTTTGATTGAGCAGTCTAAGCTCTCCCTCGCAAGTAAAGGCATATGGGTATTGGGGCCATGTACAAATGACCCCAGAAGAAGAAGGAGCTGGAGGACTATGTAAAGATGCAGAGGCATCCAGCTGTTTACATGGTGAGGTCTGGGTGGTATAAAAGTCTATTCTACCCAGTATCAGCCTTTCTTTGTAGTTAATATTCAATCAAACAATCAATCAATCAATCAATCAATCAAATCTTTATTATGCTTATGGATCAGCATAAGGGGGTAGGATAAAGTCATTAAAAAGAAGCATAAAGGCCCCCTCACTCCAGGCCTTTTGGAGGGATTTGAAGACCTGGCTCTGTCATCTGGCCTGAGGCGGGGAGGGAGGATACCAGAAATGGGGTTGGCTGGCCCCTTAGCGGCCTGGTGTGGCCTCTATTGGCCTCTTGGATTTTTTAGCCTTTTATCCTTACCTTTATCTTTGTAAATTCTGGTTTTTATAACTTTTAAACTTTTTTATCATTTTTAATTATGTATTTTCAATTTTAGTTTGTTGTAAGCCACCCAGAGTCCCTGGTTGTGGGGAGATGGGTGGGGACAAGTCAAACAAACAAACAAACAAACAAACAAATAAATAAATAAAGGGTGTGTGTGTGTGCATGAAAAAGTCTACAAAAAATGCAGTTAACATTGCTTTTGCCAATCCACTCACATGTCAATGAAAGTTTATCTGGAGCTGGGTAGGAATTCTTACCTGTCTCCTAATTGTGGCAGGGAATTTCAGGAGCGTATAAAATTTTTCAAAATCGAGATATTCAAACCTTAAAATGTCCCGTTCTAATCTCATAACAGTTGTTCTAGGGTTCTGACTTCATCAGAAGTATTCTGGTAACAGAAAGGGCTGTTCCGAGTTACTGACCTCTAAACAGGCTGTTTCAAGGTTGCAAAGTTTTGACTTTGAAAAAAAATTACACACATCTTATTTTCATCCATGCTGATTCAGAACACAAGAGATTGTAATGGGGCAGCTCTAAATTAGATGCAGTGGACCCAGTGGAGTAGGGAGCAGGCACTTTCTTTGTTGAATATCCCAAGGAACCTGACTACCTGCAACTTCCAAAATTTTTCTTTGGAGTGTGGATTCAAGACAGAGGAAGGTTGAAGATGTGACCCACATATGCAATTTCATAGGGGTTGAGGAATGATTAATTTTCCATATTTGTTGCAAGGAAGATTGGAAGTTGGTTTTTTCAACATTCTTTTTTTTTCTTTCTTTCTTTTCTTTTTTGCTGATATGAGTTTGTATTATCTTTAATATTGTAGAACTCTTTAATAAAAAGTATAAAAAAAAAAAAGACCGAGGAACCCCTCTGACGCCTGATCACAGTATAGGTGTCTAAAAACATTGACCTAGGAGAGCCAACCACAACCAAGACGTGTCCAACTGAATGCAAACTTGTCCTCTGGTACATGCTATGGTAGACTGGGCTTGTGTATAGCATTCCTAGCAGTCCTTGTCTCACCCACCTGGTTTAACTTGGCTAATTCTTGCCCTAGTCCAGTGTTTCTCAACCTTATCAACTTGATAATGTGTGGACTGCAACTCCCAGAATTCCCCAGCCAACATTTTTAAGCAACATCTTAAAGTTGCTGAGGTGGAGAAAACCCTGCCCTAGTCTATTCAATATATTTATTCCATGTTTTTCTTTCAGAAGGGCATGCAACGATCAGTGCAGAGATAACCATGGTTTTAAAGAATAATATATAAATCTGATCTGAAATTAGGGACTTTTTAATAACGAAGGAGATTATGAATATTTATTAAGGTGCTTGAAGGACTGGATCTTCATGGAGAGGGAAACTCTATGGAAGAGGCCATAATTATTCTCTGAATTGGATGAAACATATTTTTATCTGTTATGTTTTGAACAGATGGGTGGTATAAAATAGAAACTGATAGAATTTTTAATTTGCTGGAGCCTAACTGATATACTTTCTCTCCAATATTTATCTAAAACTTTTAAATCTCCTTTAAAACATATTGTCAGGTGTGAAGTGAGATACTATGTTTTAATAATCTCTTTGCATCCAGCGTTCAATATTTTCCAGCAGATGCAATCAGCCTCGCCTTCCAGCAACTGCCCTTAAAGGCAAAGGCATAAATACGCTCCTGGTTTTAATGTTTTGAAGCTTATAACATTGACCAAATCTTTTATCATAATATAATGATATTTTGATGGAATTTGGTCAATATTAACTAGAGAGGGATCACAGATGTGTGCTCAGTTCAGTAAATCTCAAATGAAAGGATTAAATGGTAAAATACTGGAAGGGATCAAAGATGATATTGTAGTAGGCTTTATGGATGATTAAGGAAGGAATGCACAGGGAATCCTTTGCATGTTTGCTCAAAATCAATTCCACCGCATGAAGAGGATTGCAGCCTAAAATGCCCTTTACGGGGTGATTCAGTTACTTACCTATTCCTATTCTGCTTAAAAAATTATCCTTTATATAAAATAGAAATGCTGAATTTTGCATAAAACAAGGGCATTTTAAAATGCAGGAGAGCATATCTTGCATTTCTGGCATTCCCAAGCCCTACATTACTATGTTGCTGTTGTTTTTAATTGGTTGCTGTGAACCAGTCAGGATTACTAGGTGAGATGGGCAGCTGTATAAGTTCTTTAAACAAACAAATAAATAAATGCATACAGACACCCACAAAAGAGACATCCAGCAAATGATCTCCATGGAGTTAAAGGTAATGTCAGCAGTAGACTTTTAACACTTGCAGATCAAGCTTGCAAACAAGCTGATTGGCTGCTCCACATTAAGATAAGGTGGTCTGAGATATTGGCTTCAATGGAAGGATAGGTAACCATTTTTGGATGGAGGAAACTCTAAAGGGCCAGAAATATCACTGCAGTGAAACCATTTCATGAGTGAAGCTGACATCTTTTGGCTGTTTTGGAGGCATTTGAAACAACTAGGGCATCTAGGTTTAATATACTCATTTGAATCTAATTCTTCTCCCCCCCCCCCGCCAAAATAATAATAAAAAAAAAGAGAACAAAACTTGTGTTGCTGAAAAATCATCCATTTTCCTGTTGAACTTTGATGGTACAATCTCAGAACAGCCTGGATGCAATATTGCAGTATTTTTCTTTAGTGTTACAGTTTCCAAGTCATGTAGGATGAGTGAAAAGAAAGGCTAAAAATTGGATCCATTGGATCACAGAAAGAATTTCTATCATGACCTAGAACTTCTAGCTATACAGTACAGCAGACAAAACAATCTTTATAGTGATGGCTTTCTTGTCAGGGATTGGAAATGCCTCAAGTAAGGCAGATGCCTTCAGGTAAAACCCAATTCAGCAGATTGCAGTAAGACAGAAATCTTCCTTTCTGAATTGAGTTTAACTTTTCTCCATTAGCTGCTTTAACATTCCTTAACTATTTATAGCTTTGTCAAAAAGAGAAACCCTGACTCGGTTTTCTTTGTCAGTTCTGATCTCTTTGGTTTCCAGTCTCCTTCTTTCTGACTGATGAGAAATAGCCTCAGACAGGAAGTGGATATAGACTAACCCATGTTTGTTGTTGTAGTAAACAATTTGTAGTGTTATTGCTGCAAATTTCACTATGATGTATCACTGACATTTTCGTAGGATACTTTGGGAACTAGGTTCGTAGAAGGAAATGTTTCATGATGTTGCACCTAGCCTGAGTTTCTGTGCCAAAAGGCCTGAGAGTGGAGATCTCCCTTCCCTTCCCTTCCCTTCCCTTCCCTTCCCTTCCCTTCCCTTCCCTTCCCTTCCCTTCCCTTCCCTTCCCTTCCCTTCCCTTCCCTTCCCCTCCCACCTACCTACCTACCTACCTACCTACGTACCTACACAGAGAGGCTCTTATAAAAACTCCTAGATATTTGGGGGAGGGAGGAGAAGGAATTAATTGTTATATTAATAGACACATAAGATTAATTGTATACCTTTGAATTTGATCTATTCATATGAAAAATAGTCTTTCCTCCTCAATTCTGGAAAGTTTATTCACTATCATAAACTGTCTGGTTCAGCAATTTTAGTAAAGTATGTAGGGGCTTATCATGTGATAACAAAACCTCTGGTTTTTTAAATAGCCTCCATAAAAATAAGTTAATACAACATTGAATCTGTTCTTGTAATAAAGTAGGGGTAAGTGTGGGTCTGTGACTGTACCCTTTGAATGTAATCTTTCTCTTAAAAAATATATTTTGACCTTCTTATTGAGGTAGAATCCCCAAATCATTAAAAAGGAGGGGGAACAAAACACACACGTTCCTTTAAATGGGAAAAAATAGTAAATGAGACAATTAAAAGCTGTAAAAATACTAGGATATGTTTAGAATATCTTTTGTTATCTCTTTGTCATTGCACACTCCATTTTCTCTCCATTAAGCTTTCAGTCTAGTGATTATATTTGTAACCTTTATTTTGTCTTTATTTAACATTTAATGCTAGTTGAAATATGTACAGAAAAGATGTCACTGGCTAGAGATATTATATTTCCTGTTTTGATGCTCATGTTTGATAAAGAAATACTACTTTTTGGTATAACAGCATGCAAGGAACAATAGCTCAATCTACAATCAAGCCAGGTGACAATAGGAGAAGGTTGGAGATTTGAGTAAACATCTAAAATGGAAGGTGTGAAGTTATAGCTCCATCTTTGTTCTCTGGTTATTGAGTGGCATCCCAGAAGTAATAACTTAGTTTGGGAAATAGAGGGCTCTGACATATATTTAACAAGGAGAGTTTTGGAAGGAAAAGCCTCCATAAACATGAAAAGCTTTTAAAAAAGTCTAGATATATTGTTTACTGGAAGCCTAGGTATGCTATCAGCAATCTTACAGTGCCTCCATTTGTATGCATTCTCTGTAAAGATAGGAAGACGGAGATATGTACACAGATATGACAATGGATAAGATTTTAGCTACAGTCCTGCTGCAATGATCTGTGCATGTAATTTTGCTGGGAGTTTTAATAACAGAGCACTCAAATGGTTGATTCTTTCCTACCTCCTGTGATTCCATCTAATTACAGGTAAATGGATGGATGCTGGGATTAGTTACATCTGCTCATTCTCCATGGCATGAGATACATTCTTGGATGTCTTCTGTGCTTAGTGAGATGCTCTTCTGAGTGCAGCTTTTCTTAGGAATGTTCTACAACTGTCCACTTTGTTATCACTTGACATTATATACAGTATAACCCTTTGCAGAGTTTATCCTAATTTGATTTACAAATTATGTGATTTGCTTTTTTCAGCTAGATGTCTTCTGAATACATTGTGATTAGAGTTAAGTCTAGACTTAGCAGAAGTATTTAGATGAGCCCATCATTTTTAGAGCATTCCTGACCCAATTACAGATCATTTCTCCTCCACAGTCTTGCATATAAGTATCAGTCTGACACTTTTAAACCAAAGGACAGACTTTCACTTGGAGAAACAATTACCCTTTTTATGGATAATAAATATTTTCCCACTTTGAAAATCCCCACTCAAAATTTAAGCAATCTAGTTTAATCCATAGCGCACACAACCAAAATCCTTCATTTCCCATATGATTGATTAGAAAAATAGGTCTTTTTTAAAAAAAAAAAAAACAAGAAATCCATATATTGATATTTTCACCATAACTCTACTGGAGAGTCACCTAGATTTGCTGTTGTAAAATTCATCACTTATCAAATAAATTTAGCACTGGTAAAATATACTTCTTCCTACAGTATATAAATATCCATAACCTATTTCTGATCACAGATGTTCTGTGCATGCATGGATGAGAGAAACCGGAAGGTTGAACAGCATAGAAATCTTGCAGATAAATAATGGATAGTGTCTCAGGTTGAACCCTGATCTTCTATAACACATGCCAGGGTATTTTTTTGCATGCTAATTGCTGATTCATAGAAAGGTGACAAGGGAATGTGAAAGAAAAGTAGTGACAATTGAGGGAAAGAAGATAGTTGAAAGACATGAATATGTAGACTGTGAAGAAAAGTTATTTTTTTCTTTCTATATGTCTTGTCCAGTGTGTATGCGATATGTTTGGGAGTAAAAAGGAAGTATATGAGTAAAAATAATTGCATGTGATGTTTTTCCACTGGTAAAGGATGTTCTGTCTTTTGACCTATCTTGTACCATGTCTGTGTTCTTTTAAGTCTCTTGGGAACAGAGTCTTCTCATCCCCCCATTTCTGAGAGGGATCAGGACCCAAAGCCCACATTGTTGATGGATCCTGCTTCTGAACTGGAAAAAAATCAGATTTTAGAGGATTTTTGGGTTATTACTCAGCTATGGCATCTAAAGAAAGAAGAGTGCAAAACAAACAAAAAAAAAAGTTTTTCAATTGTGATGAAAATTTTGTCAGAGGAAATTCCTTTCAGGTCTAATACACAGGCATTAAAACTTTCTATTGGACAAGTAAATTATTACTATCATGATTTTCCATTTCAACATATAGCTCTGCAACTTATGATAAGGTTGACATTTCTTACTCAGATTAAATCCCATTGTGTATTACCAAGATGTACAGGTATATCATGGGCAAATAATTAAGCTTCTCATTCTTAAACTCAGCAGGATTCCACATAACTAAATGAAGTAGCTTAAAATGGCATGAAAGCTAAATAAATCCCTAAGGTTATTGCTACTTTTCATTCAGAAGAGCAACTTTTTTCTTGACAGTTACTTAAAAAGACAAGAAGTCTCAGATGTTCATCTTCTGTCTTCAAGAATCACATAAAGTTCCTTCTGCGATGTGAATTATTTAGAAGATTGTTAGCGTGCAGGGCATGGAGAGATTTCTTAACTTCTTTTCCCCTGTGTGAAGGGAATTTAAGACACAGTATGAAGGGAATTAAGATGCATTTATGCTTCTTCCCTGAAGATTGTTTGAACTAAGTGCCTACATGCTCTGCAACAAGAAGGAATTTGGTATTGAATCCTACCTAAGAAACAGTGTTAATATATTTCCTATAAGGTGGGATCCCTTATAGTCATTTTCACCCAGTGATAGCCAAAGATGGTATGTCCAGTCTCCCCAAATAGACAGACAGACAGACAGACAGATAGATAGATAGATAGATAGATAGATAGATAGATAGATAGATAGATAATTTGCTAGTCTTCTGATTAATTGTAGTTTACCTTACTCATTTTTTTTCAAAGAATGCTTGTTTCTAAGAATGCCTCTGGGATCAATGTGATGGAGGCCACCATGCTGTTCTTCAGAAGATGAGATCTCCCCACACCCATTTTAAATACAAGAACGTAAAAAAAGCAAACAGTACACTGAAATTATGTGGGATGTGGAGCCAGCTCCATACAAACACTTAATAGATAACTTCCCGCTATAGAGCACAGAATCTATAACTTTTAGGAGAAGGATGACATTTGCCCACAGAATGTACTGTCATATAGCCAGGCTTCTATTGCTACAATGAGAAGAATGGCATTCAGACTCGTACGTGCATGCTATCTCCACAAACAGGGAAGGCTCAATAGCATCATTGACAAAATACTTAATCGTAATTCCCTTTATTTCCTGAACTAAGGGATAAAGGTGGTCTTTCTATATCCTCTGAACCTCTCAGCTAGTTAGAATTGCAGAGACAGAGAGAAAGTGCAATGGATACCTCTGGTTCTTCTAGTTACAGGTTTAACAGTGTGCCATTCCTGTCTCATTCACTGTTTTTGGTAGAATACTCCAGTTGTAAACTTCTCTGTTTTCTTGAACTCCTTTCCTTTTTTTGCTAAAGATTTGTTGAGAGAAATATGGAGGAACTTCACAGTGCTTTCTTAGTAGGCAATGCTGGGAATCATACAAGGCAACCTTTGTAAAAAAGCAAGACATCCCCCCTATAAAAGTGGCATGCTCCCTTTTCTGCTTGCACAGAAGAAATTGTCCATATCCAATGAATCAAGCCAGACAAAAAGAATTCCAATCATTGTGCTGAAATTCCTTTTCTATTACCTTCAGCTGACAGCAGGCATTTTGATGTGATTATCTGTCCAATTGGTTTGACTTCTAAGCGCAGATTTTGAAGTGTTGATGGATTAATTGGGCTCCCTTCTTTCTGAACACAGAAATGTTTTCCAAAATAAATATTTAAAATGATGTTTCTTTTATACACATCCAATTTACAGACTGAACCAAGCTGATCTGTCTACAAGGAGAATGTCAAATGTTAACAAGACGTAAGGCTAGGTTCTCCAGTATCTGCCTTCTCATAAACGTTTATGAACAGATAGCACCATGATCAGGTGATCTTAGAAAAAAATGGCATTTTTTTTAAAGGAAGGAAGGGTGTATGTTGAAGAGGAAGGTGCATCCTCTTTCTTTTGCAAACAGCCTTTGGTTCAGAATCATTTGGGCACTGTAGTTCCCTCAAGTGCATACATCAGCGTTTAGTTTTTGATGACTACAGCTTGAATGGCTAAATTGCCTTCATTGAAAAATTGTACAATGAGTAATGTCAAAGATGTGTCTATAGGAGTGGATTTATGATTCTCCATTTGCATCTGTTCAATGTTGCATTTTCCAAGTGATGAACAGTTGTCTTTTATCTTTTGAGTGCTGTTTTGGCAGTGTTTCTGGTCATCAAAAAATCTTGGATGTTATAGCAACATAAAAAAAAAAAAAAAAACTTTACCATAATTCAGCTCTTGAGTGATGTATGTGTATGTGTACACAAACACATACACCATACTTGGAGTATTGTGTACAGTTCTGGGTACCATATTTCCAGAAGGATATTGACAGGTTGTAACAGGTTTGGGAGACAAAGATGAAACAGGGACTGGAGGATGTGCCCTCTGGGGACAAACTGAAGGGTTGTTCAGCCTATAGAAACACAACTGAAAGGAATCATGATATCATTGTTCAGATACATAAAAGGGTATCATCTGAAAGTTGTTCAGGAACTATTCTCCATTGTCACAGAAACTAGAACCCGAAATGATAGGTAAAAGATGTGGCTACCTAGATTTTGTTTAAATATATAAGGAGAAACTTCCTCACAGTAAATCTGTACAATGAAACAGTTGATCTACAGAGGTTGTAGGTTCTCTATCTCTGGAGAAGAAGAGGCTAGGGTTAGGGTTAGGTTAGGGTCTATTCTTAAAAACCTCCAATATACTTTAACTGCACATTGCAGAGAGTTGAGTTGAACTGAATTATCATGATTTCCAACTGTACAATTCTATGATTCTGTGTTTCTTTGAAATGCTGGATAAGGAAATCCACAAAAGAGCCAAGTCCGGCTTTTTGTTATTAGAATCACATGACAGATGTAGTTAGGATGTTCAGAGAACTCTCACCTGGAAGATGAAAAGCTTTGTTGAATGACTTCGGTTCCTAACCACATCCTGAGTTTTCTTAAACAATGTTTGAACATGCACCTGGTTCTTTGGAAGGCCGAGGCCCATATCATTTTCAACCACAGCTTGACAAACACATAACAGGAGCAGCTGTGAGAGTTTGGATTGGATGAACACTAAACCACTTATTTCAAGTCAGGACAAATCTAATGACTGCTGTGATTTAGTGTTCATTTCTCAGAACAGCTATCCTAATTATTCTACACATAATATTCTATTCTTCTTTTTGAGGATAAACCAAATATAGAGTAAAAGCTCAAATACCAGATGAAACGCATAATTTTTTTTTAAAAAATACATTTCAGGTGCAGATTTAGATTATGAGTTTGAGATAACTGCATAGAAGATTTTTGGGGGAGAAGAGAGAGTTAATTTTCTATTTACTGTATGTCTATATGTATATATAAAATAGGACAGCTATTTTAAGCTGCTTGACAGGTGATTTGCCTATGAGACAAGCATTCCTAAATAATGCTGCAATTATTATTATTAATATTACATTCTTCTACAGAGCTGTGTCTGTCCATCAGCTTAAAAAAAAAAAAAAAAAATTACCACCGGGGGATACTGAGAGATATTGGAATGTCATATGTGCTTAGCTAACCTGCAGTATTTTACCTGCAAAATTCCTAAAGGCTTAATAAGGAATATTATTGTGTGCCTTGATGATATAAATAGCCATTATGCCTATCTCCACCCCTATTTCGGACCTATGAATGCTAACAGCCAATCAACAAACTCTTCGCAGGGGTGTCCACAGAGCGTGACAAAAACAACAATATAGTGGCCACAGCAGTGCGATCAAAGTTCTGCCTGTGTTTTGTGCATCACATAAAAAGCGCTCCTAAAAACAGATCCATGAGCCAAGCTTAACTTAGAACCGAACTGATTTCACTGGCCAATATAGAAATCAGCTTTTTCTTTAAAACATATCCTTAAGTAGGAATTTTATGGATGATTTTTTTTTTCTTTCCTAACAGCCCAAAATGGGGTTATGGCAACAAACTCTACAAATGAAATGAAGAATGGAATCATTATCAATCACAAATCAAAGATATCCGTAAGAATTTCTGGTAATTTTAGCTATTCTTGTAACCTAATGGGAGAATTCCAAACAACAATGGAAAGGAAAAATTGGATTCTCCCAAGTTCTTATGAAAATAACCCATCCCATTTGATTGAGAAGTGTAGTGCATTGGTAATTTCAGGAGAAGTACAGGTGAAACTCGAAAAATTAGAATATCATGCAAATGTTCATTTATGTCAGTATGGCAACTCAAAAGGTGAAACCAATATATGAGATAGACGCATTACATGCAAAGCGAGATATGTCAAGCCTTACTTTGGTATAATTGTGATGATTCTGGAACTCAGGCTGTTAGAAGTATAATAGAAATGATTAAGTCCCAACACTTGGCCTTGCAGCCATTTCTCCCTATTTCATTGTTTCAGATTTTTAAAATTAGGCTATTTGTTTGGTTCACAATGAATGGCAATGTTCATGGTGCTTATAACTGGACTCGCTGTAGTGCCCAAAGGGAAGCTTGTTTAAATTTGATTGCTATTTTGAAAAGCACTTTCAGAAAAACAGGAAATGTGATCCAAGCCCTCATTAAGGTCCTTTATTGAAGATTAAATAGCTCATTTTCAAGTAATTCACCCATACCTATTGCAATCTATAAAGGACTTAACCACAACCACAAGATTTACTATTATAGTTTACATTATATTTGATGTAAGCAAAATCTAAAATAAATTTAGAGGTTCTGGTTAGGAAAAAAAAACCCTCAATTTTAAAAGGAAATAAAAATGATATTTTTTAAAAATAGTAAAAGTTGCCAAGAGCACTTTGTAAATTCCATCTGAAACCAATACAATACAACTATGTGACAACATTTCCAGTTAAGGTATGGGGTTGGGGAAGATGCTTTCCATAAATGTGAAAGAATTTATAAACATCCAATGAATTTCTACAGAGGCAAAAAATGGTTCAGCATACCTGATGAAATTCCTAGGACCTGTAGTGTGGCCTGTGTGGAGATGAAGTTATATACAGTGAAGGAACATCCATCCACAGGATCTAATAATGCTTACAGTTTGTAGAGTAATGAGCTTGGTACCTACCAGGCTGCCTACTTCAACTAGAATTGGCCCACCCAATAAGAACTTCAGAAAAAACAAAACTTACAGTTCCCAACATTTCAAAGTTGGGATGGGTGAAGACAGGAGGAAGGTTTCTCTGTAATGGATCCCGTATAGTGGGACAACTTCCCTCAAGAAGCTAGAAGAACACTGATGTTATTGTCCTTCATAGATGATAGATAGATAGATAGATAGATAGATAGATAGATAGATAGATAGATAGATAGATAGATAGATAGATAGATAGATAGACAGGCAGGCAGGCAGGCAGGCAGGCAGGCAGGCAGGCAGGCAGGCAGGCAGGCAATTATTAAATCATTTCCCTTTGAAATATAATAATAATGATTATCAGCATCATCTCCAGTTAACCAAATGTTTTAAATGGCTCTTGGCTCTCAACTAACTAACTAACTAACTAACTAACTAACTACCTACCTACCTACCTTCTATTCCTCCCAAACTTCCAGGAATGACCTCTCTGCTTCCAGTCTATTTTCTTACATGTTTTTCAGTAAAAATCCAGTGTCTTTGACTGCACTCAGTTTGTTTGTCTCCCATAGCAGATTTGTGTTTGACATTATTGAATGAGACTACTTTGGAGTTGGGTGCACTATCGCTACTATACACACCATACAAGATAACATTATATTCAGAATGACAGTGGTCCAAAGCTTGGGGCCAAAAATGCTCCTTATGATGCAGTCAGTTGCCACTTAACTGTTTTTTGGCCTCAGGAAGGAGGAAAGAAGTCACTGATGTTTTCAGACATGTTTAAGCATTTTAAGAGTGTCTTAGCTTGTCAGAACAATGTCACAGCGATCGGGCACAATGCTCTACTTTGCTGCAGTTGAGAAACATGGAATTGCAAAAGAGTTGAACTGCAGTATTATATTCAATAGCTTAACTTCTCCATTCATTAAGAGTTTGGGCCCTAGGAGATAGATTTTAAAGATTTTGTTTAGCGTTTAAAAACAGTTTATTAACTAAAGTTCTACAAGTGTGGGAACAAACAGAGTTGCTGGCTCAGAGTCAGATTCTTTGCCAAATAGTGTCAAATTTTACTCCGTGGGCAAAAATAAAGTCTTGACCTGAACATGATATAACATGTGATACAGGTGCAAAACCTGATAATTTTTCTGCAGTAAGAAAGAGAAGGAGGAAGATGAGGAGGACATGGTGTGGACTAGACAAAACTGTCAAACAGTATTATTCTTTTTCATCCATTAGTTTGCCATTTCTTTCTTTAAAAAACTCAGCAGAGAATCTGCTTGTGTTATCATGTTCCAGTCTTCTTAATATGTAAAAGTTTTTGTGCTTAACTCACACTCTTGGTCTGAGTAGGCATAACCACTGGATCTGGCATGTAGGTAAGGAAATGGGGAAATGTGTCACATGAATTTAGTTGGCATTCCAGAGTAAATTGGTTGTTTCTTAAATGATGTGGTGAGCTGATTCAGTGTTGAATGAGAATTAGGAAGTGCAAAGCAAAAATGCCCGCTTGGTCATAAAATTAACAGCGCAACCTTGGGCCAAGTCAGCCTACTTCAGGGTATAAAATGAACAGTAAAAAGCATGTTCCTCCTGAACGTCTGGGAGGAATGATGGAATATAAAAATAACTGATACATGAATACAGGTGAAACTCGAAAAATTAGAATATCGTGCAAATGTTCATTTATGTCAGTATGGCAACTCAAAAGGTGAAACCAATATATGAGATAGACGCCTGACATGCAAAGCGAGATATGTCAAGCCTTACTTTGGTATAATTGTGATGATTATGGCATACAGCTTATGAAAACCCCAAATTCACAATCTCAGAAAATTAGAATAGTGTGAAAAGGTTCAATATTCTAGGCTCAAAGTGTCCCACTCTAAGCAGCTAACAAATCCATAACACCTGCAAAGGGTTCCTGAGCCTTTCAATGGTCTCTCAGGCTGGTTCAGTAGGAATCACAAGCATGGGAAAGACTGCTGACCTGACAGTTGTGCAGAAAACCATCATTGACACCCTCCATAAGGAGGGAAAGCCCCAAAAGGTAATTGCAAAAGAAGTTGGATGTTCCCAAAGTGCTGTATCAAAGCACATCAATAGAAGGTTATGTGGAAGGGAAAAGTGTGGTAGAAAAAGGTGCATAAGCAGCAGGGATGACCGCAGCCTGGAGAAGATTGTCAGGAAAAGGCCATTCAAAAGTGTTGGGGACTTTCACAAGGAGTGGACTGAGGCTGGAGTTAGTGCATCAAGAGGCACCACACACAGACGGATCCTGGACATGGGCTTCTAATGTCGTATTCCTCTTGTCAAGCCACTCCTGAACAACAAACAACGTCAGAAGCGTCTTACCTGGGCTACAGAAAAAAAAGAACTGGTCTGTTGCCCAGTGGTCCAAAGTCCTCTTTTCTGATGAGAGCAACTTTTGCATCTCATTTGGGAACCAAGGACCCAGAGTCTGGAGGAAGAATGGAGAGGCACACAATGCAGGATGCTTGAAGTCCAGTGTGAAGTTTCCGCAGTCCGTGTTGATTTGGGGAGCCATGTCATCTGCTGGTGTTGGTCCACTGTGCTTCATTAAGTCCAGGGTCAACGCAGCCGTCTACCAGGAGATTTTGGAGCACTTCATGCTTCCTTCCGCAGACGAGCTTTATGGGGATGCTGGCTTCATTTTCCAGCAGGACTTGGCACCTGCCCACACTGCCAAAAGTACCAAAACCTGGTTCAATGACCATGGGATTACTGTGCTTGATTGGCCAGCAAACTCGCCTGACCTGAACCCCATAGAGAATCTATGGGGCATTGCCAAGAGAAAGATGAGGGACATGAGACCGAACAATGCAGCGGAGCTGAAGGCTGCTAGTGAAGCATCCTGGTCTTCCATAACACCTCAGCAGCGCCACAGGCTGATAGCATCCATGCCATGCTGCATTGCGGCAGTCATTGCTGCAAAAGGGGCCCAAACCAAGTACCGAGTACATATGCATGCTTATACTTTGCAGAGGTCCGATATTGTTCTATTTCCAATCCTTGTGTTATTGATGTCATGTAATATTCTAAATTTCTGAGATTGTGAATTTGGGGTTTTCATAAGCTGTACGCCATAATCATCACAATTATACCAAAGTAAGGCTTGACATATCTCGCTTTGCATGTCAGGCGTCTATCTCATATATTGGTTTCACCTTTTGAGTTGCCATACTGGCATAAATGAACATTTGCACGATATTCTAATTTTTCGAGTTTCACCTGTATATGGCCATCTTCATAAGCATCCATAACAACATCCATCAATATATCAATGCAGAACACAGAAATAATGTGAATATGTAATTTGTGATATGTTTGACCCACACATTTAAGCTGCATCATTTGTGTGCTGAAGTCATGATGCATGTGCTATTGTTTGTCCCTTTTGCCCTTCCTAAGAATGCCCCGGATGCCTTGTTCAAGCATTCCTCTGTCTACATGAGGGTTAGAAACTGGGAAGAAAATGGGGATATGCCGATCTTCTTGTATGTGAACCTCGCCTCTTCTTCTCCCTGATGGTTATTGAGAGAAGAGATGAAGGACACATCCAAGAAGATGTAGAGGTGAGATTAATGTGAGTTGCACCTAACCATAGATGATGGGATAGCTTTGCTACCACACAGCTAAGCAAATCCTCAGTTGGGATAGACCAATAAAAATATGGAGATTTTCTGTGAGGTCTTTTATCTTCACCTTCTTTGTCTGCCTTCTGCGTTACTATTCTTTTTCAGAAGTGGTACATTCCAGCCTGTGCATTTTTTTTTTCCTCGATGACATACCACTGTGCAGATTTTCATATGCGTAATTATTAAACAACTGTAAAAAAAGAACCTTGGCTGCAATTGCCTGAAGATTCCTTTTGGGAACCATTTGACCGTTGTGCAAATGTACTTTTGAATATTGGTAAACACCATGCGGGGGAAACATGCAGATAGAAAAAAATAGGAAATATTTGTGAGCAAAGAGAACAAGGGGAAAAAAATCTGGATATTAAATAAATAAATAAATAAATAAATAAAACAGTAGTTAAAAAAATGTATTGATATGACTTTGCAAAAATGTTCAGGTAATTTAGAGTCCCCAAATCTGACATGTTGTGAGTATCTTTGTTATTGTCTGATCTCTCTTTTTTTTTAAAAAAAAAAAGTTAAATGCTTAGTGTTAAGAATTTGGGAAAGCTTGCAGCAATATGAGAGCTTAAAACCAGTAAACTAAATAAATAAAGGTAGCATGCTGGCCGTAGTATTTTCATGTACAGCTTAGAAGTGAAAGTGCCAGGCCTATAAACTGTTTTACTCTTCAAGAGTACAGGAAAGAGAACTTTAACAAGGTTTGGTGAACTTAATTCTAATTTCATGCGAACTTTGCAATTGCTTCACCTCGTTAGGTGCCTTGCGTTAATGATAATGGGCAATCATTCTCCCCCTAGAGCAAAAACCATCCCCAGATTACATCCACATTTGCATGTGTATAAACCACCATGTTTATTTGCACACTCTGTAGAATGTAATGGTGAGAAACAGAGAAATGATATTATCAGGTTTACAAAATTAAAAAAGAAGTAAGTGAACTGGACTGCCTAGTTTGATTCTTTCCTGCTCATGGATAACAAATACACCCTTCAGGGATCAATATCACCTTGCCTAAAATGTTGTATGAACATCCATACCCCTGGATGCTTCAACCATTTTGTTCTCCATTATTAAAAAAAAAAAAATGTATAAGCAGAGGTCTCAATAAAGAAACAGAATTTTGCTACGAATGCCTGAAGTCTGTGTAAGCTGACTGCTGAAGCCTCTCACTAACTAGCATTACAACTTTTCCCTACTGTTACCTGAGAGTTTTTGGCTTGGATTTTGTGCATGAAAGAGATGAACTTAGTTTTTTTGCTGGTCCTGTCCCTCTGTACAGCAGTATATCAATTAATGTTGGCAGTAAAAGCTCACAATTACTATATTAAACTAAAGGGGATGAACCCAGGAGTGAAATTTCTCTCTAAATATTAATATAGTTGTACTAAGACTCTATTAATACCTCACTGAACCATGGTTTACTGAATTGATTGGCTCAAAAACACAATGAAACATTAACTTAACAGCCTGGATGTGTCCATGCACCACACTGATCTACAAATTAACTAATTGTAGTTGAGCTTAGACTGCTGTGTGGATCCAGCCCAAGATGCATTAACAGGAAAAGCAAGATTGATTGAATAACCACTTGGAATGATCCAGTGGAAGACTGAGTAAAATGAGAAAGTAGAAGGTTCAAGGAAGATTTATTACTTTATTAACAAATTGGTTCTCTAGTTTCTTGATGCATTTTAAGCATTCAAGGGCACTTCCACAGGAGGATTTTATACAAGTTTGAAAATAAGGCTGGACATGGCTATTATCTTCTTCTGCTACTATTACCTATGATATTGGTAGCATTGGCGAGCTGAGCTAATTTATTTCTAGCCCGCCGCTGTATAGTTGACACTAGAGCAAAGCTTGTATTTTGGTTCACACCACTTCAACATCTTTTCCTCTTGATGAAGGTTCCTGCTTCAGCTCTAAACCTCATCCATCCTAGCAGTTCCTTTAAGGGGAATGCTATCCTAACATCCCTCCTTGATCAGCCCAGGCAAAGTGAGCAGACGTGGAATTTGCAAGATTCTCTTTGGCATGGGAAGGGTCTCCTTCAAAACTTGGGCCAGCTGGCTTGTTTGTTTGTTTCTTTTCCCTTCTGTGTGGCATGGGGATGGGAGGATTGTTTTATTTGTCAGGACCTGTAATAGCTTAGGGTAGCACAGTGACTGGACAATATATTTTTGCTTGTTGCTCTCAATCATTCCAAGTCAACAGAATGGGTGATGATTGTGACTTGGTGCCATCTTGTTTGTTTGTTTGTTATCTTAACATGGAGTGGAAACTGGCAGTACAGAAGTGCCCACTTTCTTTGGCAAAGGAAGCTAGATAAAGGCCAATAGTTCCTTGAGTCATGCTTGACATTAGTGACAGATTCATGTCATTTTCCTGGCGATAATATGGACGTAGCTTGCTATTATCTTCTTCCATTTTTTATAAAAATGTTGACTTCCCAGTGCAGTGTGCAGCCCTGGGATCTGCTACTATTTCCCTTCCAAGGGCTAAACAGCTTTGCCCAGCTTTTTCAAGATCAGGCTAGATTGGCTAGATGCTGCCACCTCAAGGTAAAGTACTTGATCTTTAATCACAAAGAAAACACTTTTACGGAATAATTGAAACCCACATTCTGCCACAAGGAAAATATTGTCTGTGGTCAAATCTTTAAGGAGAGATTCCCGTGTGATTCACCATTGCACAAAGACTGAACCAGGTGATTTGTTTAATGAAAGCTTTATTGGACAATCAATTAGCTTGAAGTGTTATCTAACCTCATGGTAGGTAAACCTGTAATTTTGCAGAAGAGGAGAATTGGGAGGTATGGACTTGTTAGTCCCTAAATTGTTCACATTAAACCATCTCCTTCCTTTTGGCTCAGTCTCTGATGGACACATAAACACAAATGCAATCATAGTCTTCCATCTATAACAAAAATTAAACACCTATCACCATATAATTAACACATGCAAATGCAGATATCTTTCCACTTCCCTTTCTTCTTGGCCGAAAACCTGTGGGTTATCCAAGGTTCTTCCAGGGCGTGTTTCTGTTCCCAAGCTTTTCTGCATTTCACACTATAGAGCCTTCCCAGGTACTACAGATGTCTGTTTCTGATTATTTCAGAAATTCTGGAAACAGATTACAGGGTCTGTTACTTTCAGAATGGATTTTCAGATCTTTGTTAGGGAGAAAGAAATCTTGCTGTTTGAGAGGTACAGTTTGGGTTATTTCAATTTGCAGAGAAATTCATAGCACTTGAGCTCTGACTAGTATTGTGGCTTGACAAGGGCACAGATTATTGCTATTTCAGGGTGAGAAGAAATATATCAGTAATTTCCATTCTCCCACATCCTCAGATGCAGCTGGAATGTGAAGAGGGCCAAGAATGAACAAGAAGGAATGGTGACAGTTTTTGGAAGCCACTTATTATTTATTCAGGCGGAGTCTGTGAGTCTCAATCCTTGAGGAATAAAAAAAAAAAAAAATTCAGATTGAATGCCAGTTGTTGAACATTTTATTTCTTCATCCTGTTAGATCTATTCCTCTCCTCCAATAGCTCCCTCCAATTTTATTACCGGAGATCCCATAAAATACATGGGGTTGAGAGGCAGCAATTGGGCCAGAATTGCCCTGTTTCCATAGCTGAGGGTGGTCTGGAAACTTGGTCTCCATCCCAGACCATTTCATCATGTTGGCTGTCATATCTTTCTTATTATGCCACAAAGAAATAGGCAAGAAGATATCTATGAGGGCAAGAGGTCATTGACCAGAAGACACTGACACAGTGACTGAGACAAGAGGGAATACACTCACTATTTATTTATTTATTATATTAACCTATCTAGCCACCCATCTTTCAGTTGCAACTCTGGGTGGCAAACACAAGGTTAAAAACCAGCAGAACAAAATTATACATAATAATAAAACAATAAGAACACCATAACAGCCCAATGGCACCCAAGGGCAATCAAACAGTTCCTACTTCAATGCAGAGTTAAAATCAGTACAAGCCAAAATACTCTACCGGTGTACATAACAAACTAAGCTAAGCATGCAATTGGTGCTTGGCTGGAAGGCCACCAAGTCATTCCAGAGCCATAGGCAAGATTGAGAAGTCTTTAAAAGAAAGAGTCAAACTCAACGTAAGCTCTTTCTATGTGTAGTTATGATTCCCAGTATTTAAAATGATGTAGTAGTAGTAGCAGTAGTAGTAGTAATAATAATAGTAATAATGCCAATAACAAATGTTGGAATGTAATGCTTTATCAGTTATCTATCCATCCATCCATCTATTTTGTAAGAATCCGTACATACATAGCTCTCCCTCCTGCCATTTTCCCGAAAACTACTCTGTGTGGTAGATTGTGCTGAGAGACATGGACAGTCTCCCAAGGAGTTTTCATGCTGCTGGTGAACTACAGCCTAGTCCTAGTCTAACACCTTAATCACTGTACCACGCTGGAACTTGTGCTGAGAGAGACCGATTGGCCTAAATTCACTCCATGAGCTTCCATAGCTGAGGGTCAACTTGAAGCTGGACCTCTGGATTATTGAAGTGGGTTCCAAAGTTTACTGAACTCCAATAAGCTTAGTGAAATATCATGTCTCATCTAGCTTTCTGACCTTGGGAAATGTTGACATTGATTGTGAGTTCTAAAGTTTAAGAGAAGTAGCTTCTATTTAAGGTAGAATTCACTTTGATACAGAAGCTTATTGCTGTATGGGTGAAAACCCAATTCTTAAGTCCATTGATTATTTCTATTTTATTAAAATCAAAGGTCAAATTATCATTAATTTAATGGATTCTACACCAGTAGAAGCCAGCTACAATATATAACTATGACGATGTTCATTCTTTCAATTAGAATTGGTAATCTGAAAGGGGTAAATTTAGTTATCTAGAAGATGAACCTGGTTTGGATGGGTGGTTGTATGCAATCTAATTCTAAGCTTCATTAAGAATCAAAAATTGAATAAGAAACATGGATAATGAAAAACATTGCATTTTTTTTAGGTGAACATGCCTGTGGAACTGGTTATATAAAATCAGTGTACATGATTTTTAAAAGTAACTTGTCATCCTCACATTGATTCAGCACAAACCTAGTTAATGCTATCATACATTGTAAAAAAAAACCTCCAGAAATATGGTGCATAAGAGTTTATATATAAATAGTCCCATTAAAAGAACTTAAATCTAGTATTGAGAATGACATGGCAAATTTCTGACTGCACCATTTCAAACTATAGGCAGAGAGAGGGAAGAAAACATTTTTATTTGTATCCAGTGCCCCAAAATTAAATTGTGATATGCAAAACATTGGACAGAATAAAAAAAGAATAGTCACCTCTTTTTTCTTTTACTTCATAATATATACACCCCCACACACACACGCAATGGAGAAGTCTTTTTTTTTTTTTTAAATGATACCGTAACCTTCAATTATTATATCATCATAATTCAGCACAATGCATGAAAGTAATTGAAGCAAGTGGAAGGACAAAGAAAAGGGAACACCATGGTGATTAGAAAGCATTGTTAATAAGGTACCTCTGCTAGAACTAGGTCCTCCTTGATTTGGGTTCCATCCCTTTTGCTTTATAAAATGAAAGGTACTTCTAGCATGTATTACCTATGAAAAGGCAATAAGTAGCTATTTGGTCTCCTTCCTTAACAAATTCTTTCTGTTGAAGATGGAAAGAGATGGGAAAATATGGGATAGTCACAAATCAGATAAGATGTCTTCTGGATTCCCTCTAATATTTTGTGAATGAGACTGTGCTCTTGCAAAATCATGGGGACACATTCTGAGATCCACCCTTTCTTATTCAACCTTAACTGTTCGCTACCCTGCATAGTAACTTGTTTTCTAGCCCAGAAATAGTTGAGAACTATTAAAAGGGGTTGCCAGGCAACTAGAGAAGGATCTGAATAATTCCTCCAGTTTTGGAGCCAACAGAATGGGTAGACCTTCTGCACCAAAGAACTGAAGTGTGACATCCCTGGGTCTCTTAACATCTCCCACTCTATGAGACAGGACAGTCTCCAGAGAGATACACTTTTATCACTCATGTAATTTACAACACTTATAAAGCATATAAGAGCAGCACTTCTACAGTAGGACAAATCCTTTATTTCAGACCATTCATTTTCTCTCATTAAGAGCCAGATAAATATAGACATGCCCACAAGCTCAGTGTTTTTTTTTTAAACAAGTTTTTTACTTATTTCTTCTATGGCTATCCAGGTGATATCAAAAGCAGCACAAACCACATAGTAATAGAGAGAAAGGAAGACATGCAAGCAGCCGAGTTTTTAGAGTGACATATGCATCACAGATCAAACACGGTGTGAATCAAATCCAACAAAGACTGGGAGAGATTGTTCTGGCCAGCAAATGCCTATGCAAAAATTAATAGAAGAATCCAAGATAACATGGTCAAGGATTATGATAATAAATAGAAAACAGACTCCCAGACCTATAGACCAAACCCACCAGTATCTGATGGCCATTGGTATAGCTAAGAATTGTGTTATGTTCTTGGATATTTCAATGTATTGGCCTTGCAATAGCTGATTTGTAATCACGGATTGTGGTAAATTGGAAAGATTGCTAACAGGTAGTTTGATAAGTTCAGGATGACACATATAATATAAGGGACAATTTACTAATACGTATGCCACAGATAGACTCAGCTCAGAGATAAAACCACTCCTTAACCTACCACCCTGCCTCCAAAAAGTTCAATTTAACTCAAATTCAGTACATTTATTAAAGAATTCAGCATAGACTTCACTCAGACTTACTAGACTTGGTTATCGAAACGTAGCAGGAATTTATTGTTAAGGATACCTACAAGGCAATTTCCTAAGATTCAGAGCAGAGTTAGTGTTTTACTCCCCGTAGTCTCTGTAAGACCAAGCAAGTTCATCCTACAGGTATTTTCTAAGAGCATAGGCATAGTTTTCAAGAAATGAATTTTCAAATGACCAGTGAATAACTTGCATAATCTAATCAGGTGTCTCTCAGATGATCCTTACAAGACCTACTGAGCATAAGGCTGGGTCATAAGAAAATTATCCTGGGATGTGCACTGAGGTAGGGTTTAGTCTAGGCTTTTATTTAGAATAAAAGTTTAGCTAGAGGGGAAGAGAATCTGTATCTGTCGCATGAGGCATCTCTAGTATTTTTTTGTGAGATTGCTCTTACTTTATCTGTTCATCTTACTAACTGCATCTAACTTCCTCTAACTAGCTGCAAATTTGCCCTCCAATAACCAAATTTTCCTAGGTATGTTAGATTTCCACAGCTCTTGTTCATCTTAAGTTCACCAATTTCACCAAAAGTTTTTCTAGTTCAGTATATAAATATAGATGAGGTAAAACCTGAAAGACTGCTGTGAGGTTTTGAAGCAATGCATTACAAGTGAATCTATAACTTCAGCCCCAATGAATAGATTTTGAACTTACTTGTTACGGTTGGGTGGCTTTAGATGAGAGAGAGAGAGAGAGAGAGAGAAGATCCATGGATTGGCTCTGATCTATTGCTTAGTTTGGATCATTGATTTGAACCCATTCAGAAACTGAATTGATGATTCAGCCCAAATCACTGATTCATAAAGGCATGTTCTAGTCAGAACTCTGAGTCTAATCTTTCTACAGGGTGAGAAATGAACTTGAAAAATCTTTAAAGAAAATGAGTAACATTATACTTGAGCACACATGATGATCACTAAAAGAAGTCATGGATCAATTACACATTATTAGAAAACTATAACTCATTATCCCATTATGATAAGTCTCTGATTTTTCCTGTTCCTATGCAGTTTTCTCTTCTTACTAGCAGATTCTAGAGGTACAATGTATCTCGTATTACAGGAAATGACTCAGTTATTCAGTTTGCTTGTGACTGCCAAAAATAGAAAAGAGAGTTAGTTCCAATCATTATCTAACAAAGGCTACTGCACTTCAGAAAGTGATTCTATATGTAGTATATATTATACTACACGGTAACGCATGTGATATTGTTATATCTTCTTTTAGAGGTTTAGTAGTCCTTTTGGAAGCCTCTTCCGACAAATGGAATGTTTTGCCAAAGAATTTTCTATCTTTTTCTAAGCTTGTCAGAGGTTTGGGAAAAACTAAAGTAGCCCAAATATCCACACGCAAGGCCCTTTGGACTTGGGTCATGAAATGTAATCCAAGATAAGGTATGTGAAATGTATGTTAGGAAGGGTATATTCCTCCTGCTGGTCTGGATGTCAATAATACATCCAGATAGTACTTCAACAAACCTGGGTTTTTAAATGGTTGTTATTTGAAAATGAATCATGGACTTATTCACAGAGCTTATTAAGGGGAGAAGCAATGAATCGGATGTATTTTGTCTTGTTCTCTAAAAAACGCTAAGAGGATTTGGCTGCTTAAAAATCAATGAATATCATATATGCCAAGTAATAAATTATTATTCTTGTTTCTTAGCTTTAGGGAATTTGAGAGTAATTCCAGGTTTGCTATGATGAATGGTATTGCTTTCTCTACCTACTGCATATTGCTTCGCAACCACAGGATGTGGTTGTGCTAACAAATGTCAATATATCTGTAATCTATCACTGAGGAAGAACACAGAAGTTGCTGCTGTCTGAACAAAGATCTGAAATGAGAGGTCTTTGGAATGCCGTTCTTCCAGAAGCAACAACAACAAAATAACATAAAAATTTATAATAGAGACAAGTCACAACTAGAAAGGAACATACTTTGATCCTGGTCCGCTGTCTCATCTCTCCCTCCCGGGACTATTTTCTCAAACTTTATAGGAAAATGAATTCATTTTGCCAGAAATATTACTAAGTGAACTATTATCCTGAAGGCTGGCAGTTGGTTAAAACTAAAAAAGATAGAAAAGAAAATATAGAAGGCTAAAAAGGTAAAAAAAAAAAAATAAGGACCACTTTTTAGAGGCACCGGAAGGGAGATGGTGCAGAATTGACAACCTGAAATATCTGGTAGCAAACTGAAGTCATACTCTCTGCCAGGGAACTTCTTCAAGACATGATAAATACAAGTTGTTTAGGATTCCCTGTAGAGAAAGCCATAAAAAGCATATTGCTCATGGACTCTACCTAATGGGCAACAGTTCTCCAACAAGAGTCCTAGGGAGTGACATTTGCCAATAACTTTTTAAACAAGTTGACTTAAAGTGGTCTCTAAAAACTAGTGGGGCCAGACTTACTAGGAAAAAAAAATAGTAACTTTAGCCCAAAGTTTAAGTGATGATACCAAGCTTTAGCATCCATGGAGAGTAACCCCATCTCTCGAGGCCACATAGTGTTTTTAATCCATCTTGGAATTGTACAGATAGCTCTAATAAATTTAGATGGAGTACCTTCAAGGATGTTAAGGCTTCTAAAATGACAAACCTGGACACTGAGATGACTTGGCTACAAAGACTTTGCAAACCTCAGAGATAAAGGGGGCTCCTTTTAAATGGAAAATCTCAGGATATCTGAGGAGCTCTATTGAGCAACACTTGCCAGATATAGAAAATATTCTCTACAGGATAGTGAAGAACAACATTCTAAGTTATTTATAAGTGTGCACCTGCTTGATAGCATTCCCATTTATTTGGCAAATTATGAATTTTTGATTGTTTCATGCAAATACTAAGAGTTCTGTGATAATTTATTACAGTAGTTTTTTCCTCTAAAGAGACACTCTTAGTGGCCTTTTCATTCCCACTTGGGAGATGGACTTTATCATAATATTATCTGCATAGTAAAGAGCTGCAACCACTTAGCCTATTAATACAGTGGGGTGATGAGTGATCAGGTTGATATGCAAGTTAAAAGTAGAGGATCTGGAATCTCTGCCTCACCTCTCTCTGGATAGCAGTAGCTCTAGAGATATGTCTCCAGGGGAGCATCTGACTCTTAAAGTAGTATTGAATGGAAGAAATGGATGAGAAGAATAAACTTTTTATCCATTGAGGATTCCCATAGTTTCCCCCCCACCCCCAGTCTCTCCCTTGGAATTAAATCAAAGCCAGATTTAAAATCAATGAGGACTGTGACCAGGAACCTCTGAGCTGGGATGAGTATTTCTCAGCTAAGTGATAGGGAACCAGACAGTGACTGAGAGTCAAATCAAATCAGATCAAATGTTACTAATACCATCAAAGATGAGCAGTACTAAAAAGAATAAAACAAGAAAAGTGGCTGAGGGTTGATCATTCCCATCTGAAATCTGACTATTCGTCAAAGAGGATGTTTTCACTTTCAATCCACTTGAATAATTTTGAGTAGAGAAATTTAACATACAGCTTGCTGATTTATTAAATAAGCTGATAGGTCTTTCCTTTGTTTTTAAAAAAGGGAATAATGTAGGAAAATGTGCTGAGCTGTTAATGTGGTAAATTCTAGGGGATAAAATCTCCTCCTGGAGCTTTTCCAGGCTTTAATGGTATGAATGATCTTGATCTCAGATGTACACATGGGAGGACAGTTGAAATAATATTTTAAGAGTAGATTGGATTATACAATTATTCCATTGTGAAAATACTCTGGAAATAGTTCTCACAGGCTTGTACAGTGGTTTGGCAGAATAGATCAAGCTTCTATCATTAAGGGACCTCTTAACTGAGCACCAGAACCAAGAAGCATTGTTGATCTTAGCAGCTTAAGCTCCCTTATAATTATTCTCTCATTGTTTTCCCTTTCTTTGATTTTAGAAGGGCTTTGAAGCTCTTCTTTCATTTTTCACTTTAAGAATGTATTGGATGTACCTGAGCAGGGCCTCTTTTCCTTTGATGCAACCAGCGTCAAAACAGGGCTTGGATCCAATATGAGGAACGATGTAGTGGTCTGTTGGTAATATTGATAGAGGGGTCTGAAGACTAAGGGTAATGGACCAATAATATGTTAACAACTGCTCAGGGGAGTCTGCTAGGCAGATTTGAGAATGAAGTTGAAGGAGAGAATCCAAATTCAGGAGACCTAGCAGGTCTGGAGGACCATTTATTCTGAACAAATCCTTTGGGGCTTTGTTAGGAATTTGGTACTTCCCTTAGGATCAGACAGGCAATTTAAGGAGAAGTGATCTCTCTCAATATTAAATGAGTTATTAAGTGAACAAGATATGTACAACCAGGACAATATCTATCGCATTGTCCCCATTACAGCCCCCAAAACTGAGGTTCCTATTGGATTTTTCTCTGGCAGTGCCATTCAGAGGGACAAGGTCCAGAGTGTCTGCCAACTGGGTCTTTGGAATATGGATACATGACGGTGCTTGTCCTTAGACTGTTAGAGCTGGTAATAATAACCTTCCTCTTTGGAGCAAGACACCATTTAAAATGGGTTTATAAAGAGGTATATTACCTCCAATATTTGCATTCAAGTCAACATCAAGATATGCATTTACTAAATTAGTTATATAGTTGTCTAAAGGTCTCAGAGATTTTTAATGTCATTGTGTCTACCAAGAGGAGAAAGGTAGGTGTTAAAAAGCATAATATTGCAGGGCATATATTTGAGAAGAGAACCACCCTGGCACACAGCTGTAATGAAATCACAGGAACGTTGAATGAAACTAATCCAAACTAAACTGTTATAGACAGCCATCCTGAAGATCATTCACCTTTTTGCAATGTGTAATCCTCTAAGGATAAAGAAAACAGTACAAATACTGCAGATCATCCATAGCCAGGTTTCTTGGAGGAGGAAAACATCAAAGGTATCAATTTCATACAGGAAGGAGGCCTCAAATATCAGGAAGTTTAATATGCCCTGGGATTGTAGGGGAACCAGTAGCCTTCAATGTTGTGGCTGTAGGGGGTTCTAGAGGGCTATCCAGATTGGGGGTTGGCCAAGGTAAGAAGGGCCTCAGCTGAACAAGGGAGTAGACTACCATAGAGTGCAATGTCAAAATTTGCAGGACCCTTTTTAGCATTGGTGTGAAGGGCAGGAAGTTCATAAATCAAGAAGCAAGGCCTGATGGACTCCAGCTTGCTCTTCAATTACCACAGGAAGGTGAAATAGGTAGTGTCAGGAGACACAAACTCAGTGAATGGTTTGCAGTAGCAGTAGTTACCATTAAGGTTTGCTTAAGCCTGTGGAGCCTTTGTAGTATATCTTCCTGCTCCCCCTTGTGCAGAGCCTCCAAAGTGCTGACTCTTGGACTGCATCATCTTGGACTCATTCTGCAAATCAGGTGGACTCCCAGAGTCTTGCTTTTCAAGGCAGCAAACACATTGTTTAAATGTCTTTGCTGTTCAAAAAAGGCATAACTAAGCAGTGTAATTGTCTTTCTGTCACAAAAAGGCTTGGATAGGGAAAATTTGGAAATTAGCAAGATGCTGCATTATTTTAAGCAGCGTATGAGGAATAGCAGGCTGCTTGAAGATCAGTAGGATCTGTTTGCTTCCAGGTAAACTTGATAGCTACTCAGATGTGCATGGATCTACTTGCTCATACTGACAGTGGAGGAGCTGTCCCAAGGAAGTTACAATTGCTTACTTTGTTTGTTTGTTTGTTTGTTTAGAGATCCCACAACCAGAATTTAGACTGCCCAGTGATAGATGAAGCACAACCTCTCCTTTATTTGCAAGAAGGGAGTGTGTTTTGGTGAGGTAATTTTTTATCTGGCTGAAGAGATTTTATAGAGAACAGAGATGGAGCTGTTTGTCTTTGCAGTGGAAGATGAATGTTCAGCTTGAGCACACTGTCATCCTTAACAGTTATGCTGACCTGGAATCAGCTAACTTTCTTTCCCCCAAAATGTTTTTTTTCCCCCCCAAACTCACTCAAGGTCACTTTTTAGTGAGTCCAAGTTCTTACTCAAGGAAGCCAATTACTCAAACACCCAGATGACTATTTGAACTGGAAGAAGACATTGTTTAGCCATAAATTCAGTTGAGCCATTCTGTGGGACCAGCCTCTCCAAGTCTTGTCTCTGCATTTTCTTATTTTGTGTAAAAATAATAGGTGAATTAAAGAGGGGTCTGAGGAAGCAGAAAGGAGGGTGGGGGTGGGGGTGGGGGTGGGACAACTTCATTCAATCATCTGAATGAAGATTGAACTTCATTCAATCATCTGAGAGAAGTTGAGAGCTCTAGCAACTGCTGTTTTTCTAGTTTTGTTTGAAAATCCCATTCAAGTGTTTCAAAACTATTATTATAGCTTCCTTGGATAATAGAAGTTTCTTGAGCTTTCATTGTTCGGCTGACTTGAAAAGAGGTTGAAGTTCAGGACTGGCTCCATGTTGTTTCTTCCTTTTCCCATTCTGCCCAGACATATTTCCTTCCTTCCTTCCTTCCTTCCTTCCTTCCTTCCTTCCTTCCTTCCTTCCTTCCTTCCTTCCTTCCTTCCTTCCTTCCTTCCTTCCCTCCCTCCCTCCCTCCCTCCCTCCCTCCCTCCCTCCCTCCCTCCCTCCCTCCCTCCCTCTCTCTCTCTCTCTCTCTCTCTCTTCTTTCTTTCTTTCTTTCTTTCTTTCTTTCTTTCTTTCTTTCTTTCTTTCTTTCTTTCTTTCTTTCTTTCTTTCTTTCTTTCTGTTTGATAGGGCCTGCTAAAATGCATTTTGAACAGCAGAAAAACCAGGAGAGCACAGAAAAGGGAAGTTGGTTCTCACTGATCACTACCTTTACCTCCTCCATGCCAGAAATAGGAAAAAAGGCTTAAATCAAGCAGGGAACTAATTGAGATGCGGTGATGGATTTTCCCCAAGCATTTTACAATAGCAGGACATTATGCTGAAGATGAAAGGCAGTAGGATGAAGCCTCTCCTTGTGCCAACAAGTTCACTTGCCAAATTTGCCACTTGCTCTATATACTTCTTGCTAAGAAGGCCATTTTATGAGTCGGGTCTGATTTTTGGGCTGCATGATCCAGGTTTGGTCCTATGTTGCCAACTCCCAGTCTATACCATAAGGGGGCTGAATAAGGGGCCATTACAACTCTTGCTGTATTGTTGTTTATTTTGTTGTAATGGGACTTGACTTGAGCATAAACCTATATTGTCCCAAGTTTAGCTTTTCTGTTAGATTTGTTCAGAAATCTGCTTTCGGAAATCAGTTCCTTGATTACCACGGCAATCATTCTTTTTGAAACATAATCTTTCAAATCTAATGTGTTTTCATGCACTGCTGGATTGATGACTATATATGTAACTCATGTAGTTGTCTTCAGTCCCATAACCTTTTTAGGGACTGCAGATTCATCCATTGGTTTTACGGTGTGCTGCCCAGGGCAGATTTCTGCTCCAGTAACTTTTTCCTTTGGATTTGATAATTTAAAGAATGATATACAAATGTGCTTGTTTGTTTAGAGGAGGTTGTGCTTACCTTGAAAAGTGTATGAAGTGTCATGAAGTCTTGGTTTATTAATTTTTCAGAGCAAAATAGTCCTCCATGCTCAGAGTGGTACAGAACTCTCCAAGGAGACTCCCCCTATTCTGTAGTGCTTCCAGAAATAATAATCTCTTCCATAAGCATGCCAGACATTTTTCATTGCAAAATTTTTTTAAAAGCCAAGAACTGTGCCCATCTTGCACATTTTCAATGTTGGATTTGTTTCATTTTTAAAGGAAAGTCAAATACTAATAAGATTTATTTTCTGGTATCACTGGTTCCATGATGGATTTGTTGGGAGAGGAAAATTGAAATCTGCTACAGGCAGAGACCATGAAAGAATTATTTTATATTGCTCTGGATTCTACTGATGCAAATGGTAACACTTGTTTAGCAGTTTGTTTCCTATCATTAGACATGTCTGAGTTATCAGTCTCCCCACTCCGCAGTGCCACGACAGTGTAAATGCTTGATACCCTTGAGTTAGGCTTGACTTCTGGTGACTACATGTCCATATGGTTTTTTTGGCAAAACAGGGAACTGATTTCTGATTGATGAATTGATTGATTAGAAAGGGATATTTTTAGCTTCCCAGTCTAGCCTACATTCTGATATTTTCTATTCAGGTCATAATTGACCCTGCTTAGCTTTTTCCAAGAAGAAGAATGGAAACTGGCATGAAATCTTTCCCAGTCACATCTGCTCCGCAAAAAGAATGCACTGATGATTTGCAGTATACAATCTTATCTCTTTAATTGCCAACCTAACCAAAGAAATATAATTAAATGTGAATTATTATTTTTTAAGAAGTTGAGTTAAAATGCATTTGAAACTGAAAACAACAAGATAGGCAGCCATTTCTAAATTAATAGCAATTAATTTCCCTCCTTAATTTAAAAAAAGTATTAATCCTAAATATTTTTAATACAGTAAAGTCTATATATAGTAGTAGGTAAATAAATAGAAATATAAATGCTTTACTAGAATTGTTTTTATACCATACAGGCCACAAAAATTACAGTCTAAAAAGGGAGTAGCTGTACAATGTAAGATAAATGTGCCTATGAAAGTCCAATAAGGATTTTTTTGAAGGATTTTTTAAAATTTTATTTTAAGATTAGTGAAGCGTAGATACAATTTTAATCAATCAAATCAAATCTTTATTACAGTCATAGACCAGCATATAATCAATCAGAGTTTGATTATTAATTAATTATACTTTATTCTATTTACAATACTAATAAAATGCATTTAAACCTTTACGCAAATTTAGATGACAACAATTCTGCCTACACTGAATTCAGAGAGAGACGGGGGGGGGGGGGGGGGGAGAAAGCAGGGCAAAGGGGTGGGGAGGCTGTTGAAGTCACAGAACACCATAACATTCACTAAACACTTTCCAGTCACTAACCTTCCTGCAGTTAGATACTTACATAAACACATAGTGTTTTAGATTTGATTTTGTTTTGGAAATGCAATGTTATTTCTTAAAGCTGTTGTTTATGTGCTCCTAATCATTTCTTATCATTGTCCATTTTAATTTATTGTCTTGCCAGTCTTGTTGAGACATTTGCATCCCTAACTTTAGAGACAATTAAATGAATGTTTTCCTTGATTAAGGCTCGGCCAAATTGATTGCATACCTGGACAATCAACCTGACCTAGAGACATCATTTGGCCTCCCAACCTTTTCTTCAACTAAGTTTATATTTTGGGTTAGCTTCTTCTGAAGAGTGGATATGTCCTAACTTCAGCTAAGGCTGAATGATTAATTTGTTGCTCAGGAGTGAGCCCCCAATGTAAACTAAGCCTAAGGGAGGAGTAGATATTAAAAAAAAAAACTTTACAATGGAATATCAATTTTTGCCAGAAAAAAATAATGTAACACAAAATTAATCAAGTGAAGGTTTTTCATTGTGATCTTTGTCTAGTTAATTTAGGATTTAGGTTTTGTTGAATTTTATCTGAAGGTACGACCCATAGAAATCAGGAAGGAAGGAAGGAAGGAAGGAAGGAAGGAAGGAAGGAAGGAAGGAAGGAAGGAAGGAAGGAAGGAAGGAAGATAGTTCAAGGACATAAAGTCTAGCCTTGAACTTTCAGTTAAAGAAGTCATGAATGTGGTTTATCCCACTCCCATTTGGTGAGCTTCATGCTTAGCCCTCTCTGTATCGTACTTCATTAGTTCTCATTTATATCCAGAATCCAGCCTCGGCAAACCCACATTCTAATTTGCTGCAGTGCAGTCAGTTGATTTTTTTTAAGTAGCCACCCATTAAAATTTGAAGCGAACTTGATCATTCCTCCTCAGGCAAAAAAAATGAGCCTTTTTTTGTTTGTTTGTTTTTGAAAGAAGCAGATGAGTTTGACAGACATGAGCCAAATGTTTTAAAAGAACCTCCCTTAGATTTTGCCCCATATTAGTTTTTAAGTCCCTGAAGTTGTGAAAGGTGCAAAGCATTATGAAGACAACCAAATTACTTTAGGATAGCACTGGCAAGGGGGAGGCTTTCCTAGATCTTCTTTCTGGTGCAAAAGCAGTGTCTGAACATACTTTCCTCCAAATTTCCCCAGGGAACAAGGACTGAGATCTCAAATCCCTTGTTGCTCTTTGTTTGCAGATTCAAGACCTCTGCCAGATGTAGCTCTGACGGGAAAGTGCACTCGAGAATGTGATGAGTATGGCCACTCTGACTCCTGTTGGATGCCTGTCCGCACCTCACCCGAAAGGAAGCAGAAGAGCCAGCCCAAACTCTCCACTTTCATGCCTGTTGATGAACGGGGCAGCCAGGAGAAGCTGGCGAATGGAGAGGCCTCCCTGATGGGCGATCGCAACAGAAACCTCCTTAACAAAAAGTTGACCTCATCCTATGAGACCTTCAATGCAGCTAGCTTCAGCAAAAGTGAAGAAACCAACCCAGAGGATATTCCCCTCACACAGACAGGGGAATACAAGCCATCTCCTATCAATACTTTAACTAGAAGGGAAGTTTATCTTTAGGTGATAAGGAAGTAACCATGAAGTCCTTTCCCAGAGCAGAAGGCCAAAAGCCTATCAGTCAAAACAATTGGAAATTGCAAAGAAAGAAACGAGTCTGTCAAAACCAAGGGGCTACCAAAGAGACAAAGGCCTGGCTTGCCACTTCTGCCTCCCCGCCAGGCATTTACATATCCTGTCTGCCTGACTATACTGTACAATGTAGAAACCATTGTTGTTCCTGCATGTCTAACACCGTGCTCACTTGTTTTTTATTTTCCTAAAGTGACAGTTATAAATTCCTTGCTAGGTAACAAACCTGAAATTGAAAAGTAAGTAAAGATGAGATAGAAACTCTGGTTACCCTCCCCAGCACATGCACGCACACACACGCACACACACAGAGACACACACAGACACACACACACACACACACACACACTGCTGAAGCACTGTTTGAGCCCCTCTGATTTTCCTTGGATGTTCATCCGCTTGTTTGCAATCACAGGTCAGTGGGAAAGTTCTTAGATATGCACGCAGATATATACACAGGTATTCCCCAGATACCATCTGGGTATTGCTGGTTTCCATCAGAGATAAACCTTCAGAAACCGTACAAAAGAAATGTATAAAATAACTTTTAAAAGAAGAAGAAGAAGAAGAAGAAGAAGAAGAAGAAGAAGAAGAAGAAGAAGAAGAAGAAGAAGAAGAAGAAGAAGAAGAAGAAGCAGCAGCAGCAGCAGCAGCAGCAGCAGCAGCAGCAGCAGCAGCAGCAGCAGCAGCACTTTTTAAGGATCACAGCTTTAATACAGTCCTGTGGCTGGAAACAAGAGAGGGGGGGGGGGGAAAATCAGCCTGAGATGAAAATCCAAAATATCACACATTCCCTAAAACCATGACCTGCAGGTTTAGTTTTATCCATAGAAAAATGTCATGTCTGTCTCTCCCTAGTATCATTCTTTTTATCATGCCTTCCTTCCTTTTCCCTCCTCTTCCTTCTCCTCACATTTTCTTTTCACATTTTAACTTAAATATAAAATGATGATGGAATACATAGATAAATACACACACACATATACAGAAACATACACGTACACAAGAATGAATGAATGAATGAATGAATGAATGAATGAATGAATGATGGGGCATGGCAGACCAATACCAATAAACTGCTGAAACTGGTGTCATTTTTACAAGACCAACTTTTAGCTTGGATGATCCTAGTAATTTAAAGACCAAAGAACGCACTATGGATCAAGGAAATTGATCATTGGTCTTGTCATGTAAAATCTGATCCAGGAACACACTGACACTAAGCATGATGATTGTTGTCAACATGGATTTTAGTTTAATGCCCAAAGGAACTGATGACATGAGCTTGCTGAATAAAAACGTGATTACATTCACCAACTATCTTTACATGACCCTCTGGCTTCAGAATATGTTTTCCTTTCAAATCCATCTGACAAGCTTCAAAACATGTTGAGGGGATAGCTGAAAGAAGAATGAAATGAAGGCAGTGAGAAGAATATGCTTCAAGTCAAATATGGCAGCATCTTAGTTGAGAGTGGATGCTAAATCTTGGGTTCTCACAGTGTTCCAGGTTAATCATTTGCTGTAGGCAAAGGTATTATGCAGGTTTTCTTAAAACACAAGTGCATTTAAGCTGAGTCTTGTGCAATACACAACTAATGTTGAGACTCCAGATGACCAATAGTCTTGACAGGTGTCACTCCCAACATGCTCTGTGCAAAATAGCTTTGCTTGTGACTAAGTATAAAGCATCCAAGCCAGATCACGATGGTGCAGAGTTCTGGGCTGTGACAATTCATATAGTTTGCACTATATAAAATGGATAGGAAAATGGACCAGATATATTTTGTGCAATAAGTGGTTGCAGAGTATGGAAAACTGAGCTAGTTCTGTATTGATGATAAAATAGTAATAAAGAATGGACATTCATATAAAACTGACAATCGGTCAATGCAGTGGGAACAGCTTGGGAAGGATGCGGAGACACCACCCGCTTGGGTTGTTTAACTTGACATTAAAGCATGATTAGATGGTTCTAATAGATTTAGTGACAAGGTAGCTTGGATAGTTTCTTGCTTTAAAAGTGACATAGAATATATTATTAGACAGTCTGACATATGGGCCAATCAGCTGGTACAAATTCCTCACGACTTTTGTCTTTTAAACTCTCAATAGCAAAGTGCTCTTTTTTTAGTGTACATCTTCTTTGCATTTAATAGTTTGATTGGTTATTAGTCGGCATGTAGCAGCTAAACATGGCACATTTTAGAAATGGGAAAAATGTCAAAGGAAAGTTTAGGAGCGATTGATCATTCTAATGCATCATTTAAAAAAAAAATCAGAGATTCAAATTTTGACTTTATTAGAGGACTGACTAAATCCTTTACTGTATTTGTGTAACTCTTAAGTATATGTTAAAGATAAAATGCTTGTCAATATATTTACATGAAATATGCATATTTTTTGCAGGTTTCAACAGAAAACACCATCAGCTACACAAAAGATCAATTGAATAATTTCTTTATGTAGAATTATGATACACTGAGCATACTCTTAGAGACACTAAATAATAACAACCCAAACCATTGTTCTTTTTAACCTCTTTTCTAGAAAGCCAATACAGGTTAAACAAGACTTTCAAAATTAAATGGATTGGCATCTATTCCCCGTTTTGTGTGCTACCTAAAGACAAATGTATGACTTCACAATTTATCTAATGTAGTCATAATGCTAAGACAAGCCCAAAGGATGTCAAAAAAGGAAAAAGAAAGAAAAATAAGTGCTTGTACGTATGTTCAGTAACCCTAGTAAAACTTAATCATCAAAACCTAATCAACAGCTTCTTACTACCCAGCATGATCCACAAATATATTTTTTGTGTGTGTTTTTCATTTGAAATTAGTTGAATCGGGAAACACTCTTTCTATAGAGTGCTTTTATATTAAATAAACAAATAATTAAAAGTGGAAATGGAAAGTTTTAGAGCGAATGCAAAATATGCAACTGTGCCTTTTATACTGTTATCATGGTAAAACAGTGCTTGGGTTGGACACTAAAAATACTGGGCTGTTCCCACCTTTTTGAACCTGTATATTTAACCATGTTTATTTTCTGAAAAGTGTAAAATGATATATTTAAAAAAAAAAAAAAATTTCTACCAAACTCAGATAATGGACCAGTCTTAAATATAATTCATTAAAAAGGAAGAAGAAGGAAGAAGAGGAACACTATGGTCTGGGAACAGGATATTTGTTAAGTTAAAAAGCTACAGTATTGATCTCAGTAACAAGAAATTATGAGTCTTTTTTGGCAGAGAAATTGATGAATTTTTGTTTGTTCTCTCGTTGCTTTTTTTTTTTTTTTAATATATAAAGCTTTTAGTGGCCATTTTGTTTTAATCCCATATACCTGTTTTATTTCAATTTCACAAGGAACTCAAATGAACTGTGCTTGCATTTTACACTTTGCACATTTATAGATTGACATACCACTTATGTAACTTTATATGAATTAGAAAACAGTCATATTAACTTCGATATAAACTCTTATGCTCATTCCGACCTCCAGCTAGGCTAATATTTGGTCAGTTTCATTTCCGGCTGGCCTACTGTCTGAGTTTCAGAAAACAAGGTAGATGCTATTTTTATGTGAGGAAAGAACTCAAATGGAGAGATTGAAGGTGTTGGCTGAAAGATTACCCTAGGAAGTTGTCACATTGGAAAGCAAAGATGTGGGAAAATGGAAATGGGGTGAAAAAAATGAAAGTGTGTTAAGAACAGCCATCACTAACAAGACTTGAACAGCATTTGAAGAGCTGAAGAATGGAACAGAATTCCTCATGTTCCATCAGTGATAAAGATCCAGTGTTCCCTTAAGTGCTGAAAGAAACAACGTTAACGTTGGACAGTTTCTTGAAGAGCCTAGTACAGAGAAGAAAGCATCCTTTCTCAGCTACCTGGGGTACCCTTTCAGGCCCTTCTTTTCCTGATTTTTGAAGCACTTACATTCAGTGTGGTTACGATCTGTTTGTATTATTAATCATTGACTATTGTTCTGCTACTTGGATGTTGATAGTGAAGCAGAGAACAAACTTATTGTTTATTATGAGTCACTATGCACGCAACTATGCTAAGAAAAAAAAAACATGGCAAAAATGTATTCAATGCTAGTCCACCTCTATTTATGAAAGATTTTGCATAATTTTATTTGCTTTTGTACAGTTTTCTGTAAATAAATTGCTTGTCATTTTTGTCTCTGCAAATTAAAATATAACATGTTAAAATGGCCACTCATGTGTCTGGTTTCTAGAAGAGCAAGAGGATACAGGAGAAGTACTGTAGGTAAGAGAGGCTGGGAGGTGGAACAGGTCAGATTATGATTTTGGGGACTTTTGCCTAGAGCCTTTTTTTTCTATGTCAACATCACAACACCAACTTTCTTTTATTATATGTGAACTCTCTAGGACGTTCTTGCATAAATATTAACAAAAAGTTAAAAGATGTGAGATCTCAGTGAATTGTAGCTGCTGTTTCATTTTATTCCACACTGCATGCTCATACTGGAGCTGTTCATCTACCAACTAAATAAATTTAGCTGGCTTTTAAACCTAGTGGAAGCTACTAAAGTTGTCCGCAAGTTGAGCTTGACTCTTCTGACTACATGGATATAACCATACACTTGTCCTGGAAACAGTTTAGAAGTGTTTTGTTCAAAGTTATTTTCCCCCCAGCCCTGCAATTCCCTGATGATGTTCTATCCAAGTACTCACCAAGGCTGAACCTACCTTACTTCTAAGTCAAGTCTAGGCTAGCCAGGTTCTGCCATCTGCAAGGCTTTAGACCTAGAGAAATCTGCTCAGAATGAATAAATATATATCTTCTCATGGAACACTGTCTAATGTAGTAAGCAAGATCTTACTACTTTTTGTCCCTTTGAATTGTAGACTCAAAGAGAGAACAGTGAGGATATTGCACAGATTTGCCTTTCCTTATTTGTATCGAGCAATTCCAACTTTCTACACCTACGCATTTCTAGTCACTTCTATTCCTCTCCTTTTCCAACCACAATGTGGTAATAACTCAGGCTATCGGATCCAGGGTGCAAAGATTTGGATGGCCACTAGATGGTAACAAAGATACAGAAAAGTCTGTCTGTGTCTTGGTTATCATCTTGCGGTTATTGGCATTTTTGTAGACCAAATCAGGTAGCCATGGAGCTATCTCCCTATACCTCATCATAGTCTGTACAGCCCTACACAGAGATGTCTTCAATCTTACATTTAGAAAATTTAATGCGTATTTAATTGGCAATTCAGAGTCTTCAAAGCATTAATATTATTTGCATTTATTATTTCAGGAGTTGCAATACAGCAGTATATATTAGTTGACTATAGCCATTCCACTTTGCAGAAAGGGTGAGTTTCTGGTAGAGATGAGTTTTGAACTGTACAACTGTGAAATTTCTTGCCCACTGCCTTGCTTGATCCCTTTGCTTGCTTGCTGAGCATATAAATATTTCCTCTTAATTTGTAATTCAATTTAATGTTAACCAAATCTGTCTGTGATTTTCCTATCTGAGATCTGAAAGGAAGTCAGCATAAATATCTTAATAGCTGTCACCTTTTGAGAGATTTGCAGAGAATTCTATGTGATGGTTATTGTAACAACTACTCCAGTTTGTACAGTAATCCTGAAATTTCTCAATACATTCTCCTGTGGATTTACCACATTACATTTGTTTATATTGATTTCTTTGGCTTGCAATACAGATCAAATTCTCACAATAGCAGTCCTTTGATTTGTACTTACAGGTCATAATCTTTGCACTGAATTACATTATATTCTGAGCTACTGGCCTCACATGAACCTTGGCTTGCTTTCAAAGCAGTTAAGTTTATAAGCCAGCCCAGACACTCGTTCTTGTTCTAATATATATTTTTGGTTGTGGATATGTAATGTTACTTCTAACACCTGGCATGATAGCTCTAGAAGGAAAAGCAGCTGCCCCTTGTAGTTGAATGGTCTACAACATTGTTATAATTCTTAGAGAAAAAACTCTACTACATTTTTCAAAAACTATTCCATTAGGTTTTTTTTCCCAGCATTGTGCTGGGGTTGTAGTTACCTTCTGCAACGAACCATGGTTTGCAGTTGATAATAGAAAGAAAGGAAAGGAAAGGAAAATCCTTGCTTCCCTCTCTCCTCCTCCTCACTGACACCCCCCCCCCAAAAGTTAACAAGTACCACAAGTTCTGTTTTTAATGTTTTTTTTTTCATTTGAACAATTTAACTTTTCTAATTAATGGATGCCGGTGGATATCTTCTAGTTTCAAGTACTGAACCAGAGTTGAACAGATTGGACAAAATCCCATCTGCATCAGAATCTCATATATTGTTGAATTGTATCAAGTAATCTGTAACTTACTTAAAAAACACTCCCAAAGGATCTATTTTGTACACACTTCTCCCATGTTGGCAGCCTTATGAGGTAGTCCAGACAAAAAGCACACCCAGAAGTACTAGCTCTAATTTAATTGTAAGGTTTCATTAACAGAATCTTGCAAGTCTGAAATAACATCTCTCCCTCCTCGCCTTTATAGTACAAGAAACTAAGGAAGGTCCCTTCTGAGACGTTTGCCATGCCCCCATTCCTTCTGCAGGCTCAGCTGCCTCTTATGTGACCATTGTTTACTCTGCAGTTTTTTGTCCTGTCTCCCATGGTAATTCCCACATACCACTACACATGTACTGTTTCAACAAAACCGGCATTAATACATGTTTCTCTTACGTGCAATTTTCCATAGGGTTCCATAGGATTCCATAGGATTCATTAAATGCAAGCAGTTAAGCAGATTTTAATGCAACTTTCTGAATATACAGTGTTGTATGCTTTTCTTCCAGATATACCATACACTATGCAGAACAAACTTTTTGAACTGAGAATAACTGTGCCCTAACAGGAATCCATATTAAATGGATTGCGCAATCTTATTCTAAAGATATTGTTGGCAGATTTCTTTAACATCATTACTCTAAACTGGATGAAGGAAACTCACATGTAGATAGTCTTTATATCTTCTAACTATTAAGTAAATAGTTCAGAAATTTCAGATCTATTCAATCAGATTTCCAGAAGTATCAGGTAAACACAGTTCAGCTCTGCTACATATAACAGTGAAGACTGAATGATTGGGAGTTCAGGCCAATATGTTTTGTTTTCCTTGTTGTTGAATGAGAGCTTAGTGAAGAAAGGTTGTAGGTATACCAAGTTCTGTTGATTATAGCTAACTCAAAAATCTACATAGGGTTGGATCCAGTTAATACTCTTATGGGAGATCATGGGGAAATTCCAGGTTTCAGGTTAAATTTCAAAATACATCCAAGTTGCTTCCAGTAAAACTGCATGGGCAGAGTTTTTGATGTGAAGGACTCTATTTTCTTTTCCAAAATATTAACTAATGTAATCAATAAAGCTCGACTGGAAGGAAATTTTCATTTTAATTGAAGTTATAGTGTAAGACTATTGTCCAAGATTTCTTAAAAGGTTTCAAAGGTGACCTTTTTAATGTAAAATATGAGATCAAGTTTTAAAATTGAAATGTAAAAGATTTTAAAGGAATGTTTGTGGTGAGTTTCATAAGCTTTCTGATGTGTTTATCATGAAAAGAGCTTTCCCTTTGCATGCAATTGCAAGTTTTCCCCTTTTTTTTAACCTCCTGTTTAACATCCCTTAGCAGGAAACAATGAACTAAGTAAAATCTTTCTGTATGGTTCCATTACAGTGGAGTCCAGAGGTAGAGGTCTATTTTATTTTACTTTATTTTATTTTATTTTTTTATTTATTTAACAGGTTTTTGGCAGTAGAGCAAACAAAACTATGCATTTATTAAACAAACAAATAAACCAAAGGAAAAGTTTAGAGAACACAGAAATCTTTAGACAAAAAATAGTGTTAAATAGAAGAGGGGAAGAAATGTTCCAGCAGGCTGCCAGCACAGCAGGATCCCCCACTAGGGTCTGAAGAATAAGTGAAAGCCAATCCATAGCCTTCAGCATAAGAAAAAACCTTGTGCTTTGACTCATTAAATCATATCTATATTTGCTATAGAGAATAAGATTAATTAACACATCAGAGAAGCTAAGATCATTTCAGATGTGCAGATGTGTTGCTAGGACCAGCTGACACAAGTACAAAGAGAAAAAGGATAAGCAGACAACAAAGAATCTAGCCACCAAACCATATAGAATGCATAGAATTATATATTTAAAGGTGCATATTAAGAGTTTCTCCATCTAAAGCAAATGCTTTGGGGACTGAGAGATGGTTGTTTTCATACTACTGGCATCTTTCATTTGCTGTCCAAGATAATAGATTTATAGCTACTGATGTATCTTTGAATCATTTTCAATAGATTGACATCATTTCTTTTTCATCCTCAATAATTTTAAGTAAAAAGGGATGTTAAACAGAACTTAGCCATAGCTAGCCTCCCACCCATTGTATATGTCTTAGTGACATTGTCCATGAAATATGAATATTAACTGGTTGCTTATGAGCTCTACTATCAATTCCCTCTTGCTGTTTTAGACATTGAGATTCTGGTTCAAACAAGAAACAGATTTTGAAAGTTTCATGCTACCCTAATTGAATAATTCATTCAAACAATGTTTTTAAAGTAGCTTTTATAACTATCTGCCTATATCAAGAGAGAGAGGCGGTTAGTGGTGTCACATAAACACAGAAGTGGGACTATGAATTTTCCATACTGTATATAGAAAATGCAAGATTTTTTTGAAGTTTATCAAGTTGACTAAAGGATGAGTGTGAGCCAGTATTTTAAAAAAAATGAAATAGACTTTCCATTTCATTTTGTCATGTTCATTTTTTTTAGCTTTTCATTTTGTCATCTTAATGGAAAAATAGTTATAGAAGTTAAAACTTAAAGAAGATAGAAAAGCAAGTAACAAAGCTGCTTACCTCTTTCCCTATCTATGTTAAATACCCCCAGCTGTTTTTCTACTTCACTGGAAAAGATACTGATTCTTTGTCATTTCCCTGAGGATTCGAATGGCAGGTTGGAATTTGCCTGCAAACAGACAAAGGAAGAAGTTAAGCAACTTCTCCTTCTGTCTTCTGGCCCATTCATGATTGTAATCTGTAGAATTCTCTCTCTCTGTCTTGAAAAGAAAAGAAAAGAAAAGAAAAGAAAAGAAAAGAAAAGAAAAGAAAAGAAAAGAAAAGAAAAGAAGAGAGGGAGAGGGAGAGAGAGAGACAAGGAGTAGGAAGACAGTTACTCTTGAAATTGTGTCCCAGATAGTTTGAACCTTGGGATGATCTAAGGATTATTGCCAAGCAGCAGGTCCATTCATTAAAAGTAAATGGAGACTTGGAAATACAGTTGGGTATCTGCCAGTGGTAATTGGGTTGAATTCAGCAGGAGCTCTTGTTCGAGGATGTGCTCCTGAACATCAGCCGAGTGCTGAAAGAATACTGAGTAATTAAGTTGCAGAATATCCCATTAAAAGTAAAGAAAATGGTCATAAACTAATTGTCTGGATGCAGAGTATGGGCTTAGCTCAGTTATCAATAAAAGCTAGCAGACATTCATTATATTAGAAGTAATAAATTAATTAAGAGAATCATAAAATAGAAAGGCCTCACTTCTATCTAAACTACATCTTGAAAAGAGAAAGAGAGAGGAAGTTAGATCTATATCTAACCAACAGTTGGTCAAGTGAAAAGCAGACAGAGAGATGCTTCCTCTTAGCTATCTCTTACCATTTCTTTCAGTGGTCCAAATCAGCTCATGAGTGTAAAGAGAAGATCCGGTCTCCAGTTCCAGCAAATCAAGTATGCTGGTAGACTATGCAAAATATTTCAACACAAAAACTCTGAAATATCCTGGGCTGACCCCACTGGAAGGATTCTTAGAAGAAGTGACTGGACCTTGAAATAGGCCATTCCAAAAGCTAACTAGAAGTCAGAAGGATGTCGGATATATCTGTCTATTCTGAGGTTGGGATGTTTCAGTCTTGAAAGGTCTTCAAATCTCTTGTTCTTACTTGCATAACCTCATGCTGCACTGTTTCTGTCAGCTTTCCCAGGTAGACCAGATAGGAAACACAACCAGATAAGCTAATTTTACTCTACTGTAAGGCTACATTAACAGATCCTTGCAAGTCTGAAAGTACAAGTCTCCCGCCATCTTTTTACAGCCTGGGAAGCTAGGGAGGTCCCTTCTGAGCCTCTTTCTCCTTCCATTATACAACGGTGGGCTATACCCTCTCTTATCTGACCACTCCCTAGGCAGCATCTCTTCACCCCATCTTTCAGGGTCTTTCTCACATACTATTACATCTTCTTTGGCATACATCCCTGTGACAGTCTTAAAAATTGTCATATATACATAGACAGATAACAGATTATCTGTCTGCTTTAACATAAAACAAGAGGTTCCAGTATAAGAGGTAAGTCAAAGCTTACAAATTCATTTCCCAGTAATATGGAAATGCAATGCACATGTTTAACAGAACATTGTGTTCACAGACCTGTACATAATCCAAGGGGGTATGAAGATAACCCTACTCCTTTGTGTCTAATTGTCAGAAACATGACCCCTGAAACTTGTCAGCTAAAAAACCATTATCATGGCATTTTTGGAGAGGTGTTGTTTTAAAACAACAACCAAAAAGCAAAATACTATCTCCACCAACATTGGTGACTACCATGAATCTCTCCAAGACCAAAACTGGGATAATGGGAATGCTGCCTTGCTGATAAAAGTTGCCCAAATTAATGTGGCATATTCACCAATTTCCTTTATTAATTTGTATGTCAGCACATGACAGATTATGTCCCCAGTTTTTTTCCCATCTCCATCTTGTTTCCCATCTCTTGATCATAAGTCAGATGTGTTTTTCATACTCTACAAGAGCATAAGTTATTTGCTCTTATGCAACTTGTATTGCAGAGGGGCAATACAAGTTTTCCTAAAACCCGTGGTATGCAGAAGTGTATTAGATAAATCACAGATAAATTGGACTGGGGCTGAAAATCCAAACTAGGGGAAACAACTAAGAGAAAACAGCCCTATTTAAGAATCCATGCTGAGTCCATGTAATTCTGTTTATCAGTGTTCATCAACATTTATAGGCTGAGGACCTTTCCACAAACAACTTTCTCTGTATAAATGTTAATCAATGCAGATGTCTCCCTGCTCTTCTGCTGAGTTTCTATCCTTCATATAATACTGAAGAAAGGCTTGTGTTGTAAACCCAATGTAAAGTTTTGCACATGTGGTATAGAAGCCAAGGCAGATATGCTAACTTCGCATCCCCCCTTCAAATGCAATAGTGAGCTTACACTAATATAAACACCTTTCCCGAAAGCCAAATAATTTTAGAGCGGCTTTGTCCTTTGGAAAGGAAATCCATAGAACTATAAGAACCTTCACAACAAGCTTGTAACATGTTTTTGTGATTTATAACATTTAAGGCATTTCACAACTACTGAAGTAATCTAGACTTCAACACTGTAAGGTAGAACATTTTTGTTATTTTATCCATTTTATTTCTATCATTTTATTTCTATCATTTAATGTTTTTGTATTTGTCCAATGGTTTGAAAAGTATAAGATTTGGTTGTTAGCTTTGCACTATTGTGTGATCTTGCTTCCATCTTAACAGCCGGTGAGAGAGAAGGTTTGTGTTTCATGGGCATATTCAGAAGAGGCCCATGGAGCCAGAAGGATTAGCTTTAGTCCAAGAGAAGCCACAGAATTACAATGCATAGATTTAGAGTAGCTCCAACTAGTCAGATAAATCAGTTGCCTGCCTGCCTTCAGATAAGACACCTGGGTGAAAATAGTAAGTCTCTCCATTACAGACCTTCCTAGAAAAATCCCAACAGCACAAAACACAGCTGCCAAGCTTTGATTGAGTGAAGTGGCCAAGCCACACCTACTGCTGCCTGCCTAGCCAATAAGAAGTCTTGCTGGTTCACTTCTTTGTGCAATGTTTCATGGGATATCTGACATTTTGGAACAAGCTAGTGACTTTGTCAAAGGTGACGTTTGATCTAGTTGGTGCAACGGTGACATCTATGGTATGTGGCCACTCTTAATGCAGGTTGCAAATCAAGGGGATTTGGCTGAGATATCAAAAAATGCAGAGCAGATGGCCACAGGAGCTGAGCCAAGCAAGGACTGTAAAGTGATATACAAAGCAGCAGAACATTGCCAGAAACAATGTAGCATTTTATGTGCAAACGATCAGCCTCAATTCATTTACATAGTGACATTTTATCTATATGTTGTGAACATGGACAGGACAGTTGTCCTATTATCCCACTGCTCCAGTCTGACTACATAGATAGTCTTCTTTTGGCTCCAGAATATCTGCTGTCAGGATTTAAAAAGCTGCATTTAACACAACTTTGGCCTGCAGGTATGGAGTTTACCAAAAAGAACTTCTTTGTGGTTTCCTTGTGTTTCTGAATTTAGGCAAACAGAAAGAAAAATGCATTTTGAGTAGAAGAAATTTGCTGAAATGCAGGATATCTTTCCTCTGATAGACAACATTTAAACTGCTAAAATGCTGTCATTTTTCATTTACTGTCCATGGAATTTTGCTAGATGTTTCTAGGTAGGCTCCCCATTCATTCTAATAGGACTAATCATCTTGATTTTATGATTTACACGGCCCTATGAATCACAATAAATGTGTCTCAGGGAGCTTTTTTAAAAAACTAAACTTAGTCATTATATTTAGGAAGGAATTGAAGCACAGGCAACATAAAAAGGAAGAGAAAGGAAAGTTTGGAAGAGGAAACAGAAGCAAGGGATAACGATGTTGATTAAATCTCTATTCCCTTTTGATCCAAGTCTAGTAAAATAATGTTGGTTTTAGCATGAGGCTATGTATGTATTATTTTTCAGCAACAGTACTTTCTCAACATAATTTCCGAGTGTTATAATTCCCTCCCAAAGGGCTGTGATCTAGATGCTTTCAGAAGCAACAAACTTAACATAAACCCTTCCGATTTACCTCCTCAGCTACACTGCTTTAATGAGTAGTTTCCTCGAGCCCCTGATGCATCGTATGTAACAAGTACACCACACAAGAACTGACCTTATTTGTGCTTGTTCAGTCTCTGATCTTCATTCTCTTCTCAGGCTTGTTTACCTGGCCCCATCCAGGGGGATGATTAAAATGAGATGAAATGAATTTCCCAAACTGCAGGGAATGATGGGAAGGAAGAAAAAATGAATCACTGATGTGCCCCTTATCACATCATTTTTACCTCCTTGTTTGCTACAATATGTAAATCACCATCATTAATGTGGGCAACCGAAGCCAAAGTAATTGGAGCTTTTTATCAAGTCTATTGTGGAAGTGTGCTAAACATACTCCATGGGTCATAAATGCACTGACTTCCTAGATCACAGTAATTGACTGCACAAAACACAAACCCAAGGAACGAATCTTTACATTCATTAATAGCATCTGCGTGGATTATGCTCATTTCTAAACAGCTTCCTTACATTGGGCATAAGACGTTCTTCAGGCTGATGGTCTCTAACATGTGATCAAGGAAATAGGGAATGGCTACATTCAAAAGGGGGTTGTCTCATAGGGTAGGGAAGCTTAGCCCACAGGTAGAAGAAGAATTGGAATGTGAATTGTTACACAGCAAGGCTTGATTAACACATTTCATTGTAGATAGATAGATAGATAGATAGATAGATAGATAGATAGATAGATAGATAGATATTTCAGTTTGTTAGCCCCTGAAATGCCTCTTAAAACATTTGTAGTATTATCAACTCTCTATGGAATCCTCAACTGAACTCTCTTGTTTATTAACCTTTGGTAGCTAATAGATTACAATTAAAGTAAATCATATGTGTTAAATATACTTGAATAATGGTACTATTTGGTCACTCTGCCCCCCACTACAAATAATAGGTCAAGCTGCTTACAGCATTCTCAGGTTGTGAGGGAAGTACCAGATTTAGTTGGAGTTTTGTGTAGGTATTTGTATTTCAAATGGGGTTGAGATTGGCAGAAAGCAATGTGACCACAAAGCCTGATGCTGCAATCCTATCCATTGACATGGGAGACAACATCTTATAGAAATCAATGAGGCTTACTATGGTGTAGATACTTACAGTATAGCAGCTGAAATTCCCTCCACACAATATGGTCAAATAACAAACTCTGAACTTCCCTTCCACACTATCTCATGCAGTATAATTTGATATTAGAGTTATCTGGGACCTGTTCTTAAGACTCTATACTGTTTTAGGATTTTGTGGAGTGTGTGTTATTTTTGTACATCTAATTTAAGACATTCCACACTGTCCAGAGAAGGTAAACTGTGTGAAGGGCAAAAGGGAAGGCCGTGAAGGCAAAATAAAAAAAAGTAGGAGGTTAAATTGGATCTAGAACCTGATCAAAAAAATATTTGTATCAGTATTCTCCTTTTACTTCCAATCACAGCCAAGTTTTGGAAAAAGTTGAAACAGATCATACCGTTTTTTTGGGGGGTTTTTGGTTATTATTATTTCTGTATTTTTCAAAACATTCTGCATTTTCAGCTTCCACAGCACTCCATAGCTTTCAAGAATATTTTGAGAATGACTGTTAACTGGAGGTTAAAGTAGGTAACACATAAATTGCTCTCTCAGACCATTCAATCCCTGGATTTAATTTAGGGTTCTGTAGCCATATGATGGTGTGATCATGACCACTGTATGAGTAGGGAGGGGGAACTTAATCCTTTCCCCCAGAGCCGCTTTGAAAACATGCAACCCCCAATGCCCGGATACGGCTTTATTTTATTACTTAGATTCATTACTTAGACTGAATCTATTTGGCGCTCAAAGCAGCCAATGTCTTGTGATAGATATAGATAGATGATAGGTAGATACAGAGATAGTTAGAGATAGAGATATAGAAAAATTCAAAATAGTATTATTGGATCTAACATAATATCGGAGTGGCCTCCAAGCCAATAAGGAGAAATCTCAGTTGATTGTCATCTTCTGATCAGAGCTCCATAATCATCTGGGGGGGGGGGGGGGGGGGAATGGACTGCTTCTGAACTGCTTGATGTGTTTATTTATTTCATATGATTGTCCTGGCCCAGTTGTAGTCTGCAGGTGGCTCACAATGATGAAATAAAACATTCATAAATACCCCAAATCATAAAACCATATAAAAATACAACATAGATCAGTTGTCACCACAAGATAGAGCAGCTTTATAATCACCCAGCAAAACTCCATAACTCCATGAAAAATTATGGCCTTCACTTCAATTTCAGAGAGGAGAGTATTGTTACAGGAAATAAAAGATTGGAAAACATAGATTAGCAGAAGCTGAACCTGAAGAAAAACACTGACCTGAAGAAGATGAAAAACAAGAAGCCTCCTGCCAGTTCTATATACCAGCCACTGGAGATAAGAACTGCCAAGTAGCAGGTCATAAAGAAACAATCGATCAAGATAGGTCCAGATTGACAGCTAGATAAGAACTGCCATGTAGGAGATCAATTAACAGTCAACAAGAGGCTGAGATGACCTGGAGAAGAAAGTGTGATGGACCCTGCTGGCAAGGGATTAAAACCAGAGCTATAAGGACCTCCTTTGAGAGGTCCAACCTCTTTTCATACCTGGCCAATTTGTAACAGGAAAACATGGGTGTACATGTTTGAATGAATGTATAATGCTTAAGCCAACTATATCCAAAAAGCTTTTGTAGGTTGACCGAGACTGTATGTGTTTCCTGAAGCATTTCGTTAATGCATAAGATCCTGAACTCCTGCGCCTCTGTTGAAAGTATGAGTGTTTAATAAATCCCGCCCCCCCCCCCCCCCCAGGAAGTCTACACAGTACTAACCCTCAATCCTATCTAGCCTAGGGAGGTTAAGTAGATTACAAGGGAGGTGACCTGTACATTTCTCTCAGTGGGGAGTTTGAAAGAGGAGAGAATCTGAGAACTACAAATGGAAGAATTTGTAACAGTATTTCATAAGCTTGGGGTGGCCAGAGAAATGGACTGCTCCTGTAGGCTGGTCCTCAGAGGAGGCAATCAAAAGCATACTTCTATACAGCATACCAGACAAGCAGACTCTTGACAGAGAAGAAAGCCCCCCAGATATCAAGGATCTGAATAATGAAGTCTTTTTATAGGTAATGAATAGCATTTGTTCAACCTTGGCCAGTTAGCAAGTAAAGCATTATTAGTTTCTGAATAGTCCTCAAAGTCAAGTCACGTGTCCATTATAGTAATCAAGCATGTGATGATAAGAGTATGAATGACTGTCATCAGGTCAAATCTGGCACCCCAGGCTAAGCCAGGAAAAGTGCAGGAGAACCCCCAGATTGCTAACTTGTGCCTTCCAGAGAAGTGAGACTCCACTGAAAGCCAGAATTGGAATTAACTTGGCTCTAGATGGTTTCTGGATAAATCAGCTGTCCATCTCACTAGGATTTCATTTGAACAACCTCTTCATTCAAGTTTCATATATTGGTTAATAGGTCTGAGATATTTTTCACACGATCCAGGAAAAAAAAAAAGATGGGATAGTTCAGTGAAGATATGAATGCAATATGCAGCACCTATGGAAAAAGGAAATATCATGCTAGGTATCATTAAGATAGAGACTGAGGAATGAGAACTTAGAAATGCAGGCAGGCAACTTCCTCAAAATATCTTACTTGTCCTTTGGATCTCAAACATCTCTCTCTCATTTCTGTTGATGGGTTTTGTTCTATTCACACGTTTGCTCCACTCTGCAAATAAGGATCCCAGTGAATAAACTGGAGAATTTCACTCCCTCAACACTTTTCCCCCCCCTCTGTGTCATCTGCATTCAGTCATGAGAATTTCAGTGAAATTTTCTTTTCCTTTGGGAAAGGTGGGTGGGGGGAAATGAAAATCATTTCCGGCAATTTGAAACAGCGGTTGAAAGAAAAAAACATTGCAGAATATATTTCTGACACAGCACTGTCTAAATTATTAGAGTGACTACTTGACATGGAAGAAACTGCTACTGTCCAATTTCCTTGCTTGTTAGATGCAATGCTGCTTCTCCTACCATCCACTCCCAGGGAACTGCTATGTAAGGCAACATGTCACAGGTTCAGATGTGACAGTGACACAAGAGCCTGTTCCCAATTTGTGGCTCATTTTCATCTGCTGTTGTAATGCTTCAACTTGCTAGATTGCAGAGATGGCCTGAAGTTTAACAAATGTTTGTACGTCTGTTCCCACTTCTTTGCTCCACTCTACATTCTTAGCAAACTTGGAAGGAACTCAAGCAATCTAACTAAACCTCTTGGGATGAGATTGAGAAAGGAAGAGAAAAAAATGTTGCTGAAAACATACTTCCCTTGCAACAATTCCACCCTGCTGATGTTCACCAACAAGCCTTAAATACACATTCAGCTCTGTAAGCTAAGCTAATACCTCCCATTGACTTCTGTGAAGTATCTCAGAGTATGTATAATCAAATATTCCTTGATTTCAATAGTATTGCCACATTCTTGCTTATTTCAGAAACACAGCATGTCCTTTCCAAACAGGATATTACATTCAGAAAGTGGAGTCAAAGGACAGATCAGCGCCAACCTTGGCAATGATGTGTATATTCCCAGGACAAATTGAATTAGCTTTTCCTTATAGCATAATGGGTGCAAGAAAAAGCCTGCTCAGTTGGTGTCAGTATATATTTTCCACTGAACATAACCACATTAGAAATTGCAAGAATTACTGTAGTCAATGGCCATTCCAAGTTCAAGCATATGGATGTGTTTTCATACCCAAATATATCTGGATCTTGAGCTTCAGTATATCTATAGATAGCTGTGTAAGCTGCCATTCCCCTGTCTCTCTATCTCAAAGTAATCTTCTAAAGCAGAAAAATTTAAATATTTTGAATAGAATTTCCAAATGCATTATCTGAACACAATTGAGACCATCCTTGGCATGGACTTTTTTTTTGGGGGGGGGCAAGGAAGGGTGTCCCAGAATTTTTTGTTTTAATTTGCTCAAAAGAAAATATTTTGGCTATTGTTAATCAGATTCAGTTTGGAAGAGACTGGCTTTTCCTGATTAATATATTTGCTAGCCAAATCATTAACATATATTCAAAGGCAAACATTTTTTTCTTTCACTGTTTTAAAAGAAAGAGTTGAATAGGTATCACTAAATAATGGTGGGAAAAACATATGGATGCAATATTTATTTATTGCATGGGGTCTTTGGCCTCTACTTTGATACTCAAAATATTTTAGCATTGTGTTTTGGCCCCATTATAATTTATATACATTCCTATGCAATTTCCACAGATTTTCTTTTATTAGTCTGAACAAAATATTTGCCCATGTGACACTCTGGTTATTTCAGAAGTGTATTAAATGTTATTTAATTTATGAGTCACAAAAACTGATCTGTACAAAGTGATCCATCTAGCTAACCATCCTCTTTAACAAGGGTTGCTGAAGAGAAGCTTAATAAATAATGCCTAATAAGAAAGCATGGTTGTATCAGTTAACCTTCTTGTTAAACCCAACCATCTTAAGTTTACTATTGATTGAACTAATGTCTTCATGTAAAACTACAGAAGCAAAATTGCTTGTCCTTCCTCCCATTGACTCCACTTACAAATCATTGGTTTTCTGTTTTGGGAAGAAATGATATCGATCAGGATTGTTGGAAGTCTCATACACCTTCTTAAACTTCTTGTTCAAGACTGCTGTGTTCCTGTCATTAGCCAAGAGAAACCAGCAATCTGTTCCCTATTATTAATCAGCTGGTTGGAAAAGTCAGAAAGCACACTTTTGCTTCAACCCAAGAGAGGACCATGATCAGGGGACTGACTGGAAGCAAAATCCAGGGGAGAAGGTTAATTGAGGTGTTTTGGTTTGATTGTTTGGGTGTTAGGGGAAAACCTGTAATCTGTGCTTAGCCATCAGATAAGAAAAGTGGCAGAAACAACAGTTTTTTCCATTCCCCCCCCCCCCCAATCCAGAAAGACAAGAATAGGTAGAAACTCAAACTGATGAAAGAAAGAAGGGAGAGAATAAAAAAGACATTTTAATCTATTCTTCCTCAAAAGATTTTGAGAGAAATACTAGAACAGGGAAGTATGATCCCTGCTGAGAGAGTAGATGGGATTTTCTTAATTTTTAGTTTTAAAAAAATGAGAAATTATGGGGTGTGGAGCCAGGTTCTCAAGAACCTGGTGGGTTGACAAGCAAGCTTGTTCTTGAATTCACACTGCCCTCAATATTTCAGCACTAGTTTCAGTTTTGGAGTCAACAGTGAACAACATGCAACAATAATTACATTGTTTGAGGCTGACTTTTAAACATTCTTCCTGCCAAGCCAGTTTGTTTCCAAAATTCCCCCCTACACACAGGCAGGACAAATTTCAGAGATGAAGCAACTGTGGAAAAGGTTTAACTCTCCTCAGTCCATCTGTGGTGGTCACGATCTCACAGTCAGTCAAGAGAAGAAGGGCAGCTGTAGGCCGCTTAATTTATCCTGGGACTTGGTCTTCAGAGAGACTGTAAGCAGAATGTGGACCAGCAGAGTATTTTTAGCTGCAATATTAATGAGTGGCAGGATGTCCTGATTGCATTAAGATGCAAGAGGTATTGTCTTTTGCATGTCCAAAAATTAATAGGTCAGAGCATGCTGTCCTGATTGCATTAGAATGCAAGTGGAGTTCTCCAAAAAAACTCCACAGCCTTGTGTTCTCATGTAGATTGCCATCTCTGCCTATCACTTTACCTGATTTTATCAGAGGCCAAATCCTGCTTGCAATTCAAGCCTTTATGATGAGTGGCATGATGTATAATTTATGATAGTTTTATTTATTAATGTGCACAGTTTGAGCACCCCAGTGTGTTGGCAAGGGATGTGTTATCCCAGTGGATGGAAGAAAGTGATCTCTTTTTGACAAATGTTGACAGCTTCTTGTCTTGAACTCAAACAGGAACTGCCTTGTTTGGCACCTGCTATTCTCTCTCTCTTCCTCTTAAAAGTCACTCCAAAGCCATTTACCCTTTTGCTCTCAGCAGCACTTAAAGACTTTAAAAAGTACTTCCTGTGGTGAAGAAACAACGGTGGTCAGTGCTGGATTAGCACAGCATGGAACGGATAAACACACGGTAGTAATAGCACTAAGTCCTGTATTCCTTGTTTTCCTCCCGTCAAGAGACAGAAATACACAGGAGCCCCAGAGCAGGAGCATCAATTTAGTTCAAAGGAAGTAAGTGCAGCAAAATTTAGCTCTAATCTGGAAGCATGCTAACAACATCTGAAAACTGTTGCATTCAAATGCTTTGATTGGCTCATGGAAGGACAAATAGTGCCTTATTTTTTAATCTCTTCTCCACCACGCCCATTTCCCCCCCCTATGGATAGGATTACCACATCTGGGATGCAAAGCTCTGGATGACCACTAAATGGCATCAGGGAGATGCAGAAAATCATCCAGCTATTCTTCTTCTGAATAACTCTGGATATTCAGAGTTTTGCAGCCAGATACAATAGCCCTATCTATAGATATCTTGCAATATTTCCTCTTGTTTATCCCAAATCTTGGTTCTATCCAAGATTTGATTGCTGGATGCATAGAGACATCTCCAGAGCTGATGAACGTTTGGCTGGCAATGTGTACTTTGATTTTAGGGCTTCTTCAGTTGAGAAATGAAACACTAAGCTCAGTTCTTTCTCCGTGTGATGCACTTTTTGACAGAAGTCTCTCCTCTCATTTCAGATGTATTGTCCTCAGTTGTGTGGGCCTGTTTAAGCTGCTATTTCAAACCTTTCAGGACTCACATTGGATTCTGATTACCTCATCTACCTTGATCCCATCTTAATTAGTTAATCATGTGAAGCATCATGTTTAATTCTAAATATTAACATATTTAATGGACCTAGGAATGTTCAGACAGGGAGCGAAAGAGGGAATTTTTCTTAAAGCAACTGCAGTAATATCTGGAGTACCATAGGTTCTCCAACATTGTCCAGTACAAAGTCAAATTTCAATGCCCTCCTCCCTGCAACTGTCAAATATCTGCACCAAACCTTTGCCTATAGTACGTCTACAGTGGATGATTCCTGCCAGTGATACGTCTGACCTTTGTCCAGTTCTAACCAACCAGTGACAGCATTAGAACTTTTGAATGGGTGTGATCTAGAATTGAATTACAATTCTCCTGGTCACAATGGCAATTAGTCATTAGCAATTGGACATATTAAGTTTGATCACCACTGGAGGTGCATTCATTCATCCATTCATTCATTTCTATGACATACATGAAACAGGTTCTACCTTTGTGTTGGAATGAAAGCAAGTAGGGTTTTCATATGGGAGTGTTATATATCTGCCTGTTGTTGCCCTAATGGATAACACCCAAATCAGGCCAGGGTAAATAATCTCCTATAAGGGACATGTAGAACATTGAAGAAATATCTAGAGACAGTCCAGGAGCAACTGTGCTATAAAAGGGGTGGGAAACATTGGTTCAATCATTTTGGATATCTAAATCCCAAATGGACTCCGTCAGTTCAACCAAAGTTTGATCAAGGCGTGAAACAGATAATGCTGGCAAGAAAAGAATTCCTTAGAGCAAGCTGGCTTCAAATCTGGATGCTTAACCATGGATCAACGTATCATATTACATCACTTAGTTGAGTAATACTCTCACCCACCCAAAGGTGCCCTCTGTGTAGCTTTTATAGACTTGAGGGCTGCCTTTGACTCTGTACCACAAGAATGGTTCTGGAGGAAATTAGCTACTATAGCGATAGGCCACTGTCTTCTTAAGCTGATAATGCTATTCCATCATGGCACTACTCGAGTTAAGGATAATATCTTTGGTGACCTAACTGAATCTATCCCCACTTGAAATGGTATTAAATAAGGCTGTATTCCTACTCCACTACTATTCAATTTTTACATTCACAATATTGTTTGGATGTTTCCTAAGCTAGAATTCCATCCTCCCACAGTTGCCCACTGCCCAATTTCTATTATTCTTTATAGTGACGATGCACCCATGCCATCCGCAACCTAAGTAGGCCTTCAGAGATGCCCTAAAGCTCTATCACTTAACTACTCCAGAGAATGCCTTGAAAGAAACTATCCTAAAGCAAAAATATTGGTATTCTCTAGGCAACACTTTAAGGCCCCATTAGATAGACAATTAATGGCAAACTGATCAAGCAGTTTAAACCCTTTAAATATCTAGGGTGTCTATTTTCAGTCTTCTATCTGCTGGTCTATTCAAGCAAGACAGCTACTACTAAGAGCTCAGAAAGCCTCCCTTGCAATTGCTAAATTTGCAGGTCAATCTGAAAATAATTATGTCCCAGCAGCTATAAAATTATTTAAAGTTAAAGTTCTGGGTATGATACTACATGGTGCTCAGCTGTGTATCTATAAGGAATCCTTTAGCTTAGAAGCAATTCAATCAACTTCTCTTAAAACCATATTACAAGTCCCTTAATCAGTTTCTACTGCTCTAATATGATTGATAATTGACAGCCAGTTTGATATAGTTATTAAAGCATCAGGCTAGAAACTGGGAGACTGTGAGTTCTAGTCCTGCCTGGGCACAAAGCCAGATGGGTGACTCTGGGCCAGTCACTCTCTCTCAGCCCTAGGAAGGAGGCAAGGGCAAACCACTTCTGAAAACCCCTGCCAAGAAAACTGCAGGGACTTGTCCAGGCAGTCGCCAGGAGTCAACACTGACTTGAAGGCACACACACACACAAATGGATTTATATAAGACAATCAGCAGTCTCTGAGAATTGGACATGATTGAACACACACACACACACACACACTATATATATATATATATATACACACACACATACATACATACACACACACACATATACAGACACCTATGTATATATACACACACACACACACACATATACACACACATATGTATACACACACACACACACAAACAAAATTCCCCTCTCACCCCTATGGGTGGTATGTGTCTTCCTCAATCTTGGGTCCTCTACCAGAGGCCTGGGAGTTTGAGGGTTCTGTGCAGTATCTTAGCTGTTCCTAGCACTGCACTCTTCTGCACAGAGAGCTCTGATGTTGTTCCTGGGATCTGTTGGAGCCCCTCTCCCAGCTTAGGAGTCACGGCCCCGAGTGCTCCTACCACCACTGGGACCACTTTGGCCTTTCCTTTCCACATCCTCTCTATTTCCTCCTTCAGGCCCTGGTACTTCTCCAGCTTCTCATGCTCCTTCTTCCTGATGTTGCTGTCACTTGGCACTGCTACATCTATCACTACCACTGTCTTCTGGTCTTTGTCTACTACCATGATGTCTGGTTGATTAGCCTGATAGGATTTCCCAATGTCAGCCACCTCAGCTATCTGTCGATGGTACATCCCATGCAGGGGCTTGTCTTGCCATGGCACTTCCTCTGCTTGAACCTCCTGCCTTGTCTGCTGCTGCCTGAGGCATTCTCTCAGCAGCTCATCTTTGGGTGCCATCTTACTGATGTACTCCTGGATACTTTGGGTTTCGTCCAGGACAGTGGCTTTGACACTCATCAGGCCCTGCCTGCCCTCTTTGCGCCTGGTGTACAGTCTCTGGGTGTTGGACTTGGGATGGAAACCTCCGTACATTGTGAGGAGCTTCTGGGTCTTCACATCAGCAGCCTCCATGTCTTCCTTTGGCCAGCTCACTATGCCAGCAGGGTATCTGATGACTGGCAGGGCATACATGTTGATGGCATGGATCTTGTTCTTCCCATTGAGCTGGCTCTTCAGGACCTGTCTTATCCTTTGGTGGTACTTGGATGTTGCTGTTCTTCTTGATCGTGTAGCCAAGCATTTCCAGGATTACAGCGGCTGTAGCATATACCAATTCATTGGTTTCAGTTATGGTGGTAGTAGGGATTGTCTGGAGGGCTCTGTTGGCATCTTCTAGCATACTATATGATGGTACTTCTCCACTGAGCCTTGGTAATTGGACTCAAGGGTTGACTGTAGCTAGTTTATCTTATGCCTCATATCAGCTGCTGTGCTCTGTAATGGAAGGGGTGGCAGTGACATTCCAGCTTCAGATGTTGGCTGCACATCTGCTTGTTCTTCCAGGTCTGCTTGAGTCCGGGTTGTAATGTGGAGTTGGTCTATCTCAAGTTGTGAGAGTAGCTTCCTCTTTGCTATGTTGAAGCACTGGGTAACTAGTTGTTTCTCAGTTAGTGTGAATGTAGGCCTTCTGTCTATCTATAGTTCCCTCATATGTTTCATATATCCCCTCTCATTAGGTATGCTGTTGTAGTAGCATTCCATCATTTCCAAGTTCTCTTGTCTCGTCCATGTATGGTTTGTTCCAGTAGCCCACTTAACATCAGATTGTCCTGGTTCCCCAACATCTGACTTGGACCTTGTTAATCCGGGCGACGTCCGAGCCGGCATGACTCTCTTAGTTCGTGTCACTCTCATATTTTGAGGTAGGCAGGTGAAGTGTTAGGGGGTCTTTGCCCAAGGACCCCTACTGGCAAGGTAGGTACCAGCTGGGATTTGAACCCCGGTCTCCTGCATCAAAGGCAGTGTTCTAACCACTACGCTATCCAGCCACTTACATATATATATATATGACTGGAACTAGACTGCATTTCCCTTGGAGTCTGATTAAGGCATTGTCATCTTATTGCCAAGTGACTTTGTCATCTTTGCCGAAGCAAGTCTATTGGGGAACTTCCTTAGTCCATCTCAGTTTGCTAGACAAGTTCTATAGGCAACATTCTTTGGCTGCATCTCTTCGGGTTTTAGATATAAGTTTTTCCCAGGTCAGCCTAGGACACTGAAACCAGTGCTTTCTCTATTAGAACATGTGATCTTCCATAGCTTCTCTCCAGAGTATGTAGAAACTATAGTTACTATATGCTACTTCTTTCCATTTGGTAACATTTCAAGTTTCTTAATTCTCTCACTAACATAGGGATTATTTCACATTGTTACCCAATTCTGCAATGTGTGTACAACGTGTGCTAAACACTTAGAAGTGCTATACAAATATTAAATGTTGTGGTGCCAACATCAAATGCAAGGAGAGGTGGCATGTTGGTTGTGGAACACATCTGAGATAATTGGAAAAGTAAGCCCCAGCTGTACAGCTTCAAGCTTTACAAAAGGTTTGGTGCAAATTTGTCTTCTGCAGTTCAGCCACCAAGCCAGGCAGACTCTTCTCCACCTGCACACTTTGACATGTGGCTGGATTTGTGCTGTTTCTGAGCGTGTGTCTTTCCCTATGACCTAAGAGAAGAAAAATATCCCCTTGATGGGCTTGTGCTGGATCATCTTTGCTGCTATTTAGTGTACCCAAATGTGAATCCAGCCTAATACCCCATATGCCAACAAACAAGATGCAATATTGTTCAAATCACAACATAGTTTAAATTTTATTTTGTAGTGGGTGGGGAAGACTGGCCTGGGACTGTGTGAAGACCTTTCTGGAGTTCTTGTTTTCATGAGGTAATTGGAATGTAGCCTGTGGACCTGAAGTCCACCCATACCCACTGTAGGCAAGAACTGAGTGATTCTCCAGATTTTCCTTTGCATCAGGCAGAATCTCTGTTGCTTCATCTCACTATACTTCCATGGCTCCTCCATTAAGGAGAGGTTAGGGGGCTTGGCTTGTAAGTCTCTGTGTGGGGGAGGGAGAGAAAAAGAGAGAGAATAGAGGGAAAAAGCATCTGAGACTAACAGAAGATTCCGGGCCAAGAAAAAAAGTAGGCTTTTTTCTTCAAATTACTGGGTGTGTATTTATGGAGAAATTAGCCTTTATGCAGAAGTATAAAATGCTTCCATGGGGATCTATAAACCAGTACTGTTTGGTCTGATATTCAAAGCATGTCCTCATCATAAATTTGTACAGCTGAGTCATTCAGGCTGTGCAACTATGTTCCACCTCAAGGTTATCTGAGAAGATGCAGTTTCTTGTCTTGCAGACACCATGCAAACATAGGCAACCATGCAAAACCTATGCACAGGGCATCAGAGTGAGATGGCTGTGACAGTTGACCTTGAATAAAATATGAAAGCATTCTTGAAGAACATGCAGACACATATGCACACCTACACACAAGTTCCACCATAAAAGCACTGAGTGTTCTGTAATATTCTTTCAGCAGAGTAGGCTTGCCAGTGGTTCCTGAAACAACATAATTTAGCTCAGAGTTTTCTAAGTAACGTATGGGAATAGGCAGATGGATTATATCATCGTTATCAAACGATGCAATAATAAGTCTGCAAATTCCCTTTCCAGTGCCATGTGATATACTACCACATTTTGCAAAAGTTACTCAACTTCAGCATTTAACTCACTGGGGCTGCTGAGTAGTATCAATAGGTTTTAAGGCTGAAATATGGAATCCTTGCTCAGCCTTAATGTGTCTGCTTTTTCTCTCCATGGGAACCACTGACTCTGATGGGAGTTTTAGAAAATAAACTTTCTCTAGAAGGTGTTTGCAAGGTGACAGTTGATGTCCACATTACAATGGAAAATAATTGGAGCAGAAAAAGGATGGTCATTTTTGCTGGGATGGGTGGGTGAGTATATTTCAAGAACCTGAAGGACAGACATTAAGAAAAGGGTGAAGGAGGACAGATTGTAGCTGAAACTTAGTGGAATAATCAAAAGTTAACTTTTAAGAGCTCCCCAACATAGCTGGCTTGCCATCTTTTGAAGGATGGAGCAAGATAGTTGATAACCATATAAGAAACCTGACCTGCCATAGGAATAGTCAGTCCAGAATCTAAACTTGTCTTATAACTGATTGAGGTAGAGTCCTTTGCCCTAATATTAAAATGAGATATGAATTCTTATTTTCTGAAAGCTTCCTTCCCTTGTGAAAGTGGCATTTATTCTACCTTCTTCCTGTTTTTCAACCTTCTTCTTAGGTGCTTTCGATTTTTTTTTTTTAAATCATTTAGCCCTCTAAAAAGACAGAGAAAGCTGTTGAAGTTGTTGCAATTTTCATTGTAGAGTTTTCTATCACTCTGCAGCCTCCCTGGCTGTCCCTTTTCTTGAAAAAGTCACAGCAGAAGGACTTTCCTCTTGGTGGAATGAATAAAAATGTGGGAAGCCAATAATAGAAGAGGAAAAATCCTACATCCCACCCACGATACAATACTTTTTCACTGTAACAATCATCCCCTTTGGTAGAAAGAAATCAAAATTTTGTTTTATTAAATTGAAGGAGAATGCTAGAAGTGACTTTTTTCTCTCTCTTTCTGAGGCAAAGTTCACATAAAACATAAGGCACAGACTGACTGACAGACCTCTTAGTAAACATTTCCCTGCTATTGTGTTATGCAGTGGTGTTATTACTGTTGTTTTTTTCTTTTTTCCCCTTCTGAGAGTTCAAAGTGACGTGCACAGAATTATCTCTCAAATGTTATCTCCCAAATTTGAGAAAATGACTGACCCCAAATCACCCACTGAGCTCCATGATCAAATACAACTTGAAACTGGGTCTCCTGGTCAAAGTTCACAGCATATTAATCAATTGTTAATTTTAACACACTGTTCCTCCCCTACACACACACATTGTGTGTATGTATGTATGTATGTATGTGTGTGTGTGTGTATGTGTGTATGTATGTATGTATGTATGTATGTATATATATATATATATATATATATATATATATATATATATATATATTATTGCCTTCAGTCTTATTCCCAGTGGCTTATAAAATATTACATGGAGGGAGGGAAGGAGAGAAAAAATGAGAGAGATAGAGTTATTTGTCTTTCTCTGGCTAGTTATCTCATGTTTCTGCTGGGAGTCACCTGTATGTGAAGGCTCGAGAGAAGCATTTGAAGATTAAGACCCAGATGTAAAATTTGTGCATATTATTAATTAGCTGGTATGATTAGACCAAAAACTGGTCAGGACTTAAGGATTCACATCAACCATTTAGGGGAAAAAAGTCTAAAGTGTAAATTGACACATAGACCTCAATCCAACGAGGTGAGACATGCATAGCCTTCTGAGAAGACAAACCAACTTTTTGGCAGAGAAGAAGATTGTGTTTTGCCTCAGACATTTTCAACAATATTCCAAGGCAGTGTTTCTCAACCTTTGCAACTCTAACGTGTGAGGATTTCAGTTTCCCCATTACTGGTTGGGGAATTCTGGGAGTTGAAATCCACACATCTTAGAGCGGATAAGGTTGAGAAACACTGTTCTAATTATTTTCTTTCCTTTTTCTTTTTCCTTTTTAAAAGGGCTGCAGACACACTGAGCCCAACTAGCTGAGGCATTAAATACATAGCAACATTCAGCAAGGTGAAAGCCAGACTCTTATTCCACCCCCAACCCTAGGTTGTATGACTTCCTACTTTATTCTGGGAGCTGAACATTTCGATTGAACCTCCTGCGCTAATAAAATTCCAAGCCCTCAAATATAAAGACTCATAGAAATGCTGACACAGCTGCTGGTGTGGTAATAATGAAATCAATATTCATTTATGTGCTCTAAATATATGACAGTCCGAGTCAATTGGATTGATTAGCACATGGCTGCTTGTGCCACACATACCCACACACGCTTTCAGAAGACTACATTAGACATTATTCTAAAACTTCACCTGAAATCCCCTGTATCTACTTACCCCTTTATTTTGCTTCAAAATACTCTTTTTTTTTTTTCTTTTCTTTTGAAAGTGGTTGCATGTTTGAAATGCTGCATGTTTGCAGAGATGAAACTTTAGTAATATAATGGGCCGGGAAGGGAGGAACGTCTTTAAATGCTTCTGAGTTACAGTTGCAACAATTCTGTCTTCTTCTTGTACACTAGGAGAGACCCATTTTGATGTGATTCAGGAGTGGTTTGCCTGTCGGGTTAAGTCTGGCCTGTTCTACTTCTGAGAAGTCCTGAGTCAGGACATTTTACTTCCTGAAACAGATTTCCAAGGCCAATAGCAACCCTGTGCTCCATCCTTCTTAGGTCCTAAAGCAGTAGCTTTACCTTATTCCATGGAAAGTCTTAGTGCCAAGTAGGAGCCCCCATCTATATACGAAGCAAAAACAATGGGCATCAAAATGCGAGTCTATATATAATTTTAGAATGTAGATGCCATTTGTGAACAATTGCTCCATGAAAAGCATCACCATCATCATTATTACACTAAGAGGAAGTGAGTTGGGTTAGAAGTATTGTTTCTTCACTTCTACAGTTTAGCATGATTATGCATGATTAAAATCCTTGTGGTCATCAATCAGCAAAGGTAAACCTCCTTAAATTACTTTGCTTTCTTTGTGTTGGCTATCCGGTGTTAAGTTAGCTATCTGATCTTAGACCCTTATATCTTTTCTTAAACCTGCTCATTGTTATTATCAATATTAGGCATTTCTCTCTCCATGGATGGATATGCTCCTCTGAATAAGATCTTAAAACTACTTGTGAGAGGAATTGGTGAAATGGTTTAGTAATTCACCTTTACTCTTGCATCTCACTTCCTTGGTGTGGCTGCAGACGCTAATCTTTTCTAATATCTAAGCCACATAGCCTTGCCCATGTTTGTTGTTGTAATAGAGTTGTTAGCACTTTAACTGCCTCTTCTCAGCTTTAGCCATTTCAGTGAGTATTTCATCTGTTCCTGCTGCTGACAACCTTCACCGTTGGGCTTACAGAAAAAGCCAGGTCTTCAGAATTGACTTGGTATTATTAGAAATTGAAGACAGAAAACTAGCCCCTAATCCAACAGTTGACTGTCTACTGTAGAGCAAAAACTTCATAGAAATATTCATATCTGTCCTGCCTCAGCAACTTCAGTCCTTACAGCAAATCTACTGTACCTTATAACTCATTTACAAGTGGAATAAGTTCCTGAATGTCTCTTTCTGTCTCTGCAAATGCTTCCCCCTTCCTACTTCCCTCCTTTCTTTGTTATATTATTCAATATGTTGACATTCTTGATTGAGATACCTTTCCATGTCTTTTTGTGGTTGATTGTAAGCCTACATTCAAATGTTATGCATCCTGCTTGTTGCCCCAGGCTTTTTGACTTTCATCTTTTCCTGCTCATCATGATAGCTTGTTCTGAAAGCCACTTGGATCTTTTCCTTTTTGAGTAATAGTATACATACTACAGAGAGAGAGACAAAGAAAGAGGGAGAAAGTAAATGAGTGTCTTTGGTTTTCACATTCTCTTACCCAGGTAGCTCCTTGACTTTTCTTTCACTTAAATCTGTACTTTATATTGATTTTATCTTATGACAGGGTTTTCTCCAAGCTGTTTCTTACTGGCACACCTCCTATCACCTTTTCTAAATTTAGCCCATACATTTGCCACAATAATTCATGGTGAAGCATGTGGGAAACATATGGAATTAAAGCACACACATACCCTCACCCTCAGTTTTCAGCAAAGTGGCTGTGTTGTGTCCTTCTCGCCATCTTTTCTTCTGCTTCCTCTGCTGAAGATGTGTTCTTCCTTTCTACTCTCTCTTCCTCCCTACTTGACAAATGTAAGATGAACTCACTGGATGGTGAGTTTCATCCATGATTGAAAGAAGGGAAGGGAAAAAATAGGAAGGTTAATTAGGGAGGTCACTCCTTTGCAACTTTATAATACTCCACCACATGGTTGATGGTAACATCAAGATTGGCAGAGGTTTAACCCTTGGCTGATGCATGTTAAAAAACAACAACACATGTATTAGAGATTTTTAATGCACGCTGTAGAACATACAGTGTGAAACACATTGCCTATTTCCAGTTTTTCTTTTAATCAGCTGATGAACAAATAAGCAGGTCTAGTCAACTACAAGTCAACTACAGAGTCAACAGTGGCATCTTTAACATAGGTGACTTTGAAAGGTGGTTTCCCTTTTTTTTCCTTCACCTTGGTTACAAAATTGTATTCCATTTAGATATTACATTCACTGGAGTTTAGAAGCTGTTTTGGCCATGGGGTAAAATTTACAATAGATCAGCTCCAGAAACTGAAGGTTTCTGAAGGATGAAGATTAATAAAAGAAAAACAATACTATGGGAGTCAGTCGTTGTTGTTTTGGGGAAAACAAAACCTGCAGATGATTCAAACTTAAAGGACAAGAAATCCTAAACAGAAATTACCCCTCTCCAAAACTTAGATTTGTTGACTATTTAAGATGAAGTATTGATTTTCATTCATTTTACCTAAATGCTTCCGTTGAATGGCTAAATCATTAAAACAATAAATAAATAATGCTTCTGAATGGAGGAAAATAAAATGCCCACTTCATGGCTGCAGGAAAGACTACAGGGGGGGAAATAAAGAGCTAAAGCACTCAGCGTACTTGTCTACCACTCTCCTTCTCACAATGTAGGGCATAGCATATGTTCTAATAGAAGAGAATATCTGTAGCTCAGGGTTGAACGATGGAGTCCTTGGTGCTCTTTGAGCTTGGTTGTTTGCTTGCAGATGTTTCATTACCCAACTAGGGAACATCATCAGTGCATAGCCTACATTGTTGCTCTGGGTGACAGGTTTTAACAGGTTTTAACATGAAGTATATACTATCCTTCCCTCTTATAGGCCACCAGGGTGATCACGTTTGGTTTAGCTTTGCAATTCTTACCCTTGAGTATGAAATATTTCCTTTAATAGATTCTCCAAGAGGCTTCATAAAAATTGTACTTATCACATGTATCCACCATCTAGATTAAAATCTACCCCCTGTGAAATTCTTGTGATAGTTGACCCCTCTCTGCATCGAGGCCAGATATGGCTAATTGGTTCTTAGCTGAGACGTCATCTAAATGTTTTCATATGGCTATACTTCAGTCTGATATTGTCTAACGGAAGGGCAGATCACAAGCAGGGGAAGATAATATAAATGTCACCCTACTTAAGCTGCTATTATGAATCAGGGCTGCTGATTCTTCTGAGAATGGGCTGTAGCAGTTTTGGCATGTATCAGATTTGGTCCCTGTCATCACCAAAAGATGTCCTGCAATTCAGCAGTTTGCTGACAAGCATTCAGATGAATGAGGAGTCAGAAGGGGTGAGTCCTGATTTGGGGGGGGGGGGGGGGGGGGGAATTGCACATCCATAGTTAGCTCAGAGAAATTCTGCTTGTTTCTGCTGCTTTCCAGAATAAATCATACAAAAGCCATTCTGTGCAAATCATTCATATTCTGCAAGACTACTGAATGCCCCTAGAAAATTTGAGTGGGAAACTTGACATGCCAGTGAAGACTTAGACAATATTCAATAATCAATTGAGATAGCACAAAGTTCTGCTTGATGCTGTGCAGTTAATTCCCATAATAACAGTTGGCTATAACAAAGCACACCTGGAAACTATGTGGTAGTTTTATTCCTGAAAGTCTCTATTATGTATAATAGTTCTTTGATGGCTGACTGTATTTATGTAACTTTGAGAAGAAAATACTATATACAAGCTCAAAGCTAAAATGTTCCTTATTCCCCAATAACTGTCAAAATGATGGGTTGTGAATATAGGACCCTGAATTGACAGAATGTCTGCAATGAGTCTATGATGGACCTCTCTCTTCTCCCCTTCCGTGACATACATACATACATATTATTTGATCAAAACATATCCAGAACCAGCTAGTTCCAATATAGCCAATTTTCTATACAAGTGAGATTAAACACATTTCTTGTTGCTATTACATTGATTCAAAAATTGGTGGTGTATGTGTGTGTTTGTGTGTATATGTATATGTATATGTATATGTATATGTGTGTGTGTGTGTGTGTGTGTGTGTGTGTGTATATATATATATATATATATATATATATATATATATATATATTTGGAAAATTGAATTATGCTAAATGCTAAGTTGACCCTATAGGGTAATCCAGCCCTTAACTTTGATTAAAAATATATGGCAGATTTGGATATATGTTGTTACCTTAAGTCAATTATTGGATGATAATGATAAGATTTTATAGTTTCTCATGTTGAAGGATAAATATAATTTGTCTGTTGTCAGCCACTGGCAGTATTTTCAGCTACAATATCTATTGACATCTCAATTTGGACCAGCAGCATTTTCAGCTTTAAAGACCCCTAAATTATTAAATCTTATGAAACAGAAAAAGGCCCAGAATTAGTCTTTATAAACACTTGCTATCAGTAAATCCGTTTGATATGCAAATTTTAAATACTGAATGGAACAAAGAATTGGAGATCCCCATTTTGTCCAAATTCTCTTAACAATGGGAATCTTTCTTACGGTCTGTATAAAAAAATTCAATAGCTCTTATGCTACAGCTTATAAGCTTTTTTGCTTTTGGGTTTGTTTTTTTTAATGTACTAGACCCCATTGCTTAAAAAAGGAATGAGCAAATCATCATAAACATGCTTTTGTGATGTCCTGGGAAGAAAAAATTACATATATTAATTTGATTTTGAGACAGGGTTTAATGTTTTTGGGTGTCTGGGTTTTTCTGGAAATACATACCTAGGACATGGACACTGATGACTAGGCAATGGAAATGAATTTTATGCACCCTTTTTATGGATAAGAAACTTGTCCTTCAACATAAGAAAGGTACATTAATTGGCTCCAATTATTCTATGTATTAAAGGCCTGATGTTGCTTGTGACTTATGAGTGATGTGCATGGTGGGCTTGATAAAGTCATCTAAGACCTGGGCTAACGGCTATTCCATGTCTGCATAAGTCCTAATTCAGAGAATCCCATCAGCCTTAATTCTTAGTTCTTGCACTCTTCCTCTCCCCCCCCCCCCCGCCCGCATGATGTCTAGTTCGAGTCTATTTAAATATCAGCTTCATTATACAATGTCATTGCCGTAATTATATTCTATGCTCTATTTTATAGAAAAGCACACAGTTCTTGCTGATTTCGTTTGTCCTTGACTAGCCTTCAGATGTGAAAGAGCTTCAGAGAAAACAACACTCCCATAACCAGCAATCTTTTAGCCTTCTAATTGCTTTGACATAATTATGTCATACAGAAACATCATGAAATCAATATTTGGGATCAAATGTGGCTCCCAGTAATGCTATTATTAACTGATAATTATTCTTTCCCCCCTTTTTAATATCAACAGCAATGCACTTGACATGACACAAAGCGTAGTCATATTAGGAGACACCTGTACAGTAAGATTTTTATTACCCTCCTGTTTCTCTATTGCTTTCATCCTTATGCTATTATTGAACAGTCAATTATAGCACTTCCCACTTGCTCTGTGAACTCTAAACGAAGCACATTGGCAAACAGACACAAACAAACAGATGAAGGAACCAATAGTGAGTTAATTTAACAGACCGGTAAACCTCAGCAGCCGCAAATGCTTTAGATGCTTCCAAGCTTCATAAAACATTTGAGATCTCAGCAGTCAATCATCTCCTGCTAAGTTAATTAAAATGCATATGTTCTGTAAAAAGTACAGTCCTTCCTTTTGAGGGGGGGAGATAAATCTTTCTCTTTCGACAAATGTCCCTTTAAACTACAACCTTGATTAGGGAGAAGTTAAACAGGCAAAACTACACAACCGGTCATCCTGACAACAGTCCTGATGTAACGAAGGAGTTGCACAAGGTCCAGAAAGCACTTCTGCTCCAGAAGCATCCTCAACAACATCAACAAATGTGGGCATGCTTAACAGCTGTTTTATAAACCAGCTGCAGTCAAGAGTCAACAGACAACAAATCAAACAGGATCTCATGAGATCACTGAAAATTCCACATGAGATCTTGTGGACTCTCACACTGGAATGTTGACATCTCAGCAGGCAAGCATGAAACTTCAGCTTCTGTTTGAGAATTCAACCTTTCTTTCAACTGTTAAACCTTCCCTGATTTTAATTAATGTTACAAACTTCTTGTAATGACAGATGCCCTGGCACCCACAGATACTGCCGTCTGTTCTACTGAAGTAGTTGTCAAGCTTCCTTCTCCTCAGGAATTACTGTCTTGTCTATTGAGACCATCCAGTGTACCCATCATAGAAATTGTGCATGTCACAGAAGATTCTGGAAATAACAGTAGTGTGCATACACTTGTTTTTTTTTTGGTGGGGAAAGGGAGGTTGTTGAGTCTCAGAGAACATTTGTGTCAATACATCTCACAAAGACAAACTACCTGGAATTGGCATATTGCAAGGGAACCATGGTTATGGCAGATAAGATATTTGTTTGTGAAAGTTTGATAGCTCTTAGGCAACACTTTGCTGACAAATTTTGCTGAGCACCAATGGACAAGAAATCATTGTATCCACAATGTACTTAGTCTCTTACCTGCTCCTTATGTATATTGATAAAACATTTCAGGTAAACAGAAGATACAGTATCGGCTTATGTCTCTATTTTGATAAGTTGAAAATAATTTATTTTTGAAACAAACTAATGTACAAAACTTCAGAGTGCTTCCATTGATTACTTCTCTGTTCTGCAAACATAGATTTCATTTCACTTCAAACCTCAGCTGTGCAGAACTCAGCACACTGGAGTTTTAGGCAATGGCTCCAGTTCGCTTCCACTGTATGTAGTCTGCCTGATGGTTTAATTACACAATTATGTAAATGTGAAAGTTTGCATCATTTCCATGATAATGTCATTATGTAAATTATGCAAATGATGTCATTTCTATTAATGTGTTTTCTTTACATAATCACATCATTACCTAAATACCACACATGATGTAATTTGCCTTGGCACAATAATGTACTCTCAGATTTACTGGACTTTGGGGACTAACAGAAACCACTACCCCCAATTAGTCTGTTAAAATGAGTTTTCTATCTAATTGTATATAAAGAATTTCCTCCATATGATTGGAGAATGGATACAAGTATATTGACTCTAATAATTATACAAGCTGGTTCAAATAGGCAATATGTCTAGCAATAACATTTTGTAGTGCAGAAGGGATTCACTACGTCACATGACTTCCCTTTTTTATAATTTAAATCATAATCTTTCAGAGGAGACACTTATACATAAACAGTCGTCCAAACATGGGTGAAAATGCTGAATGTCCTTTTACTGTAGCATAACAAGGACCAGACCAAATATGGAGAATGTTATCAGATGATATTCTTACGAGCACAACTAAATCGTGCTGAGAATCTGCTTTGCTTCCTCTAGAATAGGTCTTCTAGTGATCTGGATTTTATTATTTTGATTCCCACACTAGATATTTTAAAATTCATTTCTATATTTTGTTTTGTTTTCTGAAACAGGCCAGCCCATTTCAAAGTCTTAAAAAGAAATAACAGGAACACCCCAATTGTTACTTTAGTGGATTTACATTGCTACTAGTTTTACTTACTTTTTTTTTTTTTTAGGGATGGGGATTTATATCGAATTATAAATTGCAGACATTAATTGCTGATCTCTGTGACAAACTATATCATTGCAGTTTCTTCTGGATTGGCTCCACCCTTTAAGATTAGACTATTAGACTACTTTATCTTTTGAAGGTAAAGCTTGCATGAGAAAACTTGTTTGTTTGTTTATTTATTGCATCCTGAGACTGGCTTCCCGTTCTGGTGTTTGTTCTAGTCCTGATTCATGCCTTCTATTCATTCATAGTTAGCTCCTCACTCCTAAAAACTGCCATGTTCTATCACTCCTGTTTCTCACAACCCAATCAACCCAGTCACCTTCTCATGTGGTAAATTCTGGGCATATGATGAAAGACTATGGGTCCAATTCATTAAAATTAGAAAGAAGGAGAGGATGAAAATGGGATGAAATTTTGGTCGCTTCCACATTGCCATTTCTTTCTTTGCTCAACCTTCAGAAACACTTTGAAAGTGACTTCTGATGGTCTTCACCTCTGCCAATTTGAAACACTAAGGGAGATTTTGCGATGGCTCCCCTCCTACTTTGTGTGTTTTTGCAGTTTTTTATTTGTAATTTTTATGTATTTATTCTTTTTAATTGTTGTATGTTGCCCAGTCACCTTGTGGCAGATGGGCGACTGTATAAATATAATGGATGATAGATAGATAGATAGATAGATAGATAGATAGATAGATAGATAGATACTACAACAACAAAAGGTCTATGCCACAATGGAAGGGAAGGGAGGGAGGGAGGGAGGGAGGGAGGGAGGGAGGGAGGGTGGAAGGAAGGAAGGAAGGAAGGAAGGAAGGAAGGAAGGAAGGAAGGAAGGAAGGAAGGAAGGAAGGAAAGACAGACTTTGCATTTACTCATCTACTGCTAAAGAGAGTGCTTAGTAACTGTTTTTTTGCAAAGCCATCAAGCCAGCAGTTCTCTTGTAGGATTTGAAGCTCAATTGACAGGAAAATAGGAGATCAAAGACTTCCTTCTAACTGGGAAAATAAACTAGTTTCTACTACATGTAGCTGAAATCTGGTTTCTTCTTCACTGTTGCTGAGCAGGACATAAATCAGCTCAGCTTCCCAACTACCTACTTTCAAAGTGGTATAGAACCCTCATATGTACATGTTTCTTCCAAAAGGTGGAACCAAGAGCTTTCTCCAAGAGATTGGGGGGTGGGGGGGACAGCCAGAGAACGCTGCTGAAAACAATTCCAACACAATTTCCAGGGAAGATATGGATTGGAACATAAATGAGGAGATTCACACTGTGTATGGCTAGTGCCTTGTTGTGCATATAAGGGGAAAATACAGAATCCAGAAAAAAATGTATTCACAACTGATTAATAGTAATAATAATAATCAGCTTCAGCTGCACTGCACTGCATACTTAATTACCTTTCCTGTTTATGGACCAATACTTGGTCACACACATCCAGTGCTGAAATGTTTGAATTTAATAAAATCATTTTATTGGCAAGACTCCTACCTGAATGCCTTGCATGATATGCAAAATTAAAAGATAAGTAGCATGATTACAATCAGATTAGTGTGTGTGGGCAACTAAATGAGATTGCCAAGTTCTCTGAGTGAAAATGTACACTTCCTAGGGAGACCATTTTACATCAAATTAGTCCAAAATGAGTTTTCAGTCAAATGTAAGACACTGAGTGACTGGCCCAGCCAAGCCTTGTGAGTCAGTGGAAAGCTTTTCCCGCAAACTGTTAAAGGTTTGTTTCTTGCAGGTCTTTGCGCAGTTCACTACACTCCCGGAGCTCAGATGAAAATAGTGATTTATAAACAGAACAAAAGTTACTCAGAGATATGGAATCAGGTCAAGATTTGCTTACCTTCATCAGCAATTTGCATGCATAATATGTGCCACCTTATAGGTCTACAGCTGCTACTCAGTTCAAGTCTTGGACCAGCCCTAGCAAGTTCTGTCAACGATTCTGCTAGAAGTCATCACACCCATAAATAAATGCATTTCAGCTACTAAGTTGTAAGAATAGTATAGTAAATGTCTGAAATCTTTAAGAAAATAAGCTGTCCTACTGTTAAAATGCTTTAGGGCTGTAGGTCTCTACTCCCTTTTACAACAGACAAGCTATTTATTGGGGCAAAATGGGCCTTAATATTCCTTTCTTCTGCCCCTCAGTAGGGCCATTTTGTTCCAAGCTGAGATAGAAGCAAAAGGGTACTTTAACTATCTTCATTTGTTGAAGAAGCTTTGTTATTTTTCCTCCCTTACAGCAGGCCCATCTCTTGTATGACTTTCTGGCACATAGGAATGAGATGCAGAGTACAATGACTTTTATGGCTGGAACTCCAGGTACACATGTCTTCTCATAGTGTGGCACTGTGTGGAATCGCCTGTGTCTTCCCATGAAATCCAGCAACTCAAATATTACTCTGGTAAACGACCTTCTTTGGAACTGTGTCAAACCCATTGTCAGCTATCTTTTTTGGTTTGTTCTTAGCCAGCCAATTTAAAGATCTATAACTTGTGAGTAGCTCTATGGCTGTTTGGACACAAATATCCAGGACTCTCTGTTAGAAAATTTCCTTGGTATGTGGCCCAATAGAAAGTGAATATTGGGTGGATAACCCATGCTGTGAAATAATTTTAGTGAGTTGACTTACCTGCATGGTGAGCTGAACCATACCTATTTGTTCCTCTAAGCACATTTTGGGTAGTCTGCTAGGGTCCATAACAAGAATTATCTGCCAATAGTTGAAAGCTTTAATTATTGGGTGGCTATATATGGGGTAAGTGCCTGCTTCAGGCCCAGATGGGAGTAGGTGACATATTTTTATCAGTTCCCAGGATACTTCTGACACAACAGATCTGGTTTTCTTCAAGTAAAGGTACTTTTGAAAGGGACCACAATCCAGCATTGTAGGTCAATGTTGGAGTTATTTTTGTCTCATATACTTTCAGTATCGGAATTAAAATGGACCTCAGTGAGGACTGAGGAAACTTCCAAAAAATTTCACAAACTATTCAACTGTAACTACTCAAATATAACTGGGTAGTTTGTGAAATTTTTAGGAACTTGCCTCAGCCCTTGCTGAGGTCCATTTTAATTCCTGTACTAAAAGTATATAATGCAAAAATAACTCCATGACCCTGTGTTAGTAAAGGCCACCTCTTAATTTGGAAAGGAATTAATTTGTTTAATGGGCTCCCCATCCAAGTGCCAGTTATATATAGCATGCTTCTTGCTGAACATGATCACTTTGGACTTGACCTTGTTGACATTCAAGGAATTAGAGGCACAGTAGGTGGCTAATATTTGCAGTGGTCTTCTCAGGCCAATTTGAGAACTATATTGTCTGTGCATAAAAGAATGTTTATGAATTTATCATGGTTCTTTGGCACATGGGCATCTGATGAATATAAAACTGGTATATCATTGACATTAAACAACATCAGGGCCAGAAGGCACCCTTGTCTGACCCCTTTATGGGTAAGTATATTGTGGGGTAGAGAACCATTGACACCAATATGAACTTTCAGATAGGCATTTGAGTAGAGGGCCTTAACCAGCAATAAGAGTCTAGGTTCCATGTTTAATGTGACTAGTTTCTTCCACAAGATATTTCTGTTTATGGAGTCAAAGGCTGCACTAAGATCTATAAAGGTGGTAAAAATTGTTTGCCAGTGTATTTCACAATGAGATTATGTAGACTAAAACAATTGTCTACTATGGAGTGAAACCAGCCTGTTCTTACAATAAGCCTGCCCCCCCACCCCCAATCCAACTCTGTCTTGCTCAGAAGGTGATTTGTGTATATCTCGGCCATCATATCCATAAAATGTATGGACCTATGGTTTTTGGGATGTTCTTGGTCTCCTTTTTAATATATGGAGATTATAATGGAAATTCCCCATCCTACTGGGATACAGACCGTGTTATTTGTATAAACAAAGAGTCCTGCCAGGAATGGGGCCCACCAAGTCAATATGTGTCCTGAAAAGTTCCTGGTGTTTAAAGTCTTCACTGGGCAACAGGTTAATTTTCAATGTCTGAATAATAATAGTTTTAGTTTCTCTTACTGGCACCAATAGCCAGAGAAGGATGTGGTCTGCTTTTGTGAGGAGCTCTGTTTGGTGTTAGTGGAAAGATCAGCATAAAATCTTCTCACACTGAGGCTGGAATGGGAATGTCAAATAGGACCTTATGTTCCTTCAATATTTCAGATACAGTATTCCAGAATATTGTTGAGTTGGTCCTTCTCACTGATACTTGTAGTTCTGACCAAAGTGCTACTGTGTATTGGCCTCCTTGGCAGCTATTAGATTCTTATAATCAGATAAGTGATTTAGTATTTTAGCATGATTTTTAGGGTTAGGGTATCTCTGGGGCCAGACGTATGGTTGCCTTCAATATATCTTTTGTGAACAGACTGTCAGAGTTGAACCAGTTGGAACTGGCAATTTGTCTATTAGGAAGTTTCCTAATGTAAAACACAGGTTACTGTATTCAGTAAGAATTTCATCAGGAGCTTGGTTGGGTGAGGAGATTGCCTTCTTCCAAATCTGGACCTGCTCTGATTTCAGAAAACTATCAATAGTTTAGCTGCTTTACGTGTTAACCCTATTCGTTTCTTTGTCCAGGTATTTTGTAATATCAACTTGTTCCAGATCTGGCAAGGCATTGAAAGAGTTAATCATGTTCCTCTCCAAAGGTTCTTCAAAGAGTTGTTGGGCTATTGAAGGTGCAGTTTAATCATTGAACTTCCTCTTTGCAGGGATGATAATAATATAAAGTCCTTGGGGTTATCTAGATCAGTGTTGCTGTGTTTATACATTCAAGTGGCAGTACTTTTTTGGCTAATGAGATAGGAGCAAGCTGGCTTCCTCTGTGTGAAACACACATGTTGGAAAAATTAAAAAAGAATTCAAGGAAGGCCTCATTTTTAACAAAATACCAGGGATGGCAGAGTGCTGGAATGTTAAAAGAATTTGTTTGCAATCTGCTGGATGGAAACGGTTCAGCCTTCTGGAAGTCAATCAGCTGCCTTTTCTCAACATTAATAATAATTCTGGCTTAGGGACAGAATGGCAGTGTTTCTAGTTCTCCATTTTCCTGTTTACTTTGTTATATTGGAAACGCAGGACAATTGATTAGTCCATAGGAAACATCCACAACTTTCTTGCCCTTTGTCCAGTACTTCTCAGGAGCTTGGCACCTGCGTCTCTCCCTTCGCTGTGTGGATGTTCAACTATCTCTTCACTCCTCTCTTTCTTACTGAATTCAAGAGTAGAATCTACCTTGTCTTCATTGCTGGCTGTTCTTAGGTCACAGTTATTCCAAAGATTGTGTGATTTAACTGACTTAGCAGTGCTGTTTGGTTGATTGTAAGTAAACTTGACTCTCTTTAGAGAGTCCACTTTGACATTTGTTGTGGTGAGAAGTTCAACAATTGAGAGTACTGTTTCTGCAGTCAATAGGCATGAAATCAGTTACATCTACATTTTTTAAAGCTGTTTAGGTTAAAATCCTTGTGCCCTTTCTCTGTAAGCCATGCAAATGCTGGACATCCTCAATCATAAAGGAAGGAAAGATCTGTAGGTCATTGGCTCTCAATCTCTGCTTGTAAATCCCACTCAAGAGAGTCACATCTATTAGAGAGGCTGACAGAAAAGCTAAGCAGAGGGGGGGGGGATTAGTTACTTAAGGGCAATGGCTGCTTGCTTTTTAAATACCTGCTGATTTTCAGGTGTTTCATGGACTTGGGTGAAGCCTGTGATGCAGTGTGTGCACTGTTTCTTCTTCCTTTTCCCTGTAACTTTTTAAAATATTTATTATTTAATATTTTTTTATTACAAAAAGAAGGGGAAAAAAGTAAAAGTGGTTGAATGAAAAAGTGAAAAAATACAATAAAGAGAAAAAAAAGTGTTAATATATCATTATAACAATAATTTCAATTCTATATATATTATTCAAGTGCATATATATTTCTATAGATTTATATGACTATCGTGTTTTTTTTAAACCTACTGTATTTTGTATACATGAGTCCCATATTTCATTATATTTGTCCATACAAAGTCTACATCTATAGGCAATCTGCTCATAAGTGGCAAGAGCGATGAGGTCTTCAATCCATTGACTAAATGGGGCCATACATTTATCTTTCCAATGCTGCAATATCAGTCTTTTGGCTATAGTAAGGGCACAGAATCCATTTGCATTTTCCAGATGTCACAGACACACATTTATTACAGCCCTAAGGCCAGATGCAATCAAAGTATACAATAATAACCATCTTACATTTATATATATCTATAAAACAAAACAATTCATATTATTTAATCTAATAATTAAAATAACAGGGGACACGGCAGTGCAGCGGCTTAATGACACTGAAAGTTGCCAGCCAGAAATGGTGGACACTTCAGCGGTTTGAGCCCACCTCCATGCGGCAGAGTGAGCTCCTGTCTCATCCCTAGCTTCTGCCAACCCAGCAGCTCAAAAGCAACTATGAGTAGATAAATGGGCACTCTCACCCCACTGGGAGGAAAAATGCTGGCGGCGCCTTGTATGGAAGACGGGACCAGTTGCCGGTAATGTGGAAGTCTCATACGTCCGAAAAAGACACGAAGCAACGGAAACCCCACCTTCCTGCGTCCACCAGCTGGGTTCTGCTCTAGGAAGGAGGCAATAGCAAACCACTTCCAAAACACCTTGCCATGAAAACCACAGGGACTCGTCCAGGCAGTCGCCGCAGAATCGGTCATGACTGAGTGCAGATTAAAAAAAAATAATAATAAAATAACAGTGCTAAACTATATCAGAGTAAGATACTATGTTGTAGAATTTTAACTCTAAACAATGGTGGAGTGTATTGTACAGATGGTAGCACAAAACTGGGCAACTTGGGAGGAATTTCCAGATGTCAAATTCCATATACCAAGTATGTAATTCAAAAGAATATTATCCTGTGAAAATTTTAGCTTTTGTCACACAATAATATTTATATAGTCCAATATTTTCTCCCCAAACCTGATAAGTATAGGCCATGTAAAAACATATGTTTTAAAGAAGTATTGTCCTTATTGCATCCCCAACAAAAGCCTGTTTTTGACAGTCCTTTTCTATTCAGATGTAGTTGAGTCCAATAAATTCTAAATATTATTGTTTGCTGTATAAGCCATAATTTAAGGTCCATTGACACTCTTGGTATAGAAGTTAAAACACTCTCCCATTGTTTAGACAATATAGAAACCTCTAATTCTTTATTCTATTGTTCTCTTAACATCTGCATATTAAATTGATTTATTGATAACAAATATCTATAAAAATGAATCGTAGATTTTTAGTTATAAAGGATTTAACAAGTTGTTCTAACTTCTCAGATGTCTCAGAAGCTGAAAATGCTGCTGGTCCAAACAGTGTTGTTAACATATTTTTTAGCTGTAAATATTGTCATCAGGTTTACATCTGATAGATGATATTTATCTCTTAACACAGAATACGTTAAATATTCATCATCTATTAGTTGGTCCAAAGTCAATATCCCTGCTTCCATACAATTTTCCCATATCACCATCCTTTCCCCAATTTTTTAAAGCTGAGTTTCCCCATAAAGTCAGTTTGGCATGGGAAAAAGGGTCAAATCTTTTTTTATTAGACATTATGTTCCATAGCTTTCAAACTGATGAAATGCTTTCCAGAGATATTACAGTTTTAGTACATTTCAATCCTAATACTGTCCATCTGGCCAAGGTGTTATATATGTATATTCCAAACTTTTCCTTTTCCCTGTAATAAACAATGCAGGTCTTGTCTGTTTTCTCTATTTTGATCTCTTTGCATGTCAGGAATAAGAATAAAAATAATCCCTCTGGAATGATACCCCCCCCCCCCCACTCCACAGATCCATTTTGTTCTGACCTTGATGATGTTCTGGAATTTGGTCTCCCAGGAGTTTTGTTAGGGTGTTTATGCAAGACCTGTTAGTTGTGTTTCCTGTTACACTGAATCAATCAATCAATCAATTTTTTATTACAGACATAAACCAGGATAGTTACAGGAAATATAATTGTTCTGACACATGGAATTTTCTTCTATTGTTTTCTTTCCGGTTTTTGCTGTAAGTCACTCAGAGTGATTCTAGAGTCAGGTGTCTCTAAATTATCTGTCTATCTATCTATCTATCTATCTATCTATCTATCTATCTATCTATCAATATATAAATTATGAAGATCATATTGTTGTGTGGTTTTAATCTGGAATAGATGATAATATTCCAAGCCAGGCATTCTGTTGATCAGCTGTAATGTTATTTTGGTTTAAAAGATACACATATCATAAATAGGGCAAATAGCATCATCATTAGTGTATTTATTAATTAAATGAATAAACAGAATGTCAAAAGAATCAGTTATTGTCAAAAATAATATATTTCATCTTTATGGTAAATTTTTCATTGATGATATACTGAGCACTAACTGTACAATTTTAATAACTTCTTTGCCCATTTACTGATATTTTATCTCTGCTTAACTGTTTTTTCTTTTCTTTCGCTTGCTAGTTTTCTTCTTTAAAAAAAAAATAGAATCAGTTATCATGTATAAGCTTCTTCAAGGAATGAAAAAGAAACCTGAACCAACAAACTTTAATGAGAACAATGATGTTTATGTATAAAAATTGCTCTATACCTCGCAGGTTGGAAGTCAGAACTTGATGTTCTTCTTAACTTACTTTGTTATTGATTTCTAACTCAAGAGACCTTTTATTTTTATATCAGTGTACCAAATGAGAAAATAGCCATAAATATCACAGTTGAAATGCTCTACCTTAACATTTTGGATGATAAACCATGCTTTTTGTGTCTTTGGATTACCTGTTCTTAGACCACAAGAAAGAAAGAAAGAAAGAAAGAAAGAAAGAAAGAAAGAAAGAAAGAAAGAAAGAAAGAAAGAAAGAAAGAAAGAAAGAAAGAGGGAGGGAGGGAGGGAGGGAGGGAGGGAGGGAGGAAGGAAGGAAGGAAGGAAGGAAGGAAGGAAGGAAGGAAGGAAGGGAGGAAGGAAGGAAGGAAGGAAGGAAGCTATAAATCATAAATAATCACAGATAACTTTTCAAAAAGGAAGAAAAAAACAGTTATGGAAAAAAATGGGCTAGGGATGAGTGTCAACTAAAATGAGCAAAAGTTATCACTTCTCATTTTCTTTCTACCATTTTGCATTTCCCATCTAGGTCACCTTTTTCATTCCAAGATTTCCCCCAGTCCCCACCAAAGATCTGAGGAGTTGATCCACATCCTTTAGAGAGCTCAGAGGATTGTCCAAGAAGCTCTGGCTCCAGGTAGTTTAGGGATGCATACATCCTAAACTGATTTAAATTTTAGAAAGAAGTAAAAGTTTGGGGACCAGGCCTGTCAATGCTCTTACTCCCTGGCATCCAATAAGAAGTATATTCCTTCTTCAAAAGATCATGGAAATGAGCTTGAGACCTGAAAGTTGGGGTCAAACTCTCAGACCTTCACCCAACACTAGAAGATGACACTCAGGGTTAACTGAATGTTTATGGCATCATGGTGGAGACATAAAGCATAACAATGTCCAATTAAGATTACACTACATTGCATAAAGGTAGTTCATTATTTACTTCATTTAATTCTCTGCTGCTTCTCCCAAGGGTATGTAAGGGAATATTTTTAGCAGAGTATAAAACTTTAGCTATTAAGCTATAGGAAGGGCCTGATACAACCAATGTCATAGCACACTTGTTGGAATTAGACTAACCCTGAATAATATTTTACAACTCAAGTAGAAGGCCAGGGAGGTATTAGATCAAGAAGATGCTTAGATCTTTCTGGGATACTTAACTCTTGATGAATCTCTTTCAGTTTTTCCAAAACTGGAATTCCTAGTGTCAAAAAAGCCAGTCCAGAAGGCTGGAAGAAAATTGGAAAGGGAAAGCTGAGAGTTAATAATGTTGGTTAGAACAATTCACTGTTGTTCCAGGAGCTTGCCTGCCTGCTTGCCGGCTTGCCTGCCCACCTCCCTCTCTCCCTCCCTCCCTCCCTCCCTCCCTCCCTCCCTTCCTTCTGCCTAAGAACAGGTAATACAAAGAAAAAAAAAGGAAGGTTTATTATCAAGAATAGGATTTCATCTTTAGAGTATAGCAGTTGTTAAGAGTATCACTGTCTTTGTACATTGATTTAATAAAAAGATATTTGCATGTTTCCATTTCATAATTATATCACAGATGGAATTTAATCTACTTAATTGTAATAATGTATGTCATACTGCATTAAATTGCTTATTTGCAAATACTTTTTAACCCAACCCCCCAAAATTCCATTTCCCAACTGAGCAAACATTGCAGAAAATAAATGTTGATATTCTCCTAAAGTAATTAATTAGCTGATACATAAATATATGTAAAAATGGGAAAAAACAGAAGCAGGTAATAAATTTAGGGGCAGAAATAATAGTGCAACAAGTTATAACCAGATACAAAATAAGGTCCAGTGACCATTTTGGTGATCAAATTAAACTTCAAACTTTAGGGTGAACGTAAGAAATCAAATGCCAGTTTAATTATAAAGAAAACTTGACATACCTTTCCATCTCCTACTGGTTAGTGTAATTCTAAATCAAACTATGTGATTTTATTTCTAGGCTTACAAATGGGATGAATTTGTTGATGGTGTTGTTAATTGCAAAGCACGGATGGTTTATATCAGGATTGCAATTGAAAAAGAAGGGATATCTCAATGTACTGTAAGTTCAAAGTATTTCTCCATTCCAGTTACAAGTTTAAAACTTGTATGATAAACTGTGTCCCTGCAGTGGAGTCCTGTCCACAGCTACTCAAAACCAAGCTCTGTGGGGTGGTCTAGCTTAACTTCTGTGGGTTTTAGGCATCTAGAGTCTTGCTAGCAATGAGGCTTCATCTCGAAATAAGCACCTTTGATGTCACTAAAAAGCCTTGGCTTCAGTTGCTGCTTTGGAGATGTTTGATCTACTTCAGAAATTTAATTAACAACAGCAACAGCCACCATCACCACCACCACCACCACCAGTTGGTAAGAGGAACTAAGAGAATGCTGCCAATTGCTTTCATTTATTTTTTTTAATCCCCAGAGATTTTAACATACAATGTAGCTGAAATGAATGGGATTAGATTGGATGAATTTAAACTCCTAAAAAATAGTTAGTGTCAAACAGCAGTCATTGCCACAACTGTACCTTGTTTTGTCATATTATATTTTTATCTTTGCTCAGTCAAGGGGAGGATTAATTCTGAGAAGCAAGTCCAGGTTCCATGGTTACTGCCTGCCTCTGTTTTACAAACACTTACGTATTTTTATTTACCAAGTCTCTTGTCACTCACAAACTTTTTACATTAGATTTACTCAGATTCAAGGTTAAATAATGTCACATGGGACTTCAGAAATAAATAAATCCTATTATGAAAAACAGAGGTGCTTTTTCTGTTGGTCTGCAGCCTGGTATGTGGCAAGGGAAGCAATGACCAGAAGCTTTTAAACAGCTTTGTTTCAAATGTCCACATCTAGGAGAGGAATCATTTTGTTCAGACTGTTGACATTTGATCTTGATTCGGTTTACTTGTTTCACATCACCATTGTGGCCAGCAACATCCACAGGCTGTGGATCACAACTATCAAGAGGGAGGAGGGAGTACTGTGATGAAAGTTGTGCCCTGCACATTCAAAAAACATTGTCCGTGAACTTGCAGTGAGAGAGCTGCATGAAGAAATAAGATGTTCTACCCATCAAGGAAAAATTAAATAAAAGTATTGATCAATGAGTACTTTAAATAATTCTTAGAAGGCTTGGCATTTTTCATTTATTTAAGTTGGTACTTTCATACGGATTACTAGCTATTCAAATGCTACATTGTTTAACAGATTTTTTTTAAAGCCTCCAAATAAGATCATCCTTATAAGTTTCACAGCTCTTTTCATCATTGCCCTTTAGTCTTCATATGGCCTTATTATTTCAGACATGAATTGCCAACATTTTTTTTTTTTACTTTAAGAAATCAAGACCAACACAGGTGTATGGATTTTCACATATTAGAAATTCCTTTGTGTAAAAGAGCACAGTTCCCTTCATTGAAAATATAGATTTTTTTTCCCCTCAGTAGGTTGGCTGGATTTAGCTTTTCTATCTCCCTATCATACTACAGGGAAGGGAGCTTGAAAAAAATACATAAGAGGTTTTCTAAACATACACTATACATAAAAAAACTGCCTTATACAGAGTTATACATCTAGCTCAGGTTTTTTGGCCACTGAAAGATTTATTTAACCATTGCAATGGGAAGGATCATATCTAGGGCTTACTTTCCAATGCTTCCTGTTTCAAATGGCAGGGCAGAGGGCAGTCAGGTCATGAAAATCGGATTTATGGGCATAATTCACAAGTGGATTATTACCTACACTCCTTAACAACTGCTTTCCTAACCTTAACTCTTTCTTTAACCTACAGAAAAAAAGGACACTTCAAAGAAATGCTTCTTGCTTTTGTCATTGCCATTATTTTCAGCTTGATATACTAAGAATGTGCTCTTGTTCTGCGCACTCACAGAGATGAAATGGTATAAAAATATCCCCACTAAATGCTTTAAAGGACAAAGCAACAAGTCAAAAGACAGAGTTCAATATTTGGAGTTTGCATAAATAAAGTTATTAGGCTTTCTACAACCAGTTCATTAAATTAAAGTTCACTAGCCTCTTCCTGGTGTGGGTTTCTTTGCATTAATTAAGGGAAAAAATGCTTTTTAATGGAGGAGTTTAAACAAATGTGCTTTCAGCAGCAATCCTTTCATGAGGTCTGGGACAGAGAGAGAGAGAGAGAGAGAGAAGGAAGATTCTTTTCTCTAATGGAAAGCAGATCAATTCTGTTTTAAATGTATTTTTATTATTATTATTATTATTGTAAAGTCATTCTGCCTAAAAGCACAGGATTATTTTTGTTCCATTTCTGCTAAAATCCTGAATCAGACTACTCTGGAATATCAGGGCCCAGTTGCAATAGGACAGCTTTTTGAAGTCTAAATAAACAAACAAAGCTTTTATTTGCTCTTCATAACTGTCTGCTGGCTTTGTTCCTTCTGGTAGGTGATGAGTGGTGATTCTTAGGCCCATATAGTTATTGGATAAAAATTAAAATGATATCCCAACATGATGGAGACACTGTGAATTAACTGACCTGCTTAACTTCTTTTTGACAGCTGAAAAAGTATAGATTTCTTCAAGTCCAAGCTCTGCTCTTGGCAACAATATGGGAGTGGTTTGTCACTGCTGTCATCTTCTGTACATCTCAGTCTAAGACTACAGCCCTGGGATTTCCAAGGGATCTTCCATCTAAGTATTAATCAGGCCCAACCCTGCTTAGCACCTTAGAATCAACCAAGTAGGCAAGATGCTGCTTCCTAGTTAGACCACTCTGAGGGAGGCAGTACTTGATCTTCAGTGCTCTTAGAGCAGAGATGGATTATCAACAGCCTACAGACAGCAAGTGAAGCTCAGTATCCTATTTGCCACTCCAGAAGCAATGTAAGATAATGCAGAAGCAATGTAAGATAATGCAGAAGCAATGTAAGATAATGAAGATGATGATGATGATGATGATGATGATGATGATGATGATGATAGGGACAGGAGAACAAAACTGCCAAGAGATGGGATGATCCCACTGCTATACCCCACCTCCAGATGTTGAGCTGAAATTACATTATGGAACTCCAACAGCAAATGTCTTGTGCTGTGGTCAAAACTCCAATAGCAAATGCATTGTTGTGGTCAAAAAATGGCAAACTAGGATTAAAACGCTCCCATTTCTATGCTTAAAATCTCAAAACCCTTTTAAAGGAACTGAATATGTTTGGCTTTGCTCATTCCTGTGACATTACTGAGTCAATGTACTCTTTTGGCAAGATGAGATGGTGACCTACTCCTGCCCTTGAGTCATCATTGTCATTCCATCAACTCCCACAGCCATACTGTACTGTGGAGGTCTGCCATTGGAAGAGAAGCTGGAATCATATCTAATTGGCTTCCAACGGATTTATGTTGAGGGGTTGTTTAGCAGATGCTCCAAAGTGGCAGAAGCCAAAACCACAGCAGCACAATGCACACTTATAGAAAGTGGTTTTGTGTCTGTATACACAAGGCAGAAGATGCGTTCATACAACCTTCCCAGCCAAAATCAAGGAAGATGCATTTTGAGTAAGCATAATGCATGAATCCAGCCATTAGGGTTTCTAGATTATTTAATATATCATGTATAAACAATATACACAATAGTGTGATGTGTGAATTCAAAATTTAAGCTATGGAGATTCGCAACTCTTATTTGGTATCTATGTCTTAGCCCAGCCCAATAGACTGTGATTTACCTACTTAAGGGTAAGTGGCCTTTCCTCCTTATCTAATGACCATAATCCAAAGCAGCAACTCCACTGGAAAATGTATTTTAAAGGTTCATGTTTCCAGAATATAGAAACAAAACCTAATTCACTCTGAAGTCTATGAGTATCTATTCGCCTATGAGCTGGATATGATACAAACTCCAGTTCTCCTTCTCCTTCTCCTTTTCTAAGACAGCAGTGAAACCTAAGAAACTGAGCAACATGGTCTTCTAAAATTCTCCATGCTATTTCTGGGGAAAAGGAGAAGAAGGATAGAGAATTCGAACCAAATTTTCTTAGAGAATGATGCCATTTTGGCTTAGAAAACTGCTTTTGAAGCAATTTCAACCTGGTTAACCCTGAGATCTGGTGGGATGAGAAAGCATTGGGTAAAAAGGGGAGAAATGAAAGGAATAGGAGCCAATTCTACTTCTGCTTTCAACAACATCAAAATAATAACATACTGAAATTGGACCATAGTTTGCCTGAACTAATTTTATTAGTTCAGGTAAACTAATAAGGAGCAACTTGGGAAACAATTAAAAAAAAAAAAATCACCCACAGCATACTTCGCTAAAATGCAAGAGAAATGTTTCCCTATCATATAATGTCAAGTAACAGTGTGATATCCTAACCTTAGCTTTTTTCCATTACTCATCTGGAGGGAGATGAGAATGCATAACAAAGGGGGGAAATGCAGTCTGCCCTGTATAAACAATTGTGGTTTTCACATTCAGATTCTCCATGATTTCACCCTGACAGCTGAGTGGATAGATGGTTCGTGCTGTGGGTACTAAGTAGGCTTTTGCAACAAGTCTACTCACTCAACTTTCATAGTGAAACTACTAAAAATTAAATATTTTTGCTCTGGCCAGATTGTCTTTTAGTTACTACTTTCAAGGAGATAGATTTGTTATCTGTCAAGTTATTGCTTCCCCCAAAAAATTGTTCATGAAAGTAAATTGTCATCAGGTTTTTTGGGGTGTGTGTTTGACTATGAATCAATTCTGACTCCTGGCAACTGCAACTTTGCAAAGGGTTTGCCATTGCCTTCTTCTGAGTGCTGAGAGAAAATGACTTGCTCAGAGCCAATCAGATATCTTTGTGCAAAGGCACACAAGTAAGATTAGAACTCAGCATTTCTTGGTTTCTAGATTAGTGCCTTTAACCCCTACACCATTAGCATGCTGTAATCATAAGTGTATTATCCACATACTTTTAATATCCCACAGGAATTGAGTAAAGTTTAAGTAAAGTTCCTAACCAGGAACTCTCAGAGGAAGCCATGGTATATGTGAGTGTGGTTATTGTAAGTTCATGCATGTGTGTGTAGATAATAAATAGACAATGTGGTGTACTGATTAAGTAGCTGGTCTAGGAACAGGGAAACTCAGATTCTACTCCTCCCTTAGGCATGAAAGACAACTGGGTGACAATGACTGTTCCTAGTCATTGTCTCAGCTCTAGACTGGGAAGTCAAAACACTAACCTGCATTGGACCAATGTGGTAGATGATGGTCCCTAGACTTTAATCAATCCCTTGTCATCCTGCAGTGGATTGATTCTGGCTGCTAAATTATTCTCTATCTCTCTATCTATCTCTCTTGATTCTATCATATATCAATCTATCTCTCATCTCTCTCTCCCCCTCTCTCTTATCACAGTACTTTATGTTTTTCTCAGTAGATGATGTCCCTATTTATAGCTATGTCACCTGTATAAGCGTGTGTGTTTGCAGTGTGTGTGTATACAGGTGATACAGCTATAAATAAGCATACCATCCTTGGAGAAAAAATAAAATGCTGTTTGAGTAATTGTATTGTTGGAATGTTGGATTACAGCCAACAATGTAATTTTCCTGGACTTAATATTTCTAATCCTAGTTAGATATTTTAGATTCATAATTTACAGGCCTACACAATGAAAGTGCATAAATAAGATACAAATGTCTGCGTCAAACATGAAATTGAAAACAAGATAAAATGATTTAAACCTATTCCTCCCTGCTAGCTCTTTTGTATCTGGTTGGTAGCACAAAGAAAGAGATGTTTAAATCTCCCCCTCTAGAAAATTTAGACAGTCATATCAAAACACCTGGTTTAACTTGAAATTTGTCAGGCGTTTCATAGTTTTTGCTTTCAGTTTTTGGCTTTAAACAAACACATCAGGCCCAAAAGCTAAATCATAGACATCTATGCTCCACCAGATGTTGCACCAGTATTGATCTCAATCCTTGATGCTTTTCACTTTAGGCAAATGTGGCTCTGATTATTTGATCTGACTTGATCATGGGGAAAAAAATCTGAGAGCATGGTAATCTCAAATCCAGTAGTCAGCTATGCTGTTGTGGAGGAAAGTGGTTTCAACCAACTGAAAGCAATTATGCTGGGGCGGGGACACCCAGCTGTAAAAAGAATTTATTAAAGCATTTGGCACATATGCTCTCAGCCTTCAGGATGGTTAATTCGTTGCCATTTCCCATTCTGCTCCCTCAGTGCATTACAATCATGCTTTGTCTTTATTTATGTGCCTACTCACTGCCTTCGAAACCGGATCACAAATCAAATTGCATCTTCTCCCTCTCTGCCTCATATATATTGGGCTCCTCAAGAACCAGTCTAAACAGATCAGGCTTCACCCAAGATTTGTCAGCAATATCTTTCCTTCTATGCCTATAAATTGACCCATTAATGATGCCAGATAATAAAAGGGCCCTTGTTCTTTCACACTATTTATTCTCCCTCTTGCTCTTTAAAGCAAGGGACAGAGTAAACAAACCTTTACAGCATGTTCACTATAATGTGTGAAGAAATTGGTCGGAGCTATTCGTCATGTTTTGGAAGAGTGCAAAATGAAGGGCGGCATGAGTCAAAGAAAGAAAGGAGATGGAAAGGGGGGGGGGGGAATTCCCATGATGAGAACAGTTCATAGCTAACACAAATGTGCCTATAATGAATATTTCCCAGCATAATAAGAACACAAAAGTAACCTCTGTGAATTTGTTCCCTTTTTTTTCTCTTAATGTGACCAAGAGCTTGTCTTGTCTGCAGTGTTCCTCATCCAAACAGAGGTTTGGTAGAAGAACAATGCAAATTGTGTTGGAAAGACCCCCATGATTGTTTGCTGATCTGGAGCGATAGGGAGGTGTATGGAAAAATGTCACAAATACACCACCTAATAGCTTTATAATTGTTTAATTTTTTTCTGGTATCTGGACATTTTAAAAACTTATTTTATGTACAACCACTAAATGTTTGTCTTTTTTTTTTTTTTTTTAATGCTCACACTGTGAATTCAGCAGATCAAGTTGAAGATTTTTTTTTTTTGGAACTCCTGATGACTTCACAGGCATAGTTTTCTTGGCAGTATTGTGTTCTTCCAGGATTTTTGTGGGCTTTTTGGGGGGGGGGGTGATATTTCTCAGTCTGACCTATGATCCTGGGATATTGTAGTGATCTGCCATCCAAAAACTGACTAAGTCCAGGCCTGCTTAGCTTTTCAAGGTCAGTCAAGGTTGGCCGAAACTAATATTCAAGTACAGCTAAACCACAGTGATTGATTTTAAATTGGATAACAAAAACCATGTATAGGCAAAACTTTTAAATGTCTGTACTGGGGAGGGGAGAACCCAACAATCTGATATTTGCTATGCACAATGGCAGCAGTACTTTCAACACAGAGATGCCTCAGAAAGACCAAAGATCTAGCAGATATTTCTTTGTACCCAGGCAACATGCTGTGTGATTTCAACATTAAATTCTATAAAGGAATAAAAAGAGCAGGAGATGACTTAATGCAAGTTGGTAGGCTTTCAAAATATGCAACAGAATCACCAGCTCAGCCCACCCAGAATGAATCATTGGATTTTAAGAGGAAAGAACACACCTTGAACTGTGTTTTATGTATATTACTTGTGAGGCATGTTAGGAGTCTGGAGAATCATCTTTTGGCTGGACTGAACTGCAGGCATAATCAACCAAAGTCAATTATCATGAAGCAGGATCTCAGACAGGGCCTACTGAGAGACACACAAGACCTTGTAAATTCAGCTGCTCAACATGATCTGAGGGGTGGCCATATTTTGACCGTGAACAGAATGATGAACTATTAAGCCCACTGTTCTGTTCCAGCATGAGTCTATGACCCTTCTTATCATTTTAAGGAAGATCCTTCTTCATTCTTTATTTGAATTCCATTCTGTCTACCCTATGGTACTTCATCAAACTATTAGCTAGTCAGGCTGGTCTAACAGATTTCTTTAGAACCTTCTCTTTGTTTTATGCTGTTTTTCCTCTTCTTCCCTAATACATTAACTTTCAAACCCAATTTCACAAGCTTGGAAAAATGGGGAAGTGATGTATATATAATATACACCTCATCTTAGAAGTTGTGTTCGTTGCTTTTCTGTTTCCCAAGTAACTGCAACAATTAGTAATTGTCAATTTACACCTCAAAGCTCATCTAGGACCACTATGAGATTTTTCTTCTAACCAAAGCAACAGATTCCTCTTAGAAGTTGTACCTGAGAAATGTGGTTACAAACAGTCAATGATTTTTATCAGCTCTGTTAATCAGTTGTCAGAAGTTTCATTCCATAAGAGTAAACATTAAAAGGGAGTTGAAATTAATTTCAGCAAGTAAACACAAGAGAGACTAGTAGTATATTTGAATATTTGAAATAAGAGGGAAGGATAAACATTGCATACCTTATCCTGCCATAAAAATTCTACAATTTCCCCTACTCCAATATGACCCCCAATTGTCATGATAATGAGCTGAAAATTATCTAACACAATACATGTGATCACACATACAAGCAGGTGTTACAGAGTGATATTTGAAGAATGTTTTAAGATGGACACACAGCAAAGAAAAAATATAGCAAATGCTCAAAACTTTCATGGGAAAAATCAGTTAATAATCCAGACAAAATTTACATATTTTAAAGACAGTTTGAAATATTTGATCAACTTTAAGAGAATTAGTTTGCTGTAGTAGTTAAGATACCAGGATAGAAACCAGGAAACTGTGAATTCTAGTCCTGCCTTAGGCACAAAACCAGCTGGGTAACCTTGGGCCAGTCACTCTCTCTCAGCCCTAGGAAGCAGGTAATAGCAAGCCACTTCTGAAATCTTGCCAGGATTAGTCCCTGAAGTTTTCCTGGCAAGACTTTTCAGAGGTGGTATGCCATTGCCTGCTTCTTAGGGCTGAGGAAGAATGACTGGCCCAAGGTCACCCAGCTGGCTTCATGCCTAAGGCAGGACTAGATCTCACAGTCACCTGGTTTCTAGCCTGTTGCCTTAACCACTAAGCAATCTCTCTCTATTTCTCTCTCCCCCTCCCTCCCTCTCTCAGAGAGACAGAGAGAGAGAGAGAGCAGTTTGTGTATAATCCTCAAAGATTCCCAAAACACTTTGTTCACCAAACCTGACATGAAGTGTATCATCAGTGAATTTGGAAGAACTCCTGGTGAAAATCAGCCATCATTGCCAGCAGCTAAAAAAGTATAAAAAATTAGGAGCTACATTCCTTGAAGGGGCTGGGTCTTGAACAGATTTCCCTCAGGTTGCTATTTTAGCTGTGAGAGAGGAAAAAAAAAAAACTTAAACCAAAGTACACTGAGGAAATTGTAAAAAATTATAGGCTAAACCTGCTGTTTAGAAGGCTGTAGTTCCACTGAAAAGAGCACAGGGGAAAAAAAAGAGCAAGCAGATTTTCTCAGAGGCTCTTGTGAGTGAGTTCATGCAGTTATGCTCCTATGCCCTCTTAGCCTCCCTCAATTGCCTAATAACTGAAGAGAAGCAGGTTGCCTGCTAAGTTCTTACATGGAGTTTCTGCCAAGAAAAGTAGCTTGATCACATAGATCTCAAACAACACAACGCTGCAGACGAAAGGTTTCCAGGGAGATGCTGTACAGAGAGCAATAGGTAACTCTGCGACTGTTTCTTTTTTCTGAGATAAATATAGAAAAAGACTTTCATACATACAAGTGCAGAATTCTACATTCACCAGCATGCCAGAGTTGAAATTAGGAATACTTCTACATTTTGAAAAAGTGGATTTTGATCAGTCAATTGATTTTTTTTTTTTTAAATTGCGCTTGAGTCCATGTGCAGAAATGCTTTTGCTATCTTCCAGAAAGCTTTCTAAGATTTTATTTTTTAGTATTCAGTCTACCTAGAATTTCTGGAGGGCTTCCCACCCAATTACAAACACTGTTTGGTTTTCCAACTTCTGCCAAAGCCCTGCATGAAGACCAAGGAACGACCTCTTAGTTTAACAGAATACTGACCCCAGTTCTGACAGTTCACCATTTAATGTGCCACTTGACTATAGTCGTAGACAGAGTGTGGTATATTTCCTTTAGGTATAGCACAATGTACAAAATGGAAACCATGGCAAGGGACAAAATGTACGCCATGATGTCCTGGCTCAAAACTCAAATTAGATTTGAAATCAGAGTTTGGGATGCAAAGTTATGCAATCAGTTGTCACTGTGTATGTCATCCTTTTGATGTAATCTCTGTCTGTTGATCCCTATGGTTCTGGAAGCGGTATGGGTTGAAGCCTATCACTGAGGTCCTCTTTTGGTTGCTATCTCACGTAGGAACAACTACAGCATTTGCAGCCAAGCGAAAATCAACTCACCAAAGCACTGAAAAGGAGCTGACTGAATATAAGTCAATACCACCGGATAATCTTAAATATGTCTGAGTTTAGCGAGTTGATCTTTTAATGCACTCAACTTTGCTTTTTAAGACAGGGGTTCTTAACCTGGGGTCCATGTGAACTTGGATGAGAATATATATAGATGATCATTTTCACTAAACTCTAACTGAAATGTAGCATTTCATTCAATAATATAATATATAACAGAAGAAATTATGCCCTCTAGACTCCAAAAATGTTTCTTAACTGAATTTCACTGTCTAAAATTATTATATCATAAAAATATGTTCTCTTGTTATTGACTTAATAAAGCAGCACATATAGTACTATATTTGTTTTTTTATTTGATTGCTGTATTTGAGCATAATTTACTTTCCTTTGTAATACAATAAATCTGTATTTTATTTAATGCATTTAAAGACTTTTTTTTTTTTCTGAGAAGGGGTCTGCAGGTTTTTCCAGACTCTCAAAGGGAGCCTAGGCACAAAAAGGTTAAGAACCCACTACATGAGCAGCGAACAGGCCATAATATAGTTTATTTCTGCAAATATGCAAGTGAAATTTTATCACAGCCATAAGATAGAAACTCTTGTCTAGACCTATGCTGTTCCCATCCCTGGTTCTCACCGCCCCATCCCCAAAATTAACAATGTTATTTGAATTAATTATTTTCAACCTATCCTCTGGAACAACTGCTTCAATGTGTTTGGCAAAGGATCCTTGCACATCTTTCACTGAAATCTTGTCTGCTGGGAAGATCCTAGGCACTCTTCTAGGAACATAGTTTGTTGAAGCAAATGTTTGGCCAGCATGTTTTGATATCCAAAAGCATATCCTCAGTCTCTAGAAAATGAGTAGAGAGCAAAAGTTTGTTTTAGGAGAGCTTGGTTGTTATTTACTTTTTCACTGGGAAAAAAAAATGTTTATTAAGCTTCCAAGGACCTTAACATTTTCCTTGTAACCCTGTATTAAAATCTCTAGCTTAAGCAATAGGTCTTCAGTCAATTCATTAAGACTGAGGTGGCAGGATATGGAAAATTATCTGTAACATCATTCTGATCATTCTGATCTATATCCTATATAGGATATATAGGATATATATAGATCATTCTGATCTATATCCTATATTTTGTATGAAACTGGTATTTTGTGAAGTTTTACAGAAATGTTACGGGTGGGAGCAACGCAACATTTATTGATGACGAGACTCTCACTGGGTCATTCAGGGAGAAGCTTTATTTGCGCAAAGGTTCAGTTAGGACTCGCAGGTCCCTGCAAAGAACTGAACCCCGAAAAGGAGGTCAGCAAGCCTTTTTATCATTACAAGAGCCGTTTCTCCCCAATCCCCCCCTCAGTGCCCTCCCCATGCCTTCCGTACTCCATATTTGGTCAATTGCTGGTAGCTAAACCACAAGTCCTTGTCTTCACCGGTCGTACCTTGTTTTGGGTACATTTCGGCCTTGTTGTCTAGAGCATTGCTATCTGAGGAGGGAGGGAGATAAGAGCACTCAGCATCAGCAGAAAGGAAAGTTACAGAGAGTTACATTTAAAATGTAAAACTTCACAAAATACAAGTTTCATACAAAATATAGGATATAACAAAAGACTTCTTCTCATATTTGCTTCCGAGACTTATCACTGCAAAGCCTCTAGCTAAAAAAACACTTCCAGAGAAGAGGTTCACTACTTGGTTACTAGTTAGGACTACATAACCCAAAAATGTAGGATAGGACTACATAACCCAAAAATATAGGATAAAGATCAGAATGAAGTTACAAATAATTTTCCATATCCTTCCACCTCAAGACAGTGTGTTTCTCTTCTCTGTCTGTCTGTCTGTCTGTCTGTCTTTCTGTCTCTCTCTCTCTCTCACTCTCTCTCTCTTTGCAACAAATAAAAGGTTACCAAATTTCAAGAACAAAATAGTAGGGCTAAAAACAAATCCAAGCATTTGTAAATAGATATAGATACAGATATGTAGATTGTTTTTGTCCTAAGCACAAATTATTTACTTCAGTTGTTATCAGTATGAGCCCTGAGATTGATTGCTTGCCACAGGCTTTTCCGTTTTATGTACTGTGTAAGATACAGCACCACCTAAGTCATTTTCAATGTCAAACCTGCTGCATCACTTTGTTCTTCTAGCCGTAAGTGTAGGAAAAGCACCTTTGCTAAGTGATGTTGATGAAAATGAATCATGACAATGCAGAACCTACTCCCTTCCTTTGAAATAAACAGGGACCTAGTTTCACCAAAAATTATCCAAAAAAATGATTTGCTGGAAGTTATCTTTGATGGTTGAATCAAACTTGAGTCCCCAACATTTATCTTGGGAATTCTCCGGCAAAGGTTAAACTTCAGTGTAAAAGGGTTTCTCAGTAGTTTCTAAATGGAATTTTCAATCATGATGGCTGGGAAGTATCACCTAAATTCATATCACAAAGACGCTAGAGTGTTTAAAAAAAAAACACAAGAACTTGTCCTTGAGAACTTCTTTGAGAGAGAACTTCCTTGAGAAAATGAAGAGCAATGTTTACCTTTTTGTATCCATAGGTGGAATTTTGGTATATATGCTTGAATTGTATCATGATGAGCTACGATGACAATGTTTGTCCCTAGAAGCTTCAGGTTCAATATGTTCAGAATTTCAGATGTGTCTACCAGATATGCCAATCTCAGCAGAAAACTATCATTTTGGAAAGCTTAAAGTTTTGTTCTTTTCTGTCATATTTCAAAAACAGATTCCTCCCCCCATTCATAAATCTATTCAAGCATATTTCCTTTTGACAATCATTAAACTTCAGGGTGGAAGGGAATAAAATTGTGAATTACTTCCAATTCCCAGAGGAAGGTACATTTATTTTTATTTGGATAGTGAGGTTGAGGTCTTTTCATAAATTGCTGAGCAACTATGGAGCCCAATGCTTGGTAGTGAATGATGCAGTGCGTCCTGGATACAGATGAAGGACTTGAGGACATGCCCTCTGAAGACAGCCTGGAATATTTAATCTGGAGAAAAGAAGATTGAGAGGAGACATTACTTTACTGTTCAGGCACGTAAAAAAGGAGCTGCAGGGAAGATGATCAGAAACTATTCCCCATTGCTAGAGAAAGTAGGATCACAAACATTGGGCATAGATTGCTTCTATAGATTTTTTCTAAATCCAGGGGAAAAAACTTTCTGATAGTAAGATCTATACAACAATAAAACAGTATATCTGCAGAGGTTGTGGGTTCTCCATCTCTGAAAATCTTTAAGAAGAGATTGGAGTCTGTTTAGAATAGTATACACCATCCCTCTTTCTTTTCTTAAGGTCTCAGACCAGAGACATATAGGTGTTACGTATGAGGTTTTACATGACTTTCCCATCCCATCCCTGAGAGGGAGGAAAACATTTTGTTTTACACAGTGCATATCCTCTGTGGTGTTTTAACTTATACTGACCACCAGGAGGCAGTACATAACCGGTTTCGTCCTACTTGGGTCCAATTAGGCATGCATAACTACAGATCTTCCTACTTGGAATTGAACTTGTGGGCCATTGCGTTTTTATGTGACTATATATAGTGCATTAACTTTAGGAACATCTAGGCCCTGGTGCTTGCTGACATCGGAGCTTGTCAATGAGTAGTAAGTTTAGTTTTATTCTGGGTGATAACATGGACACAGCCAGGTCGCTTCCTTGGAAGAAATTCAGAAGTGATTTTCATTGTCTATTTCCAGATATGTACGGTGTGTGTGTTAGTTTCCTCCTAGCATTTCCCAATGATGTCTCCTCTGGAAATCAGCCAAAGTCAGCTACTGCAGAAGCAAAACAAGAGAATAGCAGCCTAAATTCAGTGGTATCCATGGGCAGGAGTCAAAGCATTCAAGATGGTGGTTGCAGTGGTATGAATGAAGCCCTGCTCTGTTGACTTCCTGTCCCCACCCCCACCCCCAAATGACTGCCTCAGTTGCATCCAATATTTTTCTTTTGGCTTTCATAAAGCAAAACGTTTAAAGAATAAAGGTGTTCTTCTAAAAAAAAAATCATGATAACCATTTGTACTGGGAGCGGAAAAGAAAGAGCGAGAGCAGTCCTTACATTTTTTTTCTCTGGAAGCATTTATCACTGACTGTTTTGGATCAGCCAAACGTGTCATTATTTATCCCTGGCTTTATTTATTTATTTTTCCTTGCATTTCGGTTCTCCATTATTTTTAATGAGCCTTGTCTGAGAGACCCAGGAGCTTACAGAACATTAAGAACTACTTTGCATGCCAAGCAGGTGTTTCTCACAATTCCATCCTGAAAGGAATGGAAGAAGGAAAAAAGAGAGTTTGGATGCTTAACCTATGATGACAGAAAATGCTTAGTTACCTCAACACCGTTCTTGCACTTTAAGGCTGCAGGGACTGAACTAAATCTACCTACAGACACCAGCCCACCCAACCCACCTGGTGACACCTCTTCTGGTGCTTTAGATTTCTTTAATTAAAAAAATTAATAGAAACCTATAGAGCAAATGCCAGTTTCCAACATCAATTGATTTCCAAAAATGCCTTTGCATCCTACACAGACAGCTGAGGTATTTTTAGAATTAGAGGGTGGCTGTGCCTCATTGCTTTTATGGACTCCTAGAACTTTCTTCTGTTCAGGAATCCAAACTGAAGTATCCCTGTCAGATGCCACCACTTGAATGGGTCATCCAGGAAAGGGGTAGATGTTGAGAGAGAAATAGCTATCTGTTTCACAGGAAACGCCACATTCTTTCTTCTTCCTCTTTCCTAAAGCCCAGCATTGTAAGTATGAGAAATGTCCTTTCCTCGTCCCTCAAATGGCTGTGCTGAATAATAGGGGATAGTTTTCTGCCACCAATACTGGTAACCTTTATAACCCTATGCAAAGACAGGTCAACCTGCTTCATAGCTTCATATTCAGTTCCAAAGATAGGATAACCTGGTTTGTATTGGTCTAGGGAGTAGTTGACTACAACACATTCCTGATTCTGAAAAATGAATGACCAAAAAACAAAAAAACCAGAGCCCCCCCCCCCCCCCATGATTAGCATGGAAAAGCAATCAATAAATAGCTACCTTATATCACTTCCAGTTTTTATTGGCATAGGATTAGATGTGCAAGGGAATTAAAATTATGAGTACCAAAGTTCACAGAAATTGGTGCAAGGGACTTTGAAGTACAGACCTTTATATTCAACCATTTAGTCAACCATTTTATTTTGGAAAAGAAGTTGAAGACTTTATATACATACATACATACATACATACATACATACATACATACAGTCTTCGACTTTTTATAGAGAAGTTTTACTTGAATAAAAGAAAAATATAAAAGAAAGAAGGAAAAAAAGAAAAAGCACAGGAAACAATACAGTTAAAAGAAAAGAAAGAAAAATAAAGTAATTAAAGAGTTTACTTCCAACCTTCATTACAGCAATTATAATCAAAATTATTATCCCTCCTATCTCTTAATCATAACCATAATCCCATTGTACCCTTATTCAACACTTTTTCAATCATCCAGTCTAAAAATAATCATTTTAGCTCTTTCAGTTTTCAGCAAAAAGTCCAGAAAAGATTCAGTATTCCACAAAAGTACTTATTATTTTATCTTCCATTGTGGGTACTTCAATATATCTCCATTTTGGACACATATAATAATCTTGCTTGTCTATGAAAGAGTATCCTCTTCTATGAATTTATCTATCGTAAGCAAATAAATTATTTTGGAGTGGTCCAACAATCCTCTCTTCCCTTCTATTACTTTCACTCCCTTTAGTAATAACCTTTTCTCTTTATTACAAATTTGTAATCCATAAAAGGGGAGTAAAAAATAAAAGAGAAGCTTCCCCCCCCCCCCCATATCCATAACATTTTAGTCTCTCTCAGCACTACATACATCTGGAATCATGTGGTCTTCTCAGAACTTCCTGTGTTCCTTCTTTTTCTACTTATCTCTTTGTTTAACCAAGTCAGCCAATCAGCTTCCTTAGCAAGTTTAAATATCCTTCTTTCCCATAGAGATATACATTATCTGTCCATTTAATTCAAAAAATACTTTAAAGGAGGCAATATTCCAAATTTAACTGCCCCTTTAGTCTATTTTTTAAACTTTCTTATTCCAAAATCCCAGTCAGCTTTTTGTATTTAATTATTTTTAAATCTTTAACTTCATGAATGGATTGAAAAGGTCTGGAATAAAGGCCAAGGAGAAATATAAGATAATAAATACAGCCATTTTTTTTTTTTTAACAGCCAGTCGGGAATGTAACGTGGCCGATCTCTAAAACTAAAAGATTAGTACAGTTTGATGGGAAAATGGTTGAAATGGGGGGGGGGGGGGGGCTTTACAAGTCATCTCCACCCTAACTCTACCACCTTGAAATGCTGTGATTGGAACAATCAATGATAGTCTTATTGTTAGAGTCAGAAATAGTCAGATGTGTGAGCAGATATTAGTCACTGAATATAATACTCTCCTTTTTCTCCCCATCCTACCAAAGTATTTTAATACAGGAAAAAATAGGGCATTTCAGTGTCCAAATTATGTATCTGACATAGTTCATCCCAGAGGATTTAGAATTAGAGGCAGAGCAAATTAGAGCTTTATGTCCAACTAAGCTAAAAACCTCTCCCATTCATGCCAGGTTCAGGGTTTATATTAAGTTGGAGCACAGCCCCACTTTTATATGCAGAATTGGAAGAGGACTCCATGTCGTCCCTTGCCTTAGCAAACGTAATGCTTCATGCTACCTTCAGTACTTTTACAGCCATTTTGTACTTCTTTTTTTCCTAAGAAGAAGAGGCTACAAAGAATGATTAGATGTGTATTTGTGTCACTGAAGAGTTGCTGAGGTAGCAGAAGAAAAAGAGTGCTGTGAGCTTGGGGTTTCCTGAGGGCACTTGACAGCCCCTGATATTGTTTCCATTTAAGGTTGTGAAATGGAACTTCTCAAGTCATGAGGGAAAATCTCAGGTTCAGCATGCCTTCGGGATTGAAATATGATAGCTGATGAGGGGGTCTTGCATTTCTGCAGACAACCTGACAGAGAAGAGTTTGCTCACAGCATTACCGGAGGGGGCGGGGGGGGGGGGGACAAAAACATACATCCCTAGAGTAAATGAAAGGCAATGATTTTGGCTCATTATATATAAGCAAACAAGCAAATACATGTGCAAATATTTGCTTAGTTGTGCAGTTGAATGCCATTAGATGCCATCTGACTCATTCTAATTTTGTTGGGCCCTCTAGAATTCAGGAAACTTTATTTATCAGGCTGCAATTTATCCCTCACATTTTGCTTATTTTCTCTAAGGACTGACTGACACTGTTAGAGAAAGTTCTGTTTATTTGCAATATCCATGCCTTTAAATCATTTCCTCATAAGATGCTGCTGGATGTTATATGCCCCCAAAACTCCTTTTCTATCAAACTTACTTTTTCAACCTTTGATTCAAATCCAGCTGAGGCAGAGTGATTCACCACAGTGGTCTGATTTCAGGATATTACTAGTCTCACACATATATTAAATCACACTTTTCCCCACCCTCTGATCCATCCTTATCACCTATGCATACCTTTGTCTTAGAAACCTGTTTCAACTGTCCAGGTTTTACTCAGACAAGGCTAAGGATATCAGCCATTACAGTGAAAGAACCAGAAAATGACCTACAGCACAATTGATTACACAATACCCCCTTATATACAACAATTAATAGATGGAGGAGGTTAATGGCCTATAATTATCATTATAATCAAAATGATGTGAAATTTGGATTTTCTGAAGAAAAGCTAAACTTCAGCTTGGATGTATTGTAGTTCCATTAACACCTTCTCATAGTGGACATCAGAAAGAAGCTCGTTTATTATCATAAAATTAGAACATCAGCGTTAGAAGTGTTAGGCATGACTTACAGCTGTGACTTTGCTGTGTACAGAAAGAATAATCTTTTCCTGCTTTTTTTCCCCCCCTTTAATAATGTATTTCTCTTGATCGTGTTAGCTTTTTTAACTTATCTTGTGGAACCTTTTAATTTATTTGATCTTTCTGAAAGTGAGATGGTTTCCCTTTTATTTTTGCTTGCTGTTTCTAGCATGTGGGTAAATTGCATCACAACATCATGTTTATTTGTAAAAAGAACTAGAACTGCTTTGAGGTTGAGTTCAACAATCCCCATAGACAGCACCCATTTCTGCCTTACTAAATAAACCAATATAGAATAGGGCTGGGGGAGAAAGGTTATTGTAAACAATTTTGTGGAGCTTGCATGCTTCCCACCCCAAATATGGGAAACTATGCCATGGATTTTCAGCAACCTGAGTTGGAGAAGGCTGTAGAGGCTGCAGAAAGAGATCCTCAGGTTGCTCATCCCTACTAGAGAGATAACAGAACAGTTTCCTTCAACTTGAATTCAATTCCTGGGGACTCTATAATCATGACTGCGTGCTTTCCTTGGCAGCAATATTCCTTCTCCCAGTATGCTCACCATGCACTAATGGTGTCCATCTCTACTTAGATTTTTCCATGATGAGATAAAACAGATTCTAAACTCACTTGTCTCCCCACCCCAGCCTGTTCTTCACCAGCACAATTCCTCCCCAGGCTTTCTTGTTAGGCACTTCTCCATAACACGCTACTTGCCGGTTCCAATATAAACACTTTCTGTGGTTTTGCATACCCCTGTATAAGTTTCCACTGGCTAATTGGTGACTCTTGACCTGAGAATCAACCCCACAATAAGACTGTCTTTGTGAAGCTGACAACGCTGGAAGAAGCTTTGTGCCTGTTGTGGGTCATTTGAATTGATCAATATTGATGGACAGGAATGGCAGAGTGCCTGTTTGGTTTCACTTGAGCCATAGGTTTGTTGTGTGAAATACGGATGGGAGCACAGCTTGGCTGTGTTGTTCAAAAGGTCAAACTAGATTATCATAATAGCTTGAAAATCAATGAAAGAGTAAGGACATTATCCAGCAGTCAATGAGCCTTGTGAGTAGCTCAAGCCTGTTCTAAAAATCTATCCATGCTGTTTGGCACTTAATCAATCCCTGTAGACACACTTAAACATCTGAATTGCCTCTTGGATGGCAACAGGTAAACTATTTCCTGCATAAGAAATAGAACGCAGCGTTCCTGATGTTTCCACATGTGAATGACTATGGAAGATTCCAGTCTAGGAATACATTGAATTGTACAGCAAGCTGTTAGTTTCTGGGTGTTTGAGGAAATCTTTCTTCCTTTCCCCATCGTTTCAAAAATAATAATAATTAAAAAATCAGGTTATTTCTCCCCCTCATCAGGCAATGTCAAGTGAAATTTGGTGGTTTAACCTCATCTTCACCTTTGTTGCAGAACCTTTTTATTTATTGCATTTGTGCCCAGTCCAAGGAAGGAACCAAGGGCTAACTCCAAGGTATTACTTGGATGTTGTTATTGTTGTCTCCACATCCAGTTTGAAAATTGAATTAAACTCTAAATAAGACTAAACTAAACATAGCATGCCTGGAGTCATCCAATTATTTTAATTTGGAGCAAGGTTTTGATCCCATAGTGTGTGTGTGCGTGTGTACTTTTTCTACATACCCACAGTATATTATTTCAGGAGTGCCCGTAAGGGGAAAAACCTTTTAAGGTAGCAGCATACATAATACCATCCCATAGAATAATAATATGTATATACAAACAGTAATCAGAAACGTCCAGCCTCATCTGTGTTACACTATTGCAGCTGAAAAACAAGAGCAGTCCCATAAAAGCAAAGGTCAAAGAAGAAGGAGCCTTTAGAGTTTTTTCTAAAAGTCTGTCATAATGGGGTGAGGATGATGATGATGATGATGATGATGATGATGATGATGATGATGAGTTCCAGATATATGTGGTCCAAATCTAGCTGCTCTCAAAGATGGGCAAGTACCTTTCACACGAACTGGTCCTCAATGGGTAAGCAAGCCAATTTTCTTCTAGCATAGTTACCAGAATCTCACACTGCAAACTTCCATATCATGATATGAAACAGTGAGCTCAACAGAGCTTGGAGATCAGCAGGTTTCCCATTCCTGGCAATGCTTATATCTTGACAATGACTGCCTTTTCATATATTGCTCTCCATTGTCTTGTCTTCAGTGCCTCCAGAACATCATAATGCACGTAGAGTGTTTGGGATGCTGGCAAAGATGACTGCTAAATTGCCCTAATAGGGGTGAAAGTTACTTCATCCTTCAAGAAACTTTGTCACATTGGATTTGAAGAGAAGGTCCAATGTCGTCATATCATAGCCAGCTCAGGATCCAGACTGAAATGGATAATGTATCCTCCAACATGACCTGAAGTTAAGAGGTCATCCGACATTGCATCACTTTGATCCTATATGACAGTAACATTGGGGGCAATTATCTAAAACCATAGTCTTGAAACTTCTTTTCTTCCACAAATATTTCAGCACTGTTTCTTTCAAAACTATAGGGATCTCAACATTTCTCAGTGAAGCACTGACCATTTCTGGGATTGATATTCCCTGCAAGACAAGATGAACGATGCCTAAGAACAATGGCTATTCTTGACCAAGTTACCCAGCTTGACAAGTGATTTTTAGCCAGCTGGAAGGAGAAGAGGAGAAAATAGTCAGCATTTCTTGTTTTGTAATCCAATGGCTTTTAAAATGTCCAAAGTGCTTGTCTCAGATTGCACAATGGACATAATAAACCTAGAACTAAGTTCCTATTACTCTGCCAAGCTTGGCAATTTCCAGACTGAAACTTTCTGTCCTACCCTTTGCAGTGAGCATTGGCCCCATTTCTCTTCTTTTTTCACACCTTGTTCCATTGTATCAAGAGATTTAATAGTTGCCCTTCTATCAAGAACTTGCAGCTACTGTAAGCTTAGCTTAACTGAGGTAGTCTTTTTCATAGTTCACTTAAAACTGTGCTTTGAGAATTGTCACATGATATCAGCAACTGCAAAAGGAACAGGCTGACATTAGAATTAAATCCTCATAGGTTTTGCTGTCTCAACTATAACTTGGTAGTCAATCAATTAGCCCTTACCTCAAAAACAAAGGGGGAATATTAATAAATATATAATATATAAATCAATTTATATAGCCACTCTGAGTCACAGGTCAATTGGATGGTTATATAAATAGGATGGATGGATGGATGGATGGATGGATGGATGGATGGATGGACAGTTGTGTGTGGATGGATGGAAAACTTTTATTATCTTGTCTTCCAAAATGGTTGACCGTCAATCTCTTTCCTTTCTCTATTGTCTCTATTTCACATCACTCCAATCACCTGACTTCCCCCCAAGACAATGGGTGACAATGTGTAACATATTTTATCCACCTTGAGGCTGCCTTTGCACAGTGTTGGAATAAGGGAGGGGGGAAAAACACCTTCCCTTAACACTGGTATAGCTAAGGGCTACTTAATGTAAGTCTGTTTCACTCATAGACTGATGATATGCTGAAGGCAATATCAAGACGACATGACCAAAAAAAAAAGGGGGAAGGAGAGATTGCCAGGTATGTCGTGGTTAGATGCAAGTGGCAACATGGCCCCTGCACTAGAAATTTCAAAGTGACATACACTAAATTCAAGTGAAACTCAGCTTTTCTTTTCCTTTCTTCCTCCCTCCCTTCCTCTCTCTTCTGTACAGGTGTACAGGTGTACAGTAACTCTTAGATGCAAGTGGCAACATGACCCCTGCACTAGAAATTTCAAAGTGACATACACTAAATTCAAGTGAAACTCAGCTTTTCCCTTCCTTCCTTCCTTCCTTCCTTCCTTCCTTCCTTCCTTCCTTCCTTCCTTCCTTCCTTCCTTCCTTCCTTCCTTCCTCCCTCTCTCCCTCCCTCCCTCCCTCCCTCCCTCCCTTTCTATTCTGTACAGGTGTACAGTAACCCAACAAATACTTTCTTATGCTGAATCAGACCTGTTTTCAAACATGAGAGCAAAAAAGTATGGTTCTGGAAGACTATAAGATGAATGTGCAGGTGAAAGTGATATGCATATCTTTTTGACACATTGTACATAACAGTATACTCTAGGCATGCATGCTGGAATTGATCAATTCTCAGATCTAATACTGAAACTGACTGGAGACGTCCAGATTGCAGTGAGACTGCTGTGAAGCAGACTGGATTCCAAATATTCTTGGTGATTCAGAGGAAGAGAGACAATACAATTTTGCTTGGGTTTATGCATTAATGAGCTGAGTGGAAAGCAATTCTGAATAAACAGGCACAAGATTGTGCTGTCTTAGCATATCTACAATACGAGTATGCTGATTTTACATCATTCCCAATATTTTAGCTTCTTCCCTAGTACCACAGTTTAGAAAGTGTGCTGGTGAATATTTTAGAAATTTGTAGTTTTTTTCTTCTTAAGAATGTGGTTCCCAGGCCATTGTTAGGGTTTAGCTATAAATTACATCTCTCCAGATTTAACTCCTTATTCAGAAATTGGTCTACTAGACGGAAGGGTTCCAAACATGATTTAGATCAGTTAATCCCTTTATTGCAGACAACAATAAAGCCATATGCACACAGACATTTTTCTCAATGTATGCAGAAATGAAGAATAATATTTGGTCTGTACTCCAGGGTTTAAATTCTAGGCTTTTCCGACCACCTTTGTGAATCAATGAATACTTAATCATTCTCCTTAGTGTCTTCATAGGCACCAAAACTGTGTTGTCATCACGGTTCTCTTTAGCCTGGGAACTGCGGATTCCTGTCTCATCAACTTCATTCCTTACAGGCATCCTATGACACAGAATCCCTGATTGAAATAATTTAAATTGGAAATGCAAACAGTGTGTTGGAAACATATCTTGATATTACAGGATATGTTCCTCAGTTCATTTTTGCCAAACTAAGTATCCAGGAGTCAGGCTGGCAAAAATTCTTGGAACCTCACAAGGAATATCTAGACTCTTACATAATCTGAATAAATGTTCTCATAAGGGGGGTGTGTGTGTGTGTGAGTGTGTGTTCATTTATAAACATACAGATACGTAATCTAAGGCAGCAGCATCCTTGTCTTTCAGATCCTTTTATTTAACATAGTGGTGATGTGTAGGTTACAGCATTGATTTTCCAAGCAGTATTTTAGTTCAGGAGTTGGCATCTTCACCCCCGTTTGCTTCTGCAATTGAAGGCGAAATACAGAGGACTCAGAAAGAACAACTGTAAACACAAGTGATTTCCCCATCCCTGATAGGCTTCGGAACAGCTTGTCTTTCTTCCTGAACCAGAGCTCAGTTTACCTGACCGTAGAGTCCCAATCCTTCCGCTCTCTTCCAGCCAGCCTCCTCCCTCTAGTCCAAGCCAAAAAAGAATCTGGGTTCTAATGTTCACATCTTATTTGGGATGAACATTACAAGATGCCTGCACATTTATCTAAGCCAGGGAACAATCATTTTCACTCATTGCTTTAGCAGTAAATCCAAGGGCGAAATGATACACACTTAGATTTGGATTATGTTTCTCATCTTGAGTGAGGAAACATATTGGAGGTAATTTGCATGCAACACACAGCTATGACTGGGTTTTGCATTGCCCCAAACCCTAAGAAACCTGTAGTTGAGGAGTATTCCAATATCTATTGATAGCCTGCAGAAAACTGGTACATCCACAGAAATCAATGGTCAGGTTTTGCACACCCTTAGGAAAAGCAAATAGCAAAGACAACAACAGGTTCAGTGACAGTCTAGAATCTCAAGGTGAGTAATTTCAGTAATTGTATTGCTTTTACTATGCCTATATTACACAGCTGTTATTGACCCTTGCTAAATACTTTAGTAAATCACAAGTGTCATTCCATAAAAGTGACGGTAAAGATTAATTGCTGACAAAGGAAGTGAGTAATCAAACAAGGCACAGTGCTATGTTCCTTATGGCACATATTCCTTGGCCAACCCTTTTTTACAGAAACCAGCAGGCTGGATCCAGCAGGCTGGAGAAGGCAAAATGTTTTCTGCATTGCATAAAGACAGGGTAGCCTCAAACTCCACTTGAGGTATGAAAGAACCTTATGGAATTGCAATATCTTGAATTAATACTTGGGCGTGCATGTGCACGCAGGATAAATGGATAAACATGCCTTTATGACAAAACGAGAGAGGCTTCTTGGCACAGCTTGATGGCTTTCCATGTAGGGATTGGCACTGATGACCGTGTTCTAGGTTTCAACCCCCAGTAGGTGAAACTGAAAAACTGGACCCTCTTTTGGCTAGTTTTGGGGAATGTAAGAGGCAAAATGGGTGCCTCTTTAAGCTTTGCAGAGACTGATTGAATGTACTGTAACCCTTTCTTTCCAAAACAAGTGAATTTCCCCTATTTTAGAAAAATTAAGGAGGAAACTGTGGGCGGTGGAGGTGGGCAGAAGGCTTAAGAATCTGGCCTTAAAGCTCCAAAATGGGGAAAAAAATAAAATAAAAATCACTCTAACTCACCAGTGATGTCATGAATTACCTGCCCTGCCTTCTTTGACCACTATAAACAAGGAACAAAAGCAAGGAAACAGGCTTTCTCATGAGTAACACGTAAACACCCATATGTACAGTACGCATGATTAAGGGTGTTATATCCACAGATCTCTATATTTTGCAATTATGCAGAACACATACAAAAATCCCAGCAATGCACAAAGTAGAAAAATTCAGCTTTCTGTGAATCTCAGCTTTCAGCTTTTGCTTTGTATTAATTTTAAGCTTCTAGTTCTGTAGCTGTAATGCCTGCTAAAGCCTCAGAACTATCTGTGGATTGGCAGTGATCTCTTCTTAGTTTCTTACCTCCTTCCTGACTAACAAACCTTAGATGCTTTATGCAAAACAATTTTCTTTTTTTGTTTTTAAAAGCAGAAGAGAATTTTAAATCAGTGATACATAATTTATACAGATCACTGAATTCCACTTTCCTTACTGCAGCAACAGGACTGCCTTTGTAGAGAATTTAATTTCTGATTTAAATGCTATAAAAAAAACGTATAAAAATGACTCTGGGGCAAAGCCAAGGTTGAGCCCCTGTTGGATGGATTTTCTTTGGAGAGAGAGAGAAAGAGAAGGAGGGAGGGAGGGAGGGAGGGAGGGAGAGAGGGTCAGGAGTTGTTCATAATTTTTCTTTTTGGTAATTTTTTCCCCCGTTTACTTTAATTGTAAATCAGTTAGAGTTTTGGGGGTTGGGCAGCCTATAAATTGTATGCATGTATAAATGAATAAAACAAAGAATTCCCAAGATTATCTACAGTACATTAGGCAAACAACAACAAAACCAGTAACAAAATTGTAGAAGACGTATCGAAGAACAAGATCACAGCTTCCTCTGTTCCAAAGCCTGCTGAAAAGACCTGGTCTTCAAGTCTCTGCATAAACACAACAGGATCAGTCTGGGTCATATGGACCACTCAGGGAATGCTGTTCCATGACACAGACACAACTATGGAAAACACTCATATCTGAAGTCCTGCAAGAGAATAACAGTGCTTTATTGTTGGGTCTTGGTTTAAATCAATTCTACTGGATCTTACTGGATGGTCAGAAACAAATAGAGAGCCAGACCTTAAAGGGCTTTATGACTGACCATCAACATCTTGAATTGTACTTAGAAGCCAACTGGTAACCATTGCAGCTCATGAAATAGTGATGCTACACTGGTGAAGGAGGATACTCCCATAATTATTCAAGCCACCACAGTTTGAACCAAGTGGTCATCAAGTGTAGCCCCATGTGGAAATTATTTCAGTAGTCCAAATGGAGACTACTAAGGCATGAGTAGAACTTCCCAATCCAGGAAAGGTCATAACTGGTGCACCAGATGGTTCTGTGCAAAGGCTCTCATAAAACAGGGCTGCCAGTTCCTCACTGAACATGAGCTGAGAGTCCAGGACTCCCAAAGTATGAATAAATTCCACCTAGAAAATGCAACCCAACTGACATTCAAGGATGGAAAATATAGAAGATTGGTGGTTGGAGATGATGGCAGTGGATGGTGCAATGGTTCCTCTGATCCCGCTGGGACTGTGTATGTTTATTGACAGTATTGGTCTCAGCAGTGATAAAGGTGCTAATAATTTATGTCTTCAGAGTGACTGGTTCAGAGCAGTCCTGTCGGATGTAGGATCTTGGATATTTTTGATGTTATTGGAATTGGTTCAAGAGCCGAAGGAAATGCTGGGATTGGAAATTAAGATTGACAATAAAGCTGGGCCCAGAGATCAACAGTTGTCAGCTGAACTGGGTGGAGAAGACCAGGAAATCAATTCCATATGAAGGCTAAAACTACTGTCATTGAAAACAGCTATAATAACAGCGTCCTGCAAGTCAGATGGTGCTGTACTTCCTCCTCCTTCTTATAATTTAATGAATTAGGAAAGCATTTGGTTGAGCTACTTCTGAATGTTTTCTCATTCTTCTGGACTTAAAAAAAAAAAAACGTTTCACCCCTTTTGCCTAAGTAACAGTTTCTACATATTTCAACATATTTCCATCAAGGTCATCTTCCTTACTTTCTACAACTATTCAAGAACAAAAATAATGGTCCCACCACTCAGCTGTTGACCACAGTCCATGCTTTCCTAGAAGCATCACCAATCAGCTACTTGGTTTTGGACCACAGAGCTATGGCAGCAGCAGAGAATGTTTCTCTGCCAATGATGGTGACTTCTCCTGAAGGCTCAGTGGAGCTGCCGCTGAGATATGCCAGTCTAGGTATGCTGAAGTGCTGAGGTGATTGAACTCCACAAGAAAGCAGCAGAGGAACTGGAATCAGGAGTCCATCACTCCAGGCATGTCTCCATGAGGAAGTGAATTTTCAGCTGCTTGCACTGCCACCTACATAATTTGCATCTATGGTACCAGATGAAGTTGAGTCTGTGAGGACTAAGACAGAGACAACAACAACAAAACAGATCTAACATGGGATCACTGGCTTAGACAGGGAAGCTGCTGTGCAGAAGGGAGTCTAGTGGAGCAGCAACAGTCCCAACTGGAGCCCAACTTCACAAAATTGTTCTTGCATCCAATTTTCTGTGGTTCAGAATCTCTGACATCATTGGAGACTCCTGAATGAATGTAGCCATTCCATCCCTCATGGTCTGAAGTCCTGGCTAATGCCACATCTGAATCCCAGTTGTTCATAGCTCCAACTGTTTACCCCTACTCTGCACCCAATCAGATCTCTCACACTAGGTAAGCCCTTTCATGTGAGATAAGATAAAAGATGAGGAAGGATTTAATGCCAGATAAGGTTGCTAGTTTTAGTATCTTCTTAAGGGAATTACAGGACACCAGGGCTTGAGAAGGTAATGACTGTTCTGAGCTGGCCTGAATTTCTGGCAGAGGTGAGGTAAAATGGGATAGAAGCTTGTTTTAACACTCTCTATCTTGACATATGAATTAGGGAAGTGTTGGAAATAACACAACGTAGAAATCTTGTTTCTTGAAAGTTTCCTTCACCTGCAAAAAACAAAAGAAAAAAAAAGCAAAATACTTTTTGCTTTTCTACTTCATTCTTGGAATGCCTTTGAATTCCAGAACAGATTGGAAAAAAATAATAATTTTCTGCACATGCGCAGAAGAATTCCAATCACTCAAATCTATTTAGTGGCATCTGATTCGCTTCAGTGCTCGCCTTGCCAATTCGATTTGGAAATCCCAGTTCAGTCTCATTGCCTCCGAAACAAATCTCTGGACCAAATATTTGCACATCCCTGTTACACACCACTAGCATTTCTTCATGGTTTTAATAAGATAAGGAACACATGTGATGTGCGATTGAATGCAGAAATAAGTTGTTTTGAATGGGTGCTGCAGTGCTGGTTGATTTTATTGGAAGATTGGCGAGGAGAAATTGGTTACTGGTCTTTCCCTTAAATGCATGGAACATAGAACTCTATTTTCTTATGTGATAGTTTTTATGTAATTCAGAATAAAACAAGCTTTTATTTTACTCACTAAAGGGTTATACTTGGGTTATACTTTGTTTTGCCCTCTCCTTGGTGAGACATCTTGGTAGAATAGGATGACCTTTCATCAATCCAAAAACAGTGGGAATCAGATGCTTCTTAATCTTGAGATGGTCTCATCACCACCTGTCATAAACAACTACTCCTTAACCTTGATTGTCTCATTCTTGGCAGGGATACTCCTGTGAGATGAGACCATTAAAAAGGGTTGTCAGTAATGCTGGTTCAGAACCTATAAAAGCTGTTCAGAAACCCCCATGAGATAGAACTTAACCAGAAAAGTGCTTCATGTTTGCTGGTTTTTTGTGTTTTGTTTTGGTGGGGGGTGGGGGTAATAGTTTTGAAAAGAAGATAAAAAACTAACAAGAACTACCATAAAGCAAAGGAAAGACAGGAGAAGAGGAAAAAAGAAAAAGTGCAAAAAGAAAGAATGAAAAGAAATAGAAAGAAGTAGCTTCCGATTTTCTTTGCAGCAAATAAAAGTACAATTACAAAATTATCTCTTATTCTATGGTTACAATGAAGGAAAAAAAGCTCACTTTTTTCTATTATCTATTTTTTCTAATCATCAAAGCCATAAATCATAAGTGCATTTTTTTTTTTTCTGTTTCATGAAAAAAGTCTATAAGGGGTTTCCAGTCAGCCATAAATGTAGCTGTTGCCTTTTCTCAAATCAAGGAAGTCAATTTAGCCATCTCTGCAAATTCCATCATCTTCACCAACCATTCCTCCATTTTGGGTAATGCTGAATCTTTCCACTTTTGGGCATGCAATAATTTTGTTGCAATTCCTCTTCATCCTAGCATTTTCCCGCAGATGCAGGGTCCACTTTTCGGACCAGCAAATGCCATTTCAGATGATCAAATGCAGCAAACGTGTCCAACTGTATAATTTTCATGTCCACAATAATTGTGCCCTGCCAATTTTCCTTTGATCTTCCATGCAGAAGTTTGCCATCAGTGTTAAAGTGATGGTGCAGGCAATGGTGTGGGGGGCTGCTTGCAGAATGTGGCCATACCACTGTTGGCTTTTTTCCCGCATTTTCTCTGTTATTGGTGCCACTCCTATCTGCTGCCAGACTGTGTCATTGCTGACATGGTCAAGGAGGGAAATACCTAATGATCAAAGGAGCAATCTTGCTGTAGCCATCATCTATAAAACACAAAGTTCCATGACTTATTTCCAGCTATCTGTCCATTAGTCCCAAAAGGAAACCCTCTGGTTTTAACTGTATATTAGTCTTTAAGATCTTCTGAATGTATTTGTATCTCAAGCTATTTGGCTTTTTTACACATCTACCACATATGATAAAATGTCCCTTCCTGTAGTTTACTCATATTACCTTTATCTTTTGTTATTGTCAGGGTCAGTCCAAGAAACTCAGTGGGGTGATTCCAGAACAGTTCAGTTACTTTATTAGCTTATACCTACTAGACAGAATCTCGCCAGACTAGCTCTAACCCCCAACAACAGCAAATAAACACTCAGAATTCCTTAGGGTGGTGCCAATCTCATCCTCTTGGCTTTCGCATGCTCAGGCTGCAGGCTGAGGAGATGCTTGAGATGCTTCTCACTCTCCCCATGACCTTGGACCTCCTCACTCAAGTCTTCCATCACAGTTATGTAGAATCTGCCAATTAGATACACTTTTAATAATAAACACAAGGCATTCCCACAAATGTCTGATCTCTTTACGTAGTTTAGTTCAAGTTCCATATCCATCAAAAATAAAAATAAGAAAAATAGAAAAATAACTGTCCCCTTTATCCATTTTAAACTTTCTTAAATCACTTCTCCGTTAAGCTTTTTGCAGAATCCAGAAAAAAAAGTTAAATTCATTAAAAGGGATCTTATCTTTTCCAGAAAGGAGATCCAGAGAGATTTCACAGGCCAGTGTCTGCCCTTCAGCTGGCGTTCTCAGCTGTAACGTCTCTCCGCTCCATCGGAGACTCGGTCAGCCATAATCCTCATGGAAAGCTATGCTCCATGTTTGCTGGTTTTGAAGGGTCCGCCTGCCATCCTTTTGGGGTTCCCTGACTGGTAGAAAAGGTTTAAGGTCTTTCTTACTTGGTCTTATTGTATTCTTCAGTATTCTTGAATATTCTTTGATTACTGTCTTGGGCTACGTTATTAGTTTCTTATACTACCTTGGAATAAAAATGTAACTACTCATATTGGTGGGAATTGTTTCTGAATCCAAAGGGACCTGTGACCTGTGATGGGCTGGGCTGGGGGCAGAACAGCACAGGAGTTTTGCTTCAGTTTCCCTGTTAAATGGCTTCTGTATTTGCTGTGAGGATTGAAAGACCAAGGCAGAGCCCACTTACCTCAGACACTGTTAAAATTTAAGTGAGGCAATCTAGATTTCTGTAGTTGAGGCTTATGGCAGAATTACATAGAAGCATCTGTGTAGGACTGTGAACTTTAAAAAGCAAGATGGATTAATCTGTGAGAGCTAGTTTGGTGTAACAGTTAAGGTACCAGGCTAGAAACCGGGAGAATATGAGTTCTAGTCCTGCCTTAGGCACAAAGCCATCTGGGTGCCTTGGGCCAGTCACTCTCTCTCAGTCCTAGGAAAGAGGCAAGGATTAACCACTTCTGAGACATCTTGCCAAGAAAAATGCAGGGACTTGTCCAGGCAATCTCCAAGAACAGATTGGCGGGTAGGGGTGGGGGGGAGGATTAATCTATAGATTTCAGGTTGGCACTAGCAGAGCATTCCCTAGTAACCTGACAGGTTTCCCCAGGCTACCTTTCCATCAACTGAGTCAAGTAAGAAGTTTCTTTTTATTGCCTCTGACATGAATAAACTGCTCTGTCTTTGTAGCTGGACTTCCATATCATCCTGAATCTCAGCAGCAACAACAACAACAATTGCAAAAGGTAGCTTTACTTGGAACAGCTTACATCCTGCGATGATACCTTTAACTTGATCAAACAACAACATCTGCCTTACCCAGGCTCTTGGGAAGGACTCGATAGGTAGATAAAAATGCCAACTCCAGCCTAAACATCTGGCTGACTGTGTGACCAACCATCATCATCATCATCATCATCATCATCGTCTTACCTTGTCTTGTGAACTTGTATTTATTATTCAGTGGGTCAAAAGCAGAAGTGTGACTCTCAAAACACACTCTGAATTTAGCATTAGTTAATGGGAAGCCCTTCTAGTTTATTTCAGCAGTGCTCAGTAATAAACCTAAAATATTTGCTTTATAGGCAATTCTCTGAGGATGTGTTGCGTTGCAAAGCCTATCAGCTGAAAAAGGTGCTTCAGCGGTATATCTGAAGTAGGTTGTGTTTCACTTTTCATTCAGAAATTCGGAACGATCACTACAAATATTCTATCCAAATCCCCCAAGAATTGAACAAGTGAAGGTCAGCAGTGTCATCATCATCATTATCATCACTGCAAATTAAATGTTAGAATAACACAATCCTTATAGAAATACTTCCCCTCCCCCATGGTTAATCAGCTGTAACACAGTGACATAAATAACCCCACATCTTCTAAATAACCTGGGACAAGATAGGACAAAACTGGGACTGAGTTCCTAGAAAGCAATCGAATATAATACTGGTAGGAAAGGACTGTAAACAAATCAATTCCCCAGATTCTGTGGGCAAAGCTCTTCTGCTCCATGGCTTGCAAATACAATACTTACACAATTTTCTGCAATTGTTTGACTTAGAGGTAGAGGTATTTCTCTGTGTGACAATGCATCCCTTTTGTTTGCTTCTTTTATGAAAAGAAGAAGAAGAAGGGGAAAAAAAGTCCATGGACTCTATTCATAGTCTTGTCAGTTGTACCAGCAATTCACTGGAGATATACTGGATTTATACAATGGGAACTTGCCATAGCATTTGGCTTATTTCTATTGCTCTGACTTCTGTAGCTTCACCAGGGGCTGCCTGAAATATTTGTCAAATTGAGAAGACTCAGTAGGGATGGGAGTTCCACAAGACTGATCTAAGGAGATGCTTGTCATACAATCATTTGCTGAGAAATTGCTTGGAAAAGAATCACTTATTTTATTCAAGACATATCCCAAAATAGATTATAACACAATTGTTAAAATACAGTGACAATGCAATGCATCCTAATGTAATTAAAATGGGGATGGTAAGGAAGCCAAAAGTAAACAGAATATCATTCCGCCTTTCATACAGGAAAGACCTGTGTGACTAGTATTAGCAGAAAGGTTTCATATTCAGAAAAAAATTGCCTTGTTTCGCCTAAATTTGCAACTAGAAATCCTCCTCCTCCTCCTCCTCCTCCTCCTCCTCCTCCTCATAGAGGCCTCTCTCTTTGCCTATTTTATTTTTGTATTTCTTAGTCCTGAATGATTCGGTATCTTTTAGTCCTGAATGACAGTCTTTGCCTCAATTTCTCCAGTCAAATCCAACTTTCTTCCATTAACAACACAGTGCCTCTTGGAAATGTGATATGCCTGGAATGTAGATGCCAACATGAAAAATAGAAATGGGACATACAGCCAAAATTAAAGAAGTTAAAACCCTATTGGATTTGCAATCATCTGTTTCATTCCACGCATCTCTAAGTCCCAGTGAGTGGTATGCAGTTTCCACTCAAATATTTAGTTATTTCATTCATATCCCATTTTTACCAGGAGCTCAAGGCACTCGTTTCTCCAATTTTTCACTACTGCAATAACTCTGTGTTGTGGGTTGGACATAAATGATTGATCAGTCCAAAGTCACCCAGTGAGCTTCCATGGCTGAAGATAGATTTGAATTGGGGTCTTCCAGATCCAAGTCCAACATCTTAACCTCTGTGCTATGTTCACTGACTTTGGATAAGTGCAAACAGGATTGTAATATTGATTGCAATCACACCATGATGCAAGAACCAAGCTTTTCTGCACACTGCATTTCCTGTAAGAATTATGTGCTCCCCACCTACCTGTAACTAATTAAAGTAAAAAGAAGGCAAGAAGTAGGCAAACATCAAATCTGAGTCTTAATTTAAACAGAAAAGTGAATATCCAAGAAATGGCTTGAGACACTATCATCATGGCCCAGCTAGTGCCAAATTTTGACCAGGCATAGTTACCTTCTCATCACATCTTCTACATGAGTGTAAACTTTTGCCCAGGTGTGCCTTCTCCCCCTCTTCCCCCCGCAAAGCCTTGTACCTTTTGAGGTTCAACACAATCTAATTAAATTCCATTCTATTTCTCAGCTTACCTCCCCAAATGGTATGTGTCAGTTTCCAAAAGCAGAGTGAAGATTAATTGACACATTCACATCCTATCTATGCTATCCAGGAATGAAAGCAGAAAAATAATGGATGCAGATTGAAATGACTCTTGCAGCTGACAAACATAATGGATGCAAAATTAAAATGAACTGTACAGTAGCCAAGAGGGCTTATTTTAGACCTTGGAATAGGAAGAAAGAAAAAAAACCCAAATACAATATTGATCATCTCATATCAATCTCTAGCCAACAATCTTATCTCTGCTATGGTCATTGCTCAATAGAGGGAGATGAATCAGATTATGATAGTTTCATGTGTGTCCAATCTTAAACTGTTGTCGACTATTTCTGCATTACTTTCTATTTCTAGAAATAAATGTAGGGAAAAGTACATTAAATATTTTCTATTGGAATCTGTACAGCCAGAACAAGAGGATCTGTTGAGGGTCTCCCCACTCTGGGAAGTCCATGGAGCATAGGTCAGAAAAATGGTCTTCACAGTGGTAGCCCCTACTCTTTGGAACATCTTACTCCCAGAAGTGAGGCTGACCCCTCCTTTCTTTATATTTAGGAGGAAGGTTAAAACTATGCTGTTTTCAGCTTCTTGTCTGTTTTGATGCCTCTTGCAGATTTAGTTTTGATTTTCATCTGTTTCAACATTATACTATGGCTTTTACTGTGTACACTGGTTGTGTTGTTCACTACTCAGAATCGTAGTTTATTGGGGCAGTTTATAATTATGGTAAATAAAGAAACAAGCATTTATTTATTTATGAGAGATGACTTCATTTTCCCCTGAGTAGGCTTTCTGTATGCAAATTCCCCTTGCCCCATATGTTTTTTTTTTTCCCTGCAGATATTCCCCAATATAAGATTTTTTTAAAAACCTAGAGAACAATACGAGGCACGTAAAGTATTTAGGAGGTGATCTTTCCCCAGTTTACCAACATCTCATTATCATAGCCCTTCACACTTCTTGCAAAGTTGGCCTTTTGCTGCTGCTAAGCCATAACCTCTATCGCTAATAGTTGTCTGGGTATGAAAAAGCACATGTGGATCTCATCATTGAGTGTATATCAGGCAAAGATACATAGAGGGCTTTCTAAATTCTAGCAGAGCTGTTCTCTTCCACCCTACCCTTTGGCCAGCTGAAAGAGCTCACCAAAGCATGTCAATGTGTCCCTAGCTACTCTTTAGAAAAGTCTTCATACCAGGAAGGGGAGAGAGCTGGAATTCTACAGCTGCCGGAGCCGACAAATCCCCAGTGGAGAATATTTAGGAGTGTAGCCCATGTTGGCAACAATTGTGGAAACATTATTTCATATGATTAAGAATAGTATCAGTTCTGACACTTTGCCATATGCTTACGTTTACTGCCGCAATTTACTTCCTTGTGTCGTCTGGGAGACTTTTTGGTGGCAACCAAAGCATCGGCAGCTTTGCATATTGAGGCATATTTTAAATACGTTGCCGAAGTGAAGGTGTTTGCCTCCAAATGATGCTAATTAGTATCTGTAGACCAGTTTACAATTTTCTTCCTCCTCTCTCTCTCTCTCTCTCTGTTCTTTTCCTTGTTTTAATTTTCTGAAGTTGTGATTTTATGTATGCTTTTAGCAAGATATAAATCTTTCCAAACCCATGGAGACATTGGCCATGTTTCCTGAATCACGGCTTTATTAAATTCTGTAGGAAAGAAAGGCTACCCTAGCTATGCATATATGCCCACTACTGAAGTTTTGTATACAGATGTTGGACACTGCATACTCTAGAGTGTCTAAAATCATTAAGGTGGATACTTTGGAATTAGAAATAAGCTATATAGCAGAGAGTTATGCTTACCACCTTAGCTTCCCACTATAATGAGGATCTTTATGTCCTAATTTTTATAATGACTCCTATTGCCTCATCCTGAAGGGGGTTCATGCATATGCACAGGAAAAGAATTTGGGGAGTTATTGTTCCTTGGAAGCATATTATGAAGAAAGATACACCGACTTCACACTACATTTCTTCAAGTTTCATGTATATTGATGATCTCATTATATAAGACACTTCTAAGTGCCTTTCTGTTCCACTCTTGGTCCTAATTAGTGCTTGAACTCTTGTGAAATAAAATAAAACTGGAGTACAACATATATATTAGTAGTGCCCTGGAATTTCTTCCAGGGTTTTGTTTTTTGAATCTTTGTCATTCAGTTTGACAGGAAATATCCCCCTCTCTTAAAGGAAGATGGAAGACGCACTGTTATTCTCATGGGTGGAATCAGAATTCTGGCACTTACTTTAGTGACCAAGGATATATGTGAAAAGCTGAAGAAACAGTGGACCCCCTAGTTAGCTGCTGCAAGAAGATTGCACAGACTGACTACAAACAATGGCATGATAAGGTAGCAACAATGGTGCACTGGAATATCTGCAAGAAATACCATTTTCTGCAAGCAAGAACTGGTGGGACCACAAAGCAGACAAAGTCATAGAAAATGAAGACGCTAAAGTGCTCTGGGGCTTTAGAGTTCAAAAAGACAAGCACTTGCCACACAACACCCCAGACTTAACAACTGTTGATAAGAAAGACAAAAAAGTCTGGATAGTGGACATTGCAATGCCTGGAGATAGCAGAATAGAAGAGAAAGAACTGGAGAAAATCACAAAATGCAAAGACCTGCTAATAGAACGATTGTGCCAAAAGACAGCAAAGATAGTACCAATAGTTATAGGCGCCTTGGGTGCAATTCCAAAAGATCTGGAGCACCACCTGAAGACCATCGGCATTGGTAAAATCACCACCGGTCAATTGCAAAAGGCAGCTTTACTTGGAACAGCTTCCATCCTGCGACGATACCTTGAACACCATCAAACTACATCTTCCTATCCCAGGTCCTTGGGAAGGACTTGACAGGTGGATAAAAATGCCAAATCCTGTCTAAACATCTGGCTGTGTGACCAACAATAATAAATCAACCCAATCATCAATATTCTGTGCCATCTTACAACAATAAAATAAAGTAAAAAAAAAATCCAAAATAAATGTTTGAAGGCCTTTGAATACATCTCAAGAGTAGGATAAATAAACAGGCATCTCTTTTACAAAGGAATAATTTTTGGGGGGGATTTTTACTGTAAATAAATTTACACAGACACATATTGCATAAGTAGACTGATCTACAAAAGAGTCTGACTTGCAGCCTAACCACCCACCTCCAGTGTCTCTTGATGACTCTACAGTTTGCTTTCTTGTTTGGGTCTTTCTGGTTAACAAAATGAAAGAAAAACTACTGCCTTTCTATCATGCTTGACACTCCAAATCCGCCACAGAGGGAGAGAGAATGAAAAAGAAAAGTGATCTGAGTTTTTAGAGCAGGGATGAGCAGTCTGCAGGCCCCAAATTCAGGTTTTCTGACCTCTGGAAGTCCTCTTGATCATGAGTGCTCAAAACAGACAGCACAGTTTCCTGACATTTTGAGACTGGAAACATATGAAGGCTATAATATAAACCCTGAATCATGAGTGTATGTACTGAGCCCCGATTCATCTCTTTTTCTTTATTACTTTTTCTTCATCTATTTGGTGAGTTTTCACAGTTGTGTTCCCTCATTTAAAGGAAGAAAGAAAAAAGAAATCCAGTTTCTCCTCTCCCCAAAATAGGAAGGAAGGGAGACATTTTGACCATAGCTGTAAAATTTAATTAGTATTGTTGCTCAATTCCAGCCAAGTTTATGTAGAGACAAATCCCATTGATTTTAGTTGGGCTTATGTCAAAATTAGTCTGCTTAAGAAAAGAACACAATAAAGCATTGCAGACTAAAACTGAAAGTTCATCTTGTCCATCATGTTGTTCTCAGTGGTGGTCAGCTAAATGCCTGTGATAAAGTTGCAAGAATAATAGGAATTAACTCCGATACATCAGTTATTCAAAGGAGGAGGAGAAGGAAGAGCAGGCGGGAAAAAAAATCCACACACTAACTGAGAAAATAAGAACCCCCATGTTGGAACACATGAACAATTTATCTAGCCCAACATCCCATGTTCCTCAATGGCCAATCAGATGTAACTCTTGCTTGAAGACCGAGCAACAGCTGTGGCCAGGAGGCCTTTGAGCAAACAGATCTAATGTGCCAATTACAACTTTTACCCTTCTTAAGATCTCTCATGCTTTAATCAACTCTTAGTTGGATTTTTGCAATGCATTCTACATGGAGCTGCCTTTGAAGACCACTCAGAAGTTACAGCTGGTCCAGAACACAGTAGCACAAGTGATTAAGGGCATACCTTCATTTGTCATATGATACTTCTAGTTGTGAGTTGTATTGGTTACTAGTTTACTTCTGTGTCCAATTCAAGGTGCTAGTATCTATAAAACCCTGTATAGCCTGGGGCCTCCTAGATATATCTATGGACCACCTATCTCCATGATTTCAGCCTGTCCACTATGTTCTACCAAGGACTGCAGGCTCTGGAACCTATCTGTGAAACAATATCATCTTGTGAGAACCATGAAACATATCTTCTGTGTGGTCACCCTTGCCTTGTAGAATAGCAACTCCCCAGAAATCTAGATGGCCCTGACCCTTCTGGCTCTCAGAAGAGCCATAACGACCTGCCTTTTCCAGCAGGCACAGGGGCACAGTGATTTGTAACCCTACTTGCTTTTTATATATTTGTTTCGTAACATAGTTGTATATATCTGTTTTAATCCTTATTTTCTTGTATACTGCCTAGAGTTGCTTTTGTGATTGAGACAGCTAACAAACAGATTTAATTAATTAATTAATTAATTAATTAATTAAATCCTCCCAACCCCCCACCCCAGGTCCTTTCCTATACCTTTCCAATTCAGGACTCTTCATATCTGCTCCCTCCAAATGACCAGATAAAGCAGAAGTTAAGCTATCGGAGGGAGTACTAAAGAGCCTCATAGCACCATGATTACCAGGGCATTCCCCCCAAAATGGTCCATACAAAAAAGAAAAAAAGGAAAAGGAAAAAGATACATACATATTCCTTGAAAATAAAACAAAGCTTTAATGACAAACAAAAGCAGAAGAGAGAGACATATAGAATCTCAAGGAGCATTCAGGGGGAATATGGAATCCTGGAGGGAAAGTAAGGGGCTAAGAGGAACATATGGAATTACTTCAGGGAAAATTCTTGGAAATTAGGACACATGGCCAGAATTGGTAGGCCTCAAAAATATTCTCAAATAATCTGTGCTGGACACTGAAACAGTGCTCCGAAATATCACTGTTGAAAGCACTTCTGTTTGTACATTCTTGGAAGCATGTAGGAATGTGTCTGGATGTCTTCTAAGTATACGTCCTACAAATTCAGCACCTCTGCTGAATGTCTGTTGTAGTGTCTGCAAGAAACCCAACCAATATCAAGTTGCCACAAGTCAAATCCAACTGAAAGGAGACTTTATATTAAAAGTGATCTTTATCATACTGCAGAACCAAAGAGCCTTTATCCACCTCATTAAGGACTGATTTCTTTTTATTATTCTAATTTATGACACAAAGGAACCAGGACATGTATTAGGAATAAATGGTAAATCTGGGCCTCCTGACTCATCCATGCTTAACTTGTGGATTGTTGATACTCACCTCAGCCCATCAGCCTTCTCAAGCTTTCAAACAGATTGTACTTTGGTACCAAATAAGTAAATAAATAAATGACCTTCAGGCCAATGAAACTACACTTATGTATCCTACAGCAGAGTAGTTCTGTTTCAGTATGAGGGTTGCAGTTGGAAGGTTTTAACATGTAATGCACACATGGAGAAATGACCAATCTAGACAGATTCAAAAACTGTGGCAAAAATATAACTGCCTAGAGAACAGGGTTATTAAATATATGATGCAGAACATTAGCTGTGGTGCCATAAGTTGTATTTTATGATTAGCTGGTAACCATGGCTCTCTCTCTCCCTTTCCAATTCTCTCCCTTTAAAATCCTTCATATAAATATACGTGTTGTTTATTTGCAACATGTGCCCTTGTTCATCAAAATGGCCCTTGCATGCTGTTGGGAACCTAACTTTGTTTTTCCTCCACAACTGTGTCTTTCAGTTTCAGCAAAAAGCATCTTGGGTCAGGAAACAAGGCTGAGGATAGTACTTTCTATGACCGGCTTCACCTCTTACATGAGCAAGCAGGAAAAGAGCCACTTAGTAAAACAAGACCAGAATAATGGCAGATCGAAGCATTCTTATCCTGTTATCCTGTCTGCAGATGGTTTCTTGCAATCTAATTAGATGCTGATAGACCAGGCAAAGCACGCAAGGAACTGGAATCTCTCTCTCTCTCTCCCTCCCTCCCTCCCTCTCTCCCCCTCCCCTCCACCCCATTTGATGTGCTAAGGAAATATTTATTCATTAATACAGTACAGGTGCTTCATAGTATACTGTAGACCCTACTGATTTCAGCACCTGTTCCTTGATTGGGAAGCCCTGCACACTTTCACTTACACATTGTTCACTTTCTGTTTGGATTATTGCAATATGCTTTAAATGCAGCTGACCTTGAAGATCATTGAGAAGCTGCAATTGGTCCAGAATACAGTGGTGTGGGTACTTATGAGTGTACTATGGAACACCATATAACGCCACTGTTTTGCAAGATGCACTGATTCCTAGTAGGTATAATGGAAGGCACGTGTGAGGAGGATACTGGAATGGAAGATCAAGGCTATCAGGAGGGAGGGAGTGCATTCCAGGAGAGGGTACAAGGCGAGTGCTTTCTCAGCCTGCAACAAGACTGTGAGAAGAAGAAGAGGCTTAGACTAGCCCCTCCCTAGAGCCTCACGGGGTATATCCACTAGTTGCTTTAGCATAGATTTAGTCTGGCAGATTCTGTCTTTAGGGTGTAAGCAAATAAAGGAACTATACTGGACTGGACTGTATCATCATTGTTCTTGGGCTGGGCCTGACAGTAGGCTTCTGGGTGATGAAGATGTTGATTATCACCTACAAAGTCCTTCTTGGCATAGAACAAGGTTGTTTGCAGGGATTAATTCTGTCTCTCTCCTACTACTTCAGCCTCTTACCAGAAGATCCAACAGGATGAGAATGTTCCATGATGCTTTTGTAAAACAATGTCATCTGGTGGGGCCTAGGAGACATGTCTTCTCTGAATCAGCACCTGCCATTCAGAGGAGCATTTTCCCCCAAGACCCAGATTGTCTTCATACTGCTGACCTTCCCAAGGTGTTAAAAATCTGGTTTTTCCCTGAGGCATTGGGCCAGGGGACTAGGTGAGCCTGTCTTTAAGGGTAGTGACCGACAGATTTGTGCGTGTTCTCATATGCAATGCTTTTAGACTGGCTTTAATATTTTTAGTGTTGTTTTTAAACCTGGTGTTACCCACCCAGAGTCACATTTGCAAGTGGGACATCCATTTAAATTGATGAATGAATGAATGAATGAATGAATGATCACTTGTGAAATGCCTAAGATTTTCTAAGCATTCTTTAGATACTGAAAAGTAGAATAGATTCTGCCTATTAAATCATAATTCAAAAAACATAGTAAGTAAAATAGCAAAGTGAGTTCAACCCTTGGTGATTTTGCAGACATATCCATGTAGTTTTCTTGGCATGTGGGTTATCACAACCTTCTGAATTTTTTTAGTTTTGGCCCTCCCAGTGTATGCACAACATTGGATTTTCCAGACAGTCCTCATCCATGCACTAAGAAAGTCCAAGCTTGCTTAGTTTATAAAAGGTTGAGCAGCTGCTGTTTTATACTGAGACAATAATGTAGTACAAAAGTAGGAGGAGGGAGGAAGGGAGGAAAGAAGGAATGCAGTGGAACAGGAAAGCAAGCACTGAAAGAATAAGTCCTCTTTTCTAATCAATGGATATAACAAGGCAGTCCACCCCTTGCTGTGAAGGTCTTCCTGAAGGATGGGAAGGCAGCTTTCTAGTACTCCTGGTGTTGTGGCAAATACACAGGGAAATGTACTGTTTCTCAGATCTTCAGACTCCCAAAAGACTCTGACTTGGTCCAAAGAATTATTTCCAGCAAGAAGTGAAACAACCATTCCTACTGCAGGTGATGGGTGACAGCTGCTTCTGATCCCTGTAAAAAGTGAAAAAAATATTTGGTTTCTGAACTGGCAATCTGGAAGAAGAGGACTAAATTCTTTAATCATTAGAAAGGTGATTTGAGGTTAACTTTCTGGTGGGCTGATTTTGTTGTAATGCATTAAATTTAATTACTGGCTTTGCAATGCAGTAAGTAAAGCATCAGTCTGTAAACAGTTTTGTTGTTTAGAATAGTAATTATAGGAAGGAACATCAAAGTTCATTAACCCAGGAAGGCGGCTGGGCCATCAGCTTTTACTATGAAAGCAAATATCCATTTACAAGAGTAGTTTGCTGTTGACAAAGGAAGTCATGGGAACCGACAAGCTCTGTAAAAGTTTTATATTCCCAGGAGGGATTCTTGCCATCACTGGCTTTCCTTTAGATCACCATTGGCATTGATAAAACCACCATCAGTCAACTGCAAAAGGCTTACCTCCTGCGACAATACCTTTAATATTATTAAACAGCAACATCTGCCTATCCCAGGTCCTTGGGAAGGACTCAATAAGTGGACAAAAATGACAAATCCAGTCTAAACATCTGGCAGACTTTGCAACCAACCATAATGATATAGCTATTGCTCACTCTGGATCAACAGCTCAGGTATAGGTATTGAGGGAGACTATCTATATCTATATACCTACACACACACACACACACACACACTGTGTATGTATGTATGTGTGTGTGTGTGTGTGTGTATGTATATGTGTGTGTGTGTGTGTGTGTGTGTGTGTATATATATATATATATGAATAGATTTTTCTGTGATGTTGATGTGAACTGTGATGGGCCTTCAAATACAAGAGTTAATCCAGGAACTAGAATTATACTTATGGTCAGCTATGTACATATGTGAAATCTGGCCCATCAGAATGTTTAAATTATAAAATTTCAAAGCTGCCAAATATGTAGGAGAACCTGGAATATGCAGGATGTTTTGATATGGTCTGTCTGTCTGTCTCTCTGTCTGTCTGTCTGTCTGTCTGTCTGTCTGTCTGTCTGTCTGTCTATCTATCTATCTATCTATCTATCTATCTATCTATCTCATCTATCTATCTGACATATGAACAATGTCTACAAAGAGATTGCAGGTCCCCTAGACTCTGATCAATGCATGGCCAAAGGAATGACACTTGAGACCTATTCTGGCATTCCATCGTCCTCATCTGCATCCTCATCTGATGATATATGCTGTGCAACAATTTATATAAAAAGTTGTTCAAAGGAAGGATAAGTTAGTCTGCATAAAGTTTCCCATTCTGTACAAAAGTTACAGTAAATTTAGTTTTATTATTATATTGTCATTTCTTTTACTTTTACTTATATGCAGCCAGAATGTTAGTTCAGGAATAAGGTGCTTAGATAAAGCTAATCACATCCTTGGTTGGTCATTTTGCAGATGTCCACTGCAATTTTTCTCAAAAGCACTCAGGGAAATGTGCTTACCAGAGAAGATGTTCAATAGTGTACCCTTCCCAAGGAGATTGCTTTTCCTCCTTCTTAACATGGAAGGTTGTAAGAAATGGGGAAAGACTGGTGTATGACACAGCCTATTCTTATAGGCATAAACCAGTTTCTAGACAATAACTGTAATTACTATTGCCTTTGGACTGACCTGATTAAACAAGAACAATGATGAGACCATTCTTTGATTGCCTTAGACTGGTGAGCCTCTCATATCGTAGAATATCTGTTGGCAGTTGAGTTAATTATAATGTAACTCAATGCATTTCTTTCAAGGGAAAATATTTAAAGAAATTAAAGGAAGAAAGGACCAGAGTAAAAGCTGTCAGGGTCATTCTTGACATTGCTAACAAGCATATCTACCGTCTCAGAAATGTGTTAACATATCCTGATTTTTCTCTCCCTGCCTCCGCTGCATTTCCTCCTTCTGCAGATCCTAGGAGACATGCACTTCAAGCTGGCCAACACTTACAAATATCCATACAGCTGTTTTCAGCACATCTTTTCCCGATGAATGTTAAAAAGATGCAGAAGCTGATGGCAATGCTCATCAGAGATGCCTCTTTTGTTGTTGTTCAGTCGTTAAGTCGTGTCCGACTCTTCTTGACCCCATGAACCATATTGCGCCAGGCCTTCCTATCTTTCACTGCCTCCCTGAGTTTGCTCAATTTCATGCTCATTGCTTCAGTGATGCCATCTAGCCATCTCATCCTCTGCCGCCCTCTTCTCCTTTTGCCTTCCATCTTTCCCAGCATCAGGGTCTTTTCCAAAGAGTCCTCTCTTCACAAGAGTTGCCTCTAATAGCACTAAATTAATGGGGTTGGGATACACAAATCACTGAAATGGCAACAAAGCCTTTGATCTATTCCTTCACCTCCTTCTCTTTCTTCCCTGCAACCCTCTGAATTAAAATTTGACACTGAAGTTCCAAACTGAGCTGGATGGGTGTTTCATGTACAAAACTGCCATATATAAGTAAGGGTAATTAATGTCATTGCAAATCTCTACAAGTGCATTATATCTTATCTTTTTGGAGAGATTCTATTTTTAAAAGAAACAAAGTTGTTTTGAAGTGATTATGCTCAGCCTTACCAGATCCAGTTTTAATGCCAGCCCACCATAAAAGGCTAATAATTATATAATTACCACAGCAGGTGGCAACACCCAGCAGACCTTGTTTGTGCTTAACAGCTAAGCAGGGTCAGATCTGGTTAGTGACTGGATGGGAGACTGCCTGGAAGTACATGAGCTGTAGGCTATAATGTGAAGTTGAAAAATGTGTTGGAAGGAGGCAGTTCCAAATCACTTTGTACTTGGATAGGTCCATGAGTCACCAGGCTCAACAGAGGAAACTTTAGATTAATTTTATAATTACTTTTACTATATGCATATATCCCCTTTCTTTTATCACCATTCTCTTTTTTTTTTTCCAAAAGGTGATAAGTGAGTGATTTCTTTCCCATATGGTTACATTTTAGTTCAAATCAGACCATATCATAACTTCATTAAAATAGATATCTCTTTAGCCTCTTCCATGTGGCTGGCCAGATTTGGAATAGAAATGACATGGGCAGATTTACCTAAAGTTCATCAGAAGGAATAGTATAATATAAGGAAGCCTTCAATCCAAACAGTTCCCATGTTAGTCCTAATCTAGCCAATCCAGAGTGAGGTAAAAGACCTGTGAATGTAACCATTTAGCCCTCACATGAGAAATGTTTACCAGATGGAACCAACAAATTCCAGACAAGTCAAGGGGACTCATCACATCTACTTCGGCCTTGGCCATTTATATATATCTCTAGAACAATACAGGTATGTACATATTATCCAAATGTTTAATTTTTAGCAATCCAGGGGTTAACACTGAAGTATATCCTCCATACAGCTATCATATTTGCCCAAAAGGAAGATAAAGTTGAAGTTAAGATGACCCCAAATGAAGATTAGGTAGGAACATTTGTCCCCCTTTATCATATATTCTAGTAAATCACTCCTATTTTAAAAGTAAGTTATTGGGGCAGGAACAAATGTTCTAGTTTTCCTTTCAGGTATTGTAATTGGGGAATGAATGATTTTTCACTTCACTTTGCTCACATTTGCTGATGAATAATAAAAGAAGGCTGAAGAGTAATAAATGTATAAGAGGTATGCTCCCCCCACCCCACCCTACAACTTGAGAATCTTATCAGAAACATACCTGGGTCACTCCTTGATTCATCCCTTCTTAGAAACCTGTGACCTGCTTCAGTCATCAAATGGAGAGGTACATTTTTTGTCTATTTGTTTTTCAATTATGTGTGTGTGTGGGGGGGGGGGATTCCAGAGGAAGGTTTTGCAGCCGGATGAGAGCAATGACCTTGAAGAATGCTATAGCAAGATATAAGAAAAAGAAAGAGAATATGCCCTAAGCCAGGAAATCAAATTGATGGCTTTTGGCCAATCATTATTGTCTCTCTCAGCTTAACCAAAATTAAAGTCATAAACACAGTGAGAATGTTGAAAAATTGTAAATTTGCGGGCATCAATGGAATAAATGGAGAAATGTTAAAGTATGGGTGTGATTTGCTTATGGAGTGGCTGTGTGACTAGTTAAACTTGTCTGTGGAGACAGCTGGAAGAAGATTATTGTTCCCTGTACAAAGGGAAAGGTAGTGAGAGTAAATGCACAACCCAGGGAGATTAGTTTGTTAGAAATGCCTGAGAAGGAACATAGAGTTGGAAACTGGTGGTTGAAAGCAGTAAGGATGGTGTGTGATGGAAGTCAAGTGAAGGTTCAGCACTGAGTGAAGAATAAGACAATGATGTGTGAGGTTCCCTTGTTGTTTAATGAATTTGTGATAAGTGAATAAAATAAAATTGTAGTGATATTAGAGGTGTGCTGTTTGGGGATAGGGGTGATGTGGACCTTTGAATGCAAGCAATGCAATTTTGTTGGCTGAGGACCCCAGTGAGTGGCAGGGAATGCTACATATATTGTGCAATGCAATAAGGAGTATGCATCTGACAAATAATGGATCAATGACCCAGGTAATTGTGTCTGACAGAGGAAATGAACTGAGTGATTCCAAGTTATACATGAATGGTGAAAAATAGGACTGAGCAAATGAATATGTGTACTTTGGTTCAATGTTTGCTAAAGACAGGAAGACGGATGGAAAGTGTTTAAGACATGCAAATACTGGTGGAAAGATAGTCAGGAGTATGTGGTCTGTGTAAAGGAATCAGTGCTGAAGAAACAAAAACCGTTCTATGCTTCTGCTCATTTTGTTATGTAGTAGTGAAAGTTGTATGTATCAGAAGAAACATAAAAGAAAATTGAATGCAGCCGGAAAGTGATACTTAAGAAATATGTTTGGTAAAACAAGAAGGTATGGAGTCCAGACAGAATAGGTCTGGAATGAATATGAACTGAATGCAAAGAAGACCAATGCAGAAAAAAAGTACACTGTGTAATGTGATGTACAGAACATGAATAAGGATCAAACTGCAAAACACATGTATCATAGAAGAGTGAATGGGTCAAGAGGAAGGGGAAGATTGAAAAAGTTGTAGTTGGATGGAGATGATGCAATCCTCAAAAAGAGAGAGGTATGGATTTTAAACAATGAAAGGTAATGTATAAGGTAGTCTACAGGCATGGTGGTTTAAAGGTATAGTAAGATATGGAGAGCTGTTTATAACAAACAAACATACAAACAAAATTTACAGACTTGGCTTTTTGAGCAGGCCAGAGGCTGAGGTGGTCCTGACTGCGTGATGATGGAGGTCAGAATTTTCTTCTTCTTATATTTGCCCAACGCTTTGTTATTTCTGTATCTGGTTATCTGTTCTTAAGGGATTTTTAAACATTATTATCTTCTATGCTGCCTTTTTTCTTTTGATCTGGCAACCTTGAAAATTTAATAAACTATTACTAATTATAATGGTGCTGGAATAAATTATATTTGGCAATATGTCTCTCTCTCTCTCTCTCTCTCTTTTTGGTCTCACACCTATAATATCACTATCTTACTATTTCTTACTCCTTTTCTGCACTCTACTAAGGTTGCTTATCCTGAAAGGGAATCATTTGATGAGTAGGGATACGTATATGTAACAATCCCACACTGAGGGCTTTCTTACTATTCACACGTCCTTGAGTTTGCAAAAATTGTACAACCATGAGATTGGCTGCACCCACTTTGCATCACTTCCCTGCCACTATTGCTTCACTTCCCTATTATTTATATACAGTACAGTCTAGAAATCAGCTTACTACATCAAATATAATAAACACACAGAAATGACACATATAAACACATATAAATAGAAATAAACACACAGAAATTATGCTTTTGCATGTTACAACCAAAAATGTTAAATCTCTTTCCCGCAGTGCTCTTTCTGTACACAAAAGAAAAAGAGAATTACTTCACAAATTTAAAATGATTCTTGACTGATTTGTGCATCTCTACCACCCCTTAACCATTCCTGTTAAATCTGGTCTGGTGAAATCAGCTGTAGTCCTTCTACTTCAATACTGTTGCATGGTCATTGTGGAGTTGCTTTGAGAAGTGCCCAGAAGATTCAATTGGCTCAGAATGTAGCATCATGCAATTGATTGGGACCAATTGGAAGAAATATGGGATTTCTTTGGTTTAATAACCATCCTTGGTTTAATAAGCAGTCTTTGGTTTAATAACTAGGCTTCTTCTTTGCACAACTCATGCATATGTTAGAACTGTAGTGTTTGAAAGGTTTCATTCATATGTGCCTGACTGGAATGGAGTCCTCTTTCCAACATAACCACCATTGAAGACACTGTCCATAGTAAAATGAGAGATAGTTTCTTAAGGGCAATTCCCAGACTCTGAAACACTTTATCCCGAAGGGCAGGTTTACCTTCTGTCTACCACCTGTTGTCCTTATGCAGGAAAGCAAAGTTTCCATTTTATTGGAACATACTCCAGGCTTTTAAATTGATTTATCACCATAGCAGCATTTAACGTGAGAGTGCCTTCATTCTATCTTACTTAATGCATATGTTTTAAATGTTTGTTTTCAATGGTGTTTAATTTGCATTTTATGTTCATTTATACACACATACACTCAGACTGCATCTCATAAATATTTTTTTTTATTCTTGGGCACCTTGAACAATGAATAAATGACATTCCACAAGTATAAATGCTATCTCCTATGCATAGGCAGAAGTCCACTGGCTATGAAGAATTTAGCTCACAATTCCATTGATCAATCACATCAGGTTAAACCTCTCCAATGGTTTAATCTTTTCTTCAAAATTAAATGATTTCTGTTATAAGAGTTCAAGCAGTTGAAACTCAACACTCTCCAGGCCAACTTGGATATTAGTGCTACTAACTGTGAGGTACTTCACCACTACCATCAGGTTTTTGCCAATCGGTATAGAATATGTAACTCCGTCTTTCTCCAGCATTGTTTATCTATTAGCAAGTTGTTCACATTAAATTGTTGGGTTTGGGGGTTTGTTTGTTTGTTTGTTGTTGTTGCATTTTATTTTTAAAAACATAAGACAATAGTTTGTTCCCCTCAGAAAATGGTTTTGTTGAATATGATCTGTGTAAGGAAAGAGTCTGCTTTTCTTCATTTTTATTATGTAGCTGTTAATCCATTTCAAAAAGTATTATGCTAATTATAACAGTTCGTTGCTCGCTTGGCATTTGAATTGCTCATTTCTAAAGGTTTTTTTTTTCCCCTTCTCTAAATTGTAATCTGTTAATTACTTGTTTAATGGAGTGTGTAATTACCTACTTTAAGTTAGGAAACTGTTTCCATTTCAAAGTGAGAAACCCATTCTAGAAATGAAAGCAAGTAAATGCAGTTCCTTCCAGATATAGTCTAAAACGCTTTCATTCTATAACGGCTTCAGCCGCTTAGAAAATAAATTGGCACCTACCATCTCTATTACACACAGCAGAACTGTTTATTAGAAAATGTGCAAAGAGTTTAGGTCAAGAGAAAACGCCTCTTCAACTCAATAACCTTAATGTAGCTAGAAAACCAAATTTGGTGCATACATTATCTTCCTTTCCCTGGGAAATTTTCTAAGGAAGACGTCATCTGAACAAGTAAGAAGCTGTATATTATGCATAATTCATTGCACTGACTGCAAGGGACAGTTTCTCCTAGCCCCCAACCTATGTAACCTGGTTTGCAACCATCATTCCATAATGCATACCCAATTCTTCAAAAGACCATTTTAACTGCAGTACTTTGAATTTCTATTTCAGTCATTTAGGGACCTTGTTTTGAAACCAAGTTATGAAATGCAGAGTCCCTGCAAGAATCAAGGAGCAAACAATTATATGTTTCTGTACCTTTAGGTGTTTTGGAAGACTCTCTGACCTTGTGAAGATAAGGTTGTCCTGAAGAGAGAAACCATACAAAGGAAATTGCCATTGGTCCATCTAGATAATATGAGATCTGGTATTATCATAAAATGCTAGAACTTGAAGGGCTGACAATCACGTTCAACCTTCAGTGCAGGAATACAAATTAAAACAACTTTGACAGATGGCTAGTTGGACTGTGTTTGAACACTTCTAGGTTAGGGAAACCCAGCATATCTTGGGTCAGGAAGGGTGTTCTTTTTCCCCTTAAAATTCAGTTATTTAAATTGATTGACAGTGGGTCTCTAGAATTTCAGGTAGGAGTTGAATGAACTCTGAGCTTCTTTCGGCATGCAAAGCAGATTTGGTATTACAGAGTTACAACCTTTTCCTCCAACAGCCTATCTAGTGAATAATAAATTGGAAATGGGGCTTGCTGACATGATCTGGCTCCTTCATTATACTCATGTATCTTGAAAATGTAAAACTAGTCTGGTTCTGGAGAAATCATAGTTGCAGTTCACTATGATTCTGTTCTTACAAGGAACGACATTCAGAATGGATGAAAAAAAAAAGTTTATTCCAATTAAATAATAGATGTTGGGTCTTCTCTGGAGGCATATCCAGAACATTATCATCAGGTGAATACTTAGTTCTTTAGCATTAAGGTTATGGAAATCATTCATACTAGTTTACAGCATACAGTATCTATGCATAGATAGTGATGAGTGATTGGTTGGTTTGTTTACTTATTGCATTTGTATACCTCCAAATTAGTGAAAGGACTCTAGGTAGCCAGAAAAGCCTACTAAAACATTCACAGTGTGATTAAATGTCACAATACTGTGACAATTAAAACATCCACAATAAATACATTAAGTAAGTATCAGATGCTTTTGGTGACCAGTGATGGGTTACCACATTTGTATCAGTTGCAGCTTCCAGGGAGCCTCTCCTACTGCACTGCAGTATTCAGATGATTACCAATGAGTTACCATTGCAAGAAACTTATGCTCCAGGTAGGACAATATCGGATACATCAGCCAAAACTGGGCAAAGATCTTCCTGGCCATGGCTTCCATGGTCATGCTCATCCCAAAGTAGCTGTGAGTCCTAAGACGTGCTCCCTCAGGTGGGATGCTTCACCCTGGAGACCCAACACCAGAGTTGACCCATGATGAACAAGCATGTGTCTTGCTTGGATTCAGATTCAGCCTGTTTTGTCTTATCCAGTCCCCCATAGCCTCCATACTCCAGGACAAGGCTTTGACAACATCACCACCACAAACCATCCTGGCAATATACAGCTGGATATCATCAGCATATTGATGCTACTGCAGCCCAAGTTGGCATGGGACATCTCCTAGTGGCTTCATGTAGATGTTAAGCAGTGGGGGGAAGGACCAAGCCCTGAAGTACTCCAGAAGTAAGTGACCGCTGAGCCAATCTCTTCTCTCCTATAACCACCAACCAGAACTGCTTGCTAAGGAAAGAGAGGACCACTGCAAAACAGTGCCACCAATATTCAACCTTTTCAGGTGGAACAGAAGAATGCAATGGTCAACAGTATCAAAGACTACTGTGAAGTCCAGTAGGTCCACAAGAGGTACAGTCCATCCCAGCCATGTCCCAACAAAGTTATCCACCAATGTGATCAAAGCAATGTCCATCTCATATTATGAAGTAATCTAGCAAAGTTTTGGGGGACAAATAATTCTAGGTCTTCCAGATTCCTAATTTTCAGAATATAATATATGATGCCTTATGTTGAACAAAGGCTATGATACATATATGAATTATAGAAAAAATGCTAGAGCCAAGTAACCAACCAAGAAGCCCCATCAAAAACTGGCAAAGTCTAGCTTAGGTTGAGCTTGGCTGAAGGTGACTTCCAGGTGAACCATCCACGTAGCTTTCTTAGCACTACTATGGAAGTGATTTACCGTTACCTTCTTCCCAGATACTTATTTAACTTTCAAGTCTAGTCCATAGCTGTGAAATTTCCTGTTTGCCCCCTTGACCTGTATTAACCAGGTCTGATCCAGCTTCAGTTTTTCAAGATCAGCCAATATTGCCTAGGTGCTTCTAGCCAAGAGAAATAAATCGCCTAATTTATGTACAATATTTTTTTCCTTTTAGTGCACTTTTATTTCTACAACTTATTTCTGATATGCTAATATTTGTTATTTCATTCCAGTTCTCTCTGAGAAATAATTGGCCTTCCTCCATAGTCATATTTGCTATGACTGAGGATGTATGTCAATATTTGTCACTGTAATAGTTGCATCTATTCACTTCCTAGGAACTGTTCATTTGCTGGGGCCTTCTGTATCTTTTGTGTTTTGCTCCAAGGATTTTTTTTTCCCCATTCCCACTTGTAACATAATCATAATTAATCCTTTGCTAATGCTACTATAAGGATTCTGTTGCAATGAAAAAACGTGCTATGAAAAAAAAGAAGTGTCAGAGATTAACATAATTTTAAAGCAACAATGGTGCCTGTTCAGAAACTGACCATCCTAAAACTCTTAATCCTAACCTGTCTGTATAACTCTAGCCAAGAAATATGAACCATCTTATATATGAATTATTTTTCCCCCTAAGGGAGCATGCTGTTGTATCTCTGTAAGATGAAATGCTACTGTTTGTTGGGGGTGGGGGGGAACAACTCACACGCTTCTGTTCATCTGCTAATTTTGAGAAGAATAAAACCCAGAAGGTGTTTTGTTTCCAGTCTTATGAATCCCAGCCCAACCAGTCAAAATGCATTAGGACAGTTCTTCTGTTTTCCATACCTTCATAGATTTTCTACAGGAAGAAGTCAGAAGAAGTAGTGGAAAATCATGGGAAGGTTCCAAATGGGAGCTCATGTTGTCTACTGCTCCTGTCAAATTCTATGAATCTTGCAAGGTTGAATGCCCCATCAAAGCAGCACTCAGAGGCAAAATGGGCAAATAGGAAGAATCATGTTATTGATCTGAAAAACCAAACCAGCGCATTGTTCAGCCAGGGGAACTTTGAGCACGGATCAAGAATTCTGCTTGCTTCAGAAAACCTTGCTTGCTTTCACCTTTGGGAAAGTCACATTCCAGTCATGGTAGGATTAAAAAACAAAGTAGGTATGACTACGGTCTCATAATTTCAGTGGAACATCTGGCTACATTGCTAAACCCTATGTAGGGTTAAGTATGATTGACAGACCTGTCCAGGAGAACAGTGTGTGGGAGCCAAAACATATCTGATTTCTTCACTGCCTAGCAATATTGAAAAGCTGAATGAATGACTGAATGAATGAATGTTTCCTTTTCAGCTGCGAGGAGTCATTAGGCTTCTACAAAAATTTACAAACATTGGAAAGGAGACTAATATCAAGGAGTACAACCAGTAGAAAAGCTCTACTGTTTCTAGGGTCCATGCATTCCTTATTTCTGAGTGACAGTGAAACAGAGATCACCCATGCTGATAGTATTATTCACCATTATTATTATTTTTTTAAAGTACAGCGTGGACCAACGCAACATAAAGGACTCTGGGAGGAGTACTGATTTTGAATATCAAAACCCTAAAATCATCCAGGTTTCCCTTCTCTTATAGTGCGTTGTAATTTTTTTTTCCAGCTGATTCCTTTGTGATACTGAATGTGAATTACAAAAAAAAAAAAAAAAAATTCAGAGTGACTATCTGTATTAGTATCAGTGAGCCAAGTTTAAGGAAAAGTGTGGGATAAGTAAGACTGGAACCAGAGTCAGATTAGCTGAAGAGCCAAGCCATAGGATGACCAGACTGAGATACAAGCAAGGATACAGTTGGAAAGGATCAAATGGAGTAAAACAGCTGTAATTAGGGTGCAACTGGGAACAGTCAAAGCTGACAGATTGCAAGGAGAACAGTAGGAATGCAGTAAGCAGGCAGGCAAAGAAATCTGGAGTGAAGACAGCAAGACTGGCATTTCGGCAAAGGTCCAAGAATGAATGGGACATATGCCAAGGCATGAGGAACAAGTGGCATGTTTGAGGTGTGATGCCAGGCTTCTACTGGGATTGACAATGCATTGACTAGATCCTGTTTCTATGTCTTTAACGACAGCTTATTTGGAAGACATTAGCTGGTGATCATTCTAATTCCCATGTAGGGAGATGCTCCTACTGATTTCCAAAGATTCAGGTTCTGTTTCATACAGAACAGAGGTTTCTTTTGGACCTAACTGGGATTTGGGACAATAGCATGTTGATGTTTATTTATTTATTTGCTGTTTGTTAGGAACAGAAAGTTCTGTTATCTGAAGCTTGCTGATCCTATCAGTGACTTTCATGTGTCATGTAATTTCCTCTTAGCAATTCTAAACAGATATAGATCAAAAGATACCCCAAATCTCAGGAACAAGATAATGGACTAAGGTATCGAAGTCTGGAATTCTATATTCTGCTCAAACCAAGTTGCACAAGGATGACTTATATATTTATTGGCCTAGTACACAGAGTGTTTTTTTTCTTTTTCCTGAATCAGGGTAATTAAGGGATGCGTCTGTGATTACCTGATCTGACACTTTTGCTATGTGGTTGTTTCTACCCAGCCACAGAGAAGGCTGGGAAAGAACAGTTTCAAGAGTTATGGCTAACATTGGCCTTGGGAAATAGAGCATTCCCCTCTCATTAAAGGACTCCCATTCTCATGAATGCTTCTAATTGATTGGGGGAAGGATACAGGATTAGGTGTTATTTATTAATATAATTTAGGGCCATGCAGTGCTTCAGATTTGATTTACATAGTGTGCTGCAGAGTGTGCAGAAGCAAGAATGTAGAGTTGTATGTATATTTGTGTCCCCATGAGCTCAGAAGCAGTTTTGGGCCACAAATGACTTCAATCTGATTTAAGCAGATGGAAATATCTAGGTGACTCTCACTGAATTCAGTAGCTGATCAGGGTCAGGTCTCATTGTTTCTTGGAAAGGAGACCATCACAATATCTTAGAGGTGTAGGGTAGATGCAGACTGTGATCAAGGTATCTCCCCTGCCTGGTAAGTATGATAATAATAAAGATTTGATTTGACTCAGAAGTTGAAAAACATCCTGGAAGCGAGCGAGGCCAAACCATTTCCATATTGTTGCCAAGAAAAATGACACCAATGGATGTGAGTGATGATACAGTAACCAGAAGCAGAGCTCAACTTAAGGAAATCTCTGTCTTTATCTCTGTCATCCACAAGTCTCCAAGATATAACACCACAGGCAGACCATGGACCTCATTCTTACCACCTTGAACTCAAAGCTTGCTAACGAAGTCATTTCCCATATTTATTTACCCGTTAAAAAAGTCTACTGTAATTTGGTCTCTATGAATTGGCTCAGTACCATACTTTGCTTCATGAAGCTCTTGTGGAATCAGGAGGCCACAGTGTTTTGTTAATAGAAACTTCTGGACGTGCACAGAAGATCTTGTTACTGATCAAAGCGGAATACTGCCATCATTTATAAACACAGCACTGTTTTCCTTCTAATGGGCATTTTAACTGAAGCACATGCAAAACAAGGAGTCCTCTGAAACTCTGCACAACCCTAACAATAATCAAATGGTAATGACCATGTGTAGTCACACCCAGTGGTACAATCAGTGCTGTGAACTTATTCATTGAGAAGTAAATTCCACTGTATTCAATGGAATGTGCTCCTAACCAAAATATATCTACAAGATAGTCTTATTCTTTTTCATAGCTGGCTTTCTCAGCTAAATGAGGGACTGTCATAACTCAGTCAAGCTAGATTAGAATTCAGATATTTTACACATGAGGTCCGATGGGATTTAAACAGTACTAACAGCATATGCTTGGGAAGGCTGAGGGAAGCAGAAGTAAAATCCACAGATAAGGCGGATGGACAGTGTCAACAAGATCATAGAATGTCCTTGAAATATCTACAGATTACCACCATGGACAGATTGATAGGGAAGATATTTTTCGATGCAGTTGTCAGAGGTCAGGGCAGACTCAAAGGGTCTCAGTTAACTCACTTTGTATGATTGTACCTTTCTTTCCAAAGAATGAAGCTTTAGGTTCTTATCCTGTTCAGTAATGCAAAGAAAATGGGGACATGATTACTCAAGATGCATATGCAGAATTTCAATAAGGCAAGAGGAATAAAAGTATAATTAACTGAATTCTCTCTTGCCCTCTACTCAGTGCAAAAAAAGAAAATAGTCAATGAATTACTCACTATTGTTTTCACATCTTTCTTTTATGTCTTAAACATTACATGGCATTCACATAGCTTGCATAATTAGACACGTGGCAGTATACAATGGATTGTTTTTAATTCAGAGAATATTTTCTTTGCTTTTTGGTTAATAACTTCATACTAACAGAGAGAGAGAGAGAGAGAAAACTAATCTGGGGCTCCTAAATTATTAAAATATATAATTGAGATTTAAGGTGGAGTATATAGAAGACTTGTTTGGCAATTAGGATGTCCTTATATATCAGGCAATAAGTAGGTGTTTTAATTATGTTTTTAATCAGGTAAACTGAATGCTTTTGAGTTGAATGACCCCAGTTTCCCAATAACTGACAACTGTGGAATTTCTGGTCTCAATGAATTTGGTCCAAAGTTTTAAATTAGTTTATCATACGTACATCTATAGGAGATCCAAAATGCATACAATTACCTAAGCTTTTTAGTTTTGTTTTGTTTTTAGAATTTTCTGGCACAGTTCATAATTTAAAATATATGTACAAAACCGTGTCAATGAATGGAATTGAGCACAAAAAAGAAATATAAATAAAATATATTCTCTTTGAAAAACATAGTTACAAGAAGTATGTCATAGGTACCCAAAACACATATGTAAGAAGGTTGCATTCAAACTTAACTTGGGCCTGATAAAACCAAAATTGATAGTGTTGCCCTTCCCAATTTATATGTGTACCGATGTTGAAAATAACACAGTAAGATTTGCCTTAATTGCCTTAAAATGCATTTAAAAGTACCTAGAAAGCACTAATTCACAAAGTGGGAAGACCCATATAGTTGTCCTGAAGGCACATTGAGTCATTATTTAAGCATACGTGGAAGCCTTATGTGTACTGGTGTCATGGGTAACCCATATCTCTGATGGCAATGAAAAATTGCTCGTGCCATCATTTGAATGAAGAAGTATGTTGGAGAATCAGTATGCTCCTGTAGTTAGAACATAGAGTACGTAAAGTATCCTTCTCATCACAAAACTAACTGGATGATGTTTTGCCAGTCCTAATGATTCACTTTAGAAATACCTTTTAATTAAAAAGTGACACACATATCTGGAATAGATGCAGGGGTTTTTCCTACTAGAATTTGTAGGTATATTTATTTTTATCCAATCATTTCTATCAATGAATGAGATGTTTACTGCACATTCTTGCACAACTTGCATGATGCACTGAAGTTTATGAATCTTTAAAAAAGAACATTTATTATTTAAATATTAAAAATATTAAAAAAATATTCTGTTACTTAAGGCCATTCTTCTAGATGAAGTTATCTGAGGTAATCTGGTTTTAGTAACTAATGCATAGAACAGCATATTTTCCCTACAGTCCCAAGAACGACAATATTAGGTAGCCGTTTCAAGCATTCAACTTGTCCTCTGCCTGCCTAACCAAAAGAAAAAGAAAAAAGAAAAGAAAAGAACAGAAAGAAAAAAAGAAATAGGTTGGCTGCCTTCCAGCTATTCAAGATGTCATGGCCAAGGAGCTGGGTCTGCTGGGAAATAAGAAAGCTCTTGCTGTCATATTAGGAAGATCTTTGTATGAACTCAGTGACTTCCATTCATGGTGTCATGCCGATATTTTAATTAAAGACTTGAAACACTGGAAGTTGGGCCTGTGGATTACATTTCCACAATGGCAATACTAGGGAAAATTTTGTCAAAGTTATCAAAGGAAGGATCTTAATATATATATTAGAAAGTTCAAGGACACAGCTCTTCCTTCATATGGAATTTGTGCAATTATTTCTGTGGACTGCTTTCTCTGACCTTAAGAATATGCAAATGCTTTCAAATGCTACTCTTGTTTTTACTTTTAAAATTGCTACAAACATTAGAGGTGTGTAAAATACAGCATTGGTTTTACACACACACATAACTGTGGTGAACCCCAGAGAATTGTGCTATATATGTTCCTATTCTTTCCACTTATAGTAAAAGAATGAAGTCTATAAAGATACCTGTGAAGACTTTTAATAAAGTTCCAAGTTGTAACCAATCCCTTTCCCCCAAAATAAATGAAACAAACAAACAACTTAATTCAATTGCTATTTCCAAGAAAACACACTTAACCTTAGCAAATCTAATGAACATGTTCTAAGGAAGAGGGTTGGGATTAACAACTTCAACACAGCTGGTCTTTCTAGATGAACGTAAATTTAATGTTTAGTAAGAGAAGTAATTACAAACAGGAATCAAGTTAATTAAGGGACATCAAGCTGGATCAATTGGTAATGATACAATTGTCCCTTTAAAATTCATAACTCTTCCAGGTACAATCTCATCTCTCAAGCATAGTTATTTTGTGCCCAAAGTATGTGAGTTTCTGCTTGCTAACCATCAACTCGAGAGAACAGTCAGCCTTGATTTCTTCCATGACCTATTGATTGGTTCATCTTCCATGTCATAGTACCATTAGTACCATTAGTAACTGTCTGCAAATCCATAACTGGAAAACATCTGTCTTCTTTTTCTCATTAGTTCTTAATGTCCATCTTTCACAATTGTACATTGCCACTAGGATAGCCACTGCTTTAACTAATCTGATCTTTGTTATCATCAGAATGACAATATATTCCTGTCTAGGTTTTTCATTGCTTTCATTCCTAACTTTAATATTTCTACTTTTCCAGTGCACAGGTTCGTTTTCATCTAATTTTGACTTCAAGAAAATGATATTATCTACCATCTTCTGCTTTTTTTATCATCAAAGTGAATACACTAAGCAGGATGGTTGTGACACAGTGCCCTCCTCCTCCTCCTCCTCCTCCTCCTCCTCCTCCTTCTCTTCCTCCTCCTCCTCCTCCTCCTTCTTCTTCTCCTCCTCCTCCTTCTCCCTAGCATTTTCACTTTCCATTTTTACTTTCTTAATGAGCTCTTCCAAGTCTTATTTACTTTCATCTAAGAAAGTGGGACTGTATGTTCATTCTGCAAGTTCAACAAATATGAGGACAACATGTCTTTAACTCTTACTGTCTTTCCTCTGCTGAACTTGTTTCCAGAAACTCAGTTCTTACAGTTGTTTCTTGTTCATTCTATAACTTCTTCAAAATAATAGTCATGTAATCTGGTATACTTATTAAAATTCATTACTCCCTCTGGTGTGATCTTTATGCTGTAGTGAATAAAGCAAAAGTAACCTCCTCAAATTTTCACCTTTCTCTCCATTAACCATCTTATATCTGACCTTGCATTTCCTAAACTTGTGTTTCAAAAACTGTGTGTTCATTTGTCATTTCCCTTTTCATATATACTTTTTGTGAGATTTTAAGCAAAACTTTGCTTGTGTGAAGAATTGTTGCAATGTTTCTGTAATTTGCATATTCCCTTATATTTCCCTTTTTCACTAAGTACCTACCCTGAACTTACAGTTTACAGAAGAGCTCTTAACATCTTCAAGAGAGGAATACAGAAGATAAACAGATCTAGCTGGAATTGAAGGCTGGATTTGCCTACTCTCTGAGTTGCCTATTGTAAACTCCAGGATCTTCCTAGTGCTTGTTGCTCTCTGCTATACCAGCCCCAATAGGAACTGTCAATCCTTGGTTATAAAGAAGCCATAAGGTCTATATTAGCATCCACTATATCACTGATGAACAGATGTATCTTAAACTAAAATATGCATTTTCAATATTCTTCAGAATGCAAGTCCAAAGATCAGAAGAGATATACCTTAGCAATAATGCAGAGATATAAGCAACAGTTATTTAAGAGATTGGAATAGAGATAAAATGTGATAGCAAACATTCCTAATGCCAGCACAGATAACATTTGAGAAAAAAGAAAATATATATCCTTGCTTCAAGCAAGTAAATGGCAAAGAGAGAGAGAGAGAATGGATGAATAAATGAATAAATAAATAAATCTAGTTTCGTTGCATGTTAGATCCCACTCCCCACTTCGCCAAATAAACCTTTCTTAAAGGTACTATCTGACAGCAGACGTAACATAGAAAATGGCCATCAGCAACAACTGCCAGACGAAAAATGTTGAGCTGCTTGAGTTGTCCTCTAGAGATATGAATTTGAGTGAACAAATCCTTTTACACTGGCCTTTAAAAAAAGCCAGTGTTTACACTTCTTGTCACTCAATAGGCTTCAGTTAACTCCTCTGCTGTTTCCTAATACTGCCGTACTGCATCTCTATAATTGCTGAATCTCAGAGTCTTGTGTTGCTCACTGCATAGAATAGGCTACATTTTTGGAAACTGTCACCTGCTCTCCATATCATAAGGATACAAGCTGTTATCTTAATAATAAGGGGAAAGAAGCATTATCTTCTTGGAGCTACATTCCCATGTAACACTCACCTGATGTGAAGTGTTTGTTTTGGTTAAGGTTAGGTATTTGTTCCTTAAATAAATTAATACATTACATGATGTGTAGTTCAATAATTCATGGTAAATAGGGCTACCAATGGCTGTTACTGGCTCCTGAATCAGAGTATCCCTTAAATGCTCTTGCTAAGGAGCTACAGTGGAAAAGAACTATTATGTTGTGTTTGCACCCAGTTAGCTATTGTGCAGCACAGAATACTGGAGTATCTTTGGTCTTGCCTTTTTCATCCAGCAATTTCCTATATCCATATTTACATCAATGCCTTTAAATTGTACACTAAGCTATAGTATGACTTGCTTATGAATCTATGGAATTGTACCTTTTAATCTAGATGATCCTAAACTCAGGAGCTGATTTCCCCAGAGATCTCTTAAGCATGATCCAGTTCATCTCTTATCAAATTAATTTTAATTAAGCTTTCTGCCAAATCTGTACCAGCGGGGTGGGGATAGGGGCCTGCAGGACTGATTTCCTTGCATTCTGAGGCATCCAGTGACAGACGGACGGACGGACGGACGGACGGACAGACGGGAGGGAGGGAGGGAGGGAGGGAGGGAGGAAGGAAGGAAGGAAGGAAGGAAGGAAGGAAGGAAGGAAGGAAGGAAGGAATCTCCCACTACTAATTGTGAACATTTTCCATTTTTACTTGTATCATCAAAACAACATACAGACACATGAGCAGTATCAATACCTATGAGAAGATGACCAATATTTTTAAGCCTTAAGTTACTGAACTCCATGGGATGAATCTTATTTGTTGAGAGCTGGCAGTCCTCTCTCTTCACACACACCATAGTCTACACGGTCTCCTTAAAGGTGCAGTATTTTCAAAAGCACCGTACAGATGTAAACAATCCTGCTCTTACCCCTCCCTTGCAAGGCATCACAGTCAAAAGTCTCTGACAGCTACACCCCTGGTTGCTAGAGCCCTCCTCCTTCTGAGTTTGCCCTCCTTGGTGGCTCCAATTTCAGTTCTTCCTCAGTGGATCCACTGGGTCATCTCACTCACTCATGAAAATGCTACCTTCTCATTCTCAGTATTGGCCAAGCTGCCAACTGATCCTTCTGAATCCTTTGTAACTTTGAAGCTGAATTTCTCTCCTTGCTAGCCCCAGGGATTAGAATCTACAGAAGGGAGAAAGCCTTGTGTTTTCACCCTTTTCATACCTTATTCATAAATAGCCTTCTGCTGGCAAAAGTGGGGGGGGGGGGGTCCCCACTTTCCTGTTTTCCAATGCTTTGCTTTTCTCTTTGTCTTCTTCTGCCTTGTTGCACCCAAACCTACGACTTCTGTATGATTCCTGAACTAACCCCTTATCTCTCCCCAAACTCCCTTTCCCCTCTATCTTCTGCACTTCCAGTATCTGAACTTTAAGGGTCTGGTCTTAACTTCTCCAGAGTCCGAATGTCTGGCAAATGCTTCTTATTAATTTCCCTCAACCTCTGCTTCTATTTGCCTTACCATACCTGAGAATCCTATTTCCTCTGCATCTTGCAATTTTGCCATAACCCCCTGTCCTCACTTGCATTACTTTTTAATTCCTTTACTTCTTTTTCAAGTGTCTTGCAATCAACTTGTACAGCCAATTATGAATTTTGGGTGTAGCTAATGTCAATGACTGAATAACGTGATGAGGTCAAAATCAAAGTCATAATCAAGACCCGTTGCTATTCCTTAAGCATTTTATTTCAGGAAGTAAAACCATATGAAGTTCCCCATCTTCTACCCGTTATGTATGTCATCTTTTTCCCAGCTTAAGTTCCAATGTTTTTGGGTATTATGTTGTGTTGACTGGTGGAGGGAGGGGGAAAAAAAACATAACAAACTTTGCTTGGAATTTTTCTTCAAATACTTTGAGATTTTTTTCCTCCTCTCCCTCTCCCTTCTCCTCCTCCTTTTCAGTTTTTGTTTTAGAGCAGTGTTTCTCAACCTTGGCGACTTTAAGATGAGTGGACTTCAACTCCCAGAATTCCCCAGCCAGATGCTGGCTGGGGAATTCTGGGAGTTGAAGTCCACTCATCTTAAAGTCGCCAAGGTTGAGAAACACTGTTTTAGAGGGTAGAGCCCCTAGTGGAAGTTCTTGACCCTCTTCCCAAAACTCACATTTGATGGCATTTCATGGCTCCACAGCAGAGGTCCACTCACACACTCACACACATACACACATACACAAACACATAATTACAAGCTAAAATATGAACAAGAGAATATTGAAGAGAAAAGTAAAACAGGAATAGGGTAGAAAGTACCACACTATCTAGTTAAATGTATTATTAAGAATTGCCTCTGTTGTACTTTGTTCCAATGCTATTTTCAATATATAGTGTATTCATTATGCAGTCTTAATTTTGTGATAATAAAAAGGAAGGAAGTTGGTGAAACGATATCAGGAACAAATATCACAAAGGTGTGTGGCTTTGCAAGAATTAGTTTTCTTCTTTGCAAGAAGAAGATGCCAAATAGAATTGTTAGATAAAAAGACTTATGAGCCTGACAGAACACCATAATTTTTTGAAGAATCCTAGCCAAAACTAGTGGAACATTTCTGTCTGGCACTATAACATGGCATGGTCCCAAGCAATTGTCAGCCCCAATAGTAACATTGGCATGAATTGTCATGGGTTCATATAGCACACAACTCATTCGAAAAACTATGACAGAATGGGAAGAAATAACTAGCTGAAGCATTAGATTTTATATGTATTTCTGGATCAGGCAGCCTGAGCAAAAGTGAAGACAATATAACAGTGCGGTCTTCTAATCATCCTCACAAGGCAAGAAAACAACTCCTTGAACCTATCAAAAATGCATGGAAATCGACTGCTGGAGGTGCCCAGACCTTGTTGCTTATTGAATGGTAAATGTAGAAAGGAATGGAGGGTAGGGTTAATGTAGGTCCCTCTGAGGCTACAGTCCTTGTCAATTGTCTAGGCAGCAGTTACTAAAAAGGAATTTGAGGGAAAGATATATACAAAGAAGGTTCCCCTCCTTAGATGTTCTCCTCAACCACAAGGGCAATTTCAAATGAAAGTGTTGCAAAGAGATTTTAGTTATAGGAAATGACCCTTCACAACAAAGTTCAAGGCCAACTCATGGATGCATCCAATATTACATTGGGAGTGTTTTAAAGAATATTAGTTGCTGATTTTTAAAATGTATACCACATTAACAAATGTTATCAGCACACAAATACAATTTTGTAGGAGGGTTTTGATTTGTAGATGTTGCCATCTATTTTTACTGTTTTGGGGTTGGTGTTTTTTTTTTTTTTTAATTATTATTTGATTTTATTTCTGGCTCAATCTGAACTGTTTATTGTTATATAATTGTAACTGAGTTGTGGGAGTTTTATTGTTATGATGGAAACTCGCCAAGAGTCTCTCGATTGCAGTGGGAAAAATATAAAATCAATTGATGAGTCAACAACAAATAAATAAATAAATTGCACTGAAGCAAATTGATCTATCACACACATACGAACTGAACCTCAAATAAGGCTAAACAAAGCTTCAGTTTGGAGATGCAGTTTGAAGGCAAATCTATGGAAACTCTAAACTGAACTGGGTCCAAACTGAATCTGGTTTACATTAATTCAAATGCCTCTGAATTAATTCAATGACTCAGAAGCTCTGAATGGACTCCATGAGTCAAATCATATCAGTGATTCAAACTAGACTGAGGCAATCTTCAAATCCCTATTATATAGGATATATTAATAAAGCTTTTTTATGGCTTGCAAAAGAAAGGATGCTTTGAGGGAATGGAGAGGGAATAATTCCCACCATAAGAGACATCAAAGAACAAACTCCTCTTTATGCTCAGCAAGATGACTTCATCAATAGAAATGCTTTGCTGGTTATATTACATTCTCAAAATCCTGACTCCTACCTCCATACAAGTGCAGTGTCAATGAAAGTCAAGTGTGAGGTTAAAATTAGGGTTTGCATGCATAAAGAAGTAAAGGCAACCGAGAGAGAGAAAGTGAAAGCCAAACCTCAGATGCCACCATATTGACATATCCACCATGAAATGACAGATTTTATGAATGTTGAATGACAAAAAATGCCTCCAGTATTGTATGTTTCTAACAGATGGCAGTACTGATGGACTAGAAGTTCTGACAGGTTCTTCAGCATCTGTTCTTTCACTTCGGTAGACAAGAAGTTGCTGTGAGAACAGGTTGTGTTAATATCGTTCATGATATGGAAGCCTGTAATGACTATTTTAGAGGGGACGCGGTGGCACAGCGGCTTAATGACGCTGAAAGTTGCCGGCCAGAAATGGCTGACACTTCGGCGGTTCGAGTCCAGCCTTTTGTGTTAACAGGATGAGCTCCTGTTCCCCCCCCCCCCCCCCAGCTCCTGTCAACCCAACAGGTCGAAAACTCACGTGAGTAGATAAATGGGTACTCTCACTCCGGTGGGAGGAAAAATGCTGGCAGCGCCTTGCACAGAGAGACGGGACCAGTTGCTGGCAAGCGCAAAACCGCGCTCGCCCGAAAAGGGCGCGAAGCAACGGAAACCCCGCCTCCTGAGCTCGCCAGCTGGGCTCTGCTCTAGGAAGGAGGCTCTGGCAAACCACTTCCAAAAAACAATTGCCTTGAAAACTGCAAGGATTCGTCCAGGCAGTCACTGCAGGGTCAGTAATGACTGAGCACAGACAAAAAAAAAAAAAATGACTATTTTAAGCAACACACTGTAATTGAATTTTTGACTGCTGAAGGAATCCTTCCCATTGAAAGAGTGGTAGCTGAGAGACAGGAATGTAGCTTTCCATCCACCAACTTGGTGTCTCTGCTCTGCCTTTGTTGGGGTTCCTTATTTCATTTATTTATTTATTTGATTTATATAGCCATCAATCTCACATACGTGACTCTTGTACACATGGGAAAGAGATGTCTATTTCCTTTATATCGAAATATATTTCAATTTCATAGGCAGAACATGTGATTTAAAATATTTAAATCTATTTAATTTAATTTAAATCTATTTAATATATTTAATCTATTTATTCTATTTGGCATAGTCATGGAGGCAGCATTTGGATCAATTATTTCTGCATGTCCATGTAGGGCTTTTAGATAGAGGACCAGCGTATAGGGTTGATTACTTAGTTAGTTAGTTAGTTAGTTAGTTGGTTACTTAGTTAAGCAATTTATATGGCTGCCCATCACTCAGCAGTAACCCCAGGTGGCAAACAGCAGATTAAAACCAAAAGGCAGATCAACACAATTAATAAAAATAAACAATTTAAAATAATCAGTCAATACACCCCGTATTTACAATGAGTAACAAGACAGGAGTTTACAATCAGGAACAGATAAGTTTACTCCTCTTGACATACTGGGCTAAATCTGGAGATCAAGGCCAGGAACTGTTACAATTGTAAAAGTTCAATTGTATACTTTGAGAACAACAGGCCCATTTTAAAAGATGCATGTGGAACATGAAATAGAACAAACAGCAAAGACTTCTTAACATTATCATAGATTAGGTTTACAAATATTTGTTTACATTCAAGAGCCCTTTTGATAATAATTTCCTGAAGTGCTTGTAAGCCATTCACCATTCAAGTGCACTTCTAAAGAGTTGTGTTATCCTCCTCCTTTGAATCTGTTCCAGTTTCTCAAAATCCTTCTTACAATGTGATGCCCACAACTGGATTTTTTATTTATTTATGTTTTGGTGAGGTGGGGTCTCACCAATGCAAAATAACTAGGGACTCTTAGCCTCCAAGATTTGGACACAACATTTCTGATGATTAAGTTTAAAATAGCATTTACTTTTTCTGCAATGACATCAACTTGCTGGTTCATATTCAATCAACTATTCCAAGATCTTTTTCACAAGTACTATTATCAAGACAGGTGTTAGGTCTGGGACTGTAAATAAATGCAGATGTCCAGCTTCTTATATCTATGCATCTGATGTATTTTTCTTATGTGAATATTTTTGCATTTGTCTCTCTTAAATTTAATCCCATTATTTTCTGCCATTTTTCTTACCCACCATGGCTGTTGAATGTTATTTCTATGCTCTCAAATATTAGTTATTCCACATCTGCTCCATTTTTGTGAGGAAGCTAGTGAAAATGGGGTCCTACAACACAGTACCTTCCTGTATATGTGTGATAATGATAGATCTCCATATTTGATGTGAAAAATGCATCACACTTGCATGTTGTAATGATTTGTTTGCTTTTGGGATGTAATTAAATGGGCCAGTGCCCTTATTTTGCTGCTTTGAAGGGCATATAAGATAATATGGTTGACTTGAGGATGATTGCAGTGATGATTACAATGGACAGAAAGTTTCACTCACACTAGAAGAAAATAAAATTTAATCTGCACTGCTAAAAGAAATCAGCAGATTTTAATAGGAAGGTATAAGGCTCATAAAGAACTGACCAGTGGAAGGTTCTAGTTGAGATGTTAAAACAGGAACAGATTATTATGATGTTTGGAGAAGAACAGATTCAGAGGCTGAAGGGAACAGAGCTCATTGCTGAGAGAAGAACATCTTCGGGTGTGAGGGGCAAAACCACACTAGAAAAAGATCTAGAAGTCAGACTATGGCAGGAAGTGATGATTTGAAGTGGTGGTGAAGTTCCAAGCAGTTAACAGAGAACAGCTTTAAAAAAAAGGAAGGGGGTTTGAAAAAGGAAACTCCAGAAAGTATTCTGAAGGCAAAAGCAACATGAAACATATTTTGTCCTATCTGTTCTGGTTCTTAGGGCCTCAACAGAAATGGATTTTAGGGAAATGAATTATGAATGAGGAAGCCTAATTCATGGGAGTGAGGATAGATAATCTGTAGAGGCTACAGGAAAGTCAGCCCACCAGGAAGAATATACTGAAAAATCAAACCCAGAAGAAAGCAAGGGGAAAAAAAAATCCTATCTTACTGTTAATCTGTAGACGTGGCTCAAATATTTAGATATGTTTAGGTGCCAGATTATAAGACCTTATGGTCTGAAGGAATTCAACTAGATACCAAAGAACAATATCAATGTTTATCAGTAGATCTGGAAGTGAAGCTGTGGCCAGAGCAACACAGCAAAATGGTACCAGTATTTTGCATTCAGTTGGAACACTGAATGTGAGAAGAGTGAACAAGAAAACCTGACATTTTCAAGGCAGACAAGAAGAACTTAAAGATGATGATGATGATGATGATGATGATGATGATGATATCCATTCAATCATGTCCAACTCTCAGCAATTCTATGGACCAGCTCTCTCCACATTTTCAGATCTTGTAAGGCTTCTTTCAGTTGTTTTGTGCTGTGGCTTGTGTCGGCTTTGATGGTGTCTAGTCACCGTGTTTTTGGGTGGCTTCATTTCCTTTTACCGCTGACCATTCCAACCATAACTTCCTTTTCCAGTGAGTTTGATCACATGACATGGCAGAAATAAGTAAAATGTGATTTTGTGATTTTGCCCTCCAGTGATATGTCTGGTTTTATACACTCCAGAACTTGTTTGTTTGTCACCTTTGCTGGCCAAGGAATGTGCAGGAGCCTTCTCCAACACCACAGCTTGAACGAGTCGATCTTCTTCTTGTCTAGTTTATTCATGAACCAACTTTTGCAACCATAGGTAGTTATGGGAAACATGATAGTGCGGACCAATTAGCATTTAGTTGCCAGGCTGATGTCCTTGCTTTTCCTTACTCAGTTCATGCTTATCATTGCTTGCGACCCAGTGTAATTTGACATTTTATTTCTGGATTGCATTCACTGCTTTGAGAGGAGAGTTGTGTCATGAGCATATTGAAGATTGTTGATATTCCTTCCTTTAATCTTTGCTGTGATAATTGATTCAAGTTCCAGTTTCCTTAGGATCACTTTGGCAAACAGGTTGAATAAGAAAAGTGAAAGATTGCAACCTTGCCATACTCCTTTCTCTATCATGAACCAATGTGTTGGCACCCCTAGGTCTTTAGGGTTCTCCATAGCTAGTCACTAGCTCCAAGATCACTGCAGACGGAGACTGCAGCCATGAAATTAAAAGACGCTTGCTCCTTGGGAGGAAAGCTATGGCAAACCTAGATAGCATATTAAAAAGCAGAGACGAAGATCCGCATAGTCAAAGCTATGGTTTTTCCAGTAGTAATGTATGGCTGTGAGAGCTGGACCATAAAGAAGGCTGAACGCCAAAGAATTGATGCCTTTGAACTGTGGTGCTGGAGAAGACTCTTAAGAGTCCCCTGGACTGCTAGGAGGTCAAACCAGTCAATCTTAAAGGAAATCAACTCTGATTGCTCATTGGAAGGATTGATAATGAAGCTCAAGCTCAGATACTTTGGTCACCTAATGCGAAGAGAGGACTCTTTGGAAAAGACCCTGATGCTGGGAAAGATGGAAGGCAAAAGGAGAAGAGGACAGCAGAGGATGAGATGGTTAGATAGCATCACCGAAGCAATGAGCATGAAACTGAGCAAACTCAGGGAGGCAGTGAAGGACAGGAAGGCCTGGCGCAATATGGTTCATAGGGTCACAAAAAGTCGGACACGACTTAACGACTGAACAACAACAACATAGCTAGTCACAATTGACACAATCAAAGGTTTTCTTGGAGTCAATAAAGCAGATGTAGATGTTCTTTTGATATTCTTGAGATTTTTCCATGATCCAGTGTAGATTTGCAATATGGTCACAAGTGCCACAACCCTTTCTGAAGCCACCTTGAACATCTGGTAGTTCCCTTCCAATGGTCAGCACCACACATTGTTGTATGATCTTAAGGAGAATCTTGCTAGCGTGAGGGATGAGAGCATTTGTGCGGTGATCAGAACAATCCGTGGAGTCCCCCTTTTCTCGGCAATGGAATGAATGATCATTTCCAATTCTGTGGCCATGTGTTCATTTCCCAAATTTTCTGGCCCAAGGTTCTGATGGTTGTGGGTGGTACAGGCCTCAGAAATTCTGCAGGGGTGGTATCAACACCTGGGGCCTTGTTGTTTGGCAGTTGGTTCCTTGCCCACAAGACTTCTTCCTGAAGGATGGCTGGTTCTATTTTTTGGTTTTATTTTCCTTTCCTCATCATTCTGAGGAAGCTGGACCTCTTTGCTGCTGGCATACAGCTCTTCTGTATATTCTTGCCATCTGTTCAAGAATTTAAGCTTAAGTGGACTGAAATAGGTCTGCTGAAAGAATGGAGTTATAATGATAGTTAAAAAGGACATGGGCAAGGATAATTTCTGTTAGAATTAGTGCATGGTCACTGAGCCTCAATGTTATACATATCTGTTCTCTGTGTACCGATGCAATGGGAGAAAATGGTGATGAAGTTTATTGCAAAGAGCAAGAATTGATGAAGGCAATGTTTAGAAAGTACATGGTACTACCAATGGATGATTGAAATGCCAAAGTTGGATTGAGTAAATGTAATACTGTAGAAGTTAAGCTAATTCTTTTCCTTCCTTCCTTCCTTCCTTCCTTCCTTCCTTCCTTCCTTCCTTCCTTCCTTCCTTCCTTCCTTCCTTCCTTCCTTCCTCCCTCCCTCCCTCCCTCCCTCCCTCCCTCCCTCCCTCCCTCCCTCCCTCCCTTATCTCTACTTGAAGCAACATAACAGTGAATTTGCATCTAAACATCAGTGGATGGACATCAGAATCAGATTGATTACATAATAGGAAGATGAAGAAGTGGAATCATGTCTGCCAGGATAGTTCCAGATGTAAATTGTGGAACAGATAAAAAAGTATTAGGTGCTAAACGTATGGGTTATACTTAGAAAATTAAAGAGACTAGATATACCAGCAATATTTGATCTGGACCGATGAAGAGTCAGAATTTAATATTCATGTTACAGATTTAATATGCTTAACTTAGAGAAGAAGAAGAAGAAAAAAAAAACTTTAACAACTATGGGAAGAAATAAGAGATGTTCTGAAAACCAAAGCAGAAAATAATTCACCAAATTCCAGAGAACAAAAAGATCCAGATGAAAGCATTGTGTAAAAAAGGAACATACCATGACTGAATGCAGACTTTCAGCATGAAGCAAGAGAGGACAAGGAATGATATCTCAGTAAGGAATAGGTCCCCACCTTGTGGAATATCCTGCCCTCCGAGGTGAGATTGCCCCCCCCCCTTGGCCTTCCCGAAGAGCTTTAGGACTTGGCTCTGCCGACTAGCTTTGGGACCTAATGGGGTCTCCCAGCATGGGGGGTGGTTAGTGCCCTGAGGATACTGTGTCTGTTTTTGAACTTTGTTTTGTCTTTTTAACTGTTTTTATACTTTTTATGTGTGAACCACCTAGAGTCACTTGTATAGTGAGATCAGCAGCATACAAGTTTGATTTATAAATAAATAAATGTCAACAGATCAAAGAAAAATAACAGAGAAAGAGAGAGAGAGAGAGCAAGGCAAGGCAAGGCAAGGCAAGGCAAGGCAAGGCAAGGCAAGGCAAGGCAAGGCAAGGCAAGGCAAGGCAAGGCAAGGCAAGGCAAGGCAAGGCAAGCCATTTTTAAGAGAGAAATTACAGGAAATTTTTCATTTAAAATAGGACTATTCAAGGATAATCATGGAGAAATTAAACATGAACTGTTTAAAGATGTAGGAAAAGAGACAGTTAAAATGTTAACAGAAGTATGTCAACAAATATGGATTGGAACGGTGTTCCAATCAGAACAGATTGGAAAATGTTGTATACATTGTGCCTATAGTGACGGTGCAATGCACTGCAAAACACTGCATTTACAGCACACTGCATTATAATGACACAAAATTTAAGTCAGTAAAGGAAAAGTATCTTCTTAGAAGTCTTTTAAGAATTGGCTGCTCTCCCATTGAGTTTTGTGCTGCAAGAAGAGATGCAGGACATCAATTATGGTTTATCACAAGCCAAAAGAACCTTCATGTCAAGGGCACAAGATCAGATCATGGTGTATTGTAAGACTTGAAACCCCAAGGGTGGAATACTCTGGGTCTTACTATGCAGTAGTAACAATATCCATCATAATATCACAGTCTTCTTGTTAGGACAGCTGGAGCCTTTCTTCCAATGAATATTTAGATTTTTTTTTTCCAGTGAAGAAGTTCATGTGGACCATCTATATATAGCAAGGAGAAAATATATACAGCTGCAAGTGATTTGCAATGGAGCTGCAACAGCACCCAATTGTCTAGGAACATCAATAGCTAAAAAGTTTTTCTCTCTCAAATTAGGTTACTTAAAAAAAAGAAAAAGAAAACAGGAATGTGATTTTTGTCTGAAAGACTTGGTTCTGGCATTGATCCAAGTTCTGGGCTTCACAGATGCTTGGAGACCTGTTCCTCAGTTTGTAGTATGTTACCAGCTGCAAGAGATACTATTTTGAACTTGGCTTTATTTAGTGGACTTGAGGATTCTGTTAAAAGCAAAGCAGGTCTACCAGATCTAAATTTTGCACACTCCACCTAGACTTTACCTGCTTTGGCTTGTGTTCCTTCTTCTGCCTGCCCAAAAGATTTTTGTTTTTGTTTTTACCTGCCGGTGAGTTTTATGTGCCAATTGATTACATCTGCTTATTTTAGTTGCCCTGCGCTTAACCCCAATGGGTTAGAAGTCATCAACTGATGCTTAACACTGTGAATTTATGTGCCCACACCATAATCCCAACAAAGATATTGAACCAGTTGATTACATCCATGGTGGATAAAAAGAAATGAGATTTTAACACTAGTGAAGGTCAAGAAAGGAGCAACAGCCCCTCCTTCTTATGTGTTGTCTCTTTTGCAGTATAGGAACTCTTGTCCATTTCAGTAATCCAGCATTAATATTACATGGATGTCTAATGGCATACTAATCTTTGGTCCTGGAAGTGCAGTTCAAGCTAACAATCATGTACCTTAAATTAAGCCTTAGCAGGATATGCCAAAACAAAACAAATCACAAAACAAAAACTCTGAGCAAACAAAAGAAAGGGCAAATTTCCATATTTTGACACCAAAGAACAGATCTATTGCATGCTATTAACCAATTGAGTAATTCAGTACTTTAGATTTTACACGCTATTGGTTCCATTTATCACATCATTAGCTTAGCTTGGTTCATTTTGTTTGTATGTGCTTCAGTCTATTTTTCTCCTCTTTGGGGTATGTGGAAGGAAGGAAGGAAGGAAGGAAGGAAGGAAGGAAGGAAGGAAGGAAGGAAGGAAGGAAGGAAGGAAGGAAGGAAGGAAGGAAGAAAGAAAGAAAGAAAGAAAGAAAGAAAGAAAGAAAGAAAGAAAGAAAGAAAGAAAATGAAAATCCCCTCTTAATGATGAACTTTCCATTTCCAGCCTTCCCACAAAGGCTGTTCTGGAAAAGAAGAGGAGGCAGAATTGAAAGATGACCTGTCAGTGAGCTAATCAGACTGACAGATTGCTCTGAGCTAAAATATGAAAGGTGATTCTGCAACAATATTGGGGAATAAGGAAAGTGTGTCCTTTAAGATTAGAAAAGCTTTCCATATCCTTCCTGCTAGGACTGCTCTTTTCCAACCATAATAAGTAAGGGTTATCTTTTAAGTTAAATTGGCCATACAAGAAAAACATTGACCTAATCTCTGAAAATATTTCACTCTAGAAAGCCAATTTTCCCTCCCCAGTTTCATCATTTGTATTTTAAGATTTGAATCGTTGCAATATCTAAGACTGAAAGATTTGGCTTTTCTAAAGAAGTAGATTTTGATATGCAGTGTAATCCTATGCATGTTTCCTTAGAAGTACTATAAATAATATTAATCTAGGATTAGAGAATAGATGAAAAATAGCCTCTATTCTAGTTATTTGTGGAGGGAATGTTCCAGGATAGTCTATTTCATTTCTCAATCTCCTTATTCCTGGTCCAGCACCTTAACCATTACATTAAACTGGCTTGCTCTCCCACTGCCCTTTATCTTGGATAAACAAGTGTCCACTTTTCTGCTGTTCAGATCATTTAATGAATCAGACATCTGGACTTTCAGTCTATTCTGCTAGCGGCTGGTAAATTTTGCAATTTTCAATAACATATTTTCAGCTGCATGTTTTCAATAAAAATCTCCTGAGCACTTCCATTATTTTATCTTAGAGTTTCTTTTTATTTCCTGAGTAGCAGTGTATAGGAACTCACAGGGCTTGTATTTCATTCATATCTTCACTGGGTTCAGTTCATCTTACTAACAATGAAGGATTCCTCAGCTAATATTTGAATACGTCACAGTAGCTTTCATGAAAGATCTGAACTTCCTATTCAGAAGAACATTAACTTTGCTGATCTTACCATACAAGGAAGTAGCAATATATTTAAAGAATATTTTTTTGAATTCACAACATTTTGAATGCAAAACACCCCTTTTTGAGCTCCAGGTACATGTTTCTAATTTGTAATGGGCCTTTTGAGTTTGGAACATTTCTGAAATGGTCAGAACAATTTTATAATACATATGGTAAATTCAACATTTTGACGGAAGTGGGATGTTTTGCACATCAGTACGACTAAAGGATTTTTTTTTTTTAACCATCAGAACTCAGAAATGGCTGCTGGCAACAGCTGAAGGCAGATGCTACCAATCTGGCAGCTGAATGAAAGATAATTGATTGAATCAAATGAATTTGTGTACGGGATGACGGGCTTTGCAAACAATGCTAAGTGGTATTATATGGAAAGGGAATTTGGGATGTTAACTTGTTATTCAAGAGTTTTTGGTAACGTATTATGGTAATGGAAAACTAACCCTACATAGCTAGATTTCCTGAATTTGGCCATTTCCCCAAGAAGGTATCTGGCTTAATCTTTAAAAGAGTCTGTATCAACATTCATGTATCAGATTGCATGGATATACATATCTGGATTGTTATTTTTAGGCAAAACATTTCCCAAATAAATGCCTTTTGGGAACTATATTCACCAATATTCAGGTTTAAATGTGTACTTTCTCCTGAAATATGAAGAAGGAGAAGGAGAAGAAGGAGAAGGAGAAGGAGAAGGAGAAGGAGAAGGAGAAGAGGAGGAGGAGGAAGAGGAGGATCCTCTATAAGAAACTACATAGTCTCCCATGAAGATGTTTTGTTATAAATGCATCTTTTACAGTGTTTTGTTCCAAAGATCCTTCAGTCCACATTAGAAAATTCAGTCAGTGATTGGGAGGTCATATGTGTCATATGTCGTACGTCATATGATGAGGAGCTCATATGTCATATGATGAGAAGGTCATAAATAGCAGGGACTTTGGCTCCTCTGTTTATAAATCTGTTACTAATTTTAGCTTTGAATGGTTCTAAAACCATTTTAGTGTTGTGACTGGCCTCGTAGCAGCTGCAGCTTTAGGAACCTTAAAGCAGAGAAGTCAAGAAAATCCTCCATCCAAAAGAACATTTCAAGATATTTGCCTTGACCCTTAAGGTTACCTTTGGATTCATCTATTTTTCCAGAAGTTCTGTCTTTATCAAGTAGAAAAGGAATCCAGAAGCCATTTTTTTTAGTGCAAACCTAAATTAATAATCTCAGTGAGCTCAAGAAATGCACCCCCACAACATGTGCATCAGTGTTTTGAAAATGAATTACATCTTGTCTCATTGTTTCTATTTAGCAAGAGAATAATTGAACTCGGACTGCCTCATCTGTATTCACAAGTGTGTTCAGCTGGCTTTAGTTCATTCACATTACAGTCTTCTTCATTCACATTATATTAATTCTGAAGCCCACAGCTTGAATTTGCAATTAGTCCCTCTTGTGAAAGTTCTGTTTATTTATTTAAGAATTTTTTAATTAAACTACCCTTCGTCTATGTTCCCAGTGTGGTTTACAATTTATTTAAGCAATAAAATATAATGCATCCTTGGAACAAATAAAAAGCAATAAGCAGGGTCTTAGAATATCCCCCCCCCCAAAAAAAAAGAACAAAAAACAAAAGCCACCAAAAAAACCACAACCCTTAGAAGCCCTAGAAAAGATTTTGAAAAATTTTGCTTGGATAAAATAAAAGAGAGCAAGGAGGTATCAGGTGAGCTTTCCTGAGGAAGGAATTTCAAATAGGCCACAGCAGCTGAAAAGATATTTCTGATCCCCCCCCCACCCCTCAGAAAACATGAAAGAATCAGAGGAAAAAAAAATCAAATATTTATTTATTTATTTTATTTATTATTAAATTTGTATGCCACCCATCTCCCCCAACGGGCGACTCTGGGGGACTATCCTATAATACCAAGCAGGTAAGACTTTATAGGCACAGATCAATGATTAGGATAGGACTGAGACACATCTTATATGTCACATGACAAAATTTCATCCCACTTAAGGAAATGGCATCAATTGAATCTGAAAGTAAACATTTAGAATAAAACTGATCAGAGTGACCAGGATATTTAATTGGGTATGGGGTTAACAGCTCACAGCGAGTGTCAGCATAAAATGGTCAGTATGATAAAACATGTTTGGTATTTCAATGACACCTTCACCACATGGGCAAAGTCTAGATTTAAAGGGGAACCCTTTGTATCTCCCCTCTAAACCACTGATGAACCATGCCAGTAGTATAGGTGTGTATATCCTTGCCAGAAGCCCCCCTCCCAATGAGAAACATGTCCAGGAAAATTGAATGGATAACCACTAATTAAGATTAATTGCCTGTAAAATAAGGTGCTGCAATCATAAAATGGGGCCAAAATTAGGGCTGCTGTATGGAGAAAAGAAGGAAAGAGAAGGGAAGGACAAAAAGGATGGAAATGAGGCAAGAGGAAGGAAAAGAGAAAGATGAACTGCATCATGGTTATCAAAGGGTTAAAATTCACCAGGCAAGCATTCCATCCCAAATAATGGTTAATCTTCAGGCTAATCATCGAATGTATCCACATACATTCCACCAGGAAAGTCTGCAATCATTTACAATTGTGTCCTTCCAGCTGTTTTCTTAACTTTATTTTCAACAGTCTCAGTGAATGCTATTTAATGTTCTCCCCAGTCACAAATAAGTATATTGGGGTGGGCGGAAAAGGGACTTATTTTACTAGAGCATAAATATATAACTACAGTTGTTAGATGCAACTATTTCTCCATGTTTTTTTACATATTGTTTTTGTATAACTTAAAAAAAAAGCAAATATATGCATCATAATATAAGCTCTGGCTGTTATATTTCTTACTTGAAAAAGCACATTATTTGATTCTTGAGTCTTTCTTACCCTTTTCAGCTAGACACAAAATCGGTTTCTGTACAAAGTTTCCAGTTCTTTTTATACAATTAAGTAATTCTTCCACTTGGAGTTTGCTTTGAAAGACCCACAGCCAACCCAACTTTGGCCCAATGAGTGGCTGATTGGAAGGAACAATATGAGTTAGCCCATTTTTGGGCCCCAAATTGTTTGGGGAAAAGAAAGCAATTACTACAATAATAAAGTCAACTCTTTAAAAAATCCAAAAATCTCAACTGTGTGAAAAGCTTGTTATAGGTCCTGCTGTGAGTGAAAAAGCCTTGGTAGCTATTTTCCTTCTTCTGAGAATGTGTTTTTCAATGGCAAAAAGATATTCCTGAAGGAGCAAAGTTGAGAGCTGGAATTCTGTCCCATCATCTCAACCCTGCAACGGGCTTTCCACAGCATTTTGCTTGCTTGTTTTAAAGAGCAGCTTCTGAGCTAAACAACTCCTTTGAAATCATAATGAAATGGTTCACAAGACAAAGCATCTCTTTATCCTCTGTGAAACAGCTCCCATGCTTGAACAGTTCCACTGATGTCTTCTACAGCTCTTGCTCTGAGTTTAATCATTTATTTACCTGTACCTCATTTTTTTCTGTGAGAAGTCAAGGTGGCCGTTGTGATCTTGAGACAGGTTGGCCTCACAGAGAGCTCCAGGCCTAAAGTCCAATGCCTTAACCAGTACACCGCACTGTTACAAATCTTAAGATGATATAGCTCAACATTGTTCCCTGGAGTATCAGAAAAGTTTGCATCTTTATAGGAAGACTGAATAAGCATGCATTGTGCTTACTGTTTCTGATATGCATCCATATTAAAGTGTCCTTTTCCAACATGTTGTCCAGTTGGAACTGAATTGCTCTTCTGAGGTGCATTTTGTTGTATTCTCTCATTGACTAGCTCTTTAGAAATTTATCTGAAAACCAAGCCTCTATTAAGTAGAGACTATAGTATTTCATTAATTTAGATTGACATTAATATTATTTCAAACTGTGTGTGATTGTTGATCCTCTGTGTTTCTTTAACCCACTTTTTCCTAAAACACATTTCCCTTGTTTAAAAAGTCTCTCTCTCTCTCTCTCTCTCTCTCTCTCTCTTTCTCTTTCTCTCTCTTCAGAGCTGGGCTGAAGGGAATATTCCTTGATAAGGGATTATACCAACTTCCCAAGCAACTGTCCTATCAACATCTTCTTATATTTTGGACACCAATTCCCACCAGCTGTAATCCTAATTCATGACCAATGTATAAAGGTAATTTTAGTTTTGGGAACACCAGGTTGTCTACCTTAGTTTATCTGCTTAGAATATTCAGAGGATGATTAATTTGTGACGGCAGTCACCACTAATTTATTTGGGAGGGTATTCTTTTAAGGATGGGTTTCAGCAGTAAGGGAATTCTATCGCCTCTCCAGTTCAGTAGGTGAAAGGATCAGAAATATTTGGAGTGCAAATGGAAATCTAATACACTCTAGAGAATTAGGCAAGATTCTTCACACTGTTGTCACTGGTCTGGCAAACAAGTTAATATAGACTGGGACCAATGCCTACTATTTAGCAAGATTAAACTGTTTTTCTTTTTGAATCATTGGCTACCTTGAGTGTTCTCTGAGTAGAGAGGAAGGGTACACTCAGCATCTCCTCAGCATGTGATAATGGCCAGCTGACCTAAGCTAAGTAGGATCTGGCCTGTTTAGTACTTAGATTGAGCCCTCCAGGAAATCTCAAGGCTCTAGGCTAGATTGACAAGTGGAAAATATTCTGAGATTCTTTTCATTCAGGGTCCCACAGCATATTATGTATTCTCCACAGAATAGACTGTCAAAGCAATTCTACTTTCAACCAATGCAAGATAACAACACAAGACAAATTATAAACAAAGCAAAAGAACTCACAGATTAGAAGAACACGCTATAGTCCTTTGAGTCTAATGTTAAGCATATTGTATTGATTACAATTCAACGTGAAAAATCTCAGATTGCAACAATAGCCTTTGATTTTCATTTTTACAGAACAAAATCATTAACCACAACTCCTACAACAACAATAACACTCAAAGCAAGAAGAGGAAGAGGGGAAAAATATTTGGAAATTGTCTTGCCAAATAAATATTCTTCATTTCCTACTTCCCTTCAGGTCTGTCAGATTCTGGTACTCAGATTTCAACAGCACATTTTTAGAGAGCTCTCAGAGGGCTCAGACTTTTTATTTTACTCTGTCTTCATATAACTGGGCTGGAGACAAACCTGAAAGGGAAACTTTTTTATATATGTTTATAAAAAAAAAAGTAGCATGCCATGGAAATGTAAACACTAGCGTGCATCCTACTGTGCAGTGAAATGTGCTTTTTTATGTTTGGAATGAATCCTACAAAAAGATTTGTATCTGAAATGATAGCTTGAAAGACTGATAACTATGCCAGGCAGGAAGAGAAAATATCCTAAATGAACCTCCAAGAGGGCTCAGTTAATTGTTCAAGAAGGGGGAGCAAAGCACGCCTCAGTGTGTGGAAGACTCAGAGTGTGAATGCCGTCAAAACTCACATTTCTTTGAGGAGACAGGTTGCCAGCAAGTTTGATGCCACCAAACGAGGGTCTTTTACCATTGAAGCAATCCGCAAACACCATAATAGCTCTCTTGCTGAGCTGAATAGCAGCGAGCCTTCCAGCTGAATGTTAATGACAACCCATTGACAGGATGACATATACTGCAGCAGCAGGCAGTGGGAGATGGACAGATGAGTCAAACCACTGCTGTTCACTGTCTTAATATGTCTGTCCCAATCAGCATTCTGGGGAACAGCCTACCTGATCTTCACCCGGATGCCGGAGAGGGTCCTTTGTTCTTTTCTTTAAAAGAAAGAGAGAGAGAGAGAGAGAGAGAGAGAGAGAGAGAGAGAGAGAGAGAGAGAGAGAGAGAGACTTTGTTGTCCTGAAACTCTTGAAACCTAAAGTCCTGATTGGTGGCATGTTTCCACTTATTTTTCAAGTTACTCAGGGGATGGAGCGACAAGGCAGAAGCTACCACCACAACTCTGTTTTGAAGTGAAGTGTCACATTCAGCAGTTTGTTTTCAGCATAAGGACAAGACACCAACCAACTCATAGAAAGACTCTTAATCTTTCTGAAACTGTTGTGTATTACAGCTGATTCTTCGCCTGACATGTATCTCAGCCACTTTATTTCACAATTTTAGAGACAGGAGCAACGCTTGGTTTTGACTTTGACTTGAGGGAGTCTTTCTTTCACAGATTGACATTCTGTCTTCCGTTAAGATCTGGCCGCAACTGCAACTTGAAAATAAATGTATTCAGGAGAACAACCAGGAAGCCCAGAATTTATTTAGGTGCATTATTTATCTGTGTTCTATGTGATCGTTTTATTATGACAGTGATAATTTGCTATGGGTGTCAGGAAAAAAAAAACAACAGATGTAAATGTAATATTTATACCTCACCTTTCATATAAGCACTCAGGGCTCCTTTTTGAGATAAATAACAAATCACAATGTAGACACTAAAGAAATGCATTAGCATTTTTTAATTCCAGAAAATAATTGCATTCATATGAGCTACATACCATGTTGTCACAAGCATACAACAATGCCATCCATTATTAATTTTTAAAAAAGAAGTTTCTACATATAGAGTAAAACAATTTTGGAATAGTAAAAAGGTTTAGCCTAACTTTCCTGCAATTGTATTTTAAATATGAAGAATAAAAATAATAATTCTATGATACTATCATTCTTATTACATAAAGATATAATATTCAATGTCTTCTGAAGTAAGAACACATTGGTTTGATTTTATTAGATTTTGGTTAATTGATGTTATCCGGGGTTATATTGTGTTTAGCTCCTGCCACAGACATCTTAATTTAGATCCCTTGATTTACAGTATGTTTCTATAACTACTGTAAATTCCTGAGAATCCATTTTTAGTGTGACTGAAATCACTTTGATAAGGTAAGAAACAAAGAGCTCTATAATATAAGAAGCTTCCAATATTACAAAACAAAACAAAACAAAATAAGAACTTATTATTGGCACATTTAGGATATAAACCTAAGGAGTAAGGTCTTATTCACTTACCTAGAAGTAAGTTCGGAAAAACTCAATAAAGCTTACTTTTCAGTATAGATGTAAAATGTTCCTGTGCTCATACATCATTCTTCTTGCTGCTTTTAAAATAAAAATCTATAGAATGAATTGTGTATACTTGTGACATCTAACATATGGAGAATTTGCATAAACCTCCCCCATTAAGGAAACATTAACATTATATTTCCTGAAAGTTTTCTTTCATGCTAGTCATCTTGCTTCATATTTTATTATATAGATGCACTGCTGTTTTTTCTTGTTTTGTTTGTAATATTAGTTTCTTCAGTGTAATTTTGGTTTTAAACGGTAACTGTAGGTTTTGCTTTTGAATTCACTTCAATAAGTTCAGTTCACTAAGTTTCTTTCATACGATTGATTGATTGATTATGGATTTTGTTCTGAAAAAATTGAACAGTAGCCAAATATTGATCCTTATGTTCTTGCCACCTCGAAGACCAGTGGAAACCAAATATTAACATTTGTCTACATAATATCTAGCTGGATTGTTTTATATTTCTTCTCATGAATACACACCAAAAAGATTGCATTTTTTCAACATGTTTCATCAGTTTAACTCAGTTCACTCAGTTTGGTAGTTCTTTTTTTTGTCGTGTTCTGAATATCTATGGCATTCTACCAGCAGCATGTAAGCTAGGATACAAAAACATTATTTCTATAATTCTAAATTATAATTCTATATAAGTCTAAAAAATCTCAAATAGAGAATTAAGGAGCAACTGACCACTGTTTCCCTAAATACACTTTGTAAACTTTTGTTTATATTTCTTTAGCTTAGTGAAAGCAGTCAATGTTGCCTTTTAATTTAGTGAGAATAATGATAAGTTGAAAGTTCTGAGAAATCTGAGGTATTCAGGGATTTTGAAGACTGACAGTCAAAACACAGTCTTGACTGTGACAATTGAATTGTCTCTGACAATTCAGGTCATATTGTCAAATTGAATTGGATGCTCTGCTTCTCCAAACTCAGTTCTTACTATAGCTTCTTGTTCATGAAAAAAAATCCCTAAAGAGAATAACCAGATGTTTTCATACACCTATTAGCCTTAATATATTCTACTTTGTGGCATTATATACACAATCAAAAGCCTTAATAGTCAATAAAGCAAAGATAAGTGTCCTTCTTAAATTATTTTGCTCTCTCTCCCTTATTCATAATATGTTAACTATCTCATTTTATGTCCCTTTGCATTTCCTGAAACTACCTGCTCATCTGGCATTTCTTTCTCTATGTAAAAGGCTATTCTTTGTAAGTTCCTAAGCAAGGAATTAGTACTGTGGTTTAATAATTTGCTTATTCTCTAGCCTTTTTCTTCTTTGGTATAGATAAATCAATCTTTTGCATTCATTTTGTATTTGTTGATACATAAACTTGTTAGCACATTAACATTCTGTCCTACAGTTTTAAACTGTTCACTAGGTTCACTAGGTATTTCATCTACATGTGGTGTTTTCCTATTTGACTATCTCTTCATTATTAATGGAATTGGTTTCCAAATATTTGTATGTGTAACTGTAGAATGACAAAAGCATTCATGGAGAGAGAGGGAGAGGGAGAGATATCTCCATGTGTGTTTTTGTCATTCTACAGTACCATTTGTAAAGAATTTCAGAATAGTCTTCCTACCTTCCTTTAACCTCAGATGCCTTCAGTGATCATTCTTGAGCACCCCTACCTTAGTGGCATTTTTCCTGTGATTCCTCTGACCTTCTGAAGAGAATTTAGCATTTTCCTCTTCTTGTTATTTTCCTTGATTCATTGACATTTTTGATTGAATTATTTTCCTTGTCCCTTCTTGCTAAGTGCTGAATGCCTGTATTTTATCCTTTGTGTTGTCCAAGGCTTTCCTACTTCATTCTTCCCTTGGACATGATGATTTCTGAAAGCCATTTGGATCATTTCTTCTTTGAAAATTCAGATTTTTCCTTCTATTTCTGTTTTCACAATGCTTCTAATCTCCTTAGGTTTTATTTCTCTTAAGTGTACTGAATTTGTTCCTTACATTGATGTTATAGTCTTACTTTACATCCTCTAGACAAATGTTGCATGCATACGTATTCTCTTAACTTTGTAAAGATTAACTCAAATATTTGAACCAATGGTGAAATACATCCTTGTAAAATGAGTAGTTCTTTTTTCAATATTGGCACAGTCAGGATGGAACTTCCTTGTGGCTTGTTCTGGTCACATAATTAACTCCAGATTTTATTTATTTATTTATTTCCCCCCTTACTTACTTAACTTACATGGTTAGTGTTCTCCCTTAGTAAGTTGAGGTATGCATTCTGACCTATGGGGTTTCATTGTTTGGCACACAAACTCATTGCCATGTTATTGCCATGTTGGTAAACTTTTCTTGGCAACACTACAGAAATTGGATGGCTGCAACCCGAGTCTTGCTCATAATAAATTGACCCCTGGAAAAGATCTCCTTCAGTTTGCCTATGTTGCACAATCTCCAATTTAGGTTATATGTTTGCAAAAGTGAGTGGTAGATTAAATTACAATTTGGATCTGTCATGTAGCTTTAAATAAAGAAAAAGAAAATGCTTCACAAGTGCTGGGTGTCATTGCTGTTTTAGCTAATTTAAAAATCTTAACAATTTTATTATTCTCTCAGTGTGGCCAAGTGCTAGGGAAGTGCTTGGTTTTACTGAATATAATGAGAAGGTTATAAAAAGAAAGAGATGAATATAAGAAGCATTCCACTTTACACTAAATCAAAAGGTCACAAGAGGCTTTTGTTGCTAAACAAACCTCTTCAGTGTAGTTCATTAATACAATTATACAAAGTGCACTCTCCAGTTTCAGATATCTATTTACTTGGTGGCACTTTCTGCTTTACTTAATCAAATTTTGCTTGGTAGGATTTTGTTTCCAGCTACGGAATCTAAATTAAATGGGAAAGATCTAGGAAAAAGTCCGTTATTTTATCAGCTTAATTCTTTATGTACAAGGTACTCAAGCAATACTTAACTGAAGAGAGCTTCCAATGAGAATTTTATGCTATTGAAGTGGGGTTTGCATTATTTTTTTACCCGGTCTTTCTAGGACCACTCCTCACTGAACTGACTCATGAATCTGCATGAGTGCCAGGGACATTCTGTGCATTGAAGGTAATTCTGGAGCATTTCTAGTCCAGGTTTTTACAAGCCTGTTGCTGATACAGTAGAAGTAATGCTTCCTTTTGTGTATGGGTGATAGTGTTCAATGATCATACACATATACAAGCCACAGCTGAACCATATCTCCAGTTCAGTTATAGGCAGCAGTTCCTGGACATATAATGAGCATTTGCTAAAAGTTCATTGTTATATTATTAGCATACAGGGCCCAATGATTTAAGGCCCCGATTGTACTGATGGAATCAGGATGTCCCTGTGTTTTCCCTGCATCTTACACTTGGGTTCCTTAATCAAACATACTGCCCTGCATTCCATCGCCCACCCATCCCTTTAAAGTTGATCTACTTGCTGACTGTAGTGAAATACAGGAGCTGGTACAATATTATCACATTGCTAGGGGTGCACTCTTTTTCTTAAAGAAATAAAATAAAATTACAGACAGCTTAAAGTCACTGTATGCTTCCCTTCACTGTATATCCTGAACATGGAAGTTCTTCAAGATGCTAGTTAAAATTCTTTTCTTGGTTATATCACTGATGGTGATCACGTTCCTGACCAGCATGTGCCGCTCTTAGCAAGTGTTGGATATTGTCTGGTGTCCATGGTGATAGGATTTCTAGTCAATGGCCTTCATGGCTGAACCTGTGATCTAGAACAATTCAGAATCCTTTCCTGTTAGCAGACAATGTGGGCAGAGGACCAAGCTATCTTTGCTAGACAAGTAGAGTGAAAAATAATCCTTGAATGAAATGCTGTGGTTTCAGGACTGACCTCTGTTCACAATCTATGAAGTTTGATTCCATTCAGATTTCCTTGTCATTTTCCTCCAACCTGTTAACTGGTTTGCATATTTGTTTAAAACAACTTCTCACAAAAATAAATGCATTGCATGTGTGTAGGAACATCTTGGTCATATCTATATCTATATCATCTATACCATCTATATCTATATCTATATCTATATCTATATCTATATCTATATCTATATCTATATCTATATCTATATCTATATCTATATCTATATCTATATCTATATCTGAGATGGTTAGACCAATACGGTTTGTCTATGAAATCTAGTACTGTCTACTCAGAGTGTTCTTCTCTTACTGAGTGAGTCTAGTCAGTGAGATAAGAAATAATTGACACATAAGCTCAGTGCGTTAAAGTGTCAATTACTTTTGTAGGGCTTAAAAGGATCTTTTCCCAGCCTGTGCCTCAGAACCTTTCCACAAAAGATGCCAAATAATATTGCTGGATGCTAAAGGGGAATTTGGGGAACTTCTGCATTAAAAGTATAAACTCTACCCTTAGGTTTAGCTTCAGAATGTTTAAGAACCATTACCTTTAAATGCTGACATGGAATAGCAATGGGCAGAGCCTACCGTGTTGCATGAAGCCTTGTGCATTATTTTCTGTGGATATTTAGAAAATTTGCTGTAATCATATTATACAAGTTACTGAAAACATTATTTTCTCTCTCTCTCCCCCTCTCCTTAGGAAAAGGTATGCAATTGCATATTGAAGTAAGTAGATAGGAAATGCATACACTGGAAAAATAATATCCACACAAAGAGAGCCACATAATCTTCCACTACCTTTTCTTTTAATGTTCATTGAGAACGTAAATTGAACAAAATATGGAAATTGAGGTTTCCTTGTAGCAGAGCTCGGTTCCTAGTGATTTCATGCATGCAAAAATACATGGTTTTTGTTTCTACAATAATACAGAAATGGCTTGCTGTTGACGTTATATTACTCCCCAGTGTACCCTATAGGCCTGCTATTCCTTGGAGGCCTTGTATCTAAATACTAGCCAGGCGTGACTCTGCTTAGTGTACAACGCAGACAAGATTAACCGGTGCTATCAATTGAAGAAAACATTTGATTAATATGTATGGTACTCATATCAATAAATTTCCACTGATCCATTTAGCCCTGGCCAAGCCACAGGCAATAGTTCTGGGGAAGCGAAGAACCAGAAGCAAAACTGTATGCCATGAGACAGGAAATGCATCCAAAATAGGAAATAGGATAGATTCCAGAAGAGAGAATCAAGTTTAAGCCAGAAGTCAGGTCCAAACGATTAGAGTAGAGTATCCTACAGCAATGCTCAGAAAACATTTGGACAAAAGAGCAACATAGAAATGTTAATATAAATAGATATCAGTATTTATTAGAGGGGTGCCTGTACTGTGGAACCTTGATTTAACAGACCTCCATGTACATTGGGTGCAGTGGACAAAACTTCCATCCAGACAACCCCGAAACAGCAGACATGTCCACTGAATGCAGAGAAATCTGGATAAGACATTTAAAATACACATGTGTACATGTGCACGCACACACACACACACACAATTTGCCTTATTTTCAGTGATTTTCATCATTTATATCATGCTGCCATAGCACAAATGGCGATGCAAATTGAAGTGAATGATGTCACAACACCAACAGCAGAACTGCCATGTTGACATAATTTCATATTTGACAGATGCCATGGAAAATGGATACTCTTCCCCTTGACCCCTGAACAATCTGTTAAATTGTACTTTCACTGATGTTCTGCTTTAAATAGTCCTTTCTAATGGAAGCTGAAAAATCAGGAAAGTGATCTGGAGTAACAGGGAGGAGCTACATTCCATAAATCCTTCAAAATGATTCATGGGGATAAAAGGAGGTTTGTAAGCAATAATATATACTTGACCCTCACTACACTATCGTAGCTATTCCATTATTTAGTATTATTTTCCATGCAAGGACAAATCAAACTATGGGGGGGGGGGGAAATTTCTGTGTCAAATTGCTATTTACTTCTTTTTGGCTGTGGAAGACAAGGAGCATGTGTTAATATAACCCAAAAAATAACATTCCACCTACTAGAATTAAGGACGGTATTTGGACATATGTGTGGAAGTATGAGGAGAGGTTGGGAAATGGCTTAGAGATCTGAAATCTGAAGGCCAACATTGGCGAAAAGGATTTCCATTCCACACACGCTAGAATAAAGAGGATGTGAGATAAATAATTTTAAATGTTAAATAAGCCCTAAGATAATTGTATATCTTGGAAAGGTGTAATTGATTCATGAACTGTGTTAATTCTATGTATTTTTTAATCAGTTGTTTTTAAAGGAAAAAAAAAGAATAAACTATCTCAAAACTGAGAAGCAACAAGGAGGAGCTGGTGTTTGCAACTATTAATTTAAGTGAAGAAATCCCATCTTATTGACAGGAATTTACATCCATTGGCTGTTTATACTGCAGTCTCAGTGTTCTGTAGAAACAGTTAATGGATAATAAAAATGAATGACCCTTTCACTGAATGTTTAAACAATCTTTGTAGAACCATGGAATGCAAGAGCTTAAAGACTGACTTGTTCCTTCCCCCCCACCCCCAAAATAATAGTAGAAAACGATGCATTTCTTTTGTGTACAGAAATGAATAACACTGCTTAGCAGAAAACAGTCACCTGTACTAATTTGCTATTTATGAATCATTCATGAAGTTTTTTGTTTGCAATTCACATTTTTTAGTATTTAGCAATTCTGAAAAAAAAAAAAACAATTTCAATTTGACACTAAATGTTGACTGTTCAATGTCAAAGTAATGATCTAAACAATTCTTTTCTAATTTTCTTCAAGCAATTTCAAGGAATATTTTATCTGCTGCATTTTATGGTAAGGAAAATCACTATATTATCTGCCATGAAAATCCTATAGGTTGGAGAGGATTCTGGGAAATGTAATAAAACATGGAAAGTGAATTAGAGGATTCCCCCCCCCCCCCAACCCTTTGTTTCATTGGCAGGATTGATTAAGAAGGCAAAACAAATGGAGAGAGAAGGAAGGAAAAACTAGAAAGGAAAAAAGAGAGAGAGGAGACAGAGCGAAAAAAATGGAGAACAAATATATTTTTTTTTCTATAGGAACATCGAAGCACAAAATATTTTTTCTTTAAAATCTTCTCCATGTGGAAGTAGTTGAAATAATCAAAATGGCCACAACCTCATTCAAAACATTAGCAGCGTGTATCTCCTATAATATTAGTCAAACTGCCACTGATGACTCACATTAAGCAATATTTTACAAGCTAAAAGTTTGTCTAGGATTGGATTGCTGAGAAGAATGGTTATAATATGAAATGCAAGAAGAGAAGGAAAAAGACCTGCCGCTCTTGTAAAATTTGGTGAGAAAAAGAATCCTAAACACTGAATTTCATAAGGAAGAAAGTTTTAACTGTATGGGGATTCCAATAACACTGGTGATTCATGCCTGGCTACAGTACAATGCAATGCAATGAAATGCTACACTCAAATGTGGGTGATCTCCAAAAGCTGAGTAAAAGCAGACCTGGATAGGACTTGGATTGGAAACTGCCAGGAAATCTTAAGGTATAGACCAGATTGGGACATTATGAAAGAAAAGGAAGGAAGGAAGGAAGGGAGGGAGGGAGGAAGGAGGAGGGAGGGAGGAGGAAGGAGGAGGGAGGAGGGAGGGAGGGAGGAAGGAGGAAAGAAGGAGGGAGGGAGGAAATCATTCAAGACTTCACCAGGAATTCTGCTTGATTCAACTTTGTTGTGCCCCAGGCTACTTTTATGCTGTATTTATAAATTGCTAAAAATCATGACTTAATTAGGAATTAGATGGGGGGTGGGGAGGGTTTGCATGGAGATCTTGGAAGATGTCTACTTCAAAATGTCCAGAGACAGTGAGTTTATAGCAATCAGAATGGATTCTGAGAATTACAAAAAATGTGGGTGGGGGGGCATGCATGACCCTAGGATTGTTGTTTTACTGTCACTATATTATATTGTATTCTGTATTTTATGATACATAATATTCTGCCTGAAATAGAAGAGAAAGGCTTATTTAGAAATAGTGTCCTTGAACAAGTCCTTCACTGATAACATCAGAGAGCAAGCAAGTTGCTAGATTGCATGGATGTTGCAGCCGGCACATAAATGCACAGAGTCACTGTACAAATGCTGGTATGTAACAAGACATTATGGCTGAATTGCAGTCCAGATGTCAGTCACCTATAAAAACAAGCTGAATTAAGTCATCCATATAGATACTGACATTGTCAACCATCTCCCTTGACTGATTGCAATCCTACTATGGTTTTCTGCAGTGAAGTCCTGGTTGTGTTTGATAGATACAACACACCAGTGTCACAGAACATTTGTATCATTTGTATCAAGTGCCTGGCAGGCCATGTGACAATTACATATGCATCACAGGTAGGAATTTCTCCCTGAAAATGTTGCTGTCAAATGTGCAAAGAAAAGCAAAGTTAACAGTGCAGCTGGAACCCCAAATTGGCAAACATGGCAAACAGCAACTTGATATTGGAGAACAATATTTGGAGGCAGTCATTGTCAGTTGCTCCACTTAGAGATCACCCAGCAAGTTGTTCCTTAAACGGTATGTCATGCAATTTTGTAAAACTGGTTGAGATTCACTTACTTAAAATACAGTTATGATACTGGGTCTTTGATAGTAACTCATTCTGTGCCTAAAAGATTCTGTGTAGTAGGCACTCATCATTTTCTTAAAAAAAAAAAAAAGAGACAGAGAGTTGCTCTTCACCTTATTCATCGTATTTTAGCTGCAGATAGAGTAGATATAGTACTAATTTTTACATCTTTATTGGTGGTTTTATTGATAAAGGCCAGATTCTGAACTGATAGGGTTTCCTGTCAAGTGTGTAACATGTGAAAACTTCTACTGAACTTGAATCTGGAAATTTCAGAACACAGGAGGAGCCTTCAGGTTACACAGGATAACAACTGAGTGTGTACAGTTTGCTACACACAGATTAGCTGATGATGTGAAATATAATTTACAACTATTAATTACATTTGCTGGTCTGAACTGCCCAATGTAGGGATGGATGGATGGATGACATCTGCTGCATTGATTACGTCTTTTACTGGAGAATGAACCAGAATCTCCGACCTTTGGAAAATGTAATGAATATGTGAAACCTTTAAGTTACATTTTCTAGAGGTGGAGAAACCTTGTAATGATAGGAAAGTTGTCACACACATATTCTTTACTCATATTCTTTTCCTTAGGAGAAAAACAGGATGATTGACTGTGTTTTTCTTGCAATATGTAGTTCCTTGGTAATTTATCACTGAATTTCAGTCAGAGCAAGATTCAAGGATTCTGCTTTTATGAGATATTTGTAGGGACCGGAGGGGTGTGTAAAAAAATGTCACAGCTATTTTGCACATATTAAGGGCTATGTTCAAAGGCAAAAGGTATAAAGCAAAATTCAAATTGAACATGGAATTTATTCTTACATGAAAAAGAATCCAAGAAATGTTGAAGGAAATAAAACAAGAATAAGACTGGAAAAATTCCACAGGGATATCTATTCATTTCTAATTCTGACCTCCTGATATATTTCATTTTGCATAAGCTTTATTTTGCTTATTTATTATTGAATATATGCTTTGCTCATACACATATTCAAGGTAGTGTGCAGTTAAAGAAAAGCAGTGTAACAGGACAATTGGTGCCATCAAAATCAAAACCAGAAATTAAAACCAATATTGAATTAATTATTTGCGTTGATTAAAAATGCTTTTTACAAATAGCTGGAAATGCATAATGCACACAAGAAGAACTTGACAATAATAGCTCTTCATTTTTAGATGAGTGTGCATTCCTCTTTTTGCAAAGTGTATACATTTTGGTCTCTATAACCGATAATTTCCCTTCTCAGACCTTTCCATTTAAACTCAGATTATCTTACAGTTCATCAGTACGCCATACTTGTATGTTCCAGTAGCAGCTGAACCTTCTTCTGCTGTCACACAGTTTATAAATGGCTAAATTGATTTCCTTCCTCCTTCCTAACCTGGAAAATATATTTGCTCCTTTGCCAAGATACTTTAAGATACTTTCGATTGTACTCTCGAAAAATGTAAGGTTAGTCATGGAAACGTTAGCACAACCTTTGCACTAATACCTAAGGGCATTTACCAAATAACTTAGATACATCAAGGTATTAAAAGTATTTATCCTTTGATTTGATTGTGGTAGGCTATAAATAAGTTTTTTTTTTTTTTTTTTTAAGAAACCTATCTAAATTGATTTTCTGTGCACTTAGCTTTCAAGGAATAGCAAGTAATGTTTGGGCACAGACGTCACAACGATTAAGATCAGCTACCCAATATCTTTTCTCACCTGTCTTTTTTACCACTACTTACCAAGGAAACTGTGCATTTATGAAAGGGTAGAATATGGAAAGAATAAAAAAAGAAATTGTGCATTTATAATGAGTAAATCAACAGCAGAAGGATTGTTCAGAGATGCAAACCCAGTTCCCGAATACCTCTTTTAAGGAGGTGTGTGGCAGTGCTCAACCTTTGGCATTAGGTTAAGGCAACCCCCCGCCCCCACCCCCACCCCACCCCACCCCTAACATTTTAATTCTTAGACTTCCAATCTTACTTTCCCCATGTATGTTCAGAGAGATGAGCCAACTGCTCAGCATATATCTCTTTCTTTCCCCTGTTGTTATCATCTTTCCAATGGCTTCCAGAATCAGTTTAAAAGCAATGTTTCAGGTTCCCCTCATTTGCCTTGCTATGGCATCCTGGCTTTTGAGGTGTGAAAGATTACCAGATCTTTAGTTCTATATCCATATTTAATATTTCAAACAGTAATGATTCTATTAAGTAGGACAGTTTCTCTTTAAAGGCAATGCCAGAAAGAAGTATCATCATCAACAACAAAAGCAATTAAAAAAAAAAAAAACCCTCTAACTGGTGTTAGAGGTTTCCCTAATCTGGAATGTTACAGCAACCACTTTCTTTCCTATTGCTGGATCTACAACTTTCTTGTAGAGGTCACCTCCTCAGAATCTATATTCACAGGTACCAATCTTGCTTTCTTTTTCATTCATTCTGTCCTCTGTGTTTTTGTGGTCTGACCCCACTGTCTTAGCGATTTTAATTCTGTTTTCCCCTCTTTTCTTGAGACGTCCTATTTGTCTTCTGCTGAAGCTCCACTTCTCCATTTTGTGCCAACCCAAGGCAAGTTTTGTGAAGTAGTTGTGTGACCACTAACCATTTCAGTTTCTATTTCCCCAGGTGCCTGTTGTCCTTATTTCCTTTCACCCCAGCTAAAATAAGTTGCCCTTTTAACTGTCCTAAATTGCATACTTAACCTAATTCAACTGAACTTTTTTTTTTAAACTTTCTGAAGACGGTTCACATTTTTGACCTTAAGTTTAACTAGCTGCATTCTTAACTTGGGCACTTTGGGCCTTATATAATAAGCCATTTCAGAGCATGGATTTATTCAGCAAAAGCAACATGATTAGAAAATGGAATACCACAGACTTAACAGTCCTTCACAAAGATATATTGTAACATGTTTGTGAATGGCATTCAATTACATCGGATGCTTAGAACAAAAAGGAGAAGAGTCCTTCTGTCCCTAATCTCTCAAAATTGAGAAAAAAGATATTAAATTGGGAAATGAAGTTGGAGAGAGAGAGAGAGGGAGGGAGGGAGAAAGAGAGAGAGAGAGACAGACAGAAAGAGAGAGAGAGAGAGAGAGAGAGAGAAGCAATTTTGCATATATATTGAGCAACTTTGCACTGGCAGTGACTGACCAAGGGGGAAAAAGCAGAGATGTTGAGTAAGTCAGTGGAAATGTTAACTTCACTTCTTTTCAGGCTGTAGAAAATATCTTCTGGTAGGAAAGACCTGGGTAAGTACAAACAGGGCACAAGAGAGAGAAAGTTGAGAGAAGCCAGTCAGGCACTTAAAAGTGGCCTCTTGATCTTCCTCGGTTAATCAGTTGCTTACTTCTAGCTATAAGGTTATAATAAAGATTAATCTAATCTACTGTTGCTTATATGACCTGAGACTACATGGGATGAGATGAATTTCCCACTTCAGGTTGGAACTGCAACCATCCAGCATAATATCCCCAGCATCAATAAGAGCCAATAACAGAGTCACAAAAAATATGATTACAAGATGACACTGGTGTACCACACTGTACACCAACAACTGGAGACCTCTTATCTGTCCATAATTGTCTCCTTTCCTGAAGTAAGTAAGGAACACAGATGACAGTGGGTTATAGGAAGAAATGAACATTGAAAGGAACATTCAAAGCCAATTGTTGCTCTCTACATGGCCACGTGTGCAGAAGTCTCCAACTCCATGTTTTTCCACTTCAATAGTCCAACCTTGATGACTGCAATGGAGAATATTTCATCAGCAAGAGCCCAACCTATTCCTCATTTGCAGACTATTCATATACAGGTGAGTGAATGACTAAATACTGAAGTCCTTATGCATTAATACACATTAGTGTGTCCATGAATATTACTCCTCCCTGCCAGATTAAACCCTTCTTGGGTTGGCAGAAAACTGGCATAATTATTTGCTGTCCCCATTCCCAATGCCTATTCTGCATCTATGGAATCAAGCAGACTTGCAAATTTTATGAATAATAAAACAAACAAATATATCTATTGATTCTGCCTCTGTTTGCCATCAAATGGTCTGTCCTCATTTCATGTATGCAGGGTTTGTTAAGCAAAGTTCATACCTACATACATAGCCACCTATCATGTTAGTTCTTTTGGAGGGGGGGAGTAGTGCTGTGTATGGTATAAGAAAGGACTAAGAAAGAATATGCTGAATTAAAGGTATGAGAGAAGAAAAAGCAAAGGAATAGTAACTAAAACAAGTTTACCCCAGGAGACTGCACATATTGCCCTGCAGAATGTGGACAACATTGTGTTGGTTTGCAAGGCAGATTCTAGGCTGTACAGAACAACATAGATATATTTGGAGTAACTTGGTTTTGGCTTGCTCGTGGGATACTGGTCAAAATTGACTGGTATTGTTCTTACTATTTGCAGATAATGTTGCATGTGGCATGGGTACAGCTAGGGCTGCTAACCTAGTCTTCAACTGTCTAACTAAAAAGTATTTTTGGAGGGAGAGGGATCGGCCACATATTTTAATTTAATTTAAAAAGTGTCATTTTAAAGCAATTAAGCAAAGTGATTAGTTAAACCTTCTGACTCTGTTCTTCCCTTTCTGAATATCCCCAGACAGTAGGAAACAATCTACTAATCCTGGTGGTGATGCTGGAATGAGACATGGCACAGTGGTGAATTTTGACAGGCAGCTTGACAATGCCCTAATGTGTTCAGCAAAGCAGAAGAAGATGGTCTGTTTGTCAATTCTGAAGTCCTCTGAAAAGCTGTTGAGTAGCGATGTTTCAGAACTCCTCTAGCAAAACCACTGAGCAGCTAAATCAACTTGCAGAAGTGCAAAAAGGATATTTCAGGCAAGAGGATGTGACTTTTTCAAAATCCTGCATTTCTTAAAGGCTTACACTTTAAAGATTTGCCCTCTCCTGCCTCCCATGCTTAGCGTTCTATCAAAACATGGCACTTCAAAGCCCACAAAACAGCAATGGCCCCTGTAGAAGAAAACCTTGGAATGGTGGGGGAAGAGAACGCCTGGGAATAGGTACTGCCTGCACAAGCCAGTAGTGGCTGGTAGGCATCTAAGGCTGTGTCATTCATGAGCAAGGTGTTGTGTCCTCCTCTAACTGAGAGACCAGCTCCATCAGGTTATCAGCCTCAAGAACTGGCACATAATCAACCATATGAGGTTGGCTCAATGTAAAATCAGCAGGAACAGGTATGCACGGTGTTAGCTGGCTAGTCCTAGGACACATCAGCAGCTTTGCAGAGCCAAGCAGATGTGCTTTGGTCAAATAACAAAGGCACAAACACCCATAACTGAGCCACTTCTACACATGGCCTATTTAACAGCAGCTGTCATTGGGAACCATTGCCAGCCTTTGATCTTGTTGGGACCTTCCTTCCTGCTCTGCTCCCTGTCTCTTTGCTTTGGTCTGATTGACTAACATCTTTGGTGTTTGACTCTTGGGCTGCCATGGACTACGCTTGCCTCTCTGAACAGTGCTTGCTTTGACTTTGGAATTCTGTGAGCGCCCAGCTACCAAGCGAGGTCTTAATTCCAACATTTTACAGACTCTCGGGTGCACTGGATTTCTTCCTGCCTTTGTATCTTATGTAGTCTGCTTGCCAGTAAATCATTTGGAAATCAAACCAGTGTGTGTGTGTTTCGAACACTGAGGATGAACTGAAGGCAACATGATGAGGATACATCGGAAGACAAATATTGACAGGGCATGTTTTTTCTGGGGGTAGATATGAGGAGTGAGAAGATGCCATCTTATGAGATACCCTAAAACACATACAGATGCCTCCTATCTTTGGGTAGCAGAAGTTACACGACAGGAGAATGAAGTAGATTGCATCTACTACAAAAAGCCTTTGGCTCTTGGCTCTATTTCTGAAAAACCTACTCCTTGCAACATCAGCTCTGATGTAGGATTGAGAATTAATGCTTCGAAACCTCCATGTTACCCACTCTTGTATGTTCACTATAGATTTCTGCCTGAAGTCCTTCCGCATACATTCTTTTTCTTATGATACAATGAATGAGAAATATATCCTGTTTCCCCTTCTCACCACTTGAGCCTTGAAGTTTTATCTAGGTTTATCACTTCTCTACATTCATTCACTTATGGTGTACACACTGGAAGGCTTGGCTGGGAATGCTAAAGATTATACCGAGGGAACACAGATGGCTGGCTTATATTAGTCAGAGCTTTTAATCTATGATCAAGCTGTTAATCATTTAATCACCTTGATTAATTGATCAGTAGTCTTCGTCCTAATTAAAATACTCTCTAAAATTAAATAATGTTCTGAAATTTCATCTCGAAACTAAAACACAGTGACTGAAGAGCTGCCGAAAACATTTTTTTTTTAAAAAAAAGTCTCATTTTGTGATCCTCTTTGACTTTACAAGTATTATTATGATGCCAGCATCCTGACATTATGCAAGAAGATGAGAGAGTAATTATGTTTGCTATGCCTTTTGTCACGAGAAAAACCACGTTAAACACGGGAGGCAGACACACCATAAAACAAGTCACTTCAAAGTTCTAAGTTCTACTAAAACTTTATTAAAAATAAGTTCAGCATAAAAGTAAAATGCAAACAACACATACAAAGTACTTACTTAGCAACACATTGCAATGTGGACCTGCTTGCTGAGCCATCAAGCTGACAGCTCAATCAAGAGGCACCATTTACCTGGATGCTATCCTTTTTATCCCTTTTAACCACAAACCACAATTATGACGTTCAGATCATTCCCAGAACAACATTTCGACACGTGCCTGTGCCCTTCTAACACTTCTGTTCTTGGCATACTATTTGTAATTTCCTTTACTTTGCAAGTTCCTCTTAATTTTCCCGTATGTGCCTATGCAGGTCATTTTTCAGTTATCTTGGCCTAATTAAATGCATTTAAACTTACATTAAAACATATAAAAGGCTACTAATAATTTTCCTCTCACAATCCCCACTTCTTGTCCTATGGACAACACCATACATTTGAGAGGAGCATTAGCATCTCCTGTGATTTATGATCTACAGGGGAGAAATACTTAGTACATAATTTCACACATTATGATTTAAGATCAAAAAGGGAATCTACTTAGTTTCTATAGCAAAAGCTAGCAAACTGAAATATTATAATTAAATATTGCAAAGTTGAGGATATTGGGAGACATAGGGGTGGTCCTCTGCAATTTCCATAGCTACAGGTGTAGGGGAAACACCTTGTCTCATGGTAGCATACAAAGCCTTGATATTATCAGGAATGGAAGCATAAATAGCATCATTTTCAAGGACACCTAAGGAAGAGATTGTCCAAGAAGGAACAGTTGACAGTTCCGATATGAGGTCTGTTGCTTCAGGGTTAGGTAAGGGACAAGAAATTCTAGAAGAATTAATATTTTGACTGATAGTCTGCACCATCAAAGGAACTGAAGATGGCCCTGTGGATGCAGAAATGCATTTTCGAATTAACAAGAATACCAAATAGGCCAAAAAAAGAATACAGAAAACTGTAAGAAGAATCATAATGATCTTTCCTCCTAGGCCAGAAAAGAAGAAGGGAAGAAAATCCCAGCTACCCTCTGTTGTGAAAGTACCAAAGGGAGTCAATGTGTCTTTTTTATAATTTGCCATGGCCTTTTTCAATGCCCCAATGTTTTCAAATAATGTCTTATTTCCATCTGGAATAAAGACACAACAAGAATGTCCTATAAGTTTACATACCCCACCTTGTTTTGCCAAAACATAATCCAAGGCAATTCTATTTTGTAATGTAGTCTGTCGGATGGCAGCCATCTCAGTAGCAATAAGTGTAAACTGAGAGGTTGAAATATTAGAAACTTGTTCCAACAATGTAGAAAATTTCTTGCTTTGTTCCCAGAGCATATATACACCAGCTCTGGGAAACAAAAGACCAAAAAATCTATACCATCCATTATCTAAAGTGGGCTTTGGGAGGGATCTTTGAACCCTATTGAGAATGGCCAAATGAGATGTGTTAGGTGGTATTGAACGAATACGGGCTTCGAGGACCAAATCCATTGGTTCCTTTAGAGGCATCAAGCCAGGGCCCAACACTCCTAGATGACAGGAACCAACCCATACAGGTGGTAAAGCCTTATAAGCTCGCATTCCACAAATGATAGGCCTTGGGGAGCAACTATACCATTGACCCATTGATTTGGATCAAAAATTAATCTATCTGCTACTGAAGCATTTATTAGCTCTACAACAGGTCTATGGATGGGTGGAATATCATATTTTATCATTTTAACTAAAGAAGAACATAGTGAGAGAGAACAAGTACCTTCAGGAACCACCCGGCAATACATGGAAGCCTTCCGTACCCAAGTTGGTCCTGAAGGACCCTCCAAAATTCATGAACAATCATAACAGGTTCGAGGTGGAAGTGAATAGGAACATTTACCCCTAGCAATTGTAAGTGGACCACAATAATCTCCAGAATAAGTACAGGGTCCTCGACGATCAGGGAAGTAGTAACTCCAGGTATATTTATATAAAATGGTCATATTACATTGACTACTCCCAACATTTTTAGAATGCTCTGGGACCACAGCAGGCGTAGGGGAGGAATCAGGACCACTAGCACTTATACATACATCCCCAAAGACCGGTTCTGGGAGCAAATGGTATTGAAAAGAACACAATTTTGGATTTGTCTTACACTTGGGAATACTCCTATAGTCATCTGCTGACATCAATCCACTGCCCTTCCCATATGGAGTCCTTGTGTGACATGAAGACTCTGTCTCCTCCACCAACTGTGTTGGTGGTGTAGTTCTCTCAAACCCTGAATCCTTTGACCCTGTAACAAGGTGCAATACATGATGCAGATTGAGACAAGTTCCAATAAACAATAAAACAATTAACTATACTGCAGGCATTAAGCATTTTCTAATATAATAAGTCTCTTTTAAATGCAGTCGAGCTTCCATTTGGGATTACAAGTTGGTCACCTCAAGGCAATTGAGCTGCAGGCTGCTTATTGACGTGACGAGAACGAAGATTGTAACTGTGTGAACGCTTTTCTGGATCCAGAGGAGTGCAGAGGTTACTAGCACGTGCACCCTCCTTAAGTGTATCAATAACCTCAAGTTGTTCCTCAGTGCTCACAGAAAGAAGAAGAGGCTTCTTCTGCTCCGTTCTGCCAATGGCTTCTGTAGATGTTACAAATTTCTCTGCTGGAACTTCCTCATCTGGGGGCTGTGTCTTCTTACAGTGCGAAGCATGCACCAGGGAATCCAGACTCTGACACTTTACTGCTGTATTTGTGGTCAGCAAAATCTGGAACGGTCCCTTCCAACGAGGAGCCAGACAGTTCTTCCGTTGAAATACTTTGATCAAAACCCAATCGCCCACGGCCAGGGAATGACACGGATGCAAATGTTCTTTAGACAAGGCAGCTGCAACTCTTGAGTGACAGTTCCTGAGGGAAAAAATAAGAGCTCGACAGTATTCTAACATAAGGGAGTCCAGCACATGGATATCTTGCAGGTGAAGAAGCGAAGGGGGAGATGCTGGTACTCTCATTGGCCGTCCCATCAAGATTTCATGAGGCGACAGTCCAGTAGATTTAGATGGAGTTGCCCGAATTGACATAAGAGCAAGGGGCAAACAATCTGGCCATTTCAGACCAGTTTCTTCACAGATCTTGGCAAGTTTGTTTTTCAAGGTGGAGTTAAAACGTTCCACCTTATCTGATGACTCTGGATGATGAGCACAGTGTAGCTTTTGTGTAATCTTAAGGGCTTTACACAATCCTGCTATTACCTGGTTTACAAAGTGTGTGCCTCGGTCACTCCCCAAATAAAGGGGGATACCGAACCTGGGACAGAAGTCTTTTAGCAACCTTTTGGCTACTGTAATGGAATCAGCTTTTATACAGGGAAAAGCTTCTATCCACCCACTGTACATGCAAACCAGGACAAGTACATATTCATAAGAACAGCATTTAGGCATTTGAATAAAATCCATCTGCACATGTACAAAAGGGCCCCAAGGGGGAGGATGAGATCCAGCAACAACTGGAGTAGATTGGCCAATATTATGCTGCTGACAGATAGTGCATGATGAACAGATTTGCCTCGCCATGGCATGCACTCCTGGAGCAACCCATTCTTTAGTAATAGCTGCACCAATTCCCTCCTGACCAACATGAGAAACCCCATGTTGGACACGAACAAGATATGGCAACAAGGAATGTGGGCACACAGGGTGACCACTTGGATGGCACCAAAGGCCAGCAGAAGTAGGAGCATAGCCCAATCTGGTCCAGTGACAATGCTCAGGTCGAGGAGCTGATTGTTGCATAGCAACCAAATCGTCAAGTTCAGCAAGGGCCAGGGCTGCTGCAGTATCTGAAGTATTAAAAGCAAGGACAGTAGGACTAGAGCCCGGGGCCATAAGGGCTGCCCGTTTAGCCGTGGCATCCACCAAGGCATTACCCATAGCAATTTAGAAGTAGGGGACTGGTGAGCAAGGCATTTAACAATGGCAAGTTCAGAAGGCAAAGAAAGAGCTGAAAGTAGATCAGAAACATATTGCCCATTCCTTATTGGAGTCCCTTGGGCTGTTAAATAGCCACGAAGTTTCCAAAGTTGGCCAAAATCATGAACAACACCAAAAGCATAGCGACTATCAGGGTAAATGGTGGCAGATTTTCCGGCAGGCCTCTGCAAGGGCCACAAGTTCTGCAATTTGGGCTGAATGGACTCCAGGAAGGGGACCAAAAGTTAAAGGTTTAAAAGAAGAGCAGACAGCAAATCCTGCTACTAGCTTCCCAGAGGGATCACGGAAGCAGGAGCCATCAACAAAAAGAATAAAGTCAGAGTTCTGAAGGGGAATATCAAGAAGGTCTTGGTGTGGTTTAGAAAGAAGCGAGCAAAGAGCCTCCCAGTCATGAGGATCTCCATCAGTAGGCACAGGAAGTAAGGAAGCTGGATTCAAGGCTGGACAACAACGGAGAGTAATATGGGAGGAAGAAAGAAGCAAAACTTCATATTTAGTCAAGCGAGCAGTAGAAAGAAACTTATTGCGGGTGCGAGATAAAAGAGCTGATACAGAATGAGGAACAGAAACTATCAAACGATGACCTAAGACCGAATCAGCAGAGCGTTCTACTAATAAAGCTGCTGCAGCTACAGCTCGCAAACAAGGAGGTAAACCTTTTGCAACAGAATCTAGCATAAGGGAAAAATAAGCAACAGGTTTTTTCAAAGAGCCATGAGGTTGAGCAAGAACTCCAAGGGCAAAGCCCTCCCGCTCATGACAATAAAGAAAGAAAGGTTTATCATAATCAGGTAGCCCCAAAGCAGGTGCAGAAGCCATAGCTTGCTTATGAGCAGAGAAAGAAGACTCAGCTTCAGGAGACCAGGAAAGGGGTTCAGAAACATTATGCAAAGTTAGATCATATAAGGGACGGGTGAGCTTAGCATAAGCAGGAATCCATTGACGACAGAACCCAGTCATGCCCAAGAAGGAATGCATGGCCTTCTGGGTAGTAGGCTTAGAATGTTGCAAAATAGCTTCAGTGCGAGAAGGCAAAATAAAGCGAGCACCCTGTTTTATTAGTACCCCCAAATAAACAACCTCAGGGAGACAAAGCTGCAATTTAGACTTTGAAGCCTTGTGTCCCCTTTCAGCTAAACCAACAAGTAGTGCCAAAGAATCTGTTTTGGAGGCTTCTAAAGAGGGGGAAGCAAGCAACAAATCATCTATATACTGCAGTAGGGTTGAGCCTGCTGGAAAGGAAATAGTAGCCAAATCCTGTCGAAGGACCTGTGAAAAAATAGAAGGAGATTCACAGTATCCCTGGGGAAGACAACACTTTCAACTGTTCTCCGGTAGCAATGGCACTATCAGTCCCCCAAGGTCCAGTGGAAAATCAAAGGGTTTCAGCCCCCTGTTTGTAATAGAAAAATGTACAATATTTCAGGATCATTTTCTTCCTATGATTTGATATCTCAGATTATGCATGGATAGTTGGATAGCTCAACACACCCTCCTCCTTCTCCACAAGAAAAAAGAAAAGCATAAATGAAAGGAGGGAAAAGTTGTTATCGTTATAATATACATTAGAAACCAATGGTACTTTATGGGTTGTTTCGATTTGATGTGTATATATTTAGAAGTTAACATCTCCACCTTGAAGCAATTTCTTCTATACTTCTGTTATTTGGAGTAGCCATGTTGGAGAGATCTGTTGACTTTTTAAACAGACAAAAAAGATGTTAAAGTACAAAAGATATTAGATCATATTAAACTGGGTCAAGATCTTATTTAAGTCAAGTAAGGTCTTATTTAAAACAAGTAGGATTCTTCATGGGCAAGACATCCAATAGAATTTCGGGGGGGGGGGGGGGAGGACATAGAAGTGATTTGTTGCTTGTCTTATTCCTGGATAGGTTTTTGACTTCCCAATCTACTTGCAGAGCTAGGATGTCCTCTTCATCTCCCACCTAACTACAAGCTAAGCTTAGCTTCCAAGACAAGGCCAAACAGATGATGCTTCCTTCTGAGATTAACACATTGTTAATGACAAATCTCTGTTGAGGAAAAAGAGAGAATGGCCATAATCTGTTTGCATGGTCTGGTGGAGACATTTGATTCAACCTTGTTGAATCCCCCCCGCCCCCCCCCCCCCGACTATGCACACACCTTTTGTAGCCTTTTGTAGCAAAACACCAAATAAACACTAGATGGCAGCAAAGAGACTCAGATTTGGTCATCCAAGCTTTTGTGCTTTATGTTGCTCAGCCGTGTGTGTATAATTTAACTGTGCACTCCCTGTTGTGATGACACAAAGATTAACCAATAAGCATTGGAGTGATGGCTTTACATTGGTTTTTACTACATTTAACAAGACTAGGGAAGGATTGTATAACCAGATAAGTTCTGGGCAGCTATAGCTCTCACAATTTATTATGATCTGTTCTGGCAGGAATTGATGGGAGTTAAAAGCCAAAACATCTGTAGAAGAACAGATATTTATTACAGTTACACACACACGTGTGTGTGTATGCATGTGGAAATATAATACTTTTAAAAAGTTGATAGATTTATATATTCCTGTAGTGTATTGGATTATTGTTATTAGTTGATTAATTATGTCTGTGATTGATTCCCTGTTGCTTGTACATGTTCGAATTCTTGCAGACTCACTGGTTTTACCTCTGGAAGTTTCAGTACAGCAAGCAGCAGTCCACTCACGATGCCAGGGTCCAGAGGGTTCAAGATGGCTTACATAGTGATGGGGTGTGTGTGTTCTCTTTTCATTTTGTCCCCACAACAATCCTTCTGTGAAGTAGCAAGGATCAAGAGAGTGTGAGTTGTACCCAGTCATATTGTGTAGTTATGCCTGTCTGTGACATAATTAAGATTTAATTGGATTTAATTTGATTTGATATATTGAATAGTTGAGATGCATTTGAATCTAGGTCTTCCTAGTCCTAGTCTTATATCATACTGGCTCTGTTTGAGAATAACCCTATGAGAACCGTATGAGAAGCCCTATGAGAAAGAAAGAAAGAAAGAAAGAAAGAAAGAAAGAAAGAAAGAAAGAAAGAAAGAAAGAGAGAGAGAGAGAGAGAGAGAGAGAGAGAGAGAGAGAGAGAAAGAAAAAGAAAGAAAGAAAGAAAGAAAGAAAGAAAGAAAGAAAGAAAGAAAGAAAGAAAGAAAGAAAGAAAGAAAGAGGGAGGGAGGGAGGGAGGGAGGGAGGGAGGGAGGGAGATGCAAATTAAGTGTTGCAGATGGTACAACTATTAAAGTTGTAGTATCAAATGTCCCATGTTCCATGTATGACTCTTTCCTAAAATGACCATAGTCAGGAAAAAGAAAGTAAGCAGAGATAATAGCTTTTACCTGAACTTCATTTTAGCATAAATGCCAGAACATACTGTCTACATATTTAGGTGACCAGGGATCTATAACAACTCACAACACTTTCTTCACTAACAGGAACACTTCATAATTGTACTTGAGACAAAGCCACAAGTGAGTTATAAATGCCTTTGTTCTCAAAGCAAAATCGATTCTACCCAGTTCAGCAAAAGCTTATTATGTATTCGGCTTATTCTGTGGGGAAGAGAAGAAACCTAATCTTTTTCTGTTCTGTTAAAATAGGACCTGTAATGTCAGTCAATTGGGTTCAAAGGCAGGCATAAATACTGCAGTGCCTAAGGCAACCCATTCAAATGGTGCCCCATTATAGTGGGAAAAGTATGATAATCAATTAAATCATTGACAACTAGCTAAGAGCTTTCAGTAGGATGTTTCAGGGAAGTAGCTAATTTTTGCTTATGAAATTTTAGAAAGTGGTCTGAACATTCTGGAGGTATATCATGAACCACAATAACCAGGAGCTATTGTAGAAAATTCAGTTGAGACGAGGATCACACAAACTCCTCCAGTGCTATTTGGAAGGATCAGCCTTGCAGGAATGACTGCAATTGTAATGAGTCCAGCTTAAATGCTAATGACTTCATGGATACATCCGTGTTATTTCTTGGCAAAAAATATGGAAGTGGTTTCTCATCACCTTCCTCTGGGAATTTTCCCCCCCAACTTTCCTTGGCAATCTCTAGTCATCTGTCATCAAAGTACTAACCAGATCCAGCTGTATGTAACTCTTTGAGATCAGTCCAGATTTGCGAGATGCTGCTACCTCACTGGATGAAAACAGTGCTACTGTTGCAATAGGAACAAGAGGGAGGGAAAAGGGGAGGTATCACAACCAAATGCCAATTTTAGAGATGATTTGGGAATATTGGTTTTAAAACTAAGCGAACTTCATTCAACAGTGAACCATCTTGAATTGTACACAGGAATAGTTTTAATGCATAACTAGTTAAAAGTGTAGTTATTTTTTTTAATGTTTTTATTAATTTTTTTCAGTACAATAGAAGTATAGAAAATTTAAGAAAAATAGGAAAGAAAAAAGAAGATAGAAAAAAAAAAAGAAAAAAGTAAGAAAACAGAGTTCTGACTTCCACTCTTCTTTCCATCGAGTTAGTGGCATCTTAATTTTCCCCCTTCCTCTTTAACCTTTTTTAATCCCCAAACCCATAAATGATCAATTCACTCTTTTCTTCCTTCAACAAAAAGTCCATATAAGGCTTCCAGTCTTTTATTTTTTTTTTTCCCTGACCAAACTGCTTTGCCATTTCCACAAGCTCCATCAATTTTATAATCCAATCTTCTACTGTGGGTATTTCATTATTTTTCCATCTTTGTGTGTACAATAATCTTGCTGCAGTTACCCTATACAATATTAGTTTCCCATATTTTTTTTCCAGTTGAGCATCCATAAAACCCAGAAGAAATAATTCTAGCTTCATTGTGATATTCATCTGCAATATCTTTTGCATCATTGTATGAATCTGTACCCAAAATTTCTTTGCTGTTTCACAAGTCCATCATGCATGATAATGGTGTAGTTAGATCTAAACACACCTCTTAAACTTTACACCTCCTGTGAACCTGCTGACATAAAAACCTAAATAAACTCTCTCACAAATATCACAGCTCCATTGCTGAAAGAAAATAACATACATCATTGAAACAGAGATGTTGGGGTTAAACATCATCCTTGATAAAAAGCAGCCAGCTGTTTACTAGAGCAGTGAACTCTGAACCAGTCCAGTGAAGTTCATAAGCTAAGCTCATTCTTCACATAAAGTCTAAAATATGTTCCTGTGTTGAAAAATGAACTGTGGGTCATACTGTAAAATCAAAGAGAAAAAAGATGCAAGGGAAAATTGAGGGGTTACAAATTAGGTATTGAGCAACCATTCCAGTATTCTATACCTTTTCACACTATTCTAATTTTCTGAGATTGTGAATTTGGGGTTTTCATAAGCTGTACGCCATAATCATCACAATTATACCAAAGTAAGGCTTGACATATCTCGCTTTGCATGTAATGCGTCTATCTCATATATTGGTTTCACCTTTTGAGCTGCCATACTGACATAAATGAACATTTGCACGATATTCTAATTTTTCGAGTTTCACCTGTATATAAGCAGAATTAATGCTCCTTTGGTCATTTAAAAAACAACATTTTCACGAATTTAATCAAATGCTCAAATAAGTGAAATCTAAGTAAACTAATGTAAACAAACTAACATTCCCAAATCAGCTGTAAAAATATTACATTTGACCAAGATACCGAATCTTGTTTCATTTATTAAATTTATGGTCACAGACCAAAAGAGGAATGCCACATTAGATACATTGGATAAAGCAGTAGACTAAAACATGAATATTAAAAGTGAAGAGGAAGAGACATTCCAACTTGAATCTTTATGTGAAATTTTACCATGTTTTTCTCACTCTGGAAAAATAAGAAATTCAGAGATAACATCACATTGCCTAGCAAATTAAGCTGTATGGGGTATTGCAGGGGACGAGAGAGAGATGATAGAGGGAGAGGGAGAAAGAGAAAGAGAAAGAGAATCAAAATGTCCTGCTGAAATACTGAATTCATGCTTGTTGTTAGCTCCAGATCATAACTGGATTGAAATGGAAAAGATTGTGTTATTAAAAAAGGTGGAAGCATCTTGGTGACTTTGTCTGGACTCAAAGTGATGCAGGGCTGAGGCTGGTTAGCATTTGGATTCCACCTCCAGGGCTGTATGCTAAACTGGAAATCACCCCCCCCCCTCCAAAAACACAAAGAAAAGCAGAAGAACCACTTCCTTATTTTTGCCAAGGAAACAACATCAGTGTGTCCATGAAGCCATCAGGATTCAAGCTGGAGTTGAAAAAGACATTACTGCTATATGAAAAAAGTTAGCCCTTATTAAGCACTCACTCATACATGCCCACGTACCTACGAGCACACAAAAACCAGCAGCAGGGATAAGCCCTGTGTGTTTTCTTCACAATGTCTAACCTGAAAAAGCATCCATGCTCTGTATGCAAAGTATATGCATGTGGGCTTGCATGAAAGGTCAGGACCTGCACTACCAAGATGCAAGTTGTGTCAAAGTCCATGAGCTGTGAGCTTGAGAGAGGCTTTGCTGGTGCAGACAACTTTGTTGAATGCATGGACACCTTTCCATGTTAAACCCCAGCAACCCAACCCTGAAGGAACAAAGCACATCTCCCTTGTACATGGATTGATGTCCAACTCTTTCTATAAACTTGAATAGATGGATTGATGTCCAGCTCTTTCTATAAACTTGAATAGACTTGCCTAGTCGTGGAATCTTTTATTCTTCCAAATCTTGGATGTGCATTGTGAAATATATGTTCTTCATAAGGAAGGAGGTATTCATTGATCCCTAACATCTGTCTGCCTGTCTATCTGAAAAATGGGGTGCATATAGTTTCTGTGTATTTGAAGCTGTAGAATAATTGATTCTCCCCCCCACCCCCCGCTTAGGCCTAGGCAGTGTATAATAACCCATTTAAGAGAATAATTTCACGATTTTGTGGTAATTTGTTTCCATTTGTCATTTACATTTGAATTGTTTTCTTTTTTGAAGCGATCTTGGAATATGGCTGAATCTGTTAGATTGCAAAATAATATTAGGACCTTTTAATTCTGATTATTTATATGTTATATACAACATAACAGTAGAGCTGTACAATATCCTGAAGGGAAACTTGGCGTTCAAGTCCACTGCTTCCTTGGAACCAAATCCCATGATCTTGGTTCATGAACAGTAACCTGGTTTAGGGTTGTGGCTGAGATCATATAGGACAGTTTGGGGGTCTGAACCAGTGCTTTTTGTGGGACAACACTAGTGGCTGTAATTGCTTCATTCTTAAGCAAAATGGAGCAAAACGTTTAGGAAATCTAGAGGATTAGAAGGGGATATAACAGGTTGCATAACTTAGAAATTTAATTTTGAAAGTGTCTACATTGTTACTGGAGTGCAAAATGCAATCATACTTGTAAAGATACTAATAACAGCAGTAACATCAACAACCTTCCCCTGTGTTGAGTTTTATGCAAAAGGAAGAAAGTGTTTTGTGGGGGGGGGGGGTTTGGGGGGGGATTCCTTTACATTTTCTGAAAAGAACGGAAGTGATTGTCAGGGATTGAGCAAGAAGGGCTAAGTCCTGTTGGCTGACCATTTTACTTCCAGTCCTTGGACTAAAAGTACAACATTCCTAGATCTCATTCCTGTTTGTGTATATTTGTTGTTTCTGACTGTTATTTATATTGCATTTTTCAGTTTTAATCCTTGTTTTCCCCACAGAGCCCTGTACTGTGAACTGTCTAAATTGTTCAAGCTAATAAATAAATGAATAATTCAGAATAACCCACTGCCCTTTTTCATATAGTAGAGCAGTCACTAGACCAGGTTATCTAATAGACAAAACACAGCACAACTGCCCAAAACAAAGGTGGAATCAGTGCAACACCTAAGGATCACTTTCAGTCTTCAAAGTGTCTACTCTTCCCCTCTTTGAAGAATAACCCGATCCCACAAATTATTCTGGGATGAGGGCAGAGGTGTCCGCAGCCATGACCACTAGCTTCAAAATCTGTGTGACAGGACAAGAAAAGCTCTAATACTTTTTACTTATGGAAAGCATGTGACACACATGTTAAAATGGAGCAGGTCTTTGACCACCTGGTTGTATCTACCATTTTGAAGCTAATGACCATTGCTGTGGATGTCCTGAATGATACAATTTCTTTCCCTTCCATCCTCTGTGCAACATTTTGACCTAAATAACTTTATTTTCCTGTTTTGGTTCCACAACTTGACAATATCAAGAATGGACATTTGTGGAATCCAATTGTGGAGTTTGTGAACATTGGTTTATTCCAGTCCCGATATATGTACATGCATACCGATTATCCCACACATAACTTGGATTTTGGCCAAAGCTGATGACATTCTCACTCTTAAAATGTGGTCATCACTGAGGCAAAGTTCAGCACCTTTAAAATTCATAATGCACCATCTAGTCAAAGTGAAATATATTCCATCTGATTTTAGTGAGTTAAAGGTTATAGTTATAACTTCTTCTTATCCATTTCTGGTCTTTGTATTCAGTGAGGAATCCTTGGCTAAAAGTTCAGTGATGCGTTCTTCTTGAAGTTACAGACATTATGTCAGACTTTCAAATGCTTAAAGACAAACTGCTCAGGTTTGCAAAGCATGCTTGTTGATAAAAGCAAATGTTTTCAAAGGTAACCAATTATGAAAAGTTGTTGACAGCCGTTTTTATATTCTTTGAAATTTATGGTCTTCAAGCTGAAAAAAGAACTATAGGCTTATGAAAGATGAACAGAGAGCCAGTGCCAACTATTTATTTCCTTAAAGGCATCAGGTAATTGTAAATGGCAGTACTACACATCTGAATGAACAATGGGAATATTACCTGTTAAGTCATTAATGGAAGTATCTTGCTTCTACCAACAAAACTTCTCAGGACATGTCTATATTTACAAAACAAGTTGTATAGATATTATTCTGAATAGTTTTCTTAATAATTTTATATTTTGTCCAGAAATATGTCTGAAAAACTCTTTTTTGCACTCTTTATAAGAAGTTGTCTTAGTTAACAAAGTTACACTCCATACTTTAGGTTAAAGAATACACGTACGCACTCACACAGAGAGACATCCTTAGAGGAGTCGAATAATAATTGAATTGGATTTAAACATCTTTTTCCTTTCTCACACATTCATATTTATAGAATTTGGAGAGAGGTCATTCCTTATCCGTGCCCCAGTAAAGAGTGATTACTTGTAGTAATATTCATTTCCTATCTGAACATCTAATTTACTGTGCAAGCGTCTACATGTTTGTTCAGGAGAAATTATCTTTACAATCCGTTCAGCTCCCAGATGACCATGCATAAGATTGCAGTGTTCAGTTCCATGTATGTAATGTATATGTGTGTGTGTGTGTGTGTGTGTGTGCGTGTATAGTAGATCCTAGTAACCTTTTTGAATGCAGCCTTTGTCATTCATGCATTTATTCATGCATGCATGCATACATTCATGCACCAGAATTCCAGGGCAGTTTATAAAAATTCTGAAAGCATTTCTGATATAGTTTTCTTAGCATCAACATCCATACCAAAGAAGTTATTATTCACTTCATCTTTAAAATTAGCAATTGAGTTGTATGTGGATCAGCCTAAAATTGATTTGTAACAGTGTGACAGCATAATTTTTGATTCCATTCCCTCAATATTTCTTTGAACTATTTTTTTTAATACATGCACAATTTACCAGATGCATGCTTTGCAAGTAAGCATGGCCTTATATGCAAATATTTTTATTCTTAAATAGGTGTTGCTTTGCATGAAATTAGACTGGTATGTAGACCATGCTGGAATCAAGACCCATGCTGGGTCATAGCTTTTCACTCTAAAAACAATCTGAAACCCATGAATTTTACATCTGCAAGCTGTGATATCAGTGGTCAGGCTCTAAAACCATTGTGAGGGCACAGATCAGTGATGCTTTCATTGCTTGGGTGGAAGATAGCAGTTGGGAAGTTGATTTATTTATCAACATTTGGGAATGCCATTAGGTCCCAAAATGTTATCCTTTTGTCAGAATCCTCGCAAGATTTCATAATAGATTATTATATGGCTAGTTTAAAAAAATGGCTTTTTACATGCTGTGGTTCTGCCATTGTAAAAGTGGGGGGGGGGGGGGAGTAGGAATGAGAAACCGTTTAAAGCTGATGGCTCCTTATCACAGGCTCTGGCATGCTCAAGGACATACCAGCAAGGGAATCAGAAGTCCAAGAACTAAGGGCGATGAAGGGGGGGAGAAAGTAAGAAAACAGTTTTTGGCGCGCTTTTGCTCAGTCTTAGCAATGCTTTGGATCTGTACACTTATTCTCAATAAATGAACTTTCTTTTGAATCAATATTGGTTGCAAGGAAAGTTACTGGATTTGGGATGAACAGGTGACAGCTAGTTACATTTTGCTAAGACTCCCAGTGCAGACTTCCATCAGGGAGGTTGCCCTGCGGGGAGTCCAAAGCCTCACGTTGACCGGGACCAACCGAGCAGCGGGATGGCTGATGATGTAATTGAGGAAGAAGAAGAGAGACCGGTCCCTCCTCCATTGGAAGTGAAGTTGATAACCCAGGAGGAGCTGGTGCAATTATTGCGCCAAGCCCGAGCGGGGCCGAAGGCAACGGCGACGAAGGGACAGAGCACTTCGATGAAAGATCACATGGGAAAATTGGAAGGGCAGATGGGGTCCCTATCTGATGATATGCGAGCGTTAAGGGCAGCAGTGGATCAACTGCTTGGAGGGGGATTTACGCCTCCCATGCGAGAGTCAGAGGCCACAACGGGAGGTACGGAGGAGGCAGAGCAGTCAGCCGAAGGTGAGACCTCCAGTGAGGAGGAGGAGGATCTCACACCTAGCAGAGCCAAGAAGAGCCCGATGCAGCAGCGGGGCATCTCCATGAAATTCGAGGGAGATGCTGAGAAGCTGGCTTGCTTTATCACCCAGGTTCGGATTTACATGGAGGGCTATGGGGGTCTGTTTCGCAGCAAGGAGGAGAAGGTCTCCTATGTGTCCAGTTTTTTTGAAGGTACGGCTGCAGAATGGGTGGTTGGCCTGCATAGGGCGAAGGACCGGGCTTTAAGGAGATTAGAGGATTTCATGGCAGCTCTCTGCATGCGCTTTGAAGACCTGTGCATGGCGCTTAAAGCACGATGCGACCTGGAAAGGCTGAAGCAGGGGTCCAAGTCGGTATCAGAGTATGCCTACGAATTTCGGGGGTTGGCTCAAAGGCTGCCTCACATGCCTGAAGAGTTCCTGATCGAGTTCTTCCAGAGAGGCTTGCAACCCAAATTGTTGCAGCGCGAGGTGTGCCGGGGTTTCCCCAAAACCTTTAATGGATGGGTCGCTATGGCCGGCGAAGTGGAGGAGCAATGGTACAACATAGAAGCAAGAACCCGACTTCTGCCCTTACCCGGCACAAAGAAGGTGGTGCCCAAGGCGAAGACCAGCGCGCCGGAAAGTAGCCGGAGCCAGCGTGTCTGTTTCAACTGTGGGGAGCCGGGGCACTTTGCTGCTGCATGCCCTAAAGCAAAGACGGAGCAAGGAGGCAAGAAGGCGGAGCGGAAGGGGCCAAAGTCTTCAAAGCCCGGCAAGAAGGAGTCAGCGGCAGTAGGCAGTGAGACGGGGGCTAAAGTGGCAACATGCGGCGGCGGCAAAACCCGGAAGTTGTTCGTTCCACTCTCTCTCCGACAGGTGGCTGCTCTTCCAGAGAAAGAAAGCAGCTCACGGGAGGACTCAGAGAGCAAAGAGATGGGGGTGAGTCCCATTAAAATTTGGGTGGAACTAAGGGTGGTAAGGACGAATCGGAGGGCAGAGATACGGGCGCTGATAGACTCTGGCTGCTCCCAAAATCTGATTAACCCCACCCTTGCCCGGGGTTTGGGACTGCACTTAAAGAGACTCAAAACCCCCATGATTTTTACCCAGCTGGACGGATCCCCAGTGGGGGGAGGGCCGGTGGAATATCGTACTGAAGAGCTTGAGCTAACTATGGGGGACCATAGAGAGACTATTAAATTCCTAGTGACTCCCATGGCATGCAACCCAGTGCTTCTGGGCATGAACTGGTTAAAAAGGAAGAACCCAGAAGTGAACTGGGAGGAAAAGATCATGCATTTCCTGAAGGAGGGGGAGTGGAAGTTGAAGGAATTACCGAAACGTTGTCAGATGGAGAGATGGGCGCTGTGAGTGGGGAAAAGGCAGTGGAGGCTGCAACCCAGATTCCCAAGCAATACCGCAACCTGCAGGAGGTGTTTAGCGAAAGGGAGTCAGATCAGCTACCCCCCCCCCCCCATCGTGCCAGTGACTGTGCCATAGAGATTGAGCTGGGGGCTAAATTTCCAAGGAAGAAAATGTATCCAATGACACCAAAAGAGTTGGAAGCATTGTGGGAGTTCATTGATAAGAATCTAAAGAGGGGCTTTATTGTACCTACACATTCTCAAATTGCTGCACCGGTGCTTTTCAGAGAAAAGAAGGATGGCTCCCTACGTTTGTGCACAGATTATAGAGGGCTAAATGCCATTTCTGCTGACAACCGGTACCCACTCCCCTTGATGAAAGACCTGTTGGCCCATTTATCCAAAGGGAAAATTTTCACAAAGCTGGATTTAAGGGAGGCGTACTTCAGGGTGCAAATCCGGGAAGGAGATCAATGGAAATCCACCTTTAACACACCCCTGGGGTGCTTCCATTATGAAATAATGCCATTCGGATTAAAAGGAGCGGCAGGAGTGTTTACGCAACTTATAAATGAGATGTTACAAGAGCATGTATACCAGGGGGTGTTGGTTTATCTGGACGATATCCTGATTTACACTGAAACCATGGAGCAACATGTACAATTGGTCAGGAAGGTACTAAAAAAGCTACTGGAGGCTCAGTTCTATGCCAAGCTCTCCAAATGTGAATTTCATAAACAGCAAATTGATTATTTGGGGTATAAAATTTTGCATCAGGGAATTGAAATGGACCTGGTCAAGGTGAGGGATGTCCTGGGTTGGGAGGCTTCCAAAACCAGGCGTCAGCTTCAAAGTTTCCTGGGCTTTGCTAACTTCTATCGGCAATTCATACCTAACTTTGCCCAAGTAGCACTCCCACTCACCGATTTGTTGAAAACCAAGGGCAAGGACAAAGCGAAGGCATCAAAACCTGGAGCCCCCTTGGCCTGGACTAAGGAGTGCCAGGAAGCTTTTCTAAGTTTAAAGTGTCTGTTTACGGCTGAACCGATCTTAAAGCACCCTGATCCAGAACAGCCATACAGGCAGACGCTTCGGATGTGGCAGTGGGAGCTGTGTTGTTACAGAAGGGGGCGGGGGGGAGCTATTTCCATGTGCGTACATATCCCGGAAATTTTCAGAAACTGAGAGACGCTGGTTGGTGTGGGAAAAGGAAGCGTTCGCAGTGCGCTGGGCATTAGTTTGCTGGAGACACTTATTAGAGGGATCACCCCATCCCTTTGAAATTTGGACTGATCACAAAAATCTAGAAGCTTTGACTGCACCGAGGAAGCTTTCACCCAAACAAATGAGATGGGCACAATATTTTCATCGTTTTAACTTCTCCCTGAAGTACATTCCTGGGGGAAAAAAATTTTTGGCAGACGCCCTGTCTTGATTGCCTCAACACAACAGCAAGCGGGAGGAAATAGTCGCTCCTGTAATTCCATGTACCCAAGCAGCCTGAAGAGTGGTCACTAGAGCTCAGAAAAAAAGGGGTGAAGAACAACCAGAAGGAGAGTTGTTGAAAAAATTAAATGCCCAGATTGCTCAGGATGATTGGTTTAAAAGCAACAGCCAATTGCTAGTGAACAAACAAGTGGTGTTTGTGGTGGCAAGATAAGCTGTATGTCCCTGCAGACGCTAGAAAGTGGGTCTTGCAAAGAAGTCAGGACAGCAGAACAGCTGGGCACTTTGGTTTTGTGAAAACATTACATCTACTCAGGCATCAATTTTGGTGGCCAACAATGAGAAAAGATGTAGGGGAATATGTAGCTACATGCCCCATGTGTGCAATGGCCAAAAGGAGAGGGGGCAAACCAATGGGGCTTCTACAAACAATAGCAAACCCTGGGGCTCCTTGGAAGCAAATTTCCATGGACTTTATTGTAGACCTGCCTGAAAACAACAAAAAGACAGTTATTTGGGTAGTTACAGACCTTTTTTCCAAAGAAGCACATTTTGTGGCATGCCAATCCCTTCCGTCAGCCCCCAAACTGGCTAAGTTATTTATACAACACATCTACCGAGCTCATGGTGTACCCGAATGAATAATTTCGGATCGCGGGGTCCAGTTTTCTGTCAAGTTCTGGAGGGCATTCCTAAAACTACCGGGGGCATCGCAAGGCTTGAGTTCGGGGTACCACCCCCAGACGGCAGGATCATGTGAACATCTGAACTCAGTGTTAGAACAATATTTGAGAGCTTCATTAACTACCAACAAGACAATTGGGATGAACTGTTACCGTTTGCTGAAGTAGCTTATAATAATGCAGTGCACCAAAGCACTGGCCTCACCCCTTTTAAAATAGCTACAGGACAGGACTTTGTACCCATCCCAGAACTACCTAAACAATCCACTCAAGTCAGTTCAGTTGATGAATGGGTCCAACAAATGACACAAGTGTGGCCTCAGATTGCTGCGTCATTGAAGGAGGCCAGAGCAATGCACAAGAAATTTGCAGATGCTAAGAGAACCCCAGAAAAAGACTGGAAAGTAGGAGATAAAGTTCTTTTATCTACCAAGCATCTTAAATCATTACAACCTTCCAGAAAGCTCGCTCCAAGATTGGTAGGGCCTTTTGTTATAGATAAAGTAATTAATCCAGTTTCACTACGATTACAGATGCCTGCTACCTTTAAAAGAATCCATCCAGTGTTCCACTGCGACCTGCTTAAACCCTATAAAGAGTCATCTCAATGGCATCCCTCCCCAGTACCTCCTAAACCAATGATGGTTGAAGGAGAACAACATTTTGAAGTTAAAGAGATACTGGATAGTAGAAAGCATGGGGGGGGGGGGGGGTTCTATTTTTTAATTCAGTGGAAACATTTTACCAAATCAATGGCTGAATGGGTTGACAAGAAACATGTAAAGGCTCCACATTTAGTTAAAATTTTTTATGATGTTTATCCTACAAAGCCTTAACAATTAGAATGGTTATTGTATTATGTTTTTCTTTGCTTTTTCTTTTTTAGAGTGAAGAAGAGGAATCATCTGACTGACATCCTCTTTTGTGGAGGGGCAGCATGTCAGAATCCTCGTAAGATTTCATAATAGATTATTATATGGCTAGTTTAAAAAAATGGCTTTTTACATGCTGCGGTTCTGCCATTGTAAAAGGGGGAGGGGAGTAGGAATGAGAAACCGTTTAAAGCTGATGGCTCCTTATCACAGGCTCTGGCATGCTCAAGGACATACCAGCAAGGGAATCAGAAGTCCAAGAACTAAGGGCGATGAAGGGGGGGAGAAAGTAAGAAAACAGTTTTTGGCACGCTTTTGCTCAGTCTTAGCAATGCTTTGGATCTGTACACTTATTCTCAATAAATGAACTTTCTTTTGAATCAATATTGGTTGCAAGGAAAGTTACTGGATTTGGGATCAACAGGTGGCAGCTAGTTACACCTTTACTGGGAATGTAAATCTGCCAGAAACACTGAATACAATTGCATTTTTCATATATTTTTAAAAATTATTTTCATAAAATATATTTCCATTGCTATGTTTACATGGTGATGTGATAAGGTAGTGGCTGGACAAGTAATTCTGCCATGAGGATGAGAAGAAATTGAAATAAATTCTTAGATTGTCCTTTTGACATTCTCCTCTTCCAAGAAACTTGGAAGCTATGGATGATACATTTAGACCTGGATACTCTTAGATCTGAATTTAACATCCCTGTGATTTCATTATTTTTCTTGTTAACATCTGTTTCCCCCCATTCATGCTTCTAACAGCTTATTTTCTTCCAGTAATGTGCATCCTTATAACACATTGCTTACAATACCTATTTAATATCTCAAAAGTATATATATTAATGGGATCTGACTTGGCAGTGACTGATTATGAAAGGGAATTTGGAGTCATGGCAGGTGAATCAATTCAATGCGCACCTACAATTTTTAAAATATATATATAAATTTCATTTTTGGAATTATTAAGAAGGGAACTATAAACAAAACAATAGTCCTATAGAAATCAATGGAGAAATCTCACTTGGCTGTATTAGTCTAATAACTGTAAAAGAATATTGCATAGCTAAAAAAAGTAGAAATAAGAGCAACCAAAATATTAGTGGACTATTAAGTGCCCTCGGAAGAAAGAGATTTTTAGCTTGAAGTAAGGTGGTAAGGAAAAGATAAGAATGAAGTTTTTAAAAACTATGCATGGTGCTGAAAATTCAGAGATATGTTTTTCTCCTTCTTTCTCAAGGTTAAACCTTGGAGCCATCTAGTCAATTAAATGTGAGGAGATTCAGAGCCGATACAGAAAAATGTTTCTTCACATGACACGTAGGTCAAGTATGGAATTTACTGCTATCAGAGATGATTATGTCCACTAATTTCAACAGTTTGAAAAATGGACTCAGTGAATTAATGTAGGATCAAGGTATTAGCAATTAGAGGACTTGTTGAACATTTGCTATCTCTGGAATAAGAAGCAGCATGCTTTGAATATCACCTGCCTCAGAAGATACAGAGGGAGGAAGACTATCCTGCTCATGTCCTTGAGCTTCCAACATGGATCTAATTGACTCCTGTGTGTTCCAGAACGTTGGGCAGGATGGATCATTGTCCTGATCTAGGACAATGCTCCTACAAAAATTAAACAGAAATGTCTCATTGGACTTCTTTTTACTTTCAAATGGATTTTGGGTGCTCCTAAAGATTCCCCCCCTGACTTATATTGAAGAAGTTACTATTTTATTAAAAGTTCCCTACATTTTCTGACATCACTTCTGGCCTCTCTGGCTCTTATTTTCATATTTGATTGTGCCCTTTTCATTGTCCTCTTGAATACACTTAGGCCATGCTGTGTGGTACAAATTTTATTCTCTAAGGAGCCATGAACTTTGGATTTTATTTTATTTATTTATTTTTGCTGCGAAAAACTAATTATTCCCACTGGAATTTGTTTCTATTGGCTATCGCTAAAGACATTTAATTAATAGAACCTGTGAGTAATATGTTTGTGAGATAATAATAAAACTGAAACATAAAATAGAGCATTGCTGGCAAGATTCTGACATTTCCATGTAAATGTCAGTTTAATGCAGCCAATGTATTTAAGTCAGCATGAGTATACTGTGGACTAAACTAGGCTATGTGAGTGGCAAAAGATTTGGTCTATCTTATTGTTTCTGTTAGTGGGGAAATATGTCAGAGCATTAGGGTTTCTAACACATCCTTGGAGAAAAAAAATGTTTGTACCATTCTACACATCTTCTCCTATATTATATTATATTATATTATATTATATTATATTATATTATATTATATTATATTATATTATCTCCTACTTTCTACACATCTTCTCCTAATTTATATAAGTTTTGATGCAAATTACCCCACAACCTATTTTTAAATGCAAATCAGTCTGTTTTTGTTATTGTACACATAAGTATATCTAAATCAGCTTTTAAAATATAAGCTTGTTTTTTAAATGCACACCTGTTACGTGCACACAACTTTCAATAGCATTCCAGGGTAATCTTTTTCTGAAACTGTCTTCAGGAAAAGGTTTATGTCAGCAAACTTTGATGGTAAAATTTGCACACTGCAAAGTTTAGTGGGATCAAATGCCTAAATTTACTAAATGCAGAACTTGTGGAAACTTATTTTTACAGTAGAGTATATATGGGTTAGAATAGTGTCAACCCTTGTGTAAATGCTTTCCAATCAAATAACATCACTTCAGTCCAGAAGCTTTCCAGCCCCTGAAATGGGAAAGTATGTTAGATTCATAAAGGGCTAGGATTTCCTTAATGAAAATTAAGAAAGAGCAGAAAGTTTCACAAAGACAAATAGGGAAGCACAGAAACAAAATATGTTACTATGTTTTGGGGGATAAATGTGTTATTTGTGATTTACCCAGCATTAAATATCTTGGAACAAATACTCAGTGACGTAAGACAGAAGTTTGCTTGCTGAATATCTTAGAACTCCAGGGAGTACCAGACTTGAAGGCTATATTGGTTTTGAGGGGGAAAAAAAGGCTTGAGAAAGTGTAGTTCCAAATCATTCTGATGCTATTAGAAAGAAAACAGCAAGATTGTATCCATGAAGTTACAAGGAACTGAGCTAATTCATAGGAGATGCTACTTCTTAATCCATATAAATAAAATAGGTGGTACCTAGCAGATGACCACAACTGATCTTGAAGAAAGCTAAGCAAGTTTAACAAAAACCACCCCAGAAGAAGGCGAAAAGGAAAAACAAACAAACTTCCACCTCTGTATTGTTGCAAGAAAACAACATAGACAAGTCCATGTTTTACGTTGATGAAGATTCTCAGTCATCCAGGTGGAATTATCTGGAGGTTGAGTCATGGCAACTGGACTTCTTTTCTTTTGGCTTGCTATGTTTTGCTGCTTGTCCAAGAAGCTTCTTCAGTCCAGAAAGTTGGTTACAGGGCACCCCCATGTCTTCCAGGGTGGCTGCGTTTCTCACTAACATGATGGGCTCATTGAAGGGACAGTAGGAGATGTGATTAGCTGAGTCTTTGGGATGTGGATGTCTTGCTCCTAATCCCTCACTCATCCCCAAGTGGGTCATTAAGTGTTGCCTCCCTGGTGAACTTGTAAAGTGGTCTTAATCTTCCTGGGGACCTAAAGTGAGCTGGGTAGATATGGCAATGCTTGATATCTATTTGTTTGTTTAACCTGGGAGGATCCTTCATTGACCAAATCAGTGGTTCACTGTTATGTGAGGATGTCAGCAAAGTATAACTAGATAAAGATATCCCATACAGAAGGCCAATTTTAATGTCTCCTGGAAGTTCCTCCAAATTTAATTGGTGGCAGCATCTAGGTCCCACCATTTGGTCAGGTATACCAGAGACTTTGACAGTAGTTGAGTACAGGTAGTCCTCACTTAATGACCATTTGTTTAGTGACTTATTGAAGTTATAACAATGCTGAACAAAGGGACTTACAACCAGTCCTTGCACTTACAACTGTTGTAGCAACCCCATAGTCACGTGATCATGATCCAGGCACCTGGCAATCAGCTCACACTTATAAAGGTTGCAGCATCCTGGGGTCACATGATGGCCATTTGCAACCTTTCCAGCTGGCTTCCAGCAAGCAAAATCAATGGGGAACCATATGATTCACTTAATGACCGCATGATTCGCTTAATGGCTGTGGTGATTCGCTTAATGGCTGTGGTGATTTGCTTAATGACTACTGCAGAAAAGGTAGTAAGATCAGGCATAAGTCATTTAACAACCACCCTGCTTAACAATGAATTTTCCAGTCCCTATTGTGGTCATTAAGCAAGGACTACCTGTATCTTTTGTTCCTTCCATTCCTTCTATCTGCTTTTCCCAGAACAAAATGAAATCTCTGGTTGATTTCAACCAGATCATCAATTACTGGACAGTTTCTTAGTTGTTGCAGAATGTTTTAAGCAAATTATACTTGAGGACACAATACCTTTATTTTAATAATTTAGCCTTGATAAAACATATAGCATCAATGTTTGGCAGGGAGGGAAGGGGACCACAGGCCATATATTTTCCAGATTATGGGAGGGGGGAATGGCATTGAGAATCTCTTGGCTATTCTATGTGTTTAACTGCAGTTTTTTTTTTTTTATTGAGTAAATGTTCTCTTTCATATTTGATTAGCATTTTATCAGCATATACAATAAAATTGAGCATCATATTGTATAGACATATCCTTCTATCTGGGAAGCATATATCTAGTTGCATCCATGGGCCAGGCACTGGGCCAGTGTGGGGAGAGTATAAACTTTTTGAGATGGTCAAGCTCACTCTAGCCTCTTTTATCTTTGACACAGTGAAAAAGATGAGTGTGCTTTATAGTCAATGAAATAGAGTTCTATTTTTTTAAAAAAAATGTATTCTGTTTTCAGACAGTTCTACCATGTGGTGGGGCCCATTTATCTGATTTGGATTGTGACTGATCTTTGAAAAAATCACATTATTTTCATTCTGAGCTGTTATGTCAACTGATCATCTACTGGTCTTTCAGGACAGGTGGTATAACAATCATCAGCATGACATTAGAACTGATGAAGCATCACAGGAACCTCATGCTCCTTGAATTCTTGTGATCCCTTTTGGATCATACGCCTGAGCAGAGCATTTGTTCTTAGTTGTGGAGTGGATCCAATGCCAGGGAAGAACTGCAGCAAAATATTTAGTAGGAACTAAATATTGCTAGTAGGGTATGTAAAACTAACTGAATTGGCTTCCTTTTTTTCCAATATCCAAAAAGTTGAGTAAGTTTATTAATTTGAACATCCTGAAGTATGATGGAATTGTCTAAAGGGATATGACCAGGTTCTAGAAGCTTTGTCCTAAGAAACACTTCCAATTAGAACCAGGAAAAAACAGCCAGGAACCCTTACCTGCCTTCATGTCTGGATAGGTAAGGGCTCCCTGGTTTTTCTTTCTCACCTCCGATGGCCAGAATTTCCTGTGCATGCATTTAGGCATGATTTGGATATCCGGAAATCATTCTGAAGTGGCTACAGAGTCCTTTCAGGAGCTTTGTATAGGAAATGGATGTTTGCACTTGATCCTATTATTTTCACAGAATACCCAGAGATATTTCTTGAATTAGGTTGTGACTTTTTCATTCAGATATCTGGAATCCTGCATTACCACTTATTCAGTGGTGAGATGAAGGGACAATGGGCAACCCAACTGCTATCAAAGTCACTAAGCTGAATTAAATAACACCCAAATTGTCAATGTGCTAATTTGTAAAAGATAGTGTTTAATAAACACTCCAAGAGAAGAAAAAAGCAACGTTAAGAAAATGTGTGAGATAACGTATTTCAGAAAGGTAACCTTAATGGAAGTGATTTCCTTAATAGCAATAGGAGTAGGAATATAATGAAGGGTTCAGGTACAGAAATGAAGGAGGCAGTAACAATTACCACTAAGTGCAAAATGGAGAGAAAGGGAAGAAGTGAATCAAAAGCTAGTGTTCAAAAAGAAATATGCGACAGGTACATTACGCAACAGTAGAACATAGGTTTGATAAATTGGAATAGCTAGAAGGGAATATATGTGTGTGTGTACACACACACACACACACACACATTCTTTGCTTTATATTCTCCTCTCCTCATCCCATTCGGACAATGTTTGGTTAGTACTGTGTCTGGAACATTGTGGATAAAACAAAATACTAGCCAAAAGGACCAAGGTAGAAAGCTTGCTTATGCTGCTCTTGGTGAGTTTCCCTCAAGAATCTCTTCACAAACGTTGTACCTTCTAAAAAAGATCCAGTGAAATGTAGACACAAAAATAGAGACACAAACAGTTTGCTTTCTTTGAACAGGATGGAGAACATTGCAAGACAATTTTGCACCCAGCACGGGCCTGGTTCATAGATCTCTTTTCGTTCCCTTTTTTATTTTAGAGAGGGAATGATTTAAACTAGGCCTGCATGTGTTTATTCACTTACAAAGGACACTATCTAAGTTGACTCTGTTACACTCTTCTGCAGCTTGACACCCAAAACATATCAGATTGAACTATTGCTTATCAACTAATGCTTCGCTTCTTGAATTGCAAAAGGCATGAATATTCTCACAATGCTTGACTAGCACGTCTGTTCTTTCTTTCTTTCAGAGGATGGTATTTCATGTCTTTGGGTCAGCCCATATGTGATAAATGTCATTGGCTGGGTGCTAAAGAAAAATAGATTCTGGCTTGTTAAAAAGTAATTTCTTCATAAATCTTCTCCTGCATATTAGTTCTTATCATGAAACAAATGAAAGAAAATGATATATTGCTTAGTTGTTGCTGCTTTTAATTCCTCTACTTTTTTTTTTTTTAATGTAGGCTACCTTTGGATAAAAAATAATGCAATTCCAGTCCCTTTGAGTACAGGTAACATTGAATAATGCAAAAGTATGATAAAACATACAATAATCAGTGATTGTTACAACGTTAACAGTCAAAATAGTTCCATATGAGCTGAGATTGTGCCCCTGTGGACGAGGAGCTATTGAAACTATAGCACATGTCCTGTTATACTGTATTTTCTATAAGGACTCACAAACCCATTTAATAACTCCTTATCTGATAAAATATCCAGGAAATTCTGATCTTTTTTATGTCCAGTTGTTGCTATCTAATCAGAATGATTTAGTTTCCCTGAACGTACCTAAATGTTGTTATACTGTCTGTAAAATTAGGCAGATTTTGACTGCCCACTGATGATCCCACCAATCTGTAAATATATTATCATGTTCTGTTCACTTCATTTAATGTATTTTTAACATATTTCAGTGCATTTTAATGTATTTTTATCTGTAATTCTGGTCTGTGACCATAATAAAACATTGAATTGAAAAAAATTGGATAACAGTCAAAAGTATTTTAATGTTTTTTCAAAGGTGGACCAGAAAATGGGAGCCCACAAATATTGGATGGCTACAATTGATATTTTAAGTGAATTGCCAGAAAACTGTAGGTTGCTGTAGGAGAAAAAAAATATTAAGATTAATGTATATTGTTGTTTTTTCTTTTTTTCTTTTTTTTTTTGGCCATAGATCCACAGTGGCCAACTGATTAAAAACTGGAATGCTACCCAGTCCCATGCCTTTAACATGACTTTATCTGAAGAGCAGGCAAAGCATATGGCTTTCCTCACTGAATGATGATCAATGAAAGGGCAACAGAGAACTGTTCACTTCCTGTGAGTGCCATGGTGAGCTGATGCCCTGCTGGTCAGCAGGACAGAGCTTGTGAAGAGAATCATGGCTGGATGCTGGATCTGGACGAGCAAAATCTCTCTGGAAGAAGGAGAGATCATTGAGACCATCCATGTGACTCCGGACAGCCACTCCTTATGAGTAGACTGTGGAAACTGCCTTTTTGCAGTCGGCTTATGAGTGGGGTGACTGGGAGTCAATATTTCATCAAGCTTTTAGGGACATTAAACTTCGCCAAGCCTCATATCTTAATCACTTTTTGGGATGATGATGATGATGATGATGATGATGATGATGATGATGATGATTGCTGCTGCTGCTGCTGCTATTATGGTTGGTTGTACAGTCAGCCAGATGTTTAGACTGGATTTGGCAATTTTATCCCCCTATTGAGTCCTTCCCAAGGACCTGGGATAGGCAGATGTTGTTGTTTGATAATGATGATGATGATGATTCTGGAGAGATTAAGATCCTTCAGATTGGCAAGGTTTTACTGCATTCATCAGATGAGTGTCCTCCTCCTCAGAGGAAGATGGGGTCAATTTGATTTTAAAAGTTTTGAAAATTTATGATTTTTTGGACTATGCAGCAAAAGGGTGCTTAGTGTATGGACCTTAGAAAGCTAACAATGGATTAAGGGGACAGAGGGATTTGGAATTATAGCTTTGAATTAATGAGAAGATATTTTCTCATGGGACAATGGTGATTGTTTTGGCTTTTTCACCATAAGGAGATTTTGAAGGTTGGACATTAGAGGGAGCCAGAGGAAAAAATATATGGAGCAGAAACCTAGTTTTTGAATATCTTTCTACCAAGCTTGTTGGTAGAATGGATCAATTGCTTGACAAGATGGACAGAGCTGTAATGTTGTAATGAAGTTACAGAACAAGAACAAGCTGCAGTGGTGGTCTATGAAATTACTTTGAAGGGGGACTTAAAAGCAACACAAATGGAATGATGAATGACTTACTCCCTAAAGGAGGTATATAGATATCAAACCAGGAAAGTTGTTTGGATAATTTTTTTCTTACTGGATATACAAAAGAGCTCTGTTAAGGTTTTGAAGGACTTTATTATAAGTGGCAAGCAAAAGGATAAACTCTACTTACTGCATATACAAAAGAAATTTGTTAAAGTGCTGAAAGATTTTTGTCTTGAAACACAGATGACCGGCAAATTACGGATTTCAAGGTGTCCTTGAGAAAAATAATTATGAAGGCTGATTTCATTGTGGAAACATCTGAATTAAAATTCATTGGGGATTTAATACTATTATAGATTTAGAAGATAATAAGATTTCTTAACTGCAGCTATTTAGTAGCAAAACATCTGGGTTATACAGACTTAATGCTTTGTTAATGGTCACTCTCTGCAGTATAAGTAAATATGCCTCCTACCTCTGCTGTCATTACACTCTCTTTATGAGTATATGTATGTGTGTGTGAAAACACACACACACACATTCCATTCCTTTGGACAATGTACATATGATGAATTAGCTTAATACAATAGCAAATTTCTCATTTTTAAGATCTTCAAGATTCTTTGTTATTTCTGCTAACACAGCTACTGCAGCAAACACTCGCATCTGCTAACATTCAGGCACTAGCATATTTAAGCTGCAACTTTCAGTTTATGCTTTGTTTCAATTTATTTTTTCATATAATGGAAATTTTTAATCAATTTTCGAATAGCTTTTGATTGGCAGAATCAACTCCTTCATTTTGTAAAAGAGTTTGTGTCTGATTCTCAAGAACTTGTCAAAAGAATTCATGGATGTTTGTGTGTTTGTATGTATGTATGTGTGTGTGTATGTATGTGTGTGTGTAAGTGTGTTACATACACACACACACACACGTACATATTTCTTTTTAATATATTTTGGGGATAAGATGTTTCTCACAGCCTGCTAAAACTGTTTCACACCTTCCCTGCCTTCTTCCTGTGAAACAAATGTGAAAGTGCTACAGGCAAGAGCCTCTGAACATGTCACACAGTGAGAAAGATTGTAGTGTTGAAGTTCTCTGTTTATCCATGTGCCACCGAAAGCTCTAAACTTTGATATTTGACAAGTACTCTTTGTATGCATGTGGACACGTTACAAGAGTGGCTTTATGGGTGTGCGTATGATTGGCTATTTTGAAATATCAAACTGAAATAGAGTTATTTGGACTAAACCTCTACACAATGGAATAGAATCCCTCAGAACTAGTTCAAAACAAACTAGGAGCTGCTGTTTGAGCTCTCCAGAAATTCAGATGCTGCCTTTGCAGAAATGCCTAACCCATTTCATTTTCTCTGCAAAACATCAGAATGAAGAGAAAGGCATGGAAGAGGAGTGGTTCAAGAAACAAGACAGCCTTGTTTCATCATGGCTCTGGAAAACATACTGGAAAAAATATAGGAATGGCAATTTTCATTTAATTAAAGTTTGATCCAGCCTTGGTTCCAACACTTTCCCAGACCCATGATAGAACAAAAATGGTCACGCTTCATTCACAGTGGCAGTAATTTCATAAAGATAAACCACATGCTGTATCTTCTGTTAGGTGCCTGTCCTCTCTCCAACTTTATTTTTAGCCCCTGGGGTGTAGGTAAATACTGTAAATCCTTATTTCTCAAATCTCCAAAGACTCCCTTTGTATAAATTCCAGTATACATATAAAGAAATTCAGAATTTACTCACACTACGGAAGTAACTATCTTTGCAAATTCAATCTAAATCTCAAACAACAAAATTGCAATCTGTAAATAATCAAGAATCTAAAGGATGTTACCTAGCAATCTTCTGGATCTCTCTCTCTGAAACTGGACAGTCTTTATTCCTTCATAATTATCTTTTGCTCTTGAGGATTTTATTTCATTTCATTATTTTTTTCCATATGGTGGTCAATGGGAGGGAAGAGTCTTGTCAGACTATCATTTTTCCACTTCCCTTGGCAGCTTCTTTTCTTTTCTTTTCTTTTCTTTTCTTTTCTTTTCTTTCCACTGTGTCCCTGACAACATGTCTTCATCTCACCATTGCCCATGAGTTGAGACAGACTTAAGTCATCCTTAGCTGTACTGGTGTTAAAGTAGCATTTCTTATTAGGACATGGTCCAAGGGCAGCCTTGAGGCATGTCAAATCTGTTGGTCTCTGTCTCCCATTAGCTTGGAGAGAAGTTAGGGGACAGAAAGTGTCAGGGAGCAGAGGAAATAAAGGCAGAGCAAGGGTTAGCAATCAGGACAGCAAATGTTTTCAAGGATGGATGGTTCACACATCAGTCAACAGTGAAAAACTTGGTTGACTTGGAAAGTCTTTGATTTGGTGTAAATCAAAGTTAGCTTTTTAAACAAAATGCTGAACCAAGCATTGGTTTGAATCTTGTGGTTAATTCATCCCTGGGGTGATTTTCACATTTTGTGCCTTCAGAAAACAATTTCTACATTAATTCACTGAGCCTCTCAACTATAACATGTTCTGCAACGCACACCCAATTTGCACAGAGCAGCGAGCAGATCTGTTGAGCTCCACCATTGACATAACTCAGTAGAACTGAGTCAAAACATTAGTGATGACTTTCCTAGGCTTTTGGTGCTTTTCACAATTTCATCTAAGTTGCACCCAAATCTTGGAGACTGCGAGGAAGACTTCCAAAGACATGATAAAGTGGTTTGAAGGTTCATATTGTCCTTGAATGATAAATCCTCAAGAATATACTTAGAAAACCTGTCATATCAAGAAAAACAGGGAAATGATCAATCCAGGTATGCATTTTATCACAGTTAAAGAAACTCTTTATTTAAAACAAGCATGAACAGCAGACCACAATATTGATAACTACTGGTAATTTTATCATAGATTATTTGATCTTGTAGATTATTTTCCATTGGTTACCCAGTTGTCTTGATTCAATTTTTCCATATTTATCTGAAAAAAGCAGCCACATTAAGAGGCTTGTGGGACAACTGTATCCATATCATTGTTTATACATGGTATGTTTAAACCTCTGATTGGTTTAAGGAGACGTGTGCTTCCTCTAATAATCAGTAATGCCAGATAATTCAGTTTATGCCTTGATCCTGTTGGTGCAAAAAAATATTCACTTGGTTGAATCCAGAAACAGGAAAGAAAATGTGATCCAGTCCTGGAGAGATGAAGAGATTTGGAATACTACCTAATTCACATTATTGTTCATGATATCTTGCTTTCGTTTTAGCAAGCCAACAAACTTCTCTCCACCAGTGCTTTATATTTTTGTTAAATAAACTTTAGTCAGCAAAAAATGGGGGGGGGGGGGGGGAGCATGAAAACCCTCCCCCAAAAATAACTGAAAAGAAATATGACCCCAAAGCAACCAAAATACTAATATCTCCACCAACATAATAGTTTGGGATGTGTATGAATACATTTGCTATCTTCAGGAGAAGTGCAACATCCATATTCAATATTTCTGCCCCAAAATTCACTTGCTTAGATGAAAATAATCTGTTTGTAATTGCTTTGTTACTATAGCTAAAAATGGTAACTGAACGTGAATAGGAGATGGTAGGAAGTCCCAGGTGTGACAACCGAAATACTGTCACAAAATTCAATGAAGATATATGAACAGTTTCCAATAATGTCTTTTTCTTTCTTCCCCAAAGACAGAGACAGAAAGCTATAAGAGGAAGCCTGTAAAATTATCCCCATCCTTGGAATCTAATACTCTCAACTACAAATTTTATGCCTTATTCTTCTGGCCCACTCACTGAGAGTTCAAATGCAATTCCCAGCACACCAAGCAAATCCCAGATTTGCCCAGCAAAATACAGTAGCCAATTGGAAACATATGATTTTGTTTTGGATTTTAGCCCCTGTGCAGGAAGAGGTAAAATAATGCTGTAAGCCTCTAGGTAACCTAGCACAGTTACTTTAAGCATTTCTGCAACTCAAAACAGCTATCCAAAATCAGGGTTATTATTTCATTTAAAGAATAAGAATAAGAAGAACTGGAGAAAATCACAAGATACAAAGACCTGCAAATAGAAATAGAACGACTGTGCCGAAAGAAAGCAAAGATAGTACCAATAGTAATAAGCGCCTTGGGTGCAATCCGAAAACATCTGGAGCACCACTTGAACACAATCAGCATTGACAAAATCACCATCAGTCAATTGCAAAAGGTAGCTTTACTTGGAAGAGCTTACATCCTGCAATGATACCTTTAAAATCATCAAACAACATCTGCCTATCCCAGGTCCTTGGGAAGGACTCAATAGGTGGATAAAAATGCCAAATCCAGTCTAAACATCTGGCTGACTGTGCAACCAACCATCAACCTCATCATCATAGCAGCCCCACATAAAATAAAGCTAAAATGAAAATGCTTGCCTTTGTCCTTGTGTTTTCTGTTTCCCTTCCCAATATTCAAAGTTGAATTAGATTATCATTTAAAATATATAAATTGTGTATTTCTTAAAAACAAAATCAGAAAAACAAAATCCTTAACAGACTAAGTAAACACTACAGTACTGTTTTATTTACTTACTGTTACACAGTGCATTTCATCTCCCTTTAAATCACATAATGCATCTTCTTTAGCATCCAAAATGTTTAGTAAGCAACTCAGCAGTGCTGCATTTAGGAACTATCAGTGTTACTTTTGCTTCCCACAAATTGCTTTACAACTTTCTGTCAAACAGGAATCTCCAAGTGTTATCAGACCTGTGGGATCTAAACAAAACAAACCTTCAAATTGTATTATTGTTGTTGCTGTTGTTGTTGTGGCTTAAAACCAAAGATGTATAATATTCTCTAGATATTTGTGTATATATATAATTTTTATTAAAGAAATTATTCAAAGAATAAAAGCAACACAAATTTTGAAAGAAAAAAAGTAAGAAAAATAAAGAAAAGGAATAAGTAAGTGAAGAAAGTGCAAAAAAGAAATAGAGAAGAGAAAGAAAGAAAGAAAGAAAGAAAAGGGAAAAGGGAAAAGGGAAAAGGGAAAAGGGAAAGGAAAGGAAAGGAAAGGAAAGGAAAGGAAAGGAAAGGAAAGGAAAGGAAAGGAAAGGAAAGGAAAGGAAAGGAAAGGAAAAAGATACTTAAAGCGACTTCTGATCTTCTTAAAAGCAGTTCCAAGTGCATTTATATTTTACACCCTCTAAGGTTACAACATAATTTCCTTCTTTCCATAGTCTACCCTTTCTAATAATCAAACCCATAAATCACAAGTTCATATTTTTCTTTTTTTCAGCAAAAAGTCTGTAAGGGATTTCTAGTCACTAATAAATGTAGCTATTGTCCTTTCTTAGCGAACAAGTCAATTTTGCCATCTCTGCTACTTCTGTCATCTTCACTCTTTCTCTAGAAATCTGTTAACTGAAATTTTATTTCTTAAAATTTGGTGTGCCTGTGTATATATATATATAGATCTATATATATATATATAGATACACACACACATATACATATAGATATGCATACACAGATACATAAATACATATGTATGTGACAGTCTGTCTGTCTGTCTGTCTATTAGTTTTGTCCTATACTTCTCTTGACCGAGATTAACTTTGAACAAACTTTGAATACAATACATACATTCACATAGACACACAAACGCACTCACTCATGTATATTTTCCCACCTCAAATATTAGCTTTACACAAAATTTAGTGCTGATTCTAACCAAGAACAACATAGGCCTCAAAAATGGTAGCTTTTAGAACACTGTATTTTCGCAAACCATGAAGTCTGGTCTTAAATACATCTTTGCCCTTTGTATGGTTGTCACAGGATGCATTATAGTTATCTCTCAACCACAACTTTTCATTCATGCTGCAGTGTATCTCTATCCCGAGCATCTGTCTTCCCCCATTTCATTGAAAGGGTGAAAGATCTTGTCATATAATTCTTGGTTAGGACATCAATAAAGTAAGTCAGACGCAGGAGTTCAAATGAAGGTAACAGAATGAGACTGTTACCAGATTTACCTCTTCAATAAGGTCTTCCACAGAATCTGATCTTAGGTGCTCTGCTGAAGTCTGTATAATTCCATCTGAAAAAGTACAGATCGGAAAGGAAGTGCCTTGGCATGACACACGGAAACTGTAAATATTAGGACTACATGAGAATTGCACCTGGAAACAAGCCAACTGAAACACTTAGAAGCAGAAATGTATCTGAATATGCTGCAATCATATAGATTATGATTTAGCTTAATTGCTTCAATTTACTATGCATATTACCCAGATAATAATATACATATCTAGTGAAGATGCTGAAAGAAATGTGAGATAATTTATAGAATATTGAAGAAAAGCAGTTATTCCTTGTTAGAAGAGGCCAACTTAAATATTTCCTTTTCCATTCTTTTTTTTTTTTTCCAGCAAAAGAGCCAAATAGGATGGTTTTAAATTTTTTTTAATTAAACATTATCCTTTTCCTCCGCTAAATTTATATTCCCCTTTTCCATACGCTCAGGGCTTTTAATGTGTTACTCCCTAGCTTTTAATTACATATCTTTCAAACCTGTTTATGCCATAACAAATTACGTTAGGGAATGAAAGACTAGATCAATTGCGCGTGGTCCCTCCTTGGTAGATTTCCACAATGTACATGCTTATGGGTCCCTGTGCAAATCTTTTAAGATAAGAATTCAAATTATAACCTTCTTTCATCAAAAGAGAAATTCTTTATTCCATCATTCCATCAGGGGTAGAGAACCATCTTCTTGACTGTATCTATGGAGTTAACTGCATAATATGGAAATAACTTACCATTGCTTTTTTCCATAATGCTTTTTTTTTTTTTTTAATTCCCTGTCTTGCAAATAACCCTGTGATTCCAGGAGAACAGCTATCCAGATAGTAGTCAGACCCCATTTAGCTTCCAAGATCAGCCAAGGTCAGTTAAGTATAACCACCTTCTTGGCTTGAATTGCAATATCTGTCTGTCTGTCCGTCTGTCCGTCCATCCATCAGACAGTATGATAACTTTGCTGGGTTACTTGCTCCAGAAGCAGAGGTTTTATAAGTATCTCATTTGCCTAGGAATATACACATTGGTATGAAACTAGGGTGAAGATGCTGGACATGGACCGGATACAACCAGTTCAAGCTCTCACTCATCTGTGGACTTCAAACAGACATTTTTGCTAATATCTCTCTTTCAGTTCAGTTGACCTCTCTAGTCTACTTTTGTTGCAGAGACTGAGTTAGAGGAATCCACCACATATACCAGTTTGAGCTCTCAAGATATTAACCAGGATATGCAAGCAATCAGCCATTAATCACTTATGTACTGATTTAGTTGTTAGTCTTGCTATTCTTATCAACGGAATGACAATGTTCAGTACCAAGTAAAAATATTCATCAGTTCTGTTTTATACAGAAATAAGGCCAGTGCTGGACTTGTAGTCCAATCTGCAAAAGTTCTTTCTCAGTTATAAAATAAAGTCAGAGAGGAATGGCCTAATGATGAAAGAGGTGCAAAATAGGTAAACAACCTTTTAGTCTCCAACTGTTAGCTGGTTAAGACATTCTAGGTATAAACCTGGATCTGCTGAACTCTGTATTAAGTGAAAATTTAATTTAATTTAAGTATTAAATTTTCTGTCCCCTCAGAGAATACATTACAGTAGCCAAGCTTGTCAGCATGTGGAACACAGTTTTAAGCTTCTTAAGTAAAAATGTATTCAACTCTGCTGAAGTTATGAACTTAGAACTGTTTTTACCCCCTACTTGACAGGCAGCAAATTATCTAGAATTTCTTTTGTGAAATTCAGCCCATGATTACACAAGTACCTCTACTGTATATCAATGAAAGATCTGTCTCATTTTCTAGAGAGAAGTGGATCAGACTAACCGTTAGGAAAAGGATGAAGGAAAAGTTTACATTCCACTCCAAAGCAACATCACAATGCTTTTCTGGCCACAACCCTGAATCTTACTCAGGATTACCTGTCAAATTCATGACAGTAGTAATTGTTTGCCAATTTTGTAAGCCTATTTTGATCTACAGTATATACCCATTCTCAATCTCTGAGGTTGTTCTGTATATCACCCAACAGGACCTCTCCCAATGACCTGTTCCCATTTCCATGAAGTCTACAACTGGTGGGACTGATGGTGGTCTGTTTGCAAGGATCACTCTGATTTAAAGACAGACCTCACAACTATTGAATGCAATAGTTCCCTTTCCCAGAAAAGCATTTTAAACAATTAAGCTGCCAAATATTTTAAAATATACATGTTTTTTTCTGGTTTTGGTGGAATAGCCATGTAGCAGAATTCTGGAATAACAACTTGGACCAGATCTTCACAAAGTGTTATTCTTTTTTGTTGCAGATGAGATGGATTAGAGCCATCTGACCTATCTTGGATGAGAAAAGCTACGTACTTGCTATCAACTTGTACCAACCCAGATTCAAGTTTTGTCCCTCATGCTGTTTGTTAACACAGACCAATCTTCTAACATGGCTAAATGTGGAGTTGAGAAATGGAGCAAAGGATAAAGACCCATTTCCGGTGGCTACCTTTCAACAATATGGAATAGCATGAACAAACTTAAGGCACAGTACTGGCAATGGGAATACCAAATGATCCCCTAAAAGAGGGGTTTTCAAACTTTTTCAGGCATGGAATCTGCTAGCTAAATAGAAGGAAAATCATGGATTCTCTGATCAAGAGACAAGGAAATGAATTATCATGAGCCCGCAAACAGCCTATGGAGGATAGGGTGGGCTTCTGAATGTCAGCTGGCAAGCCCTACCTTTTCCGCTTCACCTTAGGAAAAAAATGATATGGATGCCCCTGGTATATTCAAGTGATTTATTTATTTTTTTTAAATCCTTACTCTCTGACAGAACTTTAGGTTTCCTAAAAAGAAAACTTAGAAAAGCCCTGCCTTAGAAGAAATATAAGGGTAAAGAAATGAAGATAGCATTCCTGTTCAACGGTACCAAGACCTTTACTTTATACAAGTAAAGCACTTTTAAAATGAAGCACTTTATTTAACAATGTCATCATAATAGTGAGAGCGTGGCCCAAAAGCTGAGGGTGGGAGGGAGAATTCTGAGACGCATTGCATTCTTCAGAGATTTTCTCTCTACATTTCTGTTTGGAAAAGGAAATCTGTGCATTCGTGTTTCAGACTATATGATACAATGTGACCTTTGCAGGCTATTTTCTTTCTTTCTGATATTCTGGGTACGATTGGGCTCAGTTAAGCGGCACGGCTGTTTGTACACGGAGCTGTTACCATGCTGGTCCAAGATGATGAGAGATTCAAAGGGCTTAGTGCCTCCAATGTTGCACTTACTTACTTACTTACTTATTTATTTATTTTTTTATTCGGCTTGTATGCTGCCCATCTCCCCCAACGGGAGAGCTTACAAGCTTTATTCATTTCAGTGTGATTTATTTGGGAGTAATGTTTGGCAGAATGTACACTGAGCACCCCAAAAGGTACAAAGGAATCCCCCCTCCCTCCCTCCCTCCCTCCCTCCCTCCCTCCCTCCTTCCTTCCTTCCTTCCTTCCTTCCTTCCTTCCTTCCTTCCTTCCTCTCAATCCTGCATTACAGAATGCCTGAACTGGTTTATTGTGGGTTCACCCTCCAATACTTGAATGGCATTGGGCTTCAATAAAGCCTGGAGCGAGGTCAAGCAGAAGCTCCTTGAGTTTGATGTACAAAGGGATAGATTTAATATCTCACTCCTCTGCTATAATGAGCTCATGAATCCAACTTTTACCATCCCCAAATATTTTTGCTATATACTCAGGCGTTCACATTGGCATGTTTAGACATTTTGTCCTTAGAGAGATACTGATTTAATAATATCCTTATCAAGAGTGTATGTGTATGTTCAGATTCTGAAATTGAAACAGTTGCACATGTACTTCTGAAATGCTCTATTTATCATCCTTGGATAGTGGAATTAATTGTTCCCACAATCAAAAATTAGTCAGACTGGTCCCAACAGGCAGAAGGAGTATTTCTTATTGAAAAATCAAGACTGCAAAGTCTGTGGCAAGGTGCCAGAAGTCTTTGGATCTGAATATAATCTGGGCATGGTTAGTTTCAGCTATGAATGGGCCTCTGTGCTGGATGTTATGTATTTTAACTTTTTTTTTTTTTGTCTATGACTCTATATTTTTAATTTTTAAAAAAAAATGCAGCACAGATTTTCAGGAGACACAGGGAATTGCAAGGTGAGAGGATTGAGAGATAAAAATAACCTTCTTCTCAGCTGTGCCAGCAGAAAGCTTTACCAGAAGACTCCAGAGAGAAAGTACCAGTCTGTGGGAAGCAATACTGAATCAAGATTTTCCAGAACCTACATTTCATGAATGTATTTCCACCAGGTTTCATTGCAAGGCACTTTCACACAACCACTAGTCTTGCTCAGCTCATTTGGAAGAAGTTTTGTACCCCTGTGGTAGTGTCCCTAGAATTTGTTCTCCCATGGCCTGTCTAGCTAGCCTGTCAAGCTAACAAAATACAGCATCCAGAGACTATTCTGTCCTATCCCACCCTTGTTCTTCTCTCTGTAGGGCAGAAGTGAAAAGCTGTGCCTTGAAGCAAGTAGTGGGAATGGGAGTATGGTTATGAGACACCCTAGTGCTTATAGATTCCTCCGGGGGGAATCCATAACCCAAGAAGTCGGGACCAAACAAGAGTTCCCATCAACAAGCAAAGCCCTCTGCAGTTTCAGAGGAAATGATATAAACCTGTCTTTGCATCATATCCTGTACAGTAGGAGATGAGTCAATAATTAATTGTCTTCTCTCCCTAAGTCTATGCAGCAGGATGGGACCACCTTAAACTGGCAGAATTCCCATGGGCGGAAGGGGCCAAATCTTATTTTACTAGAATGTCTACTTTTTTAAAATGCTCCATATTATATACTGAGAGCCAGTTTGGTGTACTGGTTAAGGTAATGGTCTAGAAACAGGGAAACTGTGAATTCTAGTCCCACCTTAGGCACAAAACCAGCTGGGTGACCTTGAACCAATCACTCTCTTTCAGTCCTGGGAAGAAAGCCACTTCTGTTACCTTGCCAAGAAAACTGCAGGGACTTGGCACCAATGCGCGCACGCACACACACACACACTATGTATGTATGTGTGTGTGTGTGTGTGTGTGTATATATATATATATATATACACACACACACACACACACACACATACTGTATATTGTATAAGATATGCATGTATGTATGTATGTGTGTATATGTATATGTGTGTGTGTATACACACACATACACACACATATGTACACGTATACACACACTATATATATATATATATATATATATATATATATATATATATATATGTTGTACTAAGCCATTCAGGTAAGCCAAGTTTTACCTGCTGATTTTTCCCCACGCTCAGATACATATCATTTCATTTTTTACTCAGAAGTCAACTTTCAGTTCATTTCAGCAGACCTTTGTCATTCAGAACTTCAGTTGATTTGGGCTGTCTGACTGTTTCTGTGTGTTGGATTCTATGAATACAAAATGTATAGCCACAGGCAAGTCCGTGTCAGTAATGGCACCTGGGGACTCTACTAAATCACAAAGAAGTAGCTTTGTATAAGAGCAAAGCTCCAAATCCCATACTTAGTGCCTCAAGATAGCAGCCTGCCCACAGTAGTGTCTAATTCATTGTCACAGGAGGCAATTGAAAACAAAAGTTTTTGACTGTGTTCCATATGCTTGGGTAGCAAACCAGAAAATAGAAAGAACAGCTTCTGAAGTTCATTTCAGAACAGACTGTTTTGTGCTCTAGACATTTGCAAGAATGGACTGTAAAAGCCAGCAAAAATTCTTCAGGCTGTCAGCTTGATTGTCCTGTTTGAATCACAAATACAATGAGGAAGGAAGGAAGGAAGGAAGGAAGGAAGGAAGGAAGGAAGGAAGGAAGGAAGGAAGGAAGGAAGGAAGGAAGGAAGGAAGGAAGGAAGGAAGGAAGGAAGGAAGGAAGGAAGGGAGGGTTAAAGTTATCTTATGGTTTAATAATCCACCTTTCTTGGTCTTTCCATAGGGCACCTCTTAAATCATAAGCTTCACAAACAAAAATAAAACATAGTTTTATATATTTCTGGAAAAACTTAAAACAATTTGCATTTCAAATCACTGGAGAAAACTTTCAAACAAACCTTCAGTAATCAAATATTGTTTCAATATTAAAAAATGAGACGCTAATATCTGTTTAGCGAAGATTGGATTCTGTGCATGTTTAAAAACCTCTCTAAAAAAGGGAAAGGCAATAAAATAAAGGAGCAATATATTTTTTTGGCTTTAGTTCAAAATAAATGCAAACTAATAAAAAAACCATACTATGTGAAAATAAAATTCAGTGGATATTAACCACTGTTATGATCCTGCCTCAAATCCAGAAGAAGTTGGTAACATTACAAAATGATTCTCATAAATCACATGTTTTAGGCTCCTGGCGAGTGCCTGGACAAGTCCTTGCAGTTTTCTTGGCAAGGTTTCAGGAGTGGTTTGCCCTTGCCTCCTTCCTAGGGCTGAGAGAAAGTGACTGGCCCAAGGTTACCTAGCTGACTTTGTGCCTAATGTAGGACTGGAACTCATGGTCTCCCGGTTTCTAGCCTGATGCCTTTACCATTACACCAAACTGGCTTTTAATAATAAAATTTAGTACATCTAAATAAAATGTTACAATGCATGCACCAATATTTAATCCAGTTCTAGTTTGGAGAACTGATTTCCCTCACATATGAACAGACAACAGATTCCAGTAACCTCATGACTGTTTTACAAAGTGCAGGATAAGCTCAGTAAAAAGGAGCAATTGAAAAGCTTTGCAGAAGAATCCTTTAAATTTTGGACTTCATTTTGGATAGCCCAGTGAAATGGGGTGTACAAAAAATTGTTTTAATCCATGCATTCAGGAATTTGCAAGAATGTAGATCCTCCCAAAAACTCTTGCCTTTCCTACCTTTCTGGCTTCTGAAAGATTAAGCTAAAGGCTCTCTCAGCTTACCTTGGAACTTAACTTTATGCATGTTATTAAAACTTGATCTAATCAGGAATCTTTAAAGCACATAGTAGGAAGAGCTCTGTGTAGCTTTTCACCTTTCTTTGCATGGCTTATTTGTTTGTTTGTTTTTTATTATTTATTTATTGCATTATAGTTTTCAGGTTGCAAGACATTTCAACATATATTGCTTCAGCTACTTCTGTGGTCCCAAAGTGACCCTGATATTTGAGATTGGTACCTTCAACTCTCTGGAATTGACCTGGCAGTATATTTTGGAAAGTCCATATTGAAAGGGATGCTGAATTATTTTCAGACTAAGAATTTTCTTTTTCATATCCAGAGGCTGATGTGAATAGGGATGGTGACAGTAAAAGAAAACATCAGGATAGTAAACTGTTTTAGAGAGCTTGAAGCTTTGGGCATGAGACAACATTTAGTTGCAAGAGAAAAATATATGCACATACTTGGGTGAAAAGAAGAAACTAGAAGGACTGTGACAGAGGCAGGCATGAATAACAGAAACAATAGCAAAATCTCTGGATTTGATCACCCGCCTGTCTGATTTTAACTTACAGATCAACTAAAATGGGAGTAAGTCATGCATGGAAGGACTTGTTAAAGAATCTTGGAGAAAGCTTTTCTTTTGTTAATTATTTTATCCGTTTAAATCTTTACCATATAATATAAAAGCACTAAAATGAAAGAATAAAAGATTCAAGTCTGACAATGAAGTCTTGAGATATCCTTGAGATCCAGATTCTGTCCAGCCAGGGGGATTTAGGAGACAGATCTGATGGACTACTGAATCCAGAAATGGACAACATTTATATGACCTTTTGGGGCAACTCTCGGTGGCTTATATTGTACACTGAATTAACTCTTTAATCAAATCTACCCATCCCTCAGGTAGTTAGACTAGTAGAGAAACATCACAGCATTAGCAATTTCTGAAGGCTGGATCTAATTTTAGGAAAAGTTGGACAAGTTAGTGAAAGTTTGTCCACAGATTCTACGGTGCTGTTGGTCAGGCATGAATCAGAAAGAGCAGGAGGACCACATTTTAATGAGAGCCAAATAATGCTTCTTAGTGAGTTTATTAAATTTATGTTCCAGAATTAGCTGGCAAAATGACTTTTCTTCAACAATAGGCCAGGGTTCCCTACAGGACCTCCAGAATTTCTGAAAGATGTACAATATTGAATGGTGCAGCTTGCAATTTACATTAAGGTCCCTAAAATGGATTTTCTAAACATTGCTCAATTGCCCCAGAATGGATAAAAGTAAATAGCAGAAAAAGGGGGTCTTGTTGTAAGCCTCCACTACTTATGCTCTCCCCCTAAGCACCCCAACAGCTAAATATTGTGCTTCTCCATGCAATTTTGTTGGTTGGTTAGTTTGTCTTTTTGAGACTATGTGCAATTTTATTAAGTGGAAAAGAAAACTGAGTTAAATTGAACAGCCCACAGTTACTTTTTTTCCTTTGAAATGGATAAAGCCAGGTCCTAGCAGGTTGATTTTTTTTTTCAAACCTCACTTGATCTTAATAGAACTACTGTTGAAGTTATCACAATTGTTCTTTTACAATGTCCCTTATAACTTCTACTGAAATTTGGGGAGCGGGGGAGGCTCTCCAGACAAAATGATAGTTGAAAGATTGCTACAACTCAGTGCAGGCTTGGGGTGAAGTGTTGAAGACCTCTAATTTAGAGGTTCTTCCTCAGATGACACAATGGAGGAATTACTCAGAGAGCCAAAAATATTTCTTTCAGAACAGAGTCATTTATCTGGTATATAAGGGAATTTAATTAGTGGAGGTAGTTTTTCTAAGCGCTCATTTACTCAATGAGTCTAAGCTATTATTAACTTCCATTTTGATACCATTCTACTAACAATTTCAGGGTGACAAATTCTGGTGCATTTCCTATCCAATTATTCCTTATGAGAACAATGTGATACAATTAGCAGATCTGGGGACTATGCTTGCAATTCGATTTTTCCCAGAAACAGTCATTATAACAACAAGATAGTTATTAATGAAACTAAAATATTGTTGAGGACTATATTAAAAAAAAACAAACAAACTGAACCACAAAGATACTGGCTCTGGATGCTTCTACAAAATATTAAATACTCTATTGGAAACCAATGGATGAAGCAGTTTAAATTTCATCAGGTTTCTTATTGTAGTCAGCAAAACCACTGATTAGATATGGAGTGTGTGCATATGTGTATGTGTTGAGAGAGGAAGAGATATAGTATATCATTGAGCACTGAGGATAATTCAACCTGCGTGAAATTATAATGTGAAAATATGTCTGAATACTGGAAGGTAAGTAAAAATATTTCTATGTTGGATTACCAGGGTAATAGCTAGGCATTCTCCATTTTGCTGCAAAAGTTTCTCAAGACTTGCAGTAAAATGCATGTAATTTAACTATCTGCAGTAGTGTTAAAAGGGAGGAGAGAAAGTTTTAAAAAATGCTGCTTGTATAAGTACCGGGAAGAACTGAATGCATCTAAAGATTAGTAAGGATTAGCCATTATTCTGCCTTAATCTGAAGAAGCAGAAAGGATGCTTCAGGAACAAGGCAAAATCTGCCTGTTTTCCCCTTCTTGTTGCTAAACTTATTTTAAAATTAGCTATACTAAAATTCATTGTTGAGTAAACAATGTAGGACATTAGCTGCAATTTGGATGATGTAAGAAAAGCAATGTTGGCTCTTGGTTTTGAAGGTCCTTAAGCATAATGACCTCGGAGAATCCCTTGTCTTCTTCCATCATCCTCTCTCTTTCAATGCATCAGGTTAATTTTTGTTGTTGTTACTGTTAAGTTCCTAACAGAAAAGGGGATTTTTGGATTTTATTTTTAGTTGGAGCAAAAAGGTGATGGGTAAGCAGGGAAGGGAAATGTAGGTGTTGTGGTTAGCACGGCAAGAAGGAGAGATGATTAGGAAGGTTCAAAGGTGAATGATGAAGGATTCAGTTGCAATGTGAGAAGATGAGTGACATATTGGAAAGCAGAATGAACCAAGGCAGCAAAGTAAAAATGTGACCAAGAAATAAATAAACGATTCCTGTATTTTACCAAGGAAACCACATGAAGAGACAAGATTAAATGATTGACAATATAGTCATAGATGTGGGCCCCTCAGGTCAGAAGGCACTCAACATGCTATTGAGGAAAAATTGAGGATATTTTGGAGTACTAATGGTGTTTATGATGTACCTGACTGAAGCTTCCCAAATGCTTAATTGCTGATGTTGCTATTCAGGAAATGAAAGAGACTGAATAACAATAGGAACATGGATTATGAGATGCATGAACATGGCTCCACAGCGAAAGATAACATTACTTGACTACACATTGATATTTTAGGCAAAAGCATGAAATGAATTGGAATTGGTCACTTTCTGTCAGATTATACTGCTCATTACTCAGGACACCCATACACAAAGAAATAATGCTGCCTTCAGTCAGGAAAGATATAGCTAAGAAAATACTTGGATATAATGCAGTCAGTAACCACATGGAATATCTACAGAAATATGGCAAGCAACAGAAGAAGAATCAGTAAAGCCTGCAACAAACTATACCAGCAAATCTAGAGAATGATGCAGTGTCCAGTGGATTGGAAGACATCAGTCTGTATACCAATATCAAAGAAATGAGACTTAACAGAATGTGCAAACTATTATACAATATCCTTAATTTTACATGGCAGCAAAATCATGCTTAGAATCATCCAAAGCAGATTAGAGTCAAGACAGATAGAAATACCAGATGTTGTAGTTGGTTTTAGAAAAAGTGAGAAACGAGATATTGTTACTGGTGTATACTGGAACATTGAGAAAGGCAAAACATATCTAAAAGAAGTCAATATGAACGTTCATTGTGTTGGCCATGGAATGTCAGGAGGAGAAGGAGAAGGAGAAGGAGAAGGAGAAGGAGAAGGAGAAGGAGAAGGAGAAGGAGAAGGAGAAGGAGAAGGAGAAGGAGAAGATTTTTTGTAATTGTCCTCAATAAGGAAAGAACCCAAACCTGTGGGGAAAAAACAGTAACTTCAGCTTGTGTGCACCCATTTCAACTTTAGTCAGCCCTGCCTCCCTCCTTAATACTATGTCTGGAACACAAGGGGCTACCTGGAAAATAGCTCTCAAGCATTTTGATTGGACCCCTTCAAGAAGAATAAAGGAGCAATAAGGTCCTAGCTGGGCACTGAACAGTAGCTGCATGCAAGCCTTAGCTGCATATAGCTTCAGTGCTGCTGGGATATGCTGTGCTCCTCTGATGAAATGAAAGGATTGAATTGCAGCCACTGTTTTTTGAGCATTTTGGTGTGCACTGCATTTGGTGGAACTGTGGAAAACCATGCCCAGATATTTAAAGGATTTCATTTGTGAGAACAATTTGGCTGCAACATTTGTCACCTCACTGATTGCCAGGGTTGATTCAGCAGACCTGGCTGGCTAGGTGAATGTTCCCTTCCTTCCTCACCACTCCATGTGTGCCCTTCACAAAGCTGTACGCTCAGTGGAAGAGGACAACCATCCCAGATAGAAGGCGTGTCCCGAATGGGAAAATGAGAATTCCAGAACTTCTCACTGTCCTCATATATAACTTATACACAGGAGATAGGAAGCCCCAGTCCAGACAGAACCTGATGAAACAGATTGCCAATAGGTCAGCGAAGGAATGAAACAAGGTTGCACACTCTCCCCTTATTTATTCAGCCTGTATGTTGAATAAAGCTGGGTTGCAAGATGAGTGCGGTTTTAAAATTGAAGAAGAAACATCAATCACCTGTGCTGTGCTGTTGACACTATTTTGAGAGCTGAAAACTGTAAATGATCTGCAAGCTCTAGTAATGAAAGTGAAAGAGCACAGTGAAAAAATAGAACTATGATTAAATATAAAGAAGACAAGCAAATGTCAACAGATACAACAACTGGCCTTGGAATTGAAGATATTGAAGTGATAGATAGCTTCTGCCTTTTAGGATCAACTATCAACAACAGAAGAATCAGCAATCAAGAAATACACTTCAGACTAGCACTTGGTAGGGCAGCAACAAAGGCCTTGGAAAAGATATTCAGATGCCAGAAATGTCTATACTTGCAAAGGTGAGAACTGTATAGCCAATGGTTTTCTCTGTGATACTTTATGGAAGTGAGAGTTGGACTTTGAAGAAATAGGATAAAAGAAGTATGAGTACTGAACATTTATGTTGGAGAAAATCCTTGAAAAAACCATGCATAGCCAAGAAAGCAAACAAACAGAACATACAATAAATCCATTCAGAGTTGTCACTTGAGACACAAAAGACCAGACTCAAATAATTATATTTTGGGCACATTACGTGAAGGCCTATCTCTATTGAGAAGTTCACAAAACTGGGATATATGGAATGAAAGAGAAGAGGATGACTAGCAGTGAGTTATGTGGACTCAATTACATGGGTACATTTTGGGAGACCCAAAGTGCCTGGTTGGAGACAGGTAATCTTAGAGAAAGTCTGTCTCTGTAGTTATTAAGAACTGACACCAATTTTATGGCATATAACCAGTCAATAAATAATTCCTTTTTTAGGGAGCAGGTGGTCCCATCTGCCTTGAAGGACAGAGTGATGCCCACCATTCTGAAGATTTGAACTCTCCGTCTAGCCATTCTGGTCAACTACCAGCCAATCTCCAAACTTCCCTCTTTAAGCAAGGTTTTGGAAAAGGTGGTGGGGCTTCAGCTATGGAGGGTTTTAGAAGAAACTGATTTTCTGCATCCTTTTTGGTCAGGATGGAGGCATGGGTGTGAGTAGGGGGGAATGGTATTAGTTACTCTGGTGGATCATTATACAGGAGCTATATAGAAGGAGTCTGTCTTTTTTCACCCTATTCGATTTCTAGGTGGATAATAATGTTGAGTCTGTTTCCTTTTGGATTGCCTGCAAGGGTTGGGGATTGGAGCCACTGTTTTGCAGTGGTTCTGCCTTTCCTGAGCAGTGACGTATATTCAATGTACGTGCAGAAGGACAATCAAACTCCTGCTAAAAATCAAGTTCAATATGGAGTACTGCAGACTTGGCCTTCTCCACCATTCTATTTAACATCTACATGAAAATACCAGGAGAGGTCATCCATCACCAACTGGGGCTGAACTAGGGTGCTGTCTAAATTGTGACCCACTGCCTTGTGTCTATGGGGACATGGATGGGCCAAAATAAGGTTAAATTAAAATCCTTGCAAGACAGAGCTAATGCTTGTTGGTAAATGTGTCTTCTTGGACTCACTGCTAAGCTAGAGCAACAGGTAGAGGCCACAGCCAGAGGGTCCTTGTCTGGCTTATGTGGGTATGCCATTTCCATGCCTTTTGGGGTCAGGGGGCTCTGATGACAGTGGTTCATATCCTTATCACTTTGTGGTTAGATTACAGCTACGTGCTCAACATGGACCTGCCATTGAAGACAATTCAGGCACACAAAACAAGGTACAGGAACACAAAATGGCTGCCATGATGGGCATGGCCAATTTCATGGCACCCATTTATTCAAAGTGAAACTAAGTCTCACTAGAAGAGGATATCTGTAGCTCAGGGTTGAATGGTGGAGTCCTTGGGGCTCTCTGAGCTTGGTTGTTTGCTTGCAGATGTTTCATTACCCAACTAGGGAACATCATCATTGTCAAACAACCAAGCTCAGAGAGTTCCAAGGACTCCACTAATAAGTCTGGTTTCCATGAGCCTTTGTTGCCTTTGGGGTATTTTTTTGGGGGGGAGGGATTTTTTTTTCCTGGCCACATGACTCACTTCCAAGCAATCAACTTAGCTGTATTCAACCACCCATTTCTTCTACCCCCCCCCCCCCCAAATGCCTATGAAGTCCATGTGAGAAAAGGTTGTATATTTTGATGATCTCTGGGGCTATTCCTTAGTTTGTTATCCATTAATTTCTAATTAAAAGAAGCTCAGAGAAGTAAAATCACATGGGCAGGAATGCAGCATTTTCACAAAATCAGATAGGTGTGAGAACCTGTATCCTTAAATCCATATTTAAATCATTTATTTTAAATAAATGCTAGAATCCTGCTTCATGCATGATCTAGCTCAATACATCTGTAGCGTGAACTGAATGACATGTTAACATAAGCACAGAAACTTATAAAAGGCAGGAACATTATCATTTTTGGTCTTGAAAAGTTGATGTTGGAAATTCTAAGATGGAGGGAAAAGGTCCTGCGGCCTTTCTGAGCGTGGATGAAAGATCTAAGCAAAGAAAGAGCTTGGTTTAAAAACACAGAAATAATGAAAATAAAGCATCAACTAAAAGTGGTAATGGAAGAGAGAACTATAACCCACAAATAGCTTCACATGTTGTCTATCAGCAGCAGCTACATTAATATATCAACTTGAAGCTCATAACATCAGACATATTTGAGCTTCCCACAAGGGAATTGGTAGCTTCTTCCCTTCATTCCCCACCCCACTTCTTCCCTTTACAGTCTTGTCTACAGGATATCTTAACTATCTGTGTTGCCCCATTGCTTCTTCCACATTTTCCCCTCCTTATAAGGACTTCTCTGCAGAATAGCAGGTGTACTTTTATGAACAATGCTTAGCATCATCATCATCATCATCATCCATTTCCTGAAGATGTTAAAAATGTCTTCCCTTATTTTTAAAAAAGTTGCAGTTCTGCCTTTCAGTGGAGAAATGAAGACTATATTATCAATCCAGAAACTTTTTAAGAAAACACACAAAAAACTGTAAGACGTAAGCTCAGTTCAAGTGAGTCATGTAATGCACCCGCTTCCTTCCATGCAGTATTCTATGATGTAAGAACAAATATATTGTACGTTGCACAGGATCCTTGGTGTACACGTGAGAGTTTCCACCAGAAGTAGAACCCTAATAATGAAGGCTTCCAGCTCATGTGGAAGTGTTTGCATGTATGTGGAGAGGAGCAAATTAGCAGCACGTTTTTTACAGAGAAGTGATCACCATTCCTTGCAAGTTCAGTTCTACATGTAAAAGTGTCACTTCAATAGGGGTTGTGCAGTCCATCAATCTTCCTACCGTTAGTCCAAGTCCAGAGTGCTCATGTGTTGAGTGTAAGCTATGAATGCTCTTCTGAACACATTTTCCAGGGAGCCAGCAGTGATGCCATTTTCACTATATCGTATATAGGTGGTTTGCCTTTGCCATGGCTAGTTATTAGTTCTCTTAATGAATCTTCTCTGACTCAGTAGCCCTACTGCTATAAAAATTATGCATCAGATCTAACTTTTCGTGTGCTTGTTTTTTGCTTAGCTGGGCCTAAACACCTTACAAGAACCTACTCTACCATATATGATTCTATAATCTCTGATTCTAGTTTGATTCTGTAGCAAGGTAAGGAACAGGAACAGAAAGGCAGAAAACTCTGAAGAGTGTTTTGTGCGAAGCACGAAGGAATATTCTTTATCTCCTTGCCCTAGCTTTCTGCACTGAAGTCATGACCCTGTAATAATAACATGAGTTTGTTGCTATGGAAATAATTGCCTTACCACAAATTAATTTGACTTCACATTGCAAAAATAGAGGGCCATGAGGAGAGCAAGCCGTTGTTTAAACACAAATGAATCTAATAATTGGGAAGGAAAAAACAGAGTAAAAACATCTCTAATTAGTCTTCATATTTTTTATGAAATCTGTCAACATCCTAACTTTCTGAAGGTCAATTCTAGTTTAAAGTTATCTGTGTATAAACTTAAAGCGTTCCAGAAGAATGCTACATGGATATAAGATACAGGGAATTTGTAATAAGGTTTCGGACAAGCTGCTTCTTCCTCAGTTTTTGCTCCTCATTGAAAACTGATACACTCCAACCTACAAAATGTTTTTGCGAGGAAGACTTTAAAAAAAATCAATATATTTCAAACATTTACTTATTAAATGGAAGCAAATTAAATTCAAGCTTTCCCCCCCAGCACTACAGTCCCTCTGCTCCTGTGAAGGAATCAATAACCTCTGGAATTCCTTCAATACCACCCATGAACCCCAGTAGAGCAGCAGAACAAACCAGCTCTAGGGTCCAGAGGGGCATCTTCCAAAGTTAAATAATTGTGCACAGTGTATCTACACTGCCTATACTACCTCTAATCCCCTGGGGTGGGAAGGGGGAGTGGGGAGGGATTCCAACCTAGATTGACAATGCATTAATTGACTCCATGGAGAGCAGTAGTGTATCCATTTTTGAATTTCAAATGTCAACCAGCCAAAGGAACCATACAGGTCAACTTAGTTTCTTCTCAGTCTATGTGGCTGCTCTGATCTTTCCTTATCCCACTTAAGGATGCAACTTAAGGATGGCCTGACATGAGTATATGCAGCATTTTGGATTCAAAGCTAAAAAGTGCTTTGAAGAGGATGTGAACATGTGTGTTATACTTTTCAGCACCTACACAAAAAATCTGAGTCTTTTCCTGAGCTCAGGTGGTAGCAGCCTGATCTCAAGGAAATGTGTGTATGAGTTTAGGAGTGCTGACAGTGAGCCCATATTCACCCAAAGCTTTGGGTCACAGTGTTGACACCTCCTTAACTCAAACACATATTGTATAATATAGAGCAAAGAACGAAGATGAGCATGCTCCAAAAAATGATGGAGGCTTCTCAAAGGGCTTTTTTCCAGTTTAGGAAAAAAAACCAAAAGGAACATATCCATCAAGTCAGAAGGAATGATTTAGAAGGGAAGCCTTCAACACTTGAAGAGAGTGACTGCTGGAGAAGGTTAAAACTTGTTCTTGGGATTACAGGTTATGGTTTGTGGTAATCTGAAATGGGGAAGTTATGATTTTGATTATTATAAAACTTATTCTGTTACTCTGAATGTGAAAGAAGGGGAGAGTGGTAAAATCTGAAGTTCATTATGACACATTTTCTAACAGCCAAGCATGAATTTCTGTGCTTTCTGATTTGGTCATACCGCCTCTAAATTGGTCTTTTTAGCAAAAATGATGTTCTAGTCAACATAACAAATTGTCTTCCCTTGAATCTTCATTCTTCTGCCAGGAAACTGATCTATGTGTATTGCATAGGTTTCCATGATCTTCTTTAATTTTAACTACTTTTTAAAAATACTTCATTAAATGAAAGATATTGGCATGCATTGGTGCTCCTGAGACACATGATTTGGAACCTGTTGCAATCTGAACTTTGCACCATGCTGAATCTGGTGCGATGGCATTTTGTTAACCAGCATCAAATATTTCCTCTTCCTCTTCCATCATTATGACATGTTTTGTTCTTCCAATGTCCAGAAACTTCTCCTCACAATTTCTTTGAGTCCTCTGACATGACATTAAAAATCTCCTCCTTTTGTTTCCATTCTTCCATCATGGGTCAGAAGTTTGATCTATCTTTATTACACTTTCTCCACTGTAAAAGTGTGAGATGAACCTACTCACAGCCTCATACCTTCTTCTGATGATAGAGCTCATTTTTACAAGCCTTATTTGTTACATCATAGCAAGGCCTTCTTGTCAAATTCAGCCTTTTCATTGCTTGGAAGTTTATCTCTAAAAAGTGTACAACTGTCTGAGAAGAAATGAGTTGTTTGCTGAAGATATATCCATTATAACAATTTAATTCACACGTTTAAAGTTTTCTGAAATAAATAAAGCATGTACTGTGAGAGGTCAGGAAAATATCTTGGAATATGATTGAAGGCAGTGTGAAAATTATAAAAAAGATAAAGAATTTATTAATACAGCTGTAGAAAAGAACAGGCATAATAGTCAAAACTCCAGGATTTAGAAAGTTTTTTTTTTTTTTTTTAGCATACTAATATTGTTTACCATGACGTTATTGTATAGAACTATTGGCAGATTAGGTGAATGTCAACAGCTTTGTAATAATTAGAAATGTCACCCTGCAGCAAAAGATTCCTTATGGGTTGTGAGAATTTTCAGAGTTCTCCTTTTGCAGCCAGAGTTTCCAACAGTGAGGAAGCTCCACAGCAGAGAAGGTGAAGATGTGGGGCCAGATTGAGGGCAATTAAATCAATATCTATCTTGAAAATGCTTCCTCCACCATCTCTAAGTTTCCTCTCATTGTCCTCCTGGGCTGAGATATAAACCAAGACCTCAAGCTGCACATGTCTGCTCCAAGCTTTTGGTGCAGTCCCAAAAGATCTTCCATATATTGGTTCTTCGTTGTAATGCTTCATGTGACAGAAAGGAAAATAGTGTAATGATGTGAATGACATTTTCTGCTTTTACTAATTTAAAACCATCTCCTTTTTTTTTTTTCAGCTGCATCTTTTCGCATCCACTGAAAGGTAGGCTAAGCATAGTCTTCTATCAGTTCCAACTACAGTGGCTTGAGGAGAACCATTGATTGAGATGAAAGGACAATTCTCGAGTTTCCTCAATGTTGCAATAGCCATTGTTTTCCTTTCTTGTAGCCCTTAGCCTATGGCAGCAACTCACCACTATTTCTTCTGTCAGAATTTAGTTGACACCACTTTCACCTTGTGAAGTGGTTATGGAAAGACCACACAGTGTGCCACTCTGAGGAACCTCTCAAAATGATAGCTATAAGTCAGCAGCAGGCGAATCCAGAGATACTACATCTTAGACACAATATAGCAGTTGTTCCAGGAAGCAGGTCAAGAAGTAGACAGCTCTGCCATCTGAATTAACCACTCTGCTTTCCTTTGGCTAAGTCCCAAGAATCCAAAATGATCTTGATCAATTAAACTACTGGGCTGAAAAGAGCAAGAGTGAAATTTACTTGAGATAGATGCAAAGTTCTACATCTAGGAAAAAGAAATGAATTGTATACAATGGGGAAAACTTTGCTCGTTAATAGTGCATGTGAAAAGGTCCTTAAACATATAGTTACTATAAGTCTAATGTCATCCAGTAGTATGATAAATCTGCCAAAAAGGTAGATGTCATTTAGGCTGCTTCAATAGTAGCAGTGATTCCAGTCCATGGGAAATAAGACTTCTTTGATATTCTCCATCTGTTTAAACCTTACTCTAGTTCTAAGTATCACACTTTATAAAGAAGCGAGACAAATTGGAGCAGGTTATGGAGAAGGGCAATGAGAATGATCAAGCAATGGAAGCGAAGTCATGCAAAGAGACACTGAATGAACTGGGCATGCTTAGATTTGAGAAAATATAACCTAGGCATGTCAACATAGAAGATGAGTTCTTATTGTCTCATAATGTAAGAGAGGGGAATGATGGTTTTAAGTAACAGGAAAGCAGATTCTGATTGAAAGTTAGGGAAAACTTTCTGACAGAAAAACAGTTCAATTGTGGGACCAATTACCAGAGCAGGTGGTGAGCTCCCATTCTCTGGATGGATTCAAGCAGAAGCTGGACAACCATCTGTCTGACATGCTTTAATTGGGATTCTGGTGGTAAGCAGGAAATTAGACTTGATTATCTAAGCAGTTCTTTCCAACTCTGATTCTATGATGGTTTCTCAGAAGAGAAATCATTACTGACTGATGTACACATAAAAGTTTTTAAATTATGCAGGATGTTGCCCTCTTCTCTTGGGATTTGAGAAATAATGTCATGACACACCCAAAGATTTCTGATAGGAGCAAGGGTGTTCTCCTGACTATTTCAGCAGAACAGGAAGGTTGTTTCTGGCAGTCAAGGACTGTCGACTTGTGACAGTTCAAAGTGGACAAAATGGGGTTTTGAGGAGAAAATGAAATAGTGATTGATAGATAGATAGATAGATAGATAGATAGATAGATAGATAGATATCCATCTCTTGCTCTTGCAGTAATTAAAATTTTTTGAATTAGAAGCCAGGACCCTGTGAATTATTTTACTTCCTTAGACAGAAAAACTAGTTGGGTGATTATTATGGGCCAGTAACTCTTTCTCAGCCCTTGATTGGAAATTGAGGAAACATCTATTTACCAACCCAAACAAAATTAATGTAGTAGATGATGGTCCATAATCTTCAGTGAAAAGACCTTCATCCTACAGTAGATTAAGGCTGAATACAAATGCACACACATACACACATAATACCCAGGCTGAGGGTCCCAAACAATGTAGTAAACATGTGTAAAGGGACTAAAGTTTCTGCCATTATGAATGATCTCAATGTATTAGCCATGAATTTTGGAAACATTAAGCTTACTATGTCTGGAAAGCCCCCAGATGGACAGAAGGTAATAATCAGTCAGTACCCAAGGATAGTTTGGCCAATAAAATAAAGGGAGACTAATTTGACTCAAGTATGCTCAATAAGTTCCTGAGGAACCTCACCTGTAAGGCACCAGAAAGTCCAAGGGATTGCCTCCCAGAACAAGCTCCCCCTGATTGATTGGGATGAATGAAACAATTGCCACCTGCCTGAAGCTCTGCAGATACAAGTTATTTCATAAATGTCATCACATGCAGTACAATTTTTATATTTAGATTTGATCTATTTGTTCTCGTTGGCTGGGCTTTTCCTACAGTCCTTTTGACTGATGAGGAAGCTACACAGGCAATTTCCCTACAACTATCTATAGCTCTTTGAAACCTCAGCCCTAACACCTAATTTCTCACTTTGACAATAATCTTGAGTTGATTTTTCCATACTGTTTTGACACACTTTGGTGAAAACTAAATGTGTTTCCTCTACTACTGATATGCTTCACCTTGACAGACTACAAACCACTCGACTGCCTCTGTTTGGCTTTTGTACTCTATTATCCTGTATTCCATTCCATATGCCGATCTGATGTTGCTTGGAAGGTGGAGTCCCAGAATAAAGCTAATTAATCAATTACCAATAAAAAGATTGAAGCAGCCTTATACCAAATCTAACCTTTACCCAATGAGTTCAACAATTCTTCATGGGGGGGGGGGGGACCAAGAGTTGGGTTTTTCTGATACTACACATTATATTAATTTTGTTTCTATCTATCTATCTATCTGTCTATCTATCTATCTATCTATCTATCTATCTGGCTTCTGAGAGCTGCAGAGGGTACAGCTGTTGATGTGGCAAGTGTTGGAGAACTAAAATCAATGGCACTCCCCCTTCAGCACCTCGTGACCTATTGACCACTAGGGGGCAACAGGGTATAATTAGAGAATTAAGGATTTACTTTGTGCTCCCTATTTATTTATTTATTTTTTTGGGGGGGGTGTCTTCAAGTCAACGTTGACTCCTGGTGACTGCCTGGACAAGTCCCTGCAGTTTTCTTGGCATGATTTTCAGAAGTGGTTGGCCCTTGCCTCCTTCCTAGGGCTGAGACAGTATGACTGGCCCAAGGTCACCCAGCTGGCTTTGTGCCTAAGGCAGGACTAGAACTCACAGTCTCCTGATTTCTAGCCTGGTGCCTTAATCACTACACCAAACTGGCTGTCTGCCTACTGTTTATTTTAAGAGGTTGCTAATTTAAGGTGAGTTCCTTTTGCCTTATTTTCCTGGCACACATGCAAACAGCAGATTTTCTTTAATTTCCTCCTGCTAGAAAGTAGTGAACTAGTTGCTAGGCTTCTTTCTATCCACGTAATATATTTCCTGAAATAAATCATCTTTCTGTTCTAGTTATCAAACCTTTTCACTAATGGTTGCTCAAGTCAGATTCCTGCTTTCAGGAATGTTCAGAGGCCCCTTCAGAATTCTTCAACCTTTAACAAGCAGAACTGAAGAAGGTGGAGATTTGAGAACCATTAAAAAAATTGGGAATGTTTCGGGAGAGTTAAGGCACATTGATCCTTATTTCTACAAAGCTCAGGAAAAATGTGACAGTGGAAATGGGTGCTGATGAATTCCAGCAGGATGAAACTGCAGAAAAATAAATCAAAATCAGCCTTGAAAATGAACCAGATTTTTTAAAGGCTTCCACTCTATTTTCTACATGGGAAATAAACTGAAATATGCCTAGGAAATAGAAACATTGGGCCAAGCCTTAAAAAAAGAAAAAGAAAAAAAGAAAAGAAAAGAAAAGAAAAGAAAAGAAAAGAAAAGAAAAGAAAAGAAAAGAAAAGAAGCAAGCAAGCAAACTAGCTGTACATACTGGATTTGCTGAGATTGTAGATGACACAGCATACCAAACTTCTACAGTCTTGCAGCTATTTACATGATTTTTATGCAGAAATGCAAAGGTATTCAGTTCAAAATGAAGAAGTAGAGCTTTTGAGTTATCAGTACTGTAATACGAAGGAATTATCTACAGCCAGAACTTCTGCAAGCTTCATAGTTTGCCTAATCATTTATTTTGTTTTAAAGTAACTAGGTTTTATTCTTGGTTTGCAGAAGAGATTCAGGTAACCGTGTTCTTCCAAACACACATTTAAATCATGTCATGTTTAGAATGTCTTGTTTTCAAGCTGTAACTTTTGGGAAATGTTAAAGATAGATACTGGATCTTTAATACAAACAGCAGCAGCTTTTTTACATGATTGCAAGAAAGTGAAGCATAGCTGGCTGCATGCTTAATGCATGCCCAGCTAAGAAAGGGATGGCAGTCCAGCTAAAAAAAAGTAATAAGATTGTAAGTAATGATGCAAGTATATTGTAGGTGATGATGTGGCTGTAGGTAGTGATGCGGAGGGGAACAGTGTGGCTGGTTTAGTTTAATTTATAAGATCTCCTTGGGATATAAATCTTCTTTATCATCTATTAAGCATTTTACTGTGCCACTTTTCATTAGAGAAAATCCCATTGGTTTTCAACAACCATGAAGTCATTCCAGAATAAACTAAGTTTTTATATCTATATCTACAGATATATTATAGCAACATCTTCTCAGTTATGTAACTAACTAAAACAACAACTACTGTAAGTATATACATGTCTGACCACCTTGGAAATTACTTTGTAGCACAAACTTTGGAAGTTGCACAGTTATATTATTGGATAAAGACCATACATGGTTTCATACACACACACACAACCCTTACAACATTGCTTGTAAATAAATACAGATACCCATATTATGGAGTGTTCAAAGATTCACTGTGATCAAACATTGTGCCAGGCTGATATTAAGGTACCCAGAGGATCGTGGTCCACTACATGCTATTCTAGACAGACCTATTTGGACTAACAAAATATTATTCCAACTTTATTAAAGCAAGTTTAGAATTTTTGTTGAGGTGTACTAAGAGCTGGTTGATGCAAACTTGGCTTCACTCCAGATCTAATAAAACCCAGTAATAGCTTGTTTCATCTGGCTAGGACTATTCACAGTTATATGGAATGAAGTTTGTATACAGGTAAGTTATGGCTATAAGATCTGGCTATCTCTAAAGGTAAATAGATCATCCTTAGTGACTGAAGGGGACTATCTGGGATGTTCATGGGAGTAGGCTAGGCTGATAATTAAAAACAACAACAATGACAACTGGATGGAGACAATGTAAATACATGGATGTATTTATGTAGTCACCAGGAGTCTAGGTCTGAGACCTTTCTTTAGGCATTTCAGCAGTTGGCAGCATGAGGTCCATGATGTCTGGGCTCAAAAGCTATGTAGTGCCTCTACAGCTACAGCTATGTAGTGCCTCTACAGCTTTGGTCAGTACTTGGACTGGGGAAATCAATAACCAAATGAAGGCCGTGGCAAATCACTTCCATAATTCTGCCAAGAAAACTTCATGGATATAGTCATTCTCAAGGTCATTGTTACTTTTAGTCCTTCCTCTTAACCCTGAATACTTATCTTCATAATATTTTGCAGCATTGATGGGCTTGTTTTGCAACCGAACCAAGCTTGTCTCCAAATCATCAATCAATGAGATTATTTTCAGAAGCTCTGATACTATATTTGTTCTGGAAAGAGTCACTGTAAGCTGCCAACAGGACCAATTCTGCATTCTTTATACTCTGCCTGCTCTGGAGGCACAAATTAGAAGGAAAACCACTAGAAAGAGGTTCATCAGATAAGAAATGCCCAAAAGTGGAGAAAGTGGGCATTTGTATAAAGAAATTCATATTGCTTAGACTTTTATTTTTTTACCCATCCTTGTTCAGAAGTACCAGGCTTAGCTACAGAATCTGGACTCTAGTATAATGTGGTTAAAAGTAAAGCATCCCTTGAATCAAGTGTAACTTCTGGTGACAATCTTGAAAGTCAATGTACTTTCAACCTGGAAGTGTTTACCACTCCGTTCTTCTGGGTCTTTGTTTGTTTGTTTGTTTGTTTGTTTTAGTTTCCCCAGCCTAGTCTACAACTCTGGATTTTCCTGATGGTCTTTCATTCAAATAGTAGCCATGCCACCTGGTAGAGACGTATGTATTTATCTACTGCATTCATTTCTTTAATCAGTGTATAGGGTACCATGGCAATTCCTGGTGGGACATATTAAAGAATTAGAACAAAGCCATAGAAAGCAGAAATCCTATTAAGGCACAATGTAAGTACCAAATCTGGAAGAAAAACATATAAATACCAAGGGAATGAAATCTCTAGTATCAGCCAAAATCAACAAGGTTGGCTAGATTGTGCCACCTGATGTCCTCATGGTATAGTCACAACATTAAAAGAATTATGATCACGGTTATTCTACCTCTGTCTTGATTAGTCAGTTAAAGAACATTTACATTAAAAGTCACTGTGGCCAGTACATTGTTTCATTGTGTAAAGTCCATGCTACAGTAGAAATTTCATCCCAGTATTCTGCTCCCAAGACTATTAAACTAGTGCTAAAATAGAAATATCCACTACCATCCGTACTCAGACCATGAGAGTATGGAAATAATTCAGTGTTGGGGACAATGGGAGAAACTGCACAGTGAGCTTTGTCCTACTTAAGCTTACTCAGAAGACAAGGCCTGTGGAGTAGATGAACACATCAAGCCATCAAAAGGTGTCAGAGTCAGGAAGCTCTAGAGACTGGCAGTTCACATCTCCCTACTGGGACTTGAAGCTCAGTAAATGTTCACTTTTCCAACAGACCTGCCAACAATGGTGTAAAAATATGGTGAACTTCTTTTGTCTACTCCCTGGACGGCTATCTAGATTCTTCTCCCTTGCCACACAATTAGAAATACGGCCACATCGTTTTGCACTGGACTGATGATTCTGGATGGGGTCTGGAATAGAGTTTCAAATATTCTCTGAGAAGTGTAATTTTGGAAGGGTCTCAGTTTTAACTCTGCTGTATTGAACAATCACTGCTTCATGATGACTTTCTCCTACTGTGAGCACCTTGGCATTGTGCTCCTTCTTGAAGCCCCAGAAAACCTAAGGTCATTGCAGCTACTCTGTAAGATACTGGCACCTTTCCAGAAACTGGGCAATCCTAGCATTTTAAGATGAGACAGGAACTTGCCTTCGTCCTGGGAGTTTATCATATTAACTCAATATATATCAATAAAACCAGTGACGTTGCACTAGCAAGAATGATTAGCTAATATGGGTAACTTTTATTCTTAGACAAATTTTTGTTGTTATTTTATTTTTCTTTGTTGAATTTTTTTTTCCAACAATGCAGGGAATTCTAGATGAACCTCACTTTAAATACTATCCTCTTTTATGCCATCAGTAAATTTCCACCTTTCATTCAAGAGCTCCCCAGTTGGAGAAACCAACCCCATACTAAATAATAAAAAGCTGAGTGGATTTCCAGTTTTCTTGGAACAAAATAGAATATTCTTGTATCTTTGGGGGAACAGATAAATATAGCACATAATCCTTTCTTCTGTAGCAAATTGTTTAAAGTAGGGTAATGCAAAAATCTGAGAATTAGAGGCAAACTTCAAAAACTCATGGTGCCTCATCTATAGACCTTTAGAGTTATGATCCCTAGAGAGTAAAGCAATGTAAGGTTGGCTTTAACAATTTATTTAACTGTCCAAAGACTTAGTGTTTGTTTAAGCAATATCAGAAATACTGTCAGAAGTGTTTGGAGGAAGAGGCAGAGAAAAAGCAAGGGAAACTTTCATACCTGTTGTTCAGTTTGTTCCAGAATAGTTTTTTGGACAATCTGCAGGACTGGTGTCTCAGACATGGATTGGTGCATTCCTAAATAATTGGATAGTTCAGTTTTGTATCCCCATTACTCTCCTCCATTCCCTCAACAGTTCTATCTGCTATACTCCTAAATCAATAAATAACTTGCATAATTTCTCCTTCCAATTAGTTCAGAATTTAGGACAGAATAGTTAGAAAATACCCATCTTTCTTGAAAATACCAAAGTATCCATTAAAAGACCATTTCTGGTTGGAAAAGAGGTTCTCCTTTTTATTTTTTTCCTCCCCTTCCCTTCCTCTTGCCATGTTATATAAACCATTTGGGTAATAATAATTCTGATTTCTGTAAACCTTTATATTTCCAATTCTCTTTAAATTATATTGGAGATAACATGTTTCCTCAACACTTAATGAGATCAGAATTATGTGTAATGTGTTTAAAAGAACCTTGATTTGCAGACATGTTTTGCCTAGTCTCATTGATTATCTAGAACTAAGATTTAGCTAAAAATACAGATTTCTCTGACTCTCTCTCCCTCTGCGTGTGTGTGTGTGTGTGTGTGTGTGTGTGTGGAGACACACAACCTCATTCCATTGTTGGTTCATTTTGGTCAATCTAACGTTACAAATAGTAGCCTGGCAACATATTCTGCTAGTGCTGAATTCAACCATCTCCTTAAAAAGCATTCAGAAATACAGTTCTCTCATTACAGCAATGCACCAGAATTTCATCTAGGGTCTGTAAGTCATGTTTTCATTGTGGATACTGCAGAAATAATGTCTCCATAATACAATGAACTATGAGGATAATACAGTACAAGGGGAGAAGGAAGAAAGGAAGGATAATGATGGGAATCCTAACATGAAAGATTTGTTGGGCACTTTAATGATAAAATCTTCATGCTGACTTGAGCTGTGCTTTTGATACATAATGAGGTGTCCAAAGCACCATCTGGTCTAGTGATACAGTAGTACCTCAGTTCACAAACGCTTCTGTTCACGAACAATTTGGTTCACGAACAGCTCTGGTCGCAAAATTTTGTCTCCGTTCACGAACGCCAGATCAGATTACAAACAGTATCCGTGGCCATTTTCCCTCCCGTGACATGTGGTCGCGGCTTCCTGTAGGGAGGGGGACTCTCCCTCCAAGCAGTAACCGCCTCCCCACCTGCCTTCCTGTCCTCCACGCCAGAAGTCGCGTCAAGCAAGGTTAGCTTTCTCTCTCTTCGTACTGTACTTTGTGTCATATTTTTGCGTTTTTTTAAAAAAAAAACCATATGGTTCAGAACGGATTAACCATAATTACATTGAACCTTATAGGGAAATTTGATTCAGGACGCAATCAAAAATCGGTTGGCGACCAAATTCGTAGGGGTCAGAATGGATTAACGGTATTTACATTGAACCTTATGGGAAAATTTGATTCGGTTCACGACCAATTCGGTTCACGACCAGAGTCGCGGAACGAATTAAGTTCGTGAACCGAGGTACCACTGTATTGGTTTGCTTTTGAGGCCTTAGGACATGGACAAGAGAATTGTAGCCATCCTGCCTGCCCCTTTTGGCTCATTCAAGCTAGCAAAAGGGAATTAACTGGATAAATAATCAATTATGAATACTCCTTGCCTGATGGAATTATGCCGCAAGCTTAGAAGAGGCAATGGATCCCGTTCCTGGATAACAGTTCTCTAGATTCGGAGAATCTTATGCCATATACAAACACTACTTTCAGGGTGATTGAAAAAAGTGATGTCTGTGGGGCTCCAGAGATATTTGGAGGACAATGATTACCTTGACTCTTATCCAGTCTGGGTTCAGAATAGGTTTTGGAATAGAGTCAGTCACGGTGGCTCCAATAAATGATTTCCTGCACAAGAGAAACTCTGGTGATTCTATTTGATCTCTGAGGGACTGTGGTGTTTTCCAGAACTATGTCTTCAATTTGGGGATTTAATGCCCTATATTAAAGAGGTGCCATTCCTATTAGTATTAGGTGATTATGCCTCTGTACTCTGGTAGCTAAACTATTCTCCTTTAGTGAAAAAGGGAGATACGGTCACCAATATGTTGATGATACCCACCTCTATCGCTCAATAATATTTGAATCAGGAGATGTTCATATTCTAAACTGGTATCCAGACTCAGTAATGGGGAGAATGAGGACCAGGATGAACCCTGACAAGGTGGAAATTTTGTGCATGTCTTGTTCCCAGGTGGAAAAATAGGAAGAGAACTTATTCTATATGTGGTGGCATTTCCCAGAACAGCATGTGGTTTGGGGGAGTTTCCAGGATCATCACTGTCACTGAGGCCCAGGTAGCCTCCATGACCAGGAATGCTTATTATCTATAGCTAGTATGTATTCCAAAAACAATACGTCTTTTTCTGGAGCTAGTCAGACCAGCTACAATAATAACCTCCTGTTCAAGTTACTCTGTAAAAGCTACAAGTTCATTCCGTATGTTTTTGTTAACTGAGACTGGGAAACATTAAAGCTCTACTGAAGCAATTGCATTAGCTAGGAGTTACCTGGTGAACTAGGTTCAAGGTTTTACTTGTGCTATATAAGGCCCCAAATAATTTGAGGCCAAAATACCTGACAGATCATCTTAGCTATTCAAGCTAGGCTGATTGCTAAGATCATGTGGGGAGGTTCTGGTTTGAGTGCTAAGATAGTAACTATGGGTTACTATCTTGAGGTTACCTGAGGGTAGGGCTTCTCTGTAGCATTCGCACCCTGGAAAGCATTCTCCCCCCCGACATGTTGGAGGTATTTAGGGTAACATCTTTTTGGTCCCTCTTGAAGACCTATCTCTTCAGCCAGGTCTTTCTTTAACTGTTGGGAGCAATGGTTTTTATTACTGTTGTTGTTTCCATTATTTTTTTAAAGGAAGTGTTACTGCTCAATTGCACCGTATTTTTGTTATATGTTAATAATTGGATTTTAAAGCCAATTATTATTTTAAAGCCAATTTTTAAAGCATGTATGTGGCTGAGAAATAATATTAAGTAATACAGAAAAATATTTTTTTAAAAAAAGAGAAACAAATAACCCAAAGGCTAAGATTGTCATTGAGAGGAGCTAATTAGAACATCAATTTCTGAGGCCTATTTCTCACAGGGAGTTAAATTGCAACCTTTCTGAGTGACATGCTTGTTTTCTGGGTGGGTATACAAATTAATTGAATGAAGGCACATTTAGTCATGTAAATGTGAAGGAATCCATCCCAGATGGTTTCACACTCTGGTGAGAGTACAACAGTATGTAAAGGAGATGAATTCAATTGTTTCTTAGGACCATCTGGAAATCTTGTGATGATGGACTTTAGGCAGTTGGAGTGGCTTGCTGCTTCTCTCCATTAGTATCTGAAGGAGGAACATTTATGCAAGAGAAAGAAAGAAATGCAAATTTATCTCATTTATTCAAGTAGCAGAATCCATCTTTTTGTGATGCAAAACAGATTTGTTTTTGGTTTTTCCTGGGGAAAAAAAAATCTTGTGGGAAGTGTAGCTTTTGAATGTACATGAAATCTGAAGAAGTCTGGTCTGTCCTATTATTCTTTTTGACTGAAAGGATGGATATGAGAAGAAGGAAGAAGGAGGAAGAGCAGACCTCTGAGATACATGCACACTTTTTCATACAAAAAAGGACTACAGTATCTGATATCTATTATAATTGCATCATTTGTTTGTGATGAGGGAATATCCCTCTCCTTATCTTTGGCATCTTACCAAGAATTATTTGCTCCCCTTTGAGCCACGTTTTACAGGAATTCAACATCCTTGGTCCATTAGGGTGACTAATAAATACAAGTGATCAAATGATGCTGAATGCAATGAGGAAACAGCAGTAGTTATAAGATAGGGAGAGAACATGGTGACTCAGAAGAAATCAAATTAAAACATGCAGCGTCCTTAATCAGGAAGGGTCAGGGATGGAAAATGAAAATAGGAGAGCAGTGTCTACTGAAAGCTGATTGACATTCATTCCTCATTTCACCCACTGGAATCCAACAGCAAGTCACTCCTGCAGAGAAAAATGTGTAATGGCCCATTATGTTATAGAAGTAATGCCCCCTTAGAATACCTATGTGAAATACTTCTTTCCATTCTTCAAACCTCTCATCAAATTCCAGCTTTTTTTGAAGTCTTTGCTTTAACCTATTAGTCCCTTGATCAAAATTAAGCACAGATATATATTCATACTCCTTTTCCTTCCTTCCTTCCCTCCTTCCTTCCTTCCTTCCTTCCTTCCTTCCTTCCTTCCTTCCTTCCTTCCTTCCTTCCTTCCTTCCTTCTTCTGCAGCCACACTCCTCTCTTACCATCTCTTGGTTCTCTTCTTTCTGTCAAAGCAAGAACACTGTTTGCTTACTTGATTCTATGCAATGCAATATACAATAAAGGACTTTTTTTTTTTTACTAATCGTTACTCCTTCTACAAGGAATATAAAAGTAAAGTCTCCCTTGATTTGCTGGCTCTATTGATCCCTTGGCAACAATAAAGAAACAGTTTACTACAGCCTTTTCCCTTGATGTTTCTTCAACTTCCATATAGCCCAAGGATATTATAGTGGTCTCCATGATCACCTTTTGGGGCATCAGCCAAGGTCAGCGAGGTGCTTACTGTCCTTCTACAGAGTACTCAGTGGACAAGTATTACCCAAATTCCATCCAAGTATTACCTAAAGTTGTTCTTCATGTATTTCCCCTACTTGGAGAAATTGATTGGTTGAAATTCCTGGAATCTAGCCATCATAGCTGAATGTGGGCTGAAATACATGTGAGGAACTTCATGCAAAATCACTGGAAGGAAACCATAGAGTGTTGATTTATCAGCAATGCAGACATGATATATAGTGTCAGTCATTACATCATTTTGGCATTTAGTGCAGAAATGTCTCCTATTTAGAACAATGGCTTCTAAGAAATATCTGATTTTGGCATAGAAACTATGCCAAAATTCAGAATGACGTGACAGCTGGCACTAAACTTCACAGCAAGGATAAATGATTGATCCCAGGCCATTTCTATCAGTCTCCACACTATACAGTGTGTTTTCTGGATCTAACTTACATACCAGTCTTATAACAAAATTTTATTGAACTAAAAGCCATTTCCTCCCATCTGATCATAGCATTTTTCAAGAAAAGCATGCATGAGCAATGATAAGATCTGGTAGGCAACATTAGATGGACTCCATACAGCCTCTCACCCCCATCCTTCTTTTTCAGTTCTCAGCATTTCTTGGACTTTTGGAACAATCCCAGCGTGACTTTTCTGCCAAAAGTTTGGCAACAGAATAGCTGATTTTCAGTCGAATGTACTTTTAATATGTTTGTAAAATGAAAAGTTGTAAAACCAGTGTTAAGGCTCCATGAGCCTTGGCAATTATTTGCTCAGCTTGAACCCACTACTATCACTTCTCAACACACACACACTCACACACATTTCCCCATGGCTCCTACCACTTTTGGAGATAGGCAGGGAAATGGAATATATGCATTGTTGCGGCAAAAGGTTTGCCACCACTATGCTAGATAAACCAGCATATATAAATGCTCAAGAAGATCCTCTATTTCATTATTTATATTTAGTTAAAGTATCTATAGCTTGTTCACTGTTCAGATAAATGTCCTGCATATAGTAGTTTTGCAAATTGTCAGGAAAATGCAGAGATGCCATTTTGAGTAGTAATATTAAATGGGGATGTTTAAAATATCTGTAGTCCTCATACATATGCACATGCACGTAGATACATTTCCAAGATTTTCTTTTAGTTGTCTTTTGTCTTTTTAATTCTATATATATAGTGGTGCAGAATAAGGTGATACCTCTAAAAAAGAACTAATGCCACTTATCCAGATCAGTGCTTTTGAATGAAGACTGATGCATAATAGCCCACTGTCTGCTCTTAGCGGGGACTAATGCACAATAAAGCTAGGCTTGTTCTTTAAATAGAGACCAGCGTACAATGAAATCAGGTCTACCGTTTTGAATGGGAAGCAACATACGCTACAGTAATACCAGATCTGTGTTTATGAATGGAACTTGTATGTACAATAGACGGAACTGCACTTTGGAAAAAAAATGGCCACAATGTATAATTAAGCTATTTGTGCATACCGTGCTCAACAGCAATTCAGGGAAAAGATCAGAGTCGTACTCCCCAAAAAAACCGACCCTCATCTTTGCTTTTACAGATAAGTGTCTCAAAGATTCAGGCAGGTGGAAGCATCTGCAGGAAACAATTAAAAGGTTTTGTCTCTCTTCCAGCTGCACTTCTGGTTTCCTAGCCTAAAAAACCAGTTCAGTTTTGCTCAGCTGAGCTGTGAGATCATTCCTCTCTGACCCCAGTTACTGTAATCATTCCATTTGTTTGAACTGGAATGAAAGCATCATGTTGCTTCACAGCGAAAGATGGAGGAACTAACTCCATGCCATTCATTGATAAGCATAAATGATATTGTGTGCATTTGCACAACATCTTCAATGGGATCGTGGGTGAGGCTGTTGTCATGCAAAACCCTAGCCTTTTTCCCTTCTCTTGGGCCATTTGGCATGGACTGGCCTGCTAGTTAGAGAGATGTAGGACTCTGGTGGTTTGTCTTCTGCTCTCTGGGGCAGGGACATAGGAAGGAGGTGACTCTGGCAATGATGTAGGGTCAGATAATAGTGAGAGGTTGCTGAAAAGACACGGAAGGAGAAAGTTGCAAGCTGGGTGTGAACTGTTAGACCCTGCTGGTTTTCTATTCCTTTTCCTTTTTTGTTTCTCTCTTCCTCTTTCATTCATGTGCCATGCTGCTTCTGTGGTTTTTGGTTAAAGGGCAATTGATGAAGCCTTACTAGTGTTCTCCTCATACAAAGGCTCTTGGGGACAGCATGCTTCCTGGATAAAGTGGGCAAAGTCTCTGTTTTACCACAAAAGTGACTTATGACCCTGTTAGTGTCATTTTCTTCCCTGAACCATCAACAAGGAGATTTGATTGGGTTAATGGGTTAAATGTGTTAATGGCTAAATAGGTTAAATGTGTTATTTGCAAGGTCAGAGAGGATGACCGTTTTCCAGGTCCCTTCCCTTAAATGCCTTCTCTGTAGCCACCCCAGCCCTTTCGAATAGCTTCCCACCTGAGATTCCAGGAGCCCCCTCCCCTTTTAGTATTCTGGAAGCCTGTGAAGATGGGGTCTTTCCCTAGGGTGGGGTTGAGTAGGGAGATCAATAATTTGTTTGATCTGGTGCCTGGTGGGAAAAGTTCTTCTGTTTTTATTCTATAGTTGTTGTGAGTCACCTAGCATTACTATGTGAGATGGGCAGCCCAAAAGGTTGTTTAAATAAAGAAATATTCTGCAATAGAGACATTGTGCAGAAGTAAATAAACCACACAAACAGAAAATGATCATATCAAGAAGGTTGGCCTATAACGTCTGCCTCCTATACTGTAATTTTTCTTTAGGCCAAACACACGCACGCATCCATGCATACATACACACACAGACACACCCATTCACGTTTTACTAAAGTGGTATTTTTTCTTAAGTGGCTTCAACAGGGCTTCTCTAAAAATGGATTCTCCAGATTTTCAAGCATGGTATAATTTCCTTTCTTATTTTTGCTCTCAGTAGAGTTTATGGCCAAATCCACTTCCCACTTTCAGGATTTATTTACCTACTTTTTGCTTGGTTTGGGAATTTTTGCTTATCTCAAATGCCTCTTTTTATTCCTCTTGTAATTATTGTGGAAGTTTACAAATTTGAAGTTTCCAAATGCATCCTGAAGTGAAATACATAAATCACTAATTTCACATTGGATATCCCAAGGGGAACGCATGATGATGATGATGATGATGATGATGATGATGATGATGATGACGACGATGGTTGGTCACATAGTCAGCCAGATGTTTAGACTGGATTTGACATTTCTATCCACCTATTGAGTCCTTCCCAAGGACCTGGGATAGGCAGATGTTGTTGTTTGATGGTGTTAAATGTTAATAATAATGATAGTAATAATAATAATAATAATAATAATAATAATTATTATTATTATTATTATTATTATTATTTAAGCATGGAAGTATATACCAGCTTTCAAGACAAACAAGTCTCTCTCTTTGTCCCTTTGAACGTCACAGCTCCATTGGATCAGATCAAGTATTTTGGAAATCTGGTCTAATGCTTTTCTCCAAAGTAGCTACTAATTTGTTTATAGAAATCCCCAAAGGAGAATATGAAAGCATGTATCCTTGTCACATCCCATCCCACAAAGACATGAATGAGAAGAATTAGCTTTAGAAGGTTGCATACAGTGAAGATAAAACCAGCAGGAATCATGGAGAGAGTTTTTGATCTTGTTAAGAACTCCCCATCTTTCCCCTTGTAATATAAGCATCGAATTCTTAGCGCTTAAATGAACAGACATGCAAGAAACCATCTTTTCATCCGGTTCATCATCCTCATTTTTGGAAATGATCCATTTTTATATTTCCACCTTTTCACAGGGAAAATTTACCTCTATTTTTCAATAAATACATTTAAGTACACAGTCTGCATTCACAGTCGTTCTTGCAGATGGTCCTAAAATGTGCAAAGGCTGGAATAATTGAAAGCAGGAGGTACCTGGCAAAGACATTTGTTGTGCTAGTTTGTAAACAATAGCATATGATAATGATGTTGCAGAGATGTCCATACCAATTTATTCAGCTGAGTATTTATCTTGGCTATATTATTTTATATAAGCCTTGTCATTTTTATTGCAGCAATAACAACATTTCTGATATCGTATTTTTGTTTAGAAAGCCCATACTAAAAAACAAACAAATCAACAAACTGAACATCAGTATAACCAAAATAAGGAAAATAATAAAAAATAAAGGAATGGCATTGTTTTGATATTTGACAATTTAAACCATACCACAGAACAAAAAGGACTTGCTCCACTTTCATGAAAAGTCAAACTTGGCATGATGAATGCAAGTTTTGCACAAAGAGCCAAAAACTAGACTAAATTGATAAATGTGGAAAACGTGGCAAAATGCTCATTAAAGAAGGATGGGAAATATTTGAGGTGGACAAATGCTGATAGAAAGGTGATGGTAAATATGTGGCCTGTTATGAGGAATGAATGATTGTCAAAAGAATAAAAACATCTCCCCCCACTGAATGGAAATGAGAGTTCGGTGTGTCAGGAGGAAAAAAAAAAGTTGGATGAAGTGAAAATGAGTTAGGGTTAGCATAAGGGTACTAAGTATTAATCAGGAATAAGGTAGGGCTAGGAAATGTAAAGGAATGTGGAAATGACCTGTGGAGAGGAATGGATGAAGGAGGAGAAACAGCAGCTCAGTCTTGGGAGAATGGACAGTCTGAGAAAGAAACTCAAAATATGTCCTTGATATGTTGTTTCTGGTATAAAATGAATTGGAGAGAAACTTGGTCAGGCTTTCAAGATTCTATTATTATACCTACAATGATAAAGTCACATTCCTGGAATCCTTGGGGTGTGTTTCCTGATCTTGAAGGCCTCTTTGAGTTTCCCCCAGCTCCATCTTACACAAACAAGGTCATCTCTACATTCCTTTTTAGCATAGTGCTAAGTCCAAACCCTTCATAATGCTGCATAGATTTGAAGCCTAACTGGACATTAGACTTAGAGCTACAGCTAGAGCTAGAGAGCTAATGCACTGACCAGAGTCCGAATATGCCTGGCCTTTATATCTTTTCCTCCGTCATATTTTGGTCAGCTTCAGTTTTGGAAGACAGCCCTGCCATCTTTCTTGTGGCTGATCAAACCTGCTTCTTGCCGACATGGAATCTAAATGAGCATCTGTTAGGAAATGCTTGTTCTTTGGCTCCCACTGAGGAAATTGCCAGAGACCATTCTGACCTATAGCTGGTAGCTTTAGTAAAAGCTTTAATAAAAGATCAAGAATGTTTTCTTCACATACCAGGGCAGCATTTTGATTGCCATCATACCTTTCATGCTTCAGTGATTCTGCCCTCTTGTTATCTCATTCAAAAAAAAAAAAAAAGAAACTTGATGAGCCTTACAATTAAATACAGATCCATCAGCGTTTAAGCAAAGACAAGTTCTGACCTTTGACTTCTTGGTTGTAGTCATTTTTGCTGCTATTAATGAAGACATTATTAACTCTTTCCAACAATAAAGATATGTGGTTTTGTTTTACCGGGGTTCTTTGTGACAATTATCTGGTCATTTGTTCTACCCAGGCAAAGAAACTTTCCCCTCCCCAAATTGTTTAATAAATAGGCAACATATCCCTGTTTAAACCTCAAACAATCTTCATTATGGAGTCCTTGGTGCTCTCTAAACTTGGTTGTTTGCTTGCAGACATTTCATTACCTATCTAGGTAACATCATCAGTGCTAGTGAGTGTGGGGTTTTCTCCCTGTTTATGTACAGTAGCTTGCCCTGCCAGTGTTGGTGGGGTGTGGCTTTCTCCTTAGTAGTTCCTTGATTAGGGTTTGTTTTCTGCTTGATTGTTTGTCTGGTGTCAATCCCTGCTTATCTGGGTGTTGGCTGCTGGAGAGGACATGTTCTGGTCTTTCTGTTTCCTTCCTAGCTTTTTTATTGTCCTTTTTGAATGGTGTATAAATATGGTTTATCTCTATGTGTCTATTGATGGCTGACAATCTTCATTGTCTTTCAGGAGCAAAGCATGTCAGTTTTGTTTCCCTAGTGATTTGTTTGTCAATCAATAGACTGACATTCAAGAACAAGCTTGATGGCAAGAAAATTAAGAGAGGTCTTACATTCAACTGAATCTTGCATAGATTTCTGGATTTAATTACAAAGCATGTCCCCCTCCTCCTCCCCCTCCCCCTCCCCCTCCTCCTGTAATATCCACAACTTTATGAAAGGGACAGCATTGTTTGCTATTTTGTAAATGGTTAGATTTGACATTTGCTAAGCTACCAACTGAAAAACATAAGAAATTTAGCATAAAGAGCAAATCAGTCAGTTGAAATGGTTACTTATGTATGCCCTTTTCCAACTGTCCAAGAATAATTTTGCAAAGCCTTTCAGAACATACTATTTTCACATATTTAGTAAATGCATATTTAGGTTGTTGGAATTCCTAGGGCATGCAGTCAATCAAATGCCCATGTAAAGCAGTGAAAAGACTCCTGTGGGTGTAATATAGGTTCCCCCCCAACCGTTGTGTTAACAAGAATACATTTTGTTTTTTTATGGCAGAAATATGAAGTTTGAAATAGAGTGAAGGAAAGTTCTTGGCATTCAAATTCACCGACGCTTTGTACAAAAAAAATGTGAGATCTGTTTTATGGTTAGGGTTTCTGAGTTGATTCCTTTGAGTCAAAGTGTGGGGGGAGAAATCTCTGTGCTCATATTCTAAAGATTTCTTGCTAGTAATGACTACTACACCTGTTGGAGCAGTAGCTATGTGATCTGAGATTTGGGGAGCTCTTGGTGTATCCTTTGTCATGGTCAGATCACGCCCTGATTATCATGGGATTCTCTAGTGCTGCTATCCACTGCAGGGAGGCTGGACTCATTAAATTGGTCCCCCATCCCAGTGACTGATGGACCCAGATGGGTTTCAGGTGGGGGCTGTTCCAACTGGTCTACAGCATCTGAAGGTTTGGTCACTGCTTTGAATAGGGGGGCAGCTGAATCTTGGATCGAATCATGCCCATGTGACCTCTCCCACTTGGGGATCCCATCACAACCCCCAGAGGGGTTGAGGAAGATGAAAAGTGAAATGAGAGAAGACACAACTAGAGCATTGCTGGTGCTCAACAAGCAACAAATTCGACCAAACATGGGTCACAAGGGCTCTTAAAGCTTACCTTGTGGCAATAAGGGTGGCGAACTGTCAGTACTTCTCCACCCTTATTGTGTCTACAGATTGCCATCCCACAGCCCTGTTTCAAGTGACATGTGCCCTCTTGGGTAAAGGGGGCTCAGAGAACCTCTTGCAGTGGTGTGTGGAGGAATTTGTTCAGCATCTGTCAGATGAAGTTACTTGCATTTGCTTGCAGTTGGATGCTGGTTTGGGTACAGGTCCAGAGGAGATGCCTAGGGAGGAATCTTGCCCGGTTATCTGGGACAGTTTGAATCTGTTGGACCTGAGAAAGTGGACAAGGTCCTTAGGACTGTGAGTTCAGCCACCTGCTCTTTAGATCCATGCCCCTCCTGGTGTCAGGTTCAGCCCAAGAAACTCCATGAGACAGTACTGGAACAGCTCAGTTACTTTATTAGCTCACACCTGCTAGACAGAATCTTGCCAGACTAACTCTAAACTCCCAAAGCCTGCAACTAAACACTACGAATTCCTTAAGCTGGTGCCAGTCTCATCCTCTTCGCTTTCCCAGGCTCAGGTTGTGGGCTGAGGAAATGCTTCTGTCCTTGAACCTCCATCACACCTGGCTTGTTAAAGCAGCTCAGGGGGTGTTGTGCAAATGAGTTCAAGCAATGTTTAATTCTTATTTGAGTGAGGGGGTTGTTTCTTTACCTCTTAAGGAGGCTCTGGTTCACTGTCTCTTCAATAAGCCATCACTGAACTCCACCACAGTGGACAATTTTTGTCCAGTATGTAACCTCCCTTTTTTGGGGAAGGTGATTGAGAAGGTGGTTGCTCAGCAGCTTCAGAGGACCTTGGATGAAGTGGATTATCTGGGTCCCTTTCAGTCCAGATTCAGACCTGAATATGTGATGGAAATGGCGTTGGTCGTGCTTTGGGATGACCTCTGGTGATGGCAGGATGGCGGTTGTGCCCCCATCCTTGCCCTACTTGACCTCTCTACAGCTTTTGATACCATCAACCATGATATCCTTCTGGATCAGCTCAGATAGGCTTGTGATTTTTTACATTTTTAAATTATCTATCTATCTATCTATCTATCTATCTATCTATCTATCCATCCATCCATCCATCCATCCATACACACACACACACACACACACACACACACACACACAGACGTATTTACTGCTTTACAATTTTGTTGTATGCCAACCAGAATAATTTTTCATGAGATGGGTGGCCACATAAATTTGACAAACAAACAAACAAACAAACAAATAAATAAATAAAATGAAGATGAGAACACATTGATGTATTGATATGCTCCTTAGTTAACCAGGACAGGAGTTAAGTCTGTAATTATCATTGACTAAATTTCTCTAGTTCCAACTGAGTTGCAGTTGCAATGGACAGAACAAATATATGCCCGGTCCATTGCAGTCTTACTGGGGTGTGTGTGTGTGTGTGGAGGTAGGACAGTTGTTAAAAAGTTTATACCATGAGATTGTTCTAAGCTGCCTTTTGTAATATTTTGCTATCAAATTAAAATTAAAAATTGAATTAAGAAAAAAAACAGTTTATCAGAAAGGAGGTGGAGGAGGAGGGGTAACTTAAAAGGCTAGGGGGAAAAAAAGAATTAATCTTGCCCCAAAGTGCATGGAAAACAAATCATTTTTTCAACTATATCTAGAAGATAATAAAAAGACACCACATGACTCTGAAGAGTTGGTGGGTCTTTTCTACCTAGAGAAATTTAGTTCTTTAGACTTCTATGATGAGTAATCCAGTAAGGGTCATGGTAAGAAGGTGATTTGTTGTAAGAAGTTGGACATTTGTACTATCTGACCCCATCAATTAACTCAGAGATATTTAAATTTAGGGGTTAATCCCAGCTGGCCAGCCATGCGACATCAACAGCTGACTGGACTTTACCTCTCCCAAGTGTGAAAAGATGTCCTTGAAAGGCCCCATGCTCATGGTAGTTTCATAACCATGCAAAGAGGCTGGAAATGCATGGGGATGGGTCTGTTGTGTGTAGTGATCCTGATCACACCGCCTTTAAAAAAAATAGGTTTAATTATTTCTTCCCTTTCAGAGAAAATGGATCCATTTTGGGAGTAGATAATTGGATCAGCCATATATTTCCAACAGGGCTGATGGCTAACTGTCCATTAGAAATGATTAGGCCTCCTACCTTTCCAAGCCGTTAAACTGGAAAAAACTCAGCAACAAAGAAATGAAGCTACATAATTTCCATGATTCCTGTTTATGTAGGTCATGTCATTGTATGGTCTTCCCAGTCCCCTCTTACCTTTGCCAGCTCAAAGCTGCAAGTCAAAGAAAATACAGCCTAAGCAGAAGGAAGAAGCTGCTTCCTTCACCTCCACCTGGGCTTGACTTTAATGGAAGGGACTTTAATGCATGGGCTAATGTCAGGACCTCCACTCAAGTGCTCAGGCATGGAGGCTTTGGTGGAGACATTCTGGATCTGGCACTGCGCTGGATCTCAAAATGCCTTTCCATCACCTTCAGGACAGACCTACATCCTGGGATGTTTTGGGCAAGCAATCAAGGACATTCTTGGCCAGACAGGGACTTATGGGCAAGCCAAGGTAGCCCACTCCAGATCCATCAAACTGCTTACCATTACAGCATCTCACAGAGTACATGATCAAGTGGCTCTTTTATGATTGGCTCTCTAGTAACATTTCCCCCCCCCCCCTGTGGTTCTAGAGAGCCAGTGCTCTCCATAGCTAAGCAACAACAGTAGAGATCTGGGGATCTCTGACACCTATCACAAATAAAATTGACATTGTCATGTTGATAGCATCTTCTGCTGTAGCCACCTATCAAATGAAACATGTGAAATGTAGCTGATGACCCTGTTTGGCTGCTTCCCGAGCTATAAATACTAAAACCAATGACCGTTACTATGCCAGATTTGTGTATGACTAAACAGAAGAGGTGACAGTCAATAAAACAGATGGTTTATGGACCAGCCATTTACTATTATTGCACAGGCATTTCTTTTTCATTGATCAATTCACTTTGAGTTTTAACTTGAAATAAATAAAAGGACTTATCCCCGTGACTTAATCCATCCTGCTAAGTATGCTTAGGGATTCCGTCTTGCTTGTGACGAATGTCTTGCTGACTTAAATAAGTCTTAAGCAGGCACAGCTCTACTTTCAGAGGCATTTTTTGTTAACCACAAGGATACACAAATGATAAAGCATGTGTTGTGATGTCATGAAGCAAACTGCCCTTTTCTACTTACGTTGCAGCATGGTACACAAGCAGCAAGTGGTAGAGTTTGTATCAAGAACAAGTTGCATCCCCTTGCTTCTCTTCTACAGACACCTACATTTACTTTTCCCTAGAGTGTGTGTGTGTGTTTGTGTGTGTGTGTTTGGGGTCACTGATTTTTAAAAACATTTTTGTTTGCTTGTGAAGTTGACCTGTGTTCTGTAGGACAGGTTTCATACACTGATCCTCCAATGAGGACATTTGTAGAAGGAAGGAAGGATACACACACAAGCACACACTCACATCAAGGAATAAGTCTTGTGCGACTCACAGGGTTTACTTCTGAATAGATGGTATAACATTGCACTATATCCTTTCTCAGGACAACTATATAGAACTCTGCAGAAATTAGTAAATAAGTAAATTTTATTTAGGGTTAAGAACCAGCTGTCCATATCATTGTGGAGTCCTTGGTGCTCTCTGAGCCTGGTTGTTGGATTGCAGACATTTCATTATCCAGCTAGGTAACATCACCAGTGCTAGGGGGTGTGGGGTTTGCTCCCTATTTATATACAGTAGCTTGCCCTGCCAGTGTTGGTGGGGGTGTGGTTTTCTCCTTGGTAGTTCCTTGATTAGGGTTTGTTTTCTGCTTGATTGATTGCGTGGTGTTAATCCCTGCTTATCTGGGTGTTGATTGCTGGAGAGGATGTTTTCTGGTCTTTTTGTTTCCTTTTTAGCTTTTTCATTGTCTCTTTTGAATGGTGTGTAAATATAGCTTATTTGTAAGTGTCTACTGATAGCAGATTTGTCTGAATGCCAAACTTCAAGGAATTCCCTAGTATTTTTAGATTTAGCTTAGTCTAGGATGCTCACAGTTTCCCAGTTGAAACTATGATTGAGTCAGTCCATGTATTTGAAATTAAGGTGTCTTCTGAATGCTAGTTGGTGTTCATGGATGCATTCTGCTAGTCTTCTGCCTGTCTGTCCTGTTCGTCACCGAAGACAAATTCCTTGTATATATTTTATACTTGGTCATTAAAGTATTTGTATTGTATTTGTTGTATTGTAATGGCTGCTACAGTCATTACACTGTATGTTGTGTTCATGGTTGTGTTCGTTGTTGGTGCTCGTGGATGTGCAGAATGCATACATAACACCAACTAGCCATCAGAAGACACAATGAAAGCTCCTTAATTTCACAATACATGGACAGACTCAACCATAGCTTCAGCTGGGAAACTGTGAGCATCCTAAACCAAACTAAATCCAAAAATGCTAGGGTTATTGAGAACACATCAGCCACCAATAGACACTTAGAGATAGACTACAATTACACACCATTCAAGAGAGACAATAAGAAAGCTAAGAAGGAAATAAAAAACATATCCTCTCCAGCAGCCTACCCCGAGATAAGCAGGGATCAACACCAGAGAAACAATCAAGCAGAAAACAATATCCTAATCAAGGAACTACCAAGGAGAAAACCACACCCCACCAACACTGGCAGGGCAAGCTACTGTATACTATATATAAACAGGGAGCAAACCCCACACTCACTAGCACTGATTATGCTACCTAGACAGGTAATTAAATGCCTGCAAGCAAACCACCAGGTTCAGAGAGCACCAAGGACTCCACAGTTCGACCCTGCGCTACACATATTCTGTTCTATTGGTGTCCATATCATATTACTTTTTATTTCTTTGTATTGTTTTTTCTATCAAAACAATTCTGTGAGTTAGGTATGGCCAAGGGATCATGACAGACCCAAAGTCATCAGGAAGCTCCATGTCCAAGGGTGACTCGAACTCAATCCAAAACATTAACTACCATACTGTAAAACAAAACAAAACTGTAGTAATATGCAGTTTTGTACACATATCAGTTTGGTTCCTTTTAAAAGATATTTTCACCTCTGGGAAGAAAGGTACCCAACTACCTTATAAAAACAGTAACGAGAAACAAAATAATATATTGGTAAGTTAAAAACAACCGCAAAGAACATACACACACATAAGTGCGTGAACTCATCAGGAAAGTTAAACAGGCAAATCAAACACTTGTGTGAAAGGAATACCTTAACTTCCCTTAAAGGAGGTGATATGCTAACCTCTTGGAACAGGAAGGGCCACATTTAGAACAATGCTACCAAGAAAATGCTGTCATGGTTTTTTTTTTAAAAAAAATCACATGCATGCATTAACTCAAATGTACATGCAAGATAGATACAATAGTTCTTGTTCAAACAATCAGTTGAAGCTTCTAAGTGAATCAGCTAAACCCCTTTTAAGCTGCTTTCCAGAATGTGTGAGGGCTTGCAACTTTACAAGGTCACAGTCGCAGCTTGGCCCTATTCTCCCTGATTTCTATACTTTTAGCTGAGAGATTTGGAGAGGATTTACAGTATACTAGATTTGGGCATGAAGGTCATTCTGTGCATTGGCATGAGTTTTAAAGAGGCACCCCTCTTTTGTGTTGGGGGGGTCGTTTTAGCTTAGGGATCAGTGAATAGCTTCCATGCTGACTCCAAACGAAAATGCTTTCTTTGTTGTTCTTCAAAAAAAAATCAAAATCAAATCTAGAACAATAGCAAAAGCAGAGGTGTTACTATAACATGGGGGGAAAAGGCATTCCGAATCCTAAAATAATGACCATTTTTAGATTACCTTTTCATTAACAAAGTAAGCTGCTTTTAGAAATCTCAAATTTTCCTATACTAAGACATCACTTGAATTGTTGTTGTTGTTGTTCAGTCGTTATAGCCACCCATTCCATTGGACTCTGGATGGCTTACAAAATCCAGAGAAACTAAAAATAAAAATGAAAATGAAAACAATGGTTCTATGGTTTTCCAGTGTGTGTAGGGGAAACTTAGCTGTTAATAATGCCAATGTATAGGTTTCACTATTTCTCATAAATATAAATAATACAGAACAAAAGGTAGAATTCTCTGGCAATTGGTTCTCCCTCTCCCTCTCTCTTTTTACTTATTTTAAAGAAAGATTGTTGTTTTGTTTTGTTTTGTTTTAGCATTGTGACAGATTCTGAAATCTGGAAATCTGTTGTGGGTTATGGCAGGGCTTTATTTCTTCTGCAAATTTCTCAGTTTTACACCTCTCCTACCCCCAACATTTTAATTAGGACTGGGTGGCTGTGGCGATAGAAGCAGTACAGTCAATAAAAACCCTTTGTGTGTGTGTGGTCATTGGGATCTGAAGATGTAATCCTGTCAGGAATCTGAATTCCTTTCATGTCAACTAATCCTAACTCATGTTTTTGGAGGCAATTGCTCAGAGAAAGGCAGGATGCTTGCTATTAACAAAGGTGGGCTTAAAAAAAAAAAAGCGAATTCTTCCTGTGAATTTTAATCAGTATCCATATGAAAAAGATGTAGCGCACATTTCCCATCTCTCTATTATTTTCTGTTTGTCTAACATCTGCCTGTTCATAAGTGGCAGTAATAATGAATTCATCATTTTGAAACTTTGTAGAGAAAACGATCAAGTGCTTTTTAAAAAAGAAAAATAACAGTAAGACACTCTCTTCTTTAATGTTGTCCATTAAAAGCTCATTTAACAAGGTAAAAATAACTAAGAAACCATCTGTACATTAAAGAAAGAGTGTCATTATTTTCAGGAATATTCATTCCCGATGCAAATTTGCTCCCTGTTTTATGAGAAGTTAACTTCCAAAGTATGTGCAAGGCTGAATTCCTAGAAAGTTATGTGCAAGAGTGCAGGAGGATCATATAAACAGACATGGCTCTGGAAATTCCATGGCTGTTGCTTGCATGACTAAAAAGGTGAACACATTTCGTTATTATGGACACATTTCTGAGTGATATGAGTCAAGGACTTTACCAGCCAAATAACACCGTTGTGTAAAAACAGAGGAGGAGACAAAATAACAAAACAACCGAATAAGGGGACAGTTGGGAGACAAGCACCAGCGTTGGAAGCCTGAAAGTGAGGCAAAATGGTATAGTGGTTAAGATCAGGAGAAAACAAAATTCAAGTCTGTCATTAACCATGGAATCTCAGTGGGCAACTTTGAGTCAGTCACTTTCTCACAGCCCAATCTATCTTACAGAGTTGTAGTTATATAGAGGGAAAGAATGGAGGAGGCTGTGGTGTGTACATTGTCTTGGGCTCTTATGGAAAAGCAGGATATAAATCTAACAAAATAAACAAAGCAGTGAATGAACAAGCAAGCAGGAAAAATCATACAGCAACTTGGCCTTTATTCAGCCAAGAATGTGAGAACCAGGGTAAGTCAGTACTATAACTGATGAAGCTGGCTCTAACAGTAAAGACACAGCTGCAACACACAGTTTTGTTGTTGTTGTTGTTGTTGTTGTTGTTGTTGTTGTTGTTGTTGTTCTTCTTCTTCTTCTTCTTCTTCTTCTTCTTCTTCTTCTTCTTCGTCTTCGTCTTCGTCTTCGTCTTCGTCTTCTTCTTCTTCTTCTTCTTCTTTCAAGCAACATTCCTCAAGTTTAATAATACTTACTTCCTTGTTACTCTCAGTTGCCCTAGCATCTCATCTTGTCTCATTTCTCTTCCTTCAAAATCATGAAAGCTCTCCACACACTGCATTACAAGCTTCTTTTGAAAACAGCCTTTCCACCCCAAACCTGATTCCAGTTTTCAGCCCGCTCAGTATTATTCTGGAGTGACTCTTTTAAATCTTCTTGGAAATAAGGATGTTATAAAGGCAGGATATGTTTACATGCAGGGAGCTGCCAGACATTCAGCACTAGCTCATTTTAACCAACATCACAGTACAGAAATTAAACAGATGTATTGTTATAACTTTATGAAGAAGTCTATCTATCTATGTGATCATTAAGAGTCAACAATAACTTGATGGTACATAATCAACCAATCAATCAACTATTATAGCTACAGATCCTTGTTGGATCCTCACCTCATCTGGAAGTCCCATAAATTACAGAAGTGACTATATGAACTCACTGAAAGTATGTGATGGAATTTTGCAAACATAAAGTCTCAGTCCGTAGACAAAATAATTCAGCTATTAAGATAAAATGGGTTTGTACCATAAGCTGGAAGAAATCTAGCTCTTTCACTCTTTTAAGCAAACAGATTATAATTCACGGGGTTTAGCTAATGTTTTTTAAGTGCTACCCTAGAAGAAAATAACACCTTCATAAGAAAGTGGATGTCATTTTCCTTAAGGTGGAATCCTACACTGAGCTGAGAGACATTAGGATAGCAGATTTCCAGTGTCAGTGAAGCAGACATTCAAATCTCATCTACATTCCATCAGCTCAAGCAAAGAACAGAACTGGAGCTCACAAAATCAGACTACTTCCTTTTCCGACTTTGAACTCACCTATCAACATCCATGAATAGGACTATTGAAAGTTGGAGCCACAGGAAAGTAAATTCAGCAGCCTGTCCTGTGTTTCTGAGGCAACCATAACACACAAACAGCATTGAATGCCAAACTCCATCTATTGTAGTGAACCAAACTGCACTGTAAATAATAAAGATGTATTCAAAGCCCCCAGATCTTACCCTGGCATGAAAAGAAAACATTTGCAATGTGTACTTTTGTTAGCCTTGCTCGGTTCTTTTCTTTTGGTTGAGGCAGAGCTATTTGGTTAAATGTTTGTACGTTCTTTGAAACTGAAATATATTTTTCCTCAGCAGGCATAATTTTATTTTTGCATGCTTCCTAGGTTGTAAATGTTAAAAGAGATTTGAAAACATGGCTTGGGCATTCACAGTAACTTTGAAGGTTAGAAAAGTTATGCAGATTTTAGGTGCAATATCTTTCTTTGAGGGAGCGTTAAAAAAAAAACATACAACCTTGATCTGGCAGGGGAGATGCAATGATTGCAAAGTTGAGTTTCCAAGGGTGAGGCTCATCCATTACACTCTGGGTGTGCTAACCCCTGCAATTTCCTTAAACGCAGGAAACTTGAGTGCATAATTTGTGGCAATGGGGGACCATATTTGTGCTTTTCCCTCAAAAAGAAAGAGGGGAGGGGGAAGAGATGGAAAATACCAAAGTACCTTGGTGAACTTTATTTATAAAAACTTTGTGTACCCAAAAACTCTCACTGGACATTTAAAATCAGATTTTTTTTTAGATTATCCATTGGAACAACACTCTCCAATATACAGAATATAGCTATCTGCAGATCATGTCTTGAAATTATTTGGACATATAAATTGGAGATGTCCTTTCCTGTAAGATTTCTAGGAGCATCAGAAATTCTTCAATAATACTTTGGAGGATGGCTTATCATTATTAGGTGCTGTAAGGGATTTTAAAGGCTAATATTGACAAAATGGCAAAAGAATGGTCGTCATGGAGTCTAAATTAAAAAAAAAAAAATCATGAGAAAGCCAAGGTCAAATATCTACTTGTATCACTTTGACTGCTCCCCCCACCCCACGCCAGGAAATGCACATCTTTGCTGGTTATTACTGAACTGTCCTTGTTCAAACAGTGCAATATTGATATCTCAGTTACTGTTAAAAGTTAGCTGTTTATTCTTTGCTCTGGTTCTCAGCAACAGCTTGTTTCAGATCCAAGATGAATATAAATGATTTAGCAAAAGTTTTAACCATTTTTTTTTTTCTTTACACAATTGCTCCTAGATACTTGAATATATTATGCAAAAATAGCCATGGTAAGTTGTAATCACTTACAAAGGTATGCATTTGTTTCAAGCATCCATGCAATGTCATGATGTGATGGAATGGAATTATGAAGGCCAGACTCAGGGAGGGAAGCATCCTCTTTCATCTCCTGAAGGGCAGGGAAGAGATAAGAGGATGAGGCTGGCACCTCCCTGAGGAATTCACTCTGTGTTGACTGGCTGACCTTGGGAACTAGTTTCAGTCTGGGAAGATTCTTGCTAGAAGTTGTAGCTAATTAACATTGCTGAACTGAATCTGCATGGTCTCCTGGAGTTCCTTGGGCTAGGCCTGACACATGATGCATGCAGAAAAGGGTGGCTGTAATGGCATGTGGGAATTACTTGGGGAGTTGGGGGGAAGAGATGCTGCCTAGGGATGGTCAGATAAGAGAGGGCAGCTGCATAATGGGTGGAGCAAGAAGCTCAGAAGGCTCCCTCCCTAGTTTTTCAGGCTGTAAAGAAGACTGCAGGAGATTTGGACTTTCAGATTTGCAAGATTCTGTTAACGTAGCCTTATAATAAAGTAGAGTTAGCTCATCTTGTCATGTTTCCTCTCTGGTCTACCTGGGAAAGCTGACATCAATCTTGCAAGTCTGAAAGTACAAATTCTCCCGCAGTATCCTTTACAGCCTGAGAAGCAAGGGAGGGTCCTGCTGAGCCTCTTGCTCCACCCGCTATCCAGCTGTGGGCTATGCCCTCTCTTATCTATCTGTTCCCTATACAGCATCTCTTCGTCCTGTCTCCCAAGGTCTGTCTCACATACCAGTACAGTGGCCTTGCATTGCAATGCTGTGGCACACTGCTTATATCATTCTGACCTCTTTGATTCCACCGGCAAACTCCACTGTGTGTGACCGTGATCAGTTCCCCAATGAGCAAGAGGTTAGACGTGATAGCTCTTTCTAACTCTGTTTATTTGAAATACAAAGACAGAAATGATGCAGATTTCAAATATATATGACATCTGACAATGTTAAAAGTACAATGTTAAAAGCACATCACAAAGACATTTTTGTTTTCTTTCTTGAAAGTCGTGAAATAGGCTATAAAATCAGACATAGAAAAAGAGGGAGGGAAAAAAGGGAACAGGAAAAATAATGTCAACAACTATGCAGTTACAGGTTACGATTCTGAGATAATGCAAGTTTACAAAATTGCAACAGCTCTAATACTCTTGGTCCCTCCCGTCCAACATAAATGCTACAGCAGAGTTTCCAAGTTCCAAACAAGCTCTGAAATTGCATTCTCACCTTCTTACTATTCCTTATAAGCCACAAAGACACCATTTGTCCAGCTTTCAATTGGCTATAGCCAGATGTTCACAACCTACCCAGCTATCCCCAAAGGTGGGAACTATCACTGCTCTGTAATAGAAATAAATAATATAATCCAGAAGATTGCACCATTCAGATGCTCAACCTACTTGCATGCTTTATCAGACCTTAGTGTATATATATTCTCCCTACCTAGCTCAGATGCTTGCACAAACATAGAATAGGCCAAATCTCCCTGAAAAATTAATCCTAGTTGCCTCTCTATATATACTTTTAAGCCATAGAAATCAAAGAAATTGTAGTGCCTTGGGACGACACAACTACCCGATTCCTTAGACATATTTGACAATAATGGAAAATATAGTATTTTATAGAAATGTATATTTTTGACATACTGATTGACAATTAATGTCAAATAAAGAAAGGTTATTGAGTGAGAAATTGGCGAGACTAAAACAACAGTTGTCAGTTTTACTTGCTGAAATCTTGCAGACAGGAAACAGTTTTCTAATGCAGATGGACAGCTATTCCAACATTTGGTTGCACTCTCCATAATAGACTCATTTTTCTTAAGGATTGCACTTCACATTTTAGCTTAATTAAAGCAAAATCAGAGTCATGTAATATACAGCTGCAGAAATATTATTAAGCAGTTTTTTTTAAAGAAGCATGTTCATTTATTGTGCATGCAAAAACCCACAATAAGTGGAGATGTTCCAAATGTCCTTGTTTGGTGCAATTCACCTCTTAAAAACTTTATTCAAAATACTGACAGAACTCTTCAAATTCACATTTTCTCCTAAGGCAAAAACCCACAGTCAGTTCCAACATAAACTGGTTGCCTCTCTGCTGCTTGCCCTCTTCCTGAAGGCTAGCAGTCTATTTTCAGAACATTTATCCTCCAAGGGCAACATCTTTACAACATTGATCTCAGCTTTTGTTCCATATCTTGTGAACAACTTGGCAAGGTGCACATTATGCAATTGTTCCATTCCAGGGAGATTCAATAATAATAGCTCAAATTTGTACTGGTAGAAGGAGGAGATGGAGAGAGAAAGGCAGGGGAAAATCATCGCTGTTGGCCACTTTCCCCAATCATCCCATTCTTTAGATCAGGATTGGAGACTTATGACCCCCAATGTATTGTTGAACCAAAACTTCCAGCTGCTATAACCTGCTGAGAGTTGGTGGTAACCAAAAGTTCATTACCTTGTTTTACACCAGGATGTTTTTGTATCCTCACGGAAACATTCTTTTTGACCTTTTCTTGTCTCCAACGGTGGGAGGAATAGTTGAGGAAATATCCAAGAGGGATAAAATAACACTGGGAGTTATCTCACTTCTTCCTCAGATTTCAATGAAGTAGGCTTACCAAGAAATGTCAAACTAGTTTTTGGATATCTAATGAGCTTTTTGGTTGCACCAGAATCTTCAGACATACTATACAAGTTGGCCTTCTTCTGTTAATCTAATAATGTCACAATATATATATATATTTTTTACCATGCCACATATGCATTCTATTTTGAGTTTATTTTTGTGTTTTAAAAGCCTGTGTTTGCTTTTCTTTTCTTTTTTGCTTTCTTTTGTTTTTATAGTTCAGCAGCTATACTGAGTTAATGCATTGGAACTGTTTATTTTCTTTTAACAAGCTCACAGAGGAGATTGTATTGCAAGATTTAAAAGGTCTCTGGTGAATATTTATAGATTTTTTTTCTGAAGAAAAAATGACCAAAAGAACAATGCAGATATGTATTATACATTGTTGTTCACTGTGAAATTCTAATTTCAAGTGTGTTTTAAACAAGACAGAATCCTTGAAGAAATTATTTGGAGTTTCATTGTTGAGACGACAAAAGGCAAAATCAGTTTTGGTAGGTAAAATCAAAATATATGTTCATTAGAAAGTATTTATTTTGGAATATTGGTCTTCTGATACAAATCTTGCTCTCTGAAATACAAATGGCAGAAGGGCAGAAACTTTCTTCCACATCTAGTATTCAAACATCTCATCCTGTTCATGAAGAAATTTAAAAATTTTGGAAGCTCTTATAAAAAGCAAACAAACGTAAAAATAGCTTTATCCATCTGTAACTGTAAAATTCAGGAATGGACCACATATTTGGTTGCAATTGGATTGTTATAGATGGAAGTCAACCAACATTAAAAGATTGCAAATCTAAAATGAGGTAATAAATGCTGTTGAATTTGCAGTGAGGCTTTGCAGCAGCTACCTTACATATATTGTGGGTTAGATCCAGTGCTCTGGAAATAACTCAGTCTGTTCCAGATTAATGCAAGTCTAGCTTATCTTGATTTTTCTTCATTATCAAACTTAGTTTGGAGCAATCTGAAGTCTTATCTTTCTGGAAGGATTCTCACTTTAACATTTAAACAAACAAACAGAAAATCTCTTGCAAGGTATATGTGTGTTTCTTTTCTCTGTTCTTTAACTGACAAAGTAGAAGTTGCTTTCTGTCCTGTCTCTCATGGGCAATCAAACTGGAACTGCTTGAAACCAACAAACTCCAGAGATATGACTGTACAGGCCTACTAGCTCCTAGTTCCAAGACAGACATGGTGGACTCCTGTCATTTTTATGAGGGTGTATGAAGGATTGTCATTCCTCTACCAGAATATATGTGGATGCTTTCCTAACTGCTTTTTCAAATAAAAATAACCTTGATCCTGTCCCAAAGAGGGTGACAACCTTCTCCTGACTTGTAAAGGATGATTGTATATTTTGACCGGTCATGTTCTACAATCTGTTTGATTTTGACATTATCAGGCACTTGGCCAGATAAGTTTCTTTTGCATTCCCCAAACTTTCAGTCCTCTTCCCTAAACACAGTTTGACAGATACCTCAACCATACTCATCCCATCCTTAATTGCTCTGGTCATTCCCATGTTAAGTTTATCTAATTCACTTCATCATTGAATTTTTCAATTTTACTTCACACTGAGTACTGTGAAAAATGATTGAGATTTCTCATTCCATTTTCTCAGTTCCAGAAATATTACTTTGTGCAGAGTTTCTTTACAATCAAGCCGATTTAAAGCAGTTAAGTGTGTGGTGTCAAATCTTCTCAAGCTGAAGCTCGATGAAATTCCTGCTCAGCTTCAAGGTTGTTGAAATTGAGAGAATCTCAAGAAGTGCCGTAGAAAAACATTTTACCGTAAAGAACTGCAAGAATGTAAGGCATTTCCAGTTAAGATCACCCCCTTTAGAGAGGCAACTCAGTTATGAATAATTGAAAACAAAACAAAACAAAAAGCAGGAAAAAAATAATAATAACATTATCTAGGGACATGAATGAATGAATGAATGAATGAATGAATGAATGAATGAATGAATGAATGAAGGATTTTAACTCTGAGCACAACTGGATTGGCACATTGTTTTATAACAACAAAGCAACAATAACAATCAATTCTACTATCAGTTGAAGCAATATCTTCATGTGTTTCTGATACTGATTATGTCACTCTCAGTTTTCCTTTTGTTTTTCCTCCTTATGCAATAGAAAACAAACACATAGGTTCTGTATCACAATGGTTTGGGGTCTAGATAGCTTAAGCATTGAGTAGGGCACATATAACATCACTTCTTTGCTCTCTCATCTATTACAGTAACCACGTAAGCTAAGTATGAATGAGGGAAAATAGTCAAAGGAGAAACAGATCCTAGAAACCAGCTCCTTCAGGAAACTAGAAAGACAAAAACAGTGAGAGCTGGTCAGAACACTTCAGGCAATTACTGAAAGGTCTGATCATTTGAAAGAGGTTATGCCCTGACTTCACTTTGCTTCTGTCTGCAGCAAAAAAGGCAAACAGAAAGAAAAGTTTTGTGGCCTTCTTCTACCACTGCATTCAGCAACTCTTGGTAAAGCACATTTGATACTTTTTTCCCATGTGGATTGTTCTCATGATAAGACAATCAGGGAATGATTGAACCCAAGGCTGTTGTTGAGAACAGCCAGTCTAGGAGCATATGTAAAAATCATGCCCTTTTCTTACAGCATCTGAATGTTTAGCCAGTAAAACTGCTAACAAGAATGCACCATCTCAGATACAGTGTCTCTTTAGGAATGCTGTCATGGAACAATGTGCTATTTTTGAGTTGGACACAGCAACATTTTTTTTTTTTTGGCTTCATTCCTCTGAGGCAAGATAAATTATTTTGATCCTCATTTGTATATTGCTTAATGTCCCCACTTCTATACTGAGAACAGTTTCCCTTTTCTGCTTGTAGCCCTTGGGTGCTTCTAATCAACATTTTGTGGACTGCTGTTCTTTGCTGCCATTTTAAATGTCTGTTTACATATCTAATTTTCCTAGAAGTGGGGGGGGGGGGAGGGAACACCTTATTTTGTAAGCAGGGAGACTAAAACTCTTTCTATTCAAATTTAAATTTTTCCTCATAGTCTTTCTTACCTAAGTTTCACCTTTCTTTATTTGTATTGAATATCTCTGCAAGCTAAACTATAAGCCTTTCTGACATCTAGTTTTTAATTAACGATTTGTCCATTTTGGGAATGGACCATCCAAGCCACTGATTTGCCATACCATCGGAAATGACATTCCTACATGAAGAAAATATCATTTTTTCCCTCCCTATTTGTGATTGGGGTTTGGGGTAGGGAAAAAATGAGAAACATGGACCCAAAGGAAGCCTGGCTGTTTCTCTCTTTTCAGAGTCAGTATAGAGTTGCTTTGTTCTCTTCTGACACTCTTCCTAGATCACTGCTCATTATCAGAAGTTGAATAAAATCCTGTTGGGTTTGGTGGCACATTTTATTCCCTATAGTTTTTGTTAGGGTTGGCTTCTGGTCAGGGCTGGCATCCTTGCTGTTACTTAAGAGTATGAAGAGTAATATGCCTATCTGTACTCTATGCAAACCAATTTGAGGAGATGGAACAGTTGTATAGGGACCCTGAGAGCTTCCATTGAGAGAATGCAGTGTGAGTTGGGGCAAGCAAGGTCCTCTCGACTATCTTCAAGGGAAGAAGACAATGATAGATGTCTTGGCAACACAGTTTGCTTCTCGCATCTACAAAGCAATTGCTCTGGACACCTGCTGGTGACTATAAGCTATCCAGATAGGGTGAACAACCTCTTCCTTCTCTGCTCATTGCATACCTTTTTAGGATTTTAGTTAGTAAAAGTAGCATTTGACTCTTTCATCCAATCTTGGCTCATCTATTTTTCTGGTAGGTGGCCTATGAGAGCGGTTAACCTAAAAATGTGTCTATTTAGGAAGATTAACAGGCCACCACATGTATTGAATCAGCACCACAAAGAGGCTGGTGAGTACGCCTGTCCTTCCCTGCCCATATTATAAACACGTTCCATGGTAACAATTCCATGGGCAATATCTATTTAGACATCAGCAAATGAAACATAACTTGATGCAGACTTCCAGTGTTTCATAGCTATATACAGAATTCTGGGGAAATTTTTCATCTCAGTTCATTCTGAAATGTAGTCCAACGTGAAATTCCCACTTATCCTTTTGACTACGGCATCTTTATTTCTATAAGTTTAATATGTACAGCTTTTCCACTTGCTTGGTACTTCTCACATTTACATTGATAAGATCCAACATTGCTCTTTTGACAATTAAACAACATTTGTGTTAAATAATTATACTGCTAAATCATCTTTACCTTGTTGGATATGTTGTGATGGAACTGCCAAACAAGGAACCATTGTAGATATAGTAAGTCACCAAATGGGTCACAGATGTAGGAGCTAAAAAGCTCTCTTAATAGCATTAATTGCAGTAAACATGGAAGGCTTTCTTTAGTGTCCAATGATTATACAGCTTACACAGAAAAACAGACATATTAGAAGCACAAAAGCACAAGGGGCTTTGTTAGCCAAAAAGTGAATTAAGCTCCAGCTTTAGCAAAATGATAATTTTGTAAATGGGAAGCTAGGCACACAACCAATGTTAGGAATTCAGAAATAGAAGGTCCAATGCTACTTTGATCTCCCTGTAGAGCATTAGCTGACACCATGCTACAGAAGAATGGTAAAAAGGGAGGTTGAACTGGTGGAGTTGGTGCTTCCTGGCAATCCATTTTGTAGAGGGTACAGAGAGATGGCCTATCACTCCTCAAGCCTTTCTTTAATGTAGTCTCTATGAAATAGCAGTCCTTCTTGGCTCCTTAAGATACTTTTGACCACTGATCATGATATCTGGGCTTGTCTCAAGTTATAGGAACCCTGTCTGTAGAACACAAATGCTTCGGCTGAATGTTGAAGATATCACATTGTCACATATGATGTTTTATTGCAGGAACTGCCAATTAGCCAGAAATCTGTGTTGAAAATAGGATAAATGTATGAAACGGGCTTACCATGACCATTTATTCCTAACCTTAGTGTTAGTTTTGTTGAAAAAATAGGGGTCATCATCATAATCATTATCAACATGCAACAAAACCAGGATAATTGGGGAAAAGGACATTACCTAGTCTATAAAATGGAGGAGACAGAGGAGAAATTACCAAGTGAAATCAACAATAAATGAAATGTCCAGGGGAAGGTTAAAGGTGTGAATGAATAGACTATAAATAAGTTTTAAGCAATAAGATTCTGAAGTTGCAAGGATGAGAAATAAGAAAGGGAAATGGAATAAAAATATTCTCACTCTCTTATTGACCCTAGCTCTTTTTAATTTTTTTTAATTTTTTAATTTTTTTTAAAATCTTTCTACTCAAATGAAAAACAGTTAAACATTTTGGATCCAGCAAAGTCCCTTGATCCACATTTCTCAAGGTGAATTCCATCATTTATTTTATTTATTTATAGTATAATATCATATAAATTATATAAAGTAATATAATCAATTTACAATGCAGGAATCTGCTGATGGAGCTTGATTTTACAGTGATAAATGTGTCTGAGGATTGAGGAATATCTGACAAAATAACTGGCAGTTTTCAATTTTATTTAACATGAACGTTCTGGCTAGTATTTATTTATTTATTTAATTTATTTATTTAACTTGTCCCCGCCCATCTCCCCACAACGGGGAGTATATTCAACAGCTGTTTCTGCAAGGGTGATATTGTTCAGATCCATGTTTCCTCTAGATTGGCTTGTTTTGCATGATGTTTCAAAAATACTGAACGACTTAAAATGAATATATAAATCCATAGTGCAGATATTCTCCTTTTCCTTGCAGCTGCTGAACAAGTAGGAAACAAGAGTATCCCATGATACTATGAGAAGGATATGCTTAGTTTTGTTAACATATCTGAACATTAGCAGGGTAGATATTAGCATAATAGTATCCATCTGCCAAAGGAAGGTTTTCACACATATAAATTGATTTTCTTGACTTAGAATCCCACAGCATAGAAACACGGGAAATAATGTTATTTACTGGTCATAACAGTACATGCTATTAGATCAATCACTAGCACTGGCAGAGATATGCAGAGAAGAAATCATAGTTGACCTAGATCAGTTTCAATTGGCAAGGTAACATTTTGGTAATGGATAGAGGGACATGCTATTTAAATAGAATATATAGTAAATTACAACCCTGATGGGCAGGAAGAGGGGGAGAGAGAAGGAAGGGCAAGTATTTGACAAGAAGCAAGAAATCAATGAGAGGGAGAAAGCGACAGAGAAAAGAGCACATGGAAAAGGAAGAACAATAGATCTTGATGAAGACTAGACAGAAACAAAATTATTAATTAAGACTGAAATCCTTGGCAATTTTGCTGGGAATAAATGTCAGTGGACTGAATGGGACTTACTTCCAAGTAGATGCAAAAGATTTTACTGCAACACAATGAAGATGAGTGAATTCATAATTTCTAGGCCTCAAAAATAAACCTCAGTGACTCATAAACTTCATCAACAATGCAAGTTGAGCTTTACCGTGACCTTGAAGTATTATCTGACCTCACCTAACTGCCCATTTATCAACCTCCTGCTACAGACAAAAGCTTTTCCCTCCTTCTTCCTCTCCCCCTTCATTTTCTTCTTCCTGTCTCTTACACTCTTCCCATCTCTCCTCTGCATTGCACCTGGAATAGTGCAATAGTCAAACCAAGTTTGCCTGCATTTCTCCAGAGCACAGAGGGTGACTTTCAAAAGAAGACACCTAGACTGGTAGCAACGTACTATGACACTGACTACTTTTGTGGAAGAACCTGAAAGAACTGCTAGAATAAATACACAGATTTTGCTTGTAGTTCATCAATTGCATTTGCTTTGTTTTATCACAATGCTCTTAGAAGTGCTAGTCAGCTGTTCCTTGCCTTGCCTCCTGACTTAGCAAGGAAGCACAGCAGCAGAAAGGTTATATTCCTTATTTGTACCAATTTATCCATCCTCAAGAAACCTGCATTGGCTCATTATTGTCATCGTTGTTTTAAAAAGTGATGTTAAAGGCAACCCACCCAACCCCCACCATAATATGGTCTCAAGTAAGTCACTTTTTAAAATCTGCTCCTCAGTTTCCCAGATTCTGTTTGGCGTTTGTGAACTTCTTTTCTGTCAATGCTTTTAATTCTTGTTCCTTTCTCTCTTCTCCCCCCTCCCTCATGCAAGGGGGTGAAAAAAATCAGGATGGTGATATTTTGGTGCCATCCCCATGGAAACCTCTGTTCTCTCCCTCCTTTTCTCCCCCCACCCATTAAAAACCTCAGTGATCAAATACTGGAAAATCTAATGATGATAGCATTGCCAGATAGTTAATTTTCAGTAAAGCGTGTACTACATTTCACAATAGGTGACTTTTTGACATCACAAAGGGTCTTCTTATTGTTATGTCCCCCCACAATATTTTGGTATTAGCATCCCCCCACAATATTTTGAGGGCAGAATTTGAAATAAGTGTGGTAGAGCAAGAGGAGAATTCAGTGTTATGATTCCAAGTCAGCTCACTGGTCAAGTAGACACCAGCCATCAGTTGAAAACACATTTCAGCAATGAAATATTCCACAAAGCCAAATATGTATTCCATAATCTAATAGCAATGCAGGACCAAGGGCTCTTTTGTCCGCAGCTTTATGGAACAAACTTTTCTAAAAAAGGTTCCTGGTAGGCAGTATTTGAGCTATCCTCAGATTAGAATCCTAAACATTCTTATCTTAAGTAAAATCTGACCAGTGAAGTATGCAATAAAGCACTTCTTATAGTTGGTATATTTGTCTTATGTTGGCTTATTTTAAAGACCTTTTATGTGTCATTAGACTATATCTGGTTTTCCAGGAAAACAGCCAGGTTCATCTCAGCCTTGTAAAGTTATAATTGATGGCAATAGTTTAGAATCCCTTTTCAACATTATCATTTTTTTTTAAAAAGCGAATTAAAAAGCTTTTATAATTTAGCTGAAGTTTATATCTCCAGTTCCAATAGTTTAATGCGACCAAACTATTACTCTTTTTCATCAGATAATAGTCCAACATTTTGGTGTGTGTGTGTGTGTGTGTGTGTGTGTGTGTGTGTGTGTTTAAGTCACTGGAAAAACAGTAAACTGAACATTTGCTGAATATGATGTGAAATTAAACATCGTGATCAGTTTTGATAAGCATTGTAGCTAAAATCGTCATGGAGAAAATCTATTTATGTGGTCACTAGGAGTCAGAAACAACTTGGTGGCACATAATCAAATCAACCAATAAGCTAAAATCCACTCAAGTCAAAGAAACTAGGTTTTAGACAATCAAGTGACTATCTACTGTAATTCTCAGCTACTGCACTTGCAATTTATGGAGGTCAAACAAATTACTATTATAGAAATAATATTATCCTCTAAGTTCTTGGTATCCTTTCCCCCCAGAAAGTTGCATGTTCTCTTGTTCTGTTGGTTATTTAACTTAGTTTTAAACAGTTGGAATATTCCCAAACCCTTAATTGACTCCAAGAGCTGAGTCAGTCGGTAGAATGGTATTATTATTCAGTTTTGAAATCTACAGACTACCACAGACAATTTCCACAGATTTCAGAAGCACAGTCTCTATTTTTCTCCAATTTGTTCCTCTGTCCTTGTCTCTTCTTTGTTTCTCCATGGTTATCTGATTTTGGGTGCCATTTAGCAAAACGTGTGTGTGTGTGTTTGTTTTTAAGGGGGTTACAGCTGCTTGTTTTCTGCCGCAGTCTGAGAACTCAGCCTTTCTAAGGGCATGACACCTCAACAATTCTCCAACCTTGTCCAAAGCTAGATCTGATTTTGCGAGTAAAAGTAGGTAGGCAGTAGGTCATGTAGCCATAAAGACAGATGAAAGCCCTATTCAGGCATTACTAAATGCACTTACAGCCTCCCTGTGTTCAAAAGCAAGAACAATGTACCTTAATATTCCATTTCATTCCACTACATCCACTTCAGCTGAAATGGGCAAATGTTTTTGCTTCCTTGAGTCATCCTCTTTGAATAGAGGGCATATTTCTCTAATAGATGACTCTTCTATTGGACAGTCATTCCATTCAAGTAAAGAATCTATTTTTCAAATATCCTTAAACTCTACATAGAGCCTTTTATGGATTCAGGGAACTCTCCATTACAAATTAGCAGGTTGGGGGTGAAGCAGGTGAGGCTAACTTATTTGTCTTCCTGATGGTGAATAGAGGATCACTAATTTGTGCAACACTTAGAGAGGACTATCAGGCAACCTGCTGCAATATTAGCTATAGATATTATTTATGTACTTAAGTTATATCCTGCACCATCAATATAAATTTTGATTCCCAGCACAGTGTGCAAAGTAGTTGGTATTATTATTAGTAGTAATAGTGTTGATATTGTTATTAATAATATCATCATTATCACAAGAAAGAACAGTGACAGTCCTTTCAGATGGATTGTAAAATTGCTTAGTTAAACAGTTAAAAGGTTAAAGACTCCATGAAGATTAATTTCCAGGTAGTTCCTGGAATATTTTCAAATGCTGATTTCAGGCATTTACATGGGCATATCAGTATAGTCTTCTTGGCAACAATATGGTAGAGATTTTTTGATTTATCCTCCCAGGTTAGCCTATAGCCTCATATTAACCTTGCTTAATTTTTTGGAATCCACCCAAGGTCAGGTGTGAATTGTTATAGTAATTCATTCATCATAAACAAAGACTTGGGTGAAATTACCATGGTCATAGCACTGAAGCTGTTACGGTGATCCAAAAAGCATTGATCTGAAAAGCATACCCTGAAAAGCATCTGTGGGAAAAACTAGGAAGGAGGAGGAGGAAGAAGAAGGAAGGAGGAAGGAGGAAGGAGGAAGGAGGAGAAGGAGAAGGAGAAGGAGAATGCACTTGAGGCTGTTACCTAAGCATGTAATGAAACATCTGCATATGAAAAGCCAAGCTCAGAGAATGCCTACAATGCAACACACCAACGCTGAGCTATATATATATTGTCTACCATAACAGTAACAAAAATGTTGTCCCATTATGTTATTGCAAAGATATTTTCAGGATCTCTCTCTCTTTCTCTCTCCCTAATACCCAGTGCTATTCACCAGATATAATGTTTAACAGCTTTTATTCTATTGAAAACATGTAAGTCCTAATCAACAAGGTTTAGAATGTTAAAGCAGCCAGCCTCAAGAAATATGTCACACAATTTTCTGTCATATTAATTAATTAGATAACATTATTTGTTGTCCCCAGTGATCTGTGATGTGCTCAGTGTCTGCTTGTGGCTTTAATTTTATTTTAAGTTTTTATTTTATGCTTTCATTAAAAAAAACATATTTTGCATGTCAAATACAAAGACAGGATACTTGATAATCCTCTCAATGGTAAAAGAGCAACTAGAAGTATAAGATGACTTTATAAGCTAAAGCAAAGCTTTGACATCCTAGTAAGGTCATTTTCATTTACAATTTTCAAGGGCTGTTCTTCACAAGTAATTATAGTCCAGTAATCATCTTGCTGTTTCCTATCAAATGTATGGATATGTTCTGTGGTACCTTTCATATCATTTTAGACTTATTTAAGGAAAAAATATCTTGTAAAATATCTTTGACTTCATTAATTATTATCCTACACTGTATACATGATTGTAAAGTTGATCATAAGATTTAGCATAATATGACTCTATCCTAATTAACATGAGATTAAAAAAAAAGTTAAGGCTTGTTGTCAGTCAAGAACACATATTTACAATCTGTCAGACTCTTAATTCTTATATGGGAAGATATATATGTGAAATCAAACAGCAAGACACATTTTAGTTGATGAAAAAAGAGATGTAAGGGAGATTTGATCTTCTGTAGAAGATTGTTTTGAAGCTGGTGAAACAAACTTCTCTAAATGCGTGTGAGTAAAACTAACTCTTTTTGCTAATTTACAATAAATAAATAAATAGTATAAAATGGATTAAAGATAACTATTTTACTACACAGTTGCGCTGAATATATATAAGAAAAGAAAAATCATATTAATGGTTTTAAATTAAAATACACTTTAATCAAATTTAAATTGAATCAATCTTAGTTTTTTCCCAATCCCAGATGCTGTTTTTTGGAGGTAGAGAAGTTCATGGGTTTCGGATCCATCTGCCTGCCTGCCTGCCTTTTTTTTTTTGTTAGTTATGGTTGTTTTCTTCCTTTGTCATCTTTTATGTCTCCCGCCCCATTTTAGTTCTTCAGAAAGCTTGGCTCAGTTAGGCAGAACTCCCTTTTCCCCCTTCCTTTCTTACCCTCATCTATCATTATCATTAGTCACACAGTCAGCCAGATGTTTAATATGGGAACCACCTATTAAGTGGATCCACCTATCCACATTTTGATCCACTTATTAAGTCCTTCCCAAGGTCCTGGGATAGGAAGATGTTGTTTGATGGTGTTAAAGATTGTCGCAGGATATAAGCTGTTCCAAGTAAAGCTTCCTTTTGCAATTGACTGATGGTGACTTTGTCAATGCTGATGGTCTTCAAGTGGTGCTCCAGATGTTTTGGGATTGTACCCAAGGCACCTCTTACTATTGGTAGTCTCTTTGCTTTCTTTTGCCACAGTCGTTCTATTTCTATTTGCAGGCTTTTGTGTTTTGTGATTTTCTCCATTTCTTTCTCTTTTCTTCTGCTGCTTCCAGTTATTGCAATGTCCACTATCCAGACTTTTTTGTCTTTCTTATCAACAGTTGTTAAGTCTGGGGTGTTGTGTGGCAGGTGCTTCTCTGTTTGAATACCCAGACCTGGTATGGGACAGAAACAGCATTGGTCGCACTTCTGGATGATCTCTGGTGTGGTCAGGATGGAGGTTTTGTATCCATCCTTGCCCTACTTGACCTCTTGACAGCTTTCAATACCATCAACCATCGTATCCTTCTGGATCAGCTCAGGGGATTGGGGGTGGGTGGAACTATGTTCTGCTGGTTCACCTCCTTCCTCCGGGGCCGATTCCAGGCAGATGTGGTTGGGGAGGAGAGATCCCACCCTCAGCCCCTGTTATGTAGAATGCCACAGGGTTTGGCACTTTCCCCCTTCCTATTTAATATCTACATGAGGCAGCTGGGTGAGCTAATCCATCATCATGGGGTGAGGTATCATCAGTATGCTGATGATACCCAACTATACATCTCTGCCCCTGGCAAAATGAATGATACTGTGGGTGCCTATCCCAATGTCTAGAGGCTGTAAGGGTCTGAATGGGGAACAACTGGACCCTGGCAAGAATGAGTGCCTTTGGGTTCCGGGTCCTGCCAGTTCTTGGACTGCGCCATCTTTACTGCTGGATGCTTGTTTTTATTCACTTCTTATTTTATTTTAATTGTTGTACACCACCCAGAGTCACTTTGTGTGAGATGGGCATAATTTTGTTTTTAAATCCTTTGAGCATTTGCAATAGGAGTTTGGATTTTCTAGAAGTGTGGAATAGCAATATATTCAATTAAAGCATCTTTTCATTTCACTGTTTTCTCCAGATGTATTAGCAGCATCTAAAATTCCTGAGAAATTATTAGTATTGCAAAATATTTAGAATGAGATTAATCTGCATTGTTTCTATCATTAAATAATATTGCTGAATAGCAATTGGTACTATGGCATAAGAAACTATGCTAGTTTTATTAAAACTGTGGAATAAAGAGTTAAGTAGAAGAATGCCAGCAGTCCCCTGCTGGATTTGACCCTTGGCCCATTTAGTCCACCCATCTGCTCTCTCAGTGACCAGTCAACTGCACAAGGAAGCCCACAACTCTTCTACCAGATGGTCTTCAGGGGTAGTCCCACTGCCATCAAGGCTGATAGCCAAGGATCTCCATGACTTCCATGATAGAACGTTTTACATTAACAAATCAGTTTTTCAGATTCTTAAAGAATACTAAGTATGTCTCTTATGATCTTAAGATCAGGTAAATTCAAGAAAAGAATGTCTTTCATGGATACCTTTGAAAATGCTTAGAAAGAATTAGCTGTCAACCTCATTACATTGGAAATATAAGATTATAGACAGGATATTTATGTATCAGGTACGGGGTTGCGTTACTAGTGCCCTTTTTTTTTTATATAAGATTTTCAATGTGTAGTTTTAAGTACACATTTAAGCAGAATAATATGGTTTAAAAATGTACATATAATTTAGGATTGTATACTACATGAAAAAATGTAATTTATCATAATATAAAGAATTATGGATTTATTCAACATGCAGTGAATAGATAGATATTGATATTGATATTGATATATATCCTTCTGCAGAACCAAGCTAAGATTTACAAATTTAGTTGGTGTTTGCTGCCTACTTGGTTCCTAATTAATATCATGGAAAGATTGATCATTATTATTCTATGTGACCAAAATGTAATACTCAGTTTTTAGTATAACTTGTTTTTTTGCCCCTCCCCCTTTTTTTTCTATCACCATTTGTTTTTGTTTCTGGATTTTTTTCTTCTCCTTTTTCAGCACTAAATCAGTAAAAAAAAAAAAAAAAAAAGTCAGTTTTATATATTGGATTCTGAGCTATTTCAAATATTCTTCTGCTTGCATATCATAAGGATGGATCTGGGCCTAAACTGTGTGTTGAATGTGTGTATGTGCTACTGGCTATTAGCATAATTGTACAACAGAGCCAAGAGTATTAATACAAATATTACAACAGGACCTATCTAAGAATCTTAAAATATAACAGTACAGACTCTTCTGAAGCCAGGAGAGGATTTTAATTTTGCCTTAGGTTATATGAGCACTCTGGGGAAACACAGCTCAAGTACATAAACAATTGAGAATGATTATTCAATAAAAGGGAATTTAGCATTAATATACACACCTTGTTTTGCTATAATGAGTAAACAGCTCCTGAGAGGTCAGCATCTTAAGTGCTTCCTAGCTGATGTCCTTTAGTCTGCTGAAACCAGTTAGTTTGATGTATCTCGGCAATGCCTTTGAGAAAGGTGGAAGCCCAGACGTCATACAGTATATGTTGTAATTGACACTATGAAATCATATTATAATTTTATTTAATAGTTCCAGGGGATTTCTTGAGAAGAGGACTGTAGGACTCTCAATCCCTAAGAAATGTGTTTTGAATATATGTCTCTTGATTTTAGTGGAACTTAAATGAATTATTTCCACCATAATTAACTATGGCTCAACCTCAAATTTTAATGACCTGGAGTAGGCTTTTTGGTCACCATCCACAAGTAGAACTGGAGAACTCACACATAGATATAAAAATATGTCTGCATGGGTATCTGTTGGACCAAAAAATTCTGCTTTGATGTTTTTCAGCACTTGGGTGACAAACATCTTACCTACTCATACATTAAATTAACCTTCTACCTATCAGGGCCACATGCAGGCACCATGAATTGGAACCTCCATGCAGGGTTCATATACATAGCCGCTTGACTGAAATGACCACAGTGATAATTTAAAGCTGTCAAAATTAATGGCTACATCTAGAGTTCTTGAGGTCATCGCTGCCTCCCTGAAGTCTCTTTTGGCTTCTCTGAAATCACAGCTGCTTCTCTGAAATCACAGATGCATCCAGTCCATCCAGTTCATTGATGAACCCACTCAAAACATCACATTATGCATTAGCCTGTTCATCTCCTATAGAATACTTTAATTATTAAATTAGATTATTTCTGTCAGCTTCCAGAAATAGATATGAATGAATGATGAATTATGCATAGCTAACAAACATGATGCACTCTATAAAAATGTTGATTGAGAATTCTGGATGACCACTCGTTCTATAAAATACTTGAACCAATAACTTAGGATGAGACCTTGCAATAGGATGATCTTGCAATTCCTTCCCTTCTAAATAAGATATATCGATCGTTTATTTTAGAAAACTCACGCAGTATCCTCCACTGATGCTATAATGGCATCTGAACACCAACTTGGAGTTTTAGAAACAGGTGGATGGAGCTTTTCCACAGGTTTTTGGGCAGCGTTGTCGGCGTTGTAAGAATTAGTAATGCATCTAAATGATGAAGCTTGGACTTGTGCCAAGACACTTGCCAGATGTTTGATAGCAGGAAATAATGTTATGTAGAGAACCACATACTGGGAAACAACAGGAGCAAGGAGAAATATTCTAAGGCTTTGCAGTTTGTTTGGTTTTGGAAAGCACTCACTTCACTGCACCGTTACCAAATGTGTTCACAGGTGGCTAGTCATATGTCAAGTTTCAGAGAAAGTCAGTCGCACGGTAAGTGGGCACTCCCAATGAAAAAGCCTCTGTGAGCTATGTTCTGTACTTAAATGTTTCACTCCATCTTTTATATCTTTCATTGCAAGCCAGCGAGCAAAACCATTGTTTTCTGTAGATGTTTCTACTTCATTACATGTTGTGCTGTTAATCTTCCCACTGTTCCTATGCCCCAGTGATGCTTCTGTGGCATTTGGCCAGATATGGCAATGGTTTTGCACACAAGCTTTTGTTATCTTCCCCATCTTAATGGATATGACTTCCTAAAAACATGTTATGTGAATTATTTTGTAACCTTTCATGTGATGAGAACTTCTGTTATGAAGGGGGCAGATACAGCCAGGAAAACAAATCTATATAGATGTTGTAGTCAGCCAAAAAATTTTCAAAACTTAAAAAAAAAGATGGTTAAGGAACATTAATCTAATTATGTTAAGAGGAAGAAGAATAGCTATTAAACTTGGCTACATCAACCTGCTATAGACATTGTTCTTTCTTAAAGACAACTCTGGATTTTTAAATAACCTTTTAAATAACTGGCCATATTATTGTGGTACTGTCAAAGCTCATCTCTTACCTCACAGGGAAATGAAGAAAGTTAGTTCAGTTTATGTTTCGGTGTAAAATTACTTAATTCTAACTTTCAAACAAATACAGAAACCAAAATACAACCATTCTTCAAATTGTATGATTGAATTCTGTAGAATAAAACATTGTTCTAAAGTACATATGAGCCAGGGAAAAGGACCAGTCTTTACACTCAAAGAGTTAAACTCTCTAAACACTTAGAGAGTTAAACACAGTCCTGAGGGAGTATATTCCATAATCTGGGAAAAGTGGTGGAGAAGGTTCTTTGCTGGATAAATGGGCCTCTGAGTGTTGCAGCATCTTCAGAATGTCCCCTCGTTCTTTCATAAGAGGAAAGGTTGTCCTCAGCTTTAAAGATTAATACCAGCGCCTTACATTGTCCTGTTAAGCAAGTGGTGGCCAGTGTTAACACTTCAGCATAGCTATTAAGTGATCCTGGAACATGATGGAACATAATGATAAAACAACAATAACAAAAGATAGAAGGAATACATGGAAAACTTGTACATAAAGACCAACTCAGATCCGATTATATTTGAGAGAGAAGAATTTGATGATGAACCAGTAATACCTGAGGGGGAAAAAAATCAGGTAGGCTATAAACCAACTATCAAATAAGAAAGCTCCAGGGATGAGTGAAATCCCATTGAGTTCTTAAAAGAAGCTGGTATGAACATAATGATTATATTTTATTTATTCAATTTAGGCACTGTCTGACTCCAGAAAAGCCATATTGTGTGCTGCCAAGAGTCATTCTGGAGTCAGGTAGTGCCTAAATGGAATAAGGATAAAGATATGACCGTCTTCTGCCAAGAAATATTCAATGCTAGAGGAAATCAAGCCTGAATGCTAATTGGAAATGAGGATTGTACAACAAAAATGACCATATTTTGGACACATCATGTGGGTTGATATGGCTGGGCAAGATAAACAGAAAGAGAAGAAGAGGCCAACAGTTCAGGAAGTAGATCGATGGAGTACTGAAAGCTACAGGAATGCACCTGCAAGATCTCTGTAATGCAATAGAAAGCAGGGCAGCTTGCAGAACTATCATTTTATCATGATCATTAAATTTATTATAGCTCCAGCAGACTCTGGGCAGCTTATAAAATCTAATACTACATTAAAAACATAGACAAAATAGCCCAGACTAAAAAAAACAAAAAACATTAAAACAATGCACAACTCCTTTAGCCATAGAGTCACCCGGAATTGGCTACAACTCCACAAAATGTAACACCTAACCCAGGTTCTCTTGCACAGGTTAGGAGCCGAACAGTAGAAAAGTGATGGCTGTTTTCGTGGAGCTGTCATTTTTATAGGACTTTCTATACACAAGCATTTTTGCTTTTTTTTTATTTTTAAGTATTTTCGAGGAATATCATGCAGAGGAGAAGATGAATAGTGTGTAAGTCATTCATAGGGTCCATCAGTAGACAGTTTTTCTGTCTCTCTCTCTCTCTCTCTCTCTGTGTGTGTGTGTGTGAGAGAGAGAGAGAGAGAGAGAGAGAGAGAGAGAGAGATTGTCTATATCTACAAAGGCTTATTAATTGCTCCCCACCCTCTCATTCTGAGAATGCTGTTATCACGAGCGCAAAGCCAATTTCTCTTCCCCAGTTTCTCTAGATCTTGATACCTAATTCTAACATGTTCTTCTTTCTCACAGGATAAGAAGTTGCTGTTAACTCTCAGAGAGACTGAACATCTGTCATTGACTAACTGGCTGGGAAAAATGGGAGGAATGTTTAGTATATAATTTGCATCTTCTGAAGCCTAATAGTTACAGAATCAGATGAAAGTGCAGTGCCCACCTCTTCTTTAGAAACAAAGGAGAGAAGTAAACAGTTTCTCATTTTATTTGAAAAATAAGTGTATTAATCGCTTCAAAATAAAATGATGGCTTTGATCACAAGTGCAGCAGAGTAGAAGATATCTTTTCATATAGCAGTACTATATAAGCACAACTCAGAGTTGCCTGCATAATTCGTGATCCATGAAGAGGATGTTCTTTTGCTCAGCACTGGTTCCTAGTAGTGGTCAAAAGGATATAAATAGTCCAAAAAGCATGACCAGCATATTGTTGGGCCCTGTTATATAAAGAAGAAATTGACACATAGTTTATCAGTCTTTGCATGCTTTAGCATTGCTCTCATTTTAATTATCATTTGATTTGGACCATTGTCTCTGTGTGGAACTGGGTGTGGAATTGGGCTGGAAGAGAGGCTCAGTGTTATAAATATTCAAATAGTAATTTGCAGATTGACTTAGTCATATTTAAAGCAGACCTAAGGAAATCTATCAAAATCCCACTAAAATGAGAAGAATATATATATATATATATATATATATATATATATATATATATATATATATATGACATGCATGCATGCATGCATGCATGGAATGAGAGAGAGTGCATGGAGGAGAATAATTATACTTGACAAAAGGAAGCAAACTTCTTCAAGAGCAAAGAAATGAACAGGTTTTCAGAGAAAGCCTTCAAATGAATGCCTATTTAACACTGTTGAAAAGGACACCTGTTAAGAGATGGAACACCATGCATTGTGCACACGTTCACATGGACTGAGAAAGAGCATCTGGGCAGGAAAAAACTGAATCAGGCTAGATATTGCCACATAACAACGGCTGTCATAAATCATAAAGAAAGGAGGAAATGTTAGGAGAGAAAAAAGGCAAAGAAAGAGTGTTGTCTGGCAGAGACATAATTTTCAAGGATCAATTCAACACAGGAAAGAACATCCATAACTGTGTTTCACTGGAAGCTCGTAGACAAACAGGACTATGTTTTGAAGATTCCTACTTGTGGAATTGGCTTCCCTGTTAACAGGGGTGTCCACAAGGATCAAAATGGTGGCCACAACCATGTGATTCACGCCCTGTTCCTTTTTATGTGAGTCACACAGCTTGGATCACATGGCTGTGGCTGCCATCTTGACTTTTTGACCTCCCTGCAACACCCCTTCCTGTTAAATAAGATCAAAGCAGTTGACCCAGAAGGCAGATTGAAATATCTCATGTATCTTATGTCTTTTTCAGTGTGTCAGATATCTGATGTATTTTTAGCCCATTCTTCAGCAAAAACCATGCATGAAAGAAAACCTGTTCTGGGATTATTATTAAAGAAAACTAAGCATTTAAAAATTAAAAAAAACAGTCATCACACAGTTGTAATCCTCTTTACAGACACTGCTACTTTCAATCTCTGTTTCTTAAGAAACATGTTCTCCAAGCCAAATGGCCAAACCTTAAAGGGCCAGGGTTCATTAGGGCAACCTGGTCTAAAATCATCAAAATGCACAGATATGGCATGAGCCAGAGGCAATTCATTACTAACCACTAGAAACTGACTCATGGGCTTGAACAAGGCCTGCCACCTGGGCTTCATCGCTTCCTGCTTACTCAGCTTAAGGATGGGTCACTTAGCATTTTGGAAGGGCAGGAATGGAGATGTAGTTCTCAGCCTACCCCTCACCGGCACTGAAGGTGAAGTGGAAATACTATTATCCTCCTTTTGCTGGTACAAGGGGCAGTGTGGTCTTCTTGCTGCACTTCATTCCACCTTACACAAATGCTTCCATTCCAATTTGCTGGCATAAGATCTGCCTAACCCTGACCCAAGTTCCTGCTCTGCACCTTTGACAGCCACTTCATCCTGGGTGAAAGACTGGACTTTTGGATTTTCTTTTGCTTTGCTTTGCAAAAGGGTCAGTACTGGAGTGGTCAAAGGTGGGCTATTTTTTGTTTGTTTTTGTTTTTCTCTTCTTTTAACTGGATGAAATTGACAAGAGTTCTGCTAAGTTTCCCCATCCAGCTCCAATGATAGAAGGACTTGTAATGGGCAGTAGGAATCTCATTCATCCATTAATGCCTTATCATCTAATTAGTGATGCACGTGAATGGATCAACAAGATCCCTACTTGCTTCTTATGGGACTACAGAACTGTTGTCACATTCCTTTTTCTTTTTACCTGCCTTCCAAAGACATGGCCACAGAAGGAAAAGCAACTGGTGTTTGTATTCATGGCATAGGTGGGGGGGGGGGGGGGGAGAATGCAGGGCTATCCAACAGTCAAGGGGCCATGTTAATCACTATCTAGATAGAACATCTACCCATCAATGTGGCCCAAGAGAAGGAGAGGGTTGCAAGGGTTGAAATCTGGAAAGGAAACTGTTTAGCAAGTTTCATTGCCAACCACTTAACACATGGGAGAAAGCAGCTGAATGCTGCAGTGTGGAAAGACCCTGCAGTATTGAATAATCTACAACTCAACAGTGCAATTTCTTCCGCAGAAAGGTATTATGTTTGAAGTATAACCAGCAAGAGTCTTGCGACTGCTGTGGGAATAAATCTGGTAAGTAAAATAAGTGCTTTGGAAGTTCTGACATTGTCTGTTGCATCCAGTGCGTAGGCCATTGTCTGGCACTACTCTAAAGTGCTTCTGGATCAGTAGCATGTATGAACTTGTCCCTGATCTTCTGGAATCAACCAGAGCCCTCAATTTCTTATTTCTCACCAACCTGTAAGCTTCTGTTTTGAAAAAGAGTCTTTTAAAAATAGCACTAATGTGCGATGCTTTGGATTAGAAGGGAAAAAGAACGTGTGTGGTTGTGACATGAGTGCGCATGCAGGACCAGTACAAGTCAGTGTCTTCTTAAACCAAATACACCTTCTCAGCTGCTTTCAATACCTGGTGACGGGTGATATTTGTGGCTGAATGCAAACTCTGAAGCATATTTTTTTCCTTTGTATCCCAAGTACTACACAGCTAAAATATATTTTATTATTTGCTTTCCTTGGGCAGCTTTGCATTTTGTTTCAAAGTAATCACATTTTTAATTAATTCTACCAGTAGATTTGGGTCATGAGAATCTGATTATAATGATGTCTTCAGAGAAAATAGCATTTGTTTTGTTTTGTTTTAATTTAATTTTTTATCCTTCAAGCCTCAAATGCTTATTTTGGACTTTCACCTTTATTACCACTTTCTTCAATTTTATCTTCCAGAGGTATAGATTGTTTTCATTCATCTTAATTTATTTTCAACATAGATTATTTTTTTTCTCCCCTTGGCTGCTTCTCTCTCTCTCGCTTTCAAATAATAACAATAACAATAACATCAATTACTTTCTGGTTTGATTATTCTTTCTGATTTCTTGTTTTCTTAGAAGGCAGTAGCAATCAATCAATCAATCAATCAATGTCCAATCTAGCATCTTTTTGCATAGTTTCCTGAGTGCTGCAGCACCAAATGAGGACAATACAAAAGTGATATTCTTCTCTACCATAACATCAAGATTCTACCACAATAATCTATGATTCTGTATTCCAGACCTTACTTTGAGCTTGTTTCTTCTCTGCTTTTCAATGTGGACTGTTATTGAATAGTGGTTCTCAGCTGCTCAGCCAAACCCAGCAGATTATTTGTGGATTTATATTATTAAAATATTTGTTTGAATCTGCCTAGATCAGGATGAGTCTCAAAGAAAGAAATCCAAAGCACGCATTATTCAGAGCAAACAAAACTACAATGAGCGGCAAAAAACTGGCAAATCACCAGGTGTTACTTGGCATTGAAATGATGTCAACATTATCAACATCTCTCCCATCCATACCAATATGATAGTTAAGTCCCAGTTGTAGGATGCAGAGTAAAACCTATTCTGTAGACCTTAATACCAAGGCAGGTACATATACAAAGATTAATTCTATGATTAAATATTTGTTAATTGCACAAAGTGGATCAACTTTAATTCTGTGATTAAATATTTGTTAATTGCACAAAGTGGATCAACTTTTCTGCTATCTCAGGGTTAGTTTGAGAGGTTGGGGGCTGGGGTGGACAGCAGGTGACTATTTGACAGATTATCTCATAAACCATAATTCAATCTTAGAGAGACATCTAAACAAAGAATTTCAAAGAGTCTCTGCCTTAATTCATTCACTATAAATTGGGCTGAGAAATTGGAACATAGTTTCCAAGATTCTGTATTTACCCCAGAGAAGCATGAAGGAGACCTTATTGAAATTCATATTGTTCTTTCTTCCTTGGTCTTGCCAGCTATGTGGGGCTTGACAACTAGATGCATAGCCCTAAGTTAGATGCCTGCTGTGGAAATGTAATGCAAAACAGAAAATTATGAAACTGTGCCATTTAGAGTTAGTTGCATAACTACATTATCTGTTACTGTATGGCTATTCTTGGATGGACGATTAAATTTAGATAGTCCATATCCCAGTCTATTATAAAATTTAATTGGATGTTCAGAAAGCATGAACATAATTCCTTCCATTTCCAATGCTAAGGGATGAATGCTGATTGTCAGGTAGTTAAAACAAGTCTAGCTTATTGAAGAAGATATTTCCCGGAGACCTCAATAACACACACATACATACACACAACATACCTACACAACAACACACATCTTTACCCCTCCCACCCTTTCTAAAAAACCCAAAACAAGCAAAGCAAACACACCCACACCCACACCCACACACCAGAAAGGGGAAAGCAGAGAAAAACGGAAGCCAGATATGAGGGAGAGGATACCTGAAATAAAAATATGTCAGGAATAGATTGTTAATGTTCCTAATCATAACTAATACTGTCTAAAATATGTCTTGCAATTTCTATAAATAAATAAATCTGTCTGCAAATGACACTTCTGTTTCTCTGTTATTCTCAGTCTCCTTTAAAACTGTGTTTGAATTTCTCTTTTTTAACCTTTTTTTTTTTAAAGTCTACCTACCTATGTATCTGTGCTTTCTCTCTCTCTCTTTGATTAAGCAATCAATCAATAATGTCTTAATTGTTGTCTTTCACCAGTACAGCATAAAAGCTATAACATTATTTACCAATCTATCAGTTATAGCTTTAAAATGGTCCATCCTTATAAGCTGCACGTACAATAAACAAGAACCCTATTATATTAAATGATAATAACATGAAATATATATCCTGTAGACTGACTATGCAGCTAAAATCTTGGAAACTAAAATCTATGCAGTTCTACAGAATTGATTAAAACTAGACTAAAGGGAAGATGGATTGGGAGACGATGAGTGTGGTTTTAAAACTGGAGGAGGAAACATCAATAACCTGCACTATGCTGATGACATTACTCAAGGAGCACAGTGAAAAAAATGGAACTACAATTAAATATAAAGAAGATCAAACTAATGATAACAGGTACAGCAGCCAGCCTTAGAATTGACAATGAAAATATTGAAGTGGTGGATACTTTCGGCCTTTTAAGATTGACTAAGAACAATACAGGAACCAGGAGTCAAGAAATATGCCGGAGAGGAGCACTTGGTACAGGAGCAATCCTTGGAAAAGATATTCAGATGCTATGATGTATTTTATTTATTTTATTTATTTATTTATTTATATTTCACATTTGTCACCACCCATCTCAGTGGAAGTGACTCCGGGCAATTTACAGTAAAAGAATAAATATTAATTAAATTACAATATAACAACATTCTGACAAGTATTAACTATCTTCCAAGATATTGATGGTGAACTAAAAATTATTAGGCTCGGGGAGCGTCTTCAAGGCACCCCCAAGTTGGTTATATCTCTTCTTACCCCACATGAATTGGCAGAGCCAGGTCTTCAATTCCCTCTGGAAAGCTGGGAGGGTGGGGCCCGCCTCATCCCTGGGGGGAGAATATTCCATAGGGCAGAGGCATGGTAGAGAAAGCTCTCCTCCTGGGCCCCACCAGTCGATATTCTCTCACCAACGGGGTCCATAACATATCTATGACATTAAAATCATGCAGTCAATGGTTTTCCCCATGACACTCTGTGGATGCAAAAGAAGAAGCAGGATATAGAGTATTGACACTTTTGAACTTCAGCATTGGAGAAGACTATTGAAAATACCATGGGCAGAAGAAGAAACAAATGGACCATAGAACAAATCAATCCAGAGTTTTCACTCAAGGCACAAATGGCCAGGCTCAAGCTATCATATTTTGGACACACTATGTGAAGATCTGTCTCCTTGGCTCCAGAGGCCATTTTCCATCACAGCAATGCAGGTGGCCAACCTGAGTTGACTCACTTTGACACTTTGATTTGAATCCTGAAGTGAAGGCTCTTAAATGTGTGTCTCTGGTCCATCTTGAGATGATGACTTAAGGTAAAATAATGTTGCTTCACCCAGCGCTCCCTGTCCCAATATATACTGTTGTAGCTTAAGAAATTAAGCTCTTAAAAAAGGAAGCACAATAATGATGGCATAACATTAATCTCATGGCTCTTCACCCAGGCTTTTGGAAAGGAAGAGTGAGACCCCTTGCTTCATTGCGCTTACCATCTTTTATCTTTATCTCTTATTTTTATTGCCTTTATTGTAATTTCTTTGTTTTATTGTTGTGAGCTGCCCAGAGTCATTGAGGGTTGGGTGGATTATTGTGATGATGATGATGATGATGATGATGATGATGATGATGATGATGGTTGGTTGCACAGTCAGCCAGATGTTTAGACTGGATTTGGCATTTTTATCCACTTGTTGAATCCTTCCCAAGGACCTGGGATAGACAGTTGTTGTTTTTTGATGGTGTTAAAGGTATTGTCACAAGATGTGAGGTGTTCCAAGTAAAGCTGCCTTTTGCAATTGACAGATGGTGCTTTTGTCAATGCCGATGGTCTTCAAGTGATGCTCCAGATGTTTTGGGATTGCAGCTATGGCACCTATAACTATTGGTATTATTTTTGTTTTCCTTTGTCATAGTCGTTCTACTTCTATTTGCAGGTATTTATATTTTGTGATTTTCTCCACTTCTTTCTCTTCTCTTCTGCTGTCTCCAGGTATTGCAATGTCCACTATCCAGATTTTTTTGTCTTTCTTATCAACAATTGCTAAGTCTGGGGTGTTGTGTGGCAGGTCTGGTTGTTGCTGTTGTTGTTGTTATTACTATTATTAATCTCATTTGATGGATGAGCAATTCAAACACTAGAAGGAATTATCATAGCATTCTGGCCCCTGTGGACTGTTGGAACAGCCATATTTTAACAGATTTTCTGAAAGCCAGAAGGAGAAGGACCATTCTGAAGTCTCAGGGCAAGTTATTCCATAGGAAGGTGTCTGCAGTTGAAAAGGTCACTGTAGCTGGCATTCCCAAAAGAAGGATCCTGGAGCAAACCTACCATATCCAGTGTAAACATGTGGGCAGATGTTCCTGGGAGAAGGTGATCCCACAGATAACCAAGTCATAATATCTACAGTATCTTACATTTTACCATACTTTCTATAGTATTTTATATTTCAGGAGGAGCTCAGCACCAACTGCATTGCCTATGCCTCACTTAGACTTTTGAATGAGGAATTTCTGACCCATTTTTTATCCTTTTTCATTCAATCATATATTAATTCAAGCAAAGGGATTGGACAGGAGAAAGAAGGAAGGTGAATGTAAGGAGAAATTAGAACTTGGTCTTGGATTGATGATATAATTGAAAAGGTTATATTTATAGATCTTACCTCTTCTTAAATCACACAAGTCACTTAGACTAAGACTTAGATTATCATGTTCATCCTTTTTATTCCATTTTTTAAATGTCATATGGCAACTATTACAAAAAATTCAGATGTTCCACAAAACTTAGGGGTGTATATATCTGCTTTTATATAAGTGTGAGAAGTTAATCACGTTTTTAGTGACCTTCACATTTGGGCAAATTTCTAAAACTTTTCTTTTAATTGAGCAGCCTCTGAAAATAAAACTAAATGAGAAAACTGGCATAGTTATTACTATTCCCATCATTTTTTTTTTTCATCCTGCATATCAAGTAGAGGGAAACATATATTTTTTTAAATTATTATTTGATATAGTGAATGTTGAATGCTGTTCATTTTGTTGATGCTGAGACAATGGAAAATAGAACATTATACCAGTATTTGACTGAATGATTGATTCTTCTTTCTCTGCCCTGGGATTCAAACATGCAGCCAGAAAGAAGTGATTCTATACATACTTTCTGGGTGTACATAATTATGTATTAAAATTAAATATCTCAATCATTAAAGCATTAAGCCTTTTATGATAAACAGCTTCTAATAATGTTCCTTGCAATTAATGGAGTGTTTCTCTGCAACGTTACTTTAATGCCTTTAGTTTCCTCTCTTGGCAGCATGTACCTTGTGATTAGCTGAAACAGCAAGCAACAGCATGAAGCTTTTCAAAGTCCATTTAATGCAGGGTCACCTAATTTTACATTTTATGGAGAAAAGATGCCACTACAGGGGAAAAAAAAAAAAAAACATGTTATAGAACCAGGTGCATACAAATATAGTTTGATTCTATCCCTTTTCTGGGGCATGATTCGGACATGATTCAAAGCAAGGGCTATAATGAGGGCTGAAAGGTTTTACAGCGCATCTGCAAATAAATGTTGATTTACATGACATATACCACAGATGGGCAGCATCTATAAATCAATGCCCGTGACATTTATTTCATAATATACTATAAAGCCTTACAGCTCTGCTGATTGACTGGTGTTGTTTAGTTTGACCAAATGAGCAAATCACTATGAGAATTGATTTTATTCTCTGCCCAACGGCGCTGCAGAATGTTCAGGCAAGCCTACAGATACACATCTCATCTGCTGGGGTTAAAGCCTTTGACATTCTCATGCACCCATGCCTTCTTCAGTTGCAAAAAGAAACTAGGAATACTATTTACTTATTTATGTATTTGCTTATTCATTTAAATGAAGTTTATTTAGCATCCTGAGCAAGCAATCCTTAAGGCAGACCATGAGAGACACAAACAGGGATATATGCTAAAGCAGAAATGGATCTATGTGCTACTAAAACGTTCATGTCTGTAACTTTCAACCGGCAAAATGGTGCATCATAGGGCAACAATTTTTGAACCAAGGCACCTCAAATGGGCTAACTTACACAATGTGTCCAAAATCCAAGACCCATTACTTCCATGGGATTGAAATTTGGGAAATTTGTGGCCGTTTCAGCACTACTGTGTGGCCACACTGCTACAATCAGCCCAGGTCACATGATCATCATGGGCATATCCCCTACCTCTTTCTCACTTCCCTCTGTCCCCTGTGCCCAATCAGCTGGCAGAAAGGCCCAACAAGTGAGGGGCAATTGGCTGCTTTGGAACCAAGGCTGAAATTTTAAATCTCTTAATGGCAGTGGGCATTGACGGAAGGATGAGGGAGTGACTTGGACGCCTGCTGGTGAGGTAGGGCTGGCTAGGGGCACCGGCGGTCAATGGGTGAGCCCTCTTCCTCCATGGTGGGAGGGGGCCCTTGAGAACATGGCAAAATGGGGAGCAAGGGTACAGGAATGGAGGGAGGGAAGGAGGAAGGAAGGAAGGAAGGAAGGAAGGAAGGAAGGAAGGAAGGAAGGAAGGACGGATTTCTGATTTTCCCTGCCAGCTTCCCACAAGCAAAGTCATTGGGGAAGCTGGCAGCAAGTTGTAAGCTGCTCACCCTCCCACTGCTTTCTTGTTCTTGGTCATTCTGTTTGTTTAGGTAAGGAAATATCTCTGAAATTATGACCCAGTGGGTCATGGTTTGTCTAGTATAATATAGAAGCCCTTAGTTTGTGGATAAGAGCTAGAATTCGCTAGAAGAATCTGAAGAGCTTCTCTTTAGCAGAGATGGGGGAAGCATCCTTTTTACAGCTGTTTTGATTTTTGTTTTGTTTTCTGTTTTAATTAGGTAGAAGGAATGCTATATCAGCCAACATTGCTAATGACATAAGTAAACGTGGCTCATTCAGACAATTACTTCCACATGCCGAAAAGGATTTTTGCAAATAATGTCTTAATCTCCTTTCAGAGAAAACATATACAATAGCTTATTTATAAGACCCTTCAGAAGCCTGGGTATGTGGACTTCAGTTCTAAAACTGACAGGGATAACCAAGTTGTCTGAGGATTCTGGGAATCCCACATATGCTAACACTCATTTATAGTGTTGGGAGATAATTTTCCAGCAAAAAGGTTTGAAGTGAGGCAAGATCAAATGTGCATGTCTCCTTTCCTTTCTATCCTTGCCAAAGAGAAAATAAGTTCTGTCCTGACCCTATTTTTGTAGATGATTATGGGGGGGGGGGGGGGAAAAGATATTAATGGTGAGTGGAAAGAACTTTAATATGATATCTAGCATTCATTAAAGAGAGTAGGGAACTACTGTTAGAGTAGTTGTCAGAGTAGCTTACAATCACGGTTTTAATATATAGGCACTTAATGCTGACATATTCAGCAAATCATGGTTATATAAACTAGGATTTAGCAATTATGTGCCATCTAACAGCTGCAATAAGCTTCTTCTCTCATGCTAATTTGCTGAGTAAAAATTTGATGTTATCCTACACACACATACACAAATGCATTCACACACATACAATGTATGATGCATAGAATCCTGTTGAAGTGTTACTTGGTGATGGGTTCCAGCTTCTAAGAAAGGTTAAATTGCCAGTATGAAAACTCCAATATCTAAGAAATAGAGGTCGTTGTTCAGTCGATGAAGAATAAAATGCCTGAACCAGATGGTGTTTCTTGAGAAAGATATAAGATTAGTTGCAGAGATCCTATTGAACATCTGTTCAAGCTTTTTTGTCCTGATCTGAAGAGGAGAAATGATCCCATAGGAATTTAAAGGATGGGACCATTATTAAGATATATGGCATTATAAAGAGAGAGGTGGAACACTTCATACAGAAATATGTTTATCTTTATTTAGCTTGCAGATTCCTGAATCAGAGTTATCTCCAGGTGTCAAAACGTACAGGGGCACATGTCCCCATGGAAGAAGAAAATATTAATGGACATGTTTTCCTTGCAGATCACTGTTACGGGTATGTTGCAAAGCAGAGGGTTTATTTTTTCTTATATCATATGGATTAGTCTCCACTTCTATGGAGAATGAAATAAAATATAAAATATAAAAATTCCATGGATCAATGGATATATTGGTTACCTCTGCAAATATAGAAAAAAAAATATTTCTAGGATTAAGGAGATGGGGAAGTTTTTCAATCAACCATATTTTTCAGATGTTACATTTCTACTTTCTCATATTTTATTCATTTCACAAGACAATATGATCTCCGCAGAGGTGTGCTATAGTGGTTAAGGACTGGGACACGCCAGGTTTAAGTCCACCTTTAACAATGACAGTTCACTGGATGATTTTCAGCTCATCATACTTTCATCCCAACCTACCCTATGGGGCTGTTTTTAATAGGAAGAAAATGAAAGAAAATGAAATATATATGTTATGAGCACCTTGGAAAAAGTTGGGATATAAATAGACCAAGCAAAATTTCCAAAATTCACCAATACTTCATTTCTGTGATGGAATGGAATTATGAAGGCCAGGCTCAGAGCAAAAAACATTTTCTTTCATCTCCTGAGGAACGTGGGAGATACAAGAGGATGAAACTGGCACCTCCATGAGGAATTCACAATGTTGTGACTGGCATTACTTGGGAGCTGGGGTTTCAGTCTGGGAAGATTCTTGCTAGAGGTTGTAGCTAATAAACATAGCTGGACTGAATTTACATGGTTTCTTGGAGTTCCTTGGGCTAGGCCTGACAATTTCTCCCCTAGTAACTTTTATGGTCTTCTCCAATCATTTGACCATCACTGTGTCAAAATAACAGTAATGAGGACAAATTTTACACCACAATGGCTGGATGGTACTATGAAGACTTTATAAATTACTAGTGGGGAAGTGGCCTAAATCTTTGTATTGGGATGGAGGAAATACCAATGGACATAAAGCAACAGTCTTCCATTCTACTGGCACATGAAATAAATGCATTGCCTGGGTTTAAAATATGCCTTCAATTTTACCTAAGGGAAAACAAACAAACAAGCAGTTAGCTAGTTCTGTAGTTTCAATTCCCATGGAAGATGGTTAGGCATCACCCAATCAAGCAGAACCGGAACCACCTAGGCAAGTTCCTAAGAAAACCAAGAATTTAGGATAAGTAATATTTACTGAAGAAAGTTAGGAAGCCATAACTAATAGAATTTCAGCAATTGCTGTGATTCAGAAACTGGTTTCTTCAAAGAGAGACAGTGCTCAAAACCTCTTCAGCTTTGTTTTCCTTCCTGCTACAAGTACTAAAATGGATTGCTTGGCTCCCTCTTTTGATCATGCTGTCCTTTTTCTTTGCAATGATCTGAGCTGTTGTTGTTTCACTGATTTTGTGAGAACTGCACAGGTGGCCTTATACACTAGGGGAAGGCATCATGTTAAACAACATAATCTAACTTTGTATTTGCTTCAGATATTTTTACCTCCTATGATATTTATAGCACAGTATAGGTGTAGAGACAGCAATTCAGGGTTAGATTCTTATGAACACCATGTTTATTTGAAACTGATTCCTAGCAATCTCATTCACATTCATTGAAACGTGAAGTTTTGGGATAAATGACACTTATTCTATAGTTATATCTATAAATACATATGTTTGTGTGTAGTGCATTGGTAGAACTCACCCAGCTTAATTTTAGGGAATAAACTCTACTTGTTTAATTATCTTAGTACAATATTAATTGGGCATAAATCTGTCAGTTTTAAGTCAGTCAGTCAGTCAGTCAGTCAGTCAGTCAGTCAGTCTATCTATCTATCTATCTATCTATCTATCTATCTATCTATCTATCTATCACCAGATCTCACTATCCTCTTATGAAGAAATTTAGAAACTCGCAAATACTTGTAAATTCTAACTCCACTCATTTAACAGAAATAGCTATTTCAGGCACATAAAAGACAGTTCTGTATGTGTGGTCATGTAGCTGCTTATGAATGCAGCAATCTTGTTTTTTGGGACAGTCTTCTCCTTTTTAAAAAGGCTGTCTGGAAAACAAAAACAAAAACCATAGCTGAATACATAAACTAATGCTAACCAAATTATACCTGTTGCATTTGGGAAATTCTTTATTCATCACAAAGAAGCCTGGATGTTTACCCTTGCTTTTCAGAGCTCTCCTTTTTTTGCAACTTTTTCAGGGAGTGATCAGATGTGATGGAATGATGCAATGGGAAGAAGGAATAACCTTGAGGAACGAGAGAAATAGCCACAACTAAGACAACAATCAGATAAAAGAAATCTGATTCTAGGGCAGAAATGTAATTTGAGAAAGCATCTCAGACAAGACCCTCCCTAGTTCTCAAGAAGACAAAGGGAGGGAGAGGGGAAGCATATTCAAACTTGCAAGATTCTGTTACTGTAACTTTATAATACAAGTAGTATTAGCATTCATAACCTTGGTTTCCTAGTCTGGTCTCCTTGAAGGGCTGACCTCTGTCTAGCAGACCCTGGGAGAATAGAGGAGGAGACAGGACCTTCACAAAAGTGACCCCTCCACCCAGGGGAGGGGGCAAAGAGATTTAGAATAACTCCACCTTAATTTTGTGAGTACCCGCGTGTGTGGGAGGCATGCCTTCAAGTCAGTCTTGTCTCCTAGCTATTGCCTGTACAAATCTCTGCAGTTTTCTTGGCAAGATTTTTCAGAAGGGGTTTGCCATTCCCTCCTTCCTAGGGCTGAGAGAGAGTAACTGGCCCAAGATCACCCACCTGGCTTCGTGCCAAAGATGGGACTAGAACTCACAGTATCCAGGTTTCTAGCCTGATGCCTTAACCACAACACCAAACAGGGTCTCACTAATTATGCAAGGTATAATTTGAGTGGAAAAATTGCTTTTATTGATTGTACTAGCAATAAAAATCTTTCCAGAAATCCAAGTGGTTCATGTTTCCTGAGTTGCCATCCTTGCAAGAGTTGACCTCAGGTGACCACAACACGCAGCATGGTTGTCCAGAGTTATATGTTCACCTGAGCTTTCCTAGCAGAAAGTTCAAGAGAAAGAACTCTTGCAAACATAAAGAGAAAGGATTCCATCTTTGGCCTCATCCTGAAAACTAGGATGACCAGTTCTCAGGCCTCCAAATTTTGAAGGAAGTTCTCATATCCACCCTTTGAATATGCTCCTTCCCTTTTAATGAGGTCAATTAAAAGTGAGTTAACAGTTCATTACAACATTATAATAGTCCTCTAAGAACTCAAGCCTTTTGATAGCTAACAGTTTTAATGATGATGATTCTACTGGCATTACCACTGTGACAATATTATTGATGATGAGAAGGATGATAGGAGAAATCATAATGCTCATGAACATTATACCAATGATAATTTTATTCTTGCTGATTTTGCCCCCACCAATTTTTCCCTTAGGTTTCCTCAGTTATGGAGTTACACCACCCATTTCTCCATTGCATGCTATATAAATAGTGTAATGATTTTGAAACTTGAAAGTATTTAACTCTGGATGAATTATAACCATAGAATATAGTTATAAAAGTACTGTGCGCTGCGGTAGCGTATAAGCACAAGAAAGTGTTCCAAATCTTCAAAGTTTCACTATGACTTTTAAATTCTCACTTGTTCCCAAGATAATATTTCTTTAAAATAATCTGGAAGGGAAAATGAGATATAGTTTAGCCCACCTTAAGTTCCACCCCCTGCCAAGAGCTTTGTCCTGACATTTAAAAATGATTTCTTTCTCTTTTTTTCCTCTTTTCCTTTTAATATATTTAGTCATAATGGAAAAAGGTGAACTTTGGTCTTGCCTGGATTTGCAAAAGGATTAATTGTACTACTTACAACTTTTATGGAGAGTTCTCAGAATTGTGTTCAATAGACATAACCTACATATGTTAGCCTATATGGGAGGAAGAAATTGGGGGAGGAGGAGAGAAAGAGAGGTATGGGAGAGACAGAAAAGATCTCATACATCTCATATATATCCTTTTCGTCTCTAATTTTCAGTTAGAGTCCAGATTTGCAGATCTTCAGAATTCTTCTACTTGGGTTGTGAATTGTTGATATAACCACATATATGCAATTGGTCCTGGTTTCTTGGGATGATCACAGTTTGGCACAGGTCCAGCAAAATCTTAGACTGCCCCCCCCAACCCTGGCTGGCTGCTGTGATGGTGGTAGCATCACAACTGCAAGAGACATCAGGGTACTGGACACTACAGCTGGTAGTTTCTCAGTGAAACCAGTGCAGAAGGGTCTCCATTGACCAGTTGAAGAAGTCACTGCTAGCTCTGATGCCAACTCCAGAATAAGGAGGGTGGAACTGCAGGGAGATTGGGCCAAGGAAGGATTCAGTACTTGATATGTTAAATAGTTGCTGTGTTGAGGTACCAGAAGATGTGGTACAATCTCAGCTTTGGGTGGATAGCTGAAAAATAGTAACATCAAAGGCCATTCTTTATAGAGTATTTTATTTCCGGTTTCTGCTCACTGTTCCAGACCAAGAATATGCTTTTCTGGTACAGGACAGAGTTTTTTATTTTATTTTATTTTATTTTCAAACGCTCCTTCTTACTCCATTTCCATGCTCTGGTACAGAAGCGAGAGCTTTATTTCCCCAGTCTTATTGTTCCACTCTGCCTGAACCAAGTCGAATCAGCATGGAAGTGCACTGAGTTCTTCACAGAGTGCTGAGGTCAGAGGTCTGTGGAAACAAGCAGAAAAAGAAATATGATTCATTTTGTGAAGCATTTAAGTGTTGCTTTTCATTATCCCGCAGTTTAACAATGTAAATAGGGATAGAGATACTGTCAAGGATAGGACAAATGCAGAAAGTCAAGAGAGATTAAAATTCTTCAGATGAATTGTAGGTCATATGACCAATGAAGACAAAGCTATGTTGTCAAGTTGTTGTGTTTTGTTTGTTTGTTTTTACTGCAGCATAATTTGGCATTGTGATGAATGACTGTTTCAAGGACAGATATGCAGTTTGTTTTCACTCATTATTTGAATGCATTTCTTGGTTTAAGCTTAAGGGAATATTGTTGCAGCTGGAGATACTAATCCTTTCATCCTTTGGTTCTATCTCTTTAGCCCTTAAGAGATAGAATGCAAGGGGAAATAAACCAAAGAATAACGTTTTGTCTGACACCTGCAACTGAAATGATAAACACAAAACCAAAAAACACAACTAAGTCTATTTCGCAGCCTGATATATTGTAGGGCAGGTGACTTGGTGAAGCTACCTAAGATAGATAGATAGATAGATGTGGCTGGATAGCATAGTGGTTAGAGCACTGCCCTTGATGCAGGAGACCGGGGTTCAAATCCTGGCTGGTACCTACCTTACCAGAAGGGGTCCTTGGGCAAAGAAACCTAAACACCTCATCTGCCTACCTTGAATATGAGAGTGACACAAACTAAGAGAGTCATGCTGGCTCCGACGTCACCCGGAATAAGAAGGTCCATGTCAGATGTTGGGGAACCAGGACAATCTGACAATAGGTGGGCTACTGGAACAAACCATACATGGATGAGACAAGACAACCTATGTACCCCTTCAGTGATTACCCAATCACTGGGTTCTTGGGAACTTTATCCAATTTGCTTTATCCAATTTGTCTCCTCAAGATCCTTTTTAGCTGGAGATCCTACAGACTGAGGCTGAAATCCCATCACTAAGCAACAGACTCTCCTTTGGGAAATACATTATCATTATATTACATCTAACTGCTATTTTAGGGTAGTTTTGTGTTAAGTGTTGGATAAAAACACTTAAAAATTTTTAAAAATTGGTTTCCTCCAAATGTGTGTCTGTGTGTTTAGCCTTTCTCTAGGTACTTGGCTAGTTAAGATGCAATGTTTGGTTAGTGTTAATGATGTTTCAGAACCTAGAATTAGAGATTTGGAAACAGGTATTTAAATCATTAAAGTCCAATTCCTCCATACAGAGGTCCAAACTGGAACATTCCAGGTAGAAAAATATCCTGGCTTTGTTTGGACACAGCCAATGAAGATGAGCCCATTATCACTCTGAGTTATCGGGCTCTCTTAAATTCTTGCACTTGTGGAATACTCCTTCCAAGGAAATTCACCAAGCGCCTACTATTGGCAGCAGGCATTTTTAAACTTTGTTTTAATCTGATAAGACCCTATTAACAATTAGAAAAACAAGTCTGCTGCATCTTTACTTAATTGCTGCATCTATTGTCTCTGTTTTTGCTTGGCTATGTTGTGAATCATCAACATCATAATTTTTGAGATAATCCCATACATTTCGTGATCAGAATGTATGGACTGAAATAGCAACTCTGCTTTCCTTTACTTGTATTATAATTTCCAACTACAAACCGGGGGAGGGGGGGGAGGAGGCAATGAGTGAAAACCTCCAGCTACTATTAACCTTGGTAACCATGTCAGAAAGCTTCATCTTGCTGCCAGTGTGCACCTAAGAAACAGCCTTAGTCCCAGCCCCTAAGCAAAACCTCAACTCCCACATTTGCAAGACACAATTTTTCTAATGTATTTTCTACAGTATGCAATATACTCAATGTAACTTCCATTGAAAGTTGTTTTTGTTGAGTAAGAAATATTTGTCTGAAAATAGAGTGACAGAGAGAGATTCCAAACACAACTCTGATTAAACAGTCTGAATGATGTTCCGAATGACATTTCTGCAACTAGCAGGTTTGCTGCTCTTTGTCACAACTTGGTTATACAGGGAGGCTCCCCCCCTGCCCCGCACACATTTTACTGTTCGCTGGGAAATCCTTTTCCACTTACGAGTTCCCAAGGCTTCACAGTCTATTGCTGAATACTGTACTAGTTGAACAATAATAATACTATTTGTTACCATGGGCAACAGCAAAGTTTATCCACACTTTGTTTAGCTGTATGATGTGGTCAGAATGTTGATAACTTGATTAAACATTCTCATATGAATATGGCCATAGAGACCCACATATGCCTGGAGTGGGCAGTACACTATGCCTAGGTTCCTGGGTTACTCAGTGTCTGGGCTTGGGACTAAACAATTTCTTTTGGATTGGAGACATTCAGGAAATTCCTGGACCATGGACTACATTGGGGGATGAAAAAGGGAGAGCCACCTCAGAAAAAGCAATCGCAAAGCTATTCCAAATCACTGCCAAGAAAATTACATGGATCCCTCCAGTATCCTTTAGCAACTGAGCTCTGCTTGGAGGGGGGAAAAATCATTATATAAAATGGCCCTAATAGTAACCAAAATGAACAATTAATTGTCAGCCTGATAGAAAACATGGATGGGCATTTAGCAAGGGGAGGAAATAGAAATAGATTTGTCTCAACAGTTTATGGTGTTAAATGGTAATAGGCTTAGTTTATCAGGGGAGGCTCAGCTGGATATTGACTGGGTGATTGTAAATATTGCAGATCTTCTGGGGTTATTCTTTCTCCTTTACTAAAATGTGCAACATTGTATGGGCTCATTTTTACAGTTTTCAAGCCCTTAACCACTTGTTCCTATTGGTAGCCCTGCATTATACCTTATAGGGTTCTGCAATTTAATTATTTTCCCCCATTAGGGATATGTAAGCATTGCAGCCAAAACCCTTTAGGTGTGACAGATTGCATTTGCTCCCATTCCATAACTCAAATGGGCTTTTCACTTCATTCTACAGCAACGTATTATTTTCCACTGTTTTTGTTTTATTTTATTTCATTTTACTCTGCTAAACTTAATAGTTCAGTGATTAGGAGTGGGTTGGGAATCCTGGAATCCTGAAATAACTCTGGGTTTATATTTTAATTGATTAGTTGGACTGCTTTTAATGGCAAATATTGATGCATCAGATATGGTGCAGCAAGTATGCAATGACATTTCCATGATTCCATCTCCCATCATCATTCTGGCATCTTCACCACTTGATACAGCAGCCGTTACATAAAATTTTAGGTGGTAAGTAATATTGTTCAGCTTCACAGTTCAGCCTACAACCATAAGATTCACTAGTGGTTTCCAAGTATTGACTGGGTATAACCTTATTTAACTTCTGAGCCCAGAAAACATAGATTAGATCTGCCACCTGCTGGGGCACCTGGAAGAAAGCAGGATAGAAATATAATGAATGAATGAATGAATGAGTTTGTGATTATGACAATTGTGTGACCTTCAAATTGTATGTGGATGCAGTGGTCTCATCTACCATGGAGTGCCCCAGAACCTTGAGCCATTCCTGTCCCTAATAACCACAAAGGTTCTGAGATGGGTTCCCCTTGGATTTTTAAGATATGTTTGCTAGGTTCTGATAGGATTTCATGTCATTGTATAAGCCATTTCATGTCATCACATAAGAGTCCCCATGGATGCTCCCTAAGGTTGTAAAGGATAAATGGAGAGGTTTATCCTTGGCTAGATTGAGAAATCTGGGGGGGGTGGGGGGGGAGGATCCCAGAAGAAGACAGTAGCAAACTACTTCTATATGCTCATTCTGAACAGTGGCTGGACTTACTTTGTGAAGAACTCAAAATCTTAGGGACATTGGTGCCAGTCCTTGATCAATGCAGACTTTTTAGGTAGAAGGACCAAAAGTTTCTAAATATCCAGGAACTGCTGGCATATGAAGCAAAATCCTGTGTATTATTTAGTCCTGTAAAGGACTGTGACAGAGATCATGGTGCTTTATTGATTCTTTTTGCAAATTGTGCTCCAAGCTAACCCATCTGTTAAAGCTTTAGTATATGCCCACATTTTGTTCATTTTCTGCCCTGTCAAGGGGAAACTGCCATGTTTCCTGACTTTTACAGTAAAAGGTACTTCCCTCCAGATGGAAAAATATCAGTCTCAAGTTTATTGTCATGCCAGCTGGTGGCTCTCCCAAGAAAAATCTCTAGCTTCTCCATAAACATGCTCCTTAGAAATGCAAAATGTCAAGCCATTTACTTTTAGTAGACCTTGCTTATTTTTGCATCTTGGACTTCGTATGGAGTTTCTCCTGCAGAAACTTTGTATGAGTCTCATAAAACTAGCAGCTTATAGATGGCAGAAGACTAGACTACCATGATATTGGCAGACCTCATTAGGACATCTTATATTGCCTCAGTTCCTAGTCACTGGTAGATAGCTGATTCTCTTCCATGGTGACCATGCCTAATAGCTTGTACACATCTTGAAACTGCTCTTTGTTGATGTTGGGATAATGTGGGGGGTTGATGGGAATTGCTGTCATGCTGATACAGCTGAGGACCACTTAAGGTTCTCATAAATGAGACAGACCAATCTGACAAGATAGAACAGAAAAAGGAACCCAGCAATGATTGTGCCATGGTTAAGTGCAAATGTACAAAGGCCCATAAAAAGGCAAGCTTGGATAGGCTTTTAGATTTCTGGATTTATTTTAACCTATTCATGAATTATAAAAATGGGGTCACTCACTGCAAGAACACTTCTAGTAAGCCATGACCCCAGCTGAGGTTGCTCCATTGCCTCCTATATACAGTACATCACTGCACTAAGTGTGAGGCTGGCATAGGAGGCTGACATCTTATAAAATTCAATTAAATATTTCTGACCATGTCCATCATACTTTGCGACTGAGCAGCTACAGTCTTTATCCATTAGGAAGAGATGACAGTAGGAAGCAATGCTGACACCTTTCTTCAATAAAAATTAAAGACTCTTCCACCAACATCACATGGAGGCCATTGTCATTTAAAATAATAAACAAAACTAAAATTTAAAAATCACTTTCAAATTTATAAAAGTTGGACAAACCACAGTCAGGCTTCATGCTTGCACTCTGTACCTCCTAATTACTCGTTTTCCTTTTGGCATGTTAGCCTGAAAACCCTGGGGGAAAAAAAAAATTAGGTAGAAACCAAGCTGGTATTGATGAATAGCATTCCAAGCTCAACTAGTCTTTATATGAGTTATCTATAAAGGAAAGGCAATATTTTTGAGATAGCTGGGGGTTCTTCCTCCTTCTTCTCCTTCTCCTTCTCCTTCTCCTTCTCCTTCTCCTTCTCCTTCTCCTTCTCCTTCTCCTTCTCCTTCTCCTTCTCCTTCTCCTTCTTTTCATTTTCAAGGGCTTCAGGATGCATATATTTGAGGACAGAAGATGATGAAGGCTAGAGAGTTTTAATTTACTTGGAAAGAAATAAATGGCTAAAAAAACCCCCATGTTATTTAGAAGCTACCATTTTGTTGCTGAATTTGGGGGGAGACATAATTTGAAAGTGCTGGGGGGTCATAGAATGCCATGGTCAAGTTCTTATCTCTAAAAACACCTACCCAAATTCAGATGACAAGGAAACACTGAGGACAGGGAAAAGAGGCCTCATCTGCATCCAAATACTTTTAGAAATTATATCCCTGAAACCTTTTCTTCCAAGGTTGCATTACAGAGCACACTAGGTTCTGATCTCAGTACTGAACTGGACGTTTAATGATGAATATGTGTGTCTCATATTTATATTACATTTCCGTTGCAATTGGTTTAAACTATTTCCACTGTCCTTCACAATAGGCTGGAGATATCTGCCTTTCTTTAATTGAACGCGTTTTTGGGTCAACCACCTCCATCACTTCACAGCTTCAGTCAAACTTTTATAAAGTGAAGCACCCCTTTGAAACGTTGCATACCCCTGACAATACTACTACAACTAACAGATCATGTTTTGCACAACAGAAGAAAGAGAAAATACTTAAATCATAAGGAATTTGGAGATAAATCTCAGAAAGAAGTTGCTGCACCTTTGTAAAGTAACAGGTCATCTTATGAAGATGTTTCTCCAATCTCTGTTGAAGAGAGTTGTGTCTTATCCTCTTTTTAATTTTTCTTTTTCTTTTTTCTTTTTTTCTTTTTCTTTTTTTATTGCCAGGACTTGAAGTACAATAAAATGCTCTAGAGAGTTTAATTATGAATGAATCATCCAAGTGAATTTCTGAATTCAAGGAAGATGATCAGAACAAATCATACACACTGTTCCTCCAGACAAATTTTGGGGAAGTTGTAAACAAATCTACATGTCTCTTTCAGAATGCAAAAGAACACAAAGTGTTGTTCTTTTTGTTGTTGATATTGTTGTTTTTAAACAGCTCTAGTTCTGCTTAAGATGGCATTTTGAAGTTTATTTTGACAGGAGTGAAGCAGAGAAAAAAAAACTATTAAATCTCTAAAACAGCTTTTGAAAAGTTAAGCTTAAATTCTAGGGTTTTGAACCAATGAATACTTGATTTAGGTCTCTTTCTTCTCCAGAATGTCACTGTTCTGGAAATGGATAACACTAGCTTAAGTTTAATATGGTCATGATGTTTTCACCCATAGGTCAATTAGAAAATGCCTGATCTGTATACCATATTTAGAGTGAACTGAAGTCTATGTATAGGAGCTATTAATACATGCATAGATCTTGGACTCTAGCTGACTCTTATATCATTATGTTCCTTAGGATTGTGCAATGTTTTGGAAATAATTCAGAATCAGATGCTCTGGAAGACATAGGAGAATGAACATTTTAAACTCCTTAGATTACCTGTATCTTTTTCCAGGACTGTGCAGTTGGCCCCTGTTGCTGCCACATGACCCCAGGAAAAGATGCAGACTATGCTACACTCCAAAACACTGTTGGGAATCATATCTGAAACAATGTGCAGCCTTCATGCACATTAGCCTATGTCAAATCAACAGTGAAATCCACCTCAATGTCTACCACTTTGTGGTAACAATCTGGGAGTTTCATCTAGTGACTTAAATTTGCTCTACATTCTTCCTCTTTTTCCTCAGCATATCAGGACTAGGGATGATGACAACAGTTATTGAGATGTTTTTTCTCTTAACTCTTTATCTTTTAACTTTAACTCAATTCACTCTGGGTGTTTAATTCTGTACTTTTAGCCATTTTGTTGGGGCTCAGCTATAGCTAATGGCTGTGGTTCCACAATATCACACGCTGCTCTACTATTTCCACACCACTTCAACTTCAGTGTCAGATTGGCTAGTGTGCCAAAGTGTCTCCGAACCAATGTGTGCCATCTTACGTAACTTTTTACCCTCTTTCTGCTCTAAAAACAGGATGCATTGGAATTAACTGCCCAGAGTCGCTGGAGTTGGGCAGCATATAAATTTAATAAATTGTTGTTGTTGTTGTTGTTGTTGTTAGGCTGCTACCTTTTTTTCCTGACATATGTCATCTTTGAAGTTATATGGGGTCAGGTGGAGTTGAGTCTGAGGAAATAGCTGTACTTATTGCACTTGACTGGTGCTGTTGGTGAAAATTTAATTCACCACCCTACTTTGAGACATTTAAAAATATATATATGGGAGAAAACAAAATGGACAGATTCTGCCATCTTTCAGATGTGCTTTCCCTTCAAGGACAATCTCATCTTCAGTCTGGGAGTGGCCCTTGACCCCATCTAAATTTCGGCTCATAGACTGTAAGTATAATAAGGAGGGCATAGTAACTGGTTCCAGTTGTTTTCATAGCCCAATCTACAGTGTTGATTTTAACATTTAAAAATTTATTGGAGACATCCTGTCTTAAAATTCATGTTTAATTCTTTTATGTACTGACTTGGATTTGCGCATTGACTCAGTCTAGCTATTCTAGATGGCTTACACTTTAGTACAATATTGTAAATTTTAGAAAACAAAGCATTTGAATTTGGATGCTAAAATCAGTAGGGAAGGCTCTCTTAAAGATGTCTTTAGCACTGAAGATGTTACCTAGCTGGGTAATGAAACATTTGCAAGAAAACAACCAAGCTCAGAGAACCCCAAGGACTCCATAGATGTCTTTATTGCTCTCAAGGTATGGAATGTGCTTGGCTGTATTCCTTCTGTTATTGGAAAAGGCATAATGTTCTTCCTTCTAGTCAGGCCTTTTCATTTTGAACTAAGAATTTTAACTATACCTATTACATTAAATCTATATTTCTTGTTATATAAGAAATCTATATTTCTTGTCAACTTGCATTCTATATGGGCAGAAAGATGGGATATTATAGAAATTAAAAAGTAGCATTTATATTGTATAAGCTACATGTAGGGTGCTGAACAGTTATGGATGCTCAAAAAGTTTTCTCTCTCATGTTCTGATTAATGTTCTCTTGGATTTGAAATAGGACAAGAAAAGGACAGTCCATTCTTTCTATCCTATGAACATTCATTTAAGATCAGAGCAAGGATTTGTAGGGCAATACCTATACAAGTCCAACTTTTCTACTGAATTTAGGGTCATGCAATTTAACGTCCCAGGAGAAGACTGGTTTAAGGTATTGCAGACAGGTGTTCCATTTGTACTGCAAAGCATCTTTTGGAAAGCAGTTCAGAAGTGCTTTCTAGCTCTACTAAATTGTAAGGCTATGCAAAATTATTCCTGGGGGCCCTGAATGAAGTGAGTGATGCATCTCGCTGGACCTACTGTTTAAAACACCCTCTCCTCTCATGGGCTCAATGCAATAACCTCAGGGGTCTCCTCATACTATCAAAGCAAGCATGCACAATGCAAAGATAATCCTTCTGCTAGGTCTGATGCTGAACTGGATCTTGGGGGAGAATATGGATATCCAAAGTTTGATTCTTATGCTCAGCTGCAAAATGAAAACTCCCCAGCAGGATGAAACAGGAAACACCATATTTAGGAATCACCAAATCCTTTATTACGTATTACAGGCCTTTAATATCCTGTTATTCCTACATGCCTGGTTAAGCATCTTGAGAGCCTATAATTACTTAAGTGTAGAGATAGACCTATCTATTTTGCTCACGTCAGCCAGAGTGAACCACTTAGGAACAAATAATCATAAATACTCTGTTATGCCACCCAAAACTTGAAAGGAATCCAAGCCAAAATTGACTTTCAAATGAGTTTAATTATTTGTAAAGATGTGTTTGGGTTACCAAACAATCTCATTCCTTCTTTCTTTTTATCCTGGAAACTAATCTAACAAATTGATTTGGTACAACCACCAATTAGTTTAATAGCCAAGCAACTGGATGCTTGTTTTGTGATAAATAAGTTATACACACACACACACACACACACACACACACACACATACATCGAAAAATTAGAATCTCGTGAAAATGTTCATTTATGTCTGTATGGCAACTCAAAAGGTGAAACCAATATATGAGATAGACGCATTACATGCAAAGCGAGATATGTCAAGCCTTACTTTGCTATAATTGTGATGATTATGGCGTACAGCTTATGAAAACCCCAAATTCACAATCTCAGAAAATTAGAATATTACATGACATCAATAACACAAGGATTGGAAATAGAACAATATCGGACCTCTGCAAAGTAGAAGCATGCATATGTACTCACTACTTGGTTTGGGCCCCTTTTGCAGCAATGACTGCCGCAATGCGGCGTGGCATGGATGCTATCAGCCTGTGGCACTGCTGAGGTGTTATGGAAGACCAGGATGCTTCAATAGCAGCCTTCAGCTCCGCTGCATTGTTCGGTCTCATGTCCCTCATCTTTCTCTTGGCAATGCCCCATAGATTGTCTATGGGGTTCAGGTCAGGCGAGTTTGCTGGCCAATCAAGCACAGTAATCCCATGGTCATTGAACCAGGTTTTGGTACTTTTGGCAGTGTGGGCAGGTGCCACGTCCTGCTGGAAAATGAAGTCAGCATCCCCATAAAGCTCGTCTGCGGAAGGAAGCATGAAGTGCTCCAAAATCTCCTGGTAGACGGCTGCGTTGACCCTGGACTTAATGAAGCACAGTGGACCAACACCAGCAGATGACATGGCTCCCCAAATCAACACAGACTGTGGAAACTTCACACTGGACTTCAAGCATCATGCGCCTCTCCATTCTTCCTCCAGACTCTGGGTCCTTGGTTCCCAAATGAGATGCAAAAGTTGCTCTCATCAGAAAAGAGGACTTTGGACCACTGGGCAACAGACCAGTTCTTTTTTTCTGTAGCCCAGGTAAGACGCTTCTGACATTGTTTGTTGTTCAGGAGCGGCTTGACAAGAGGAATACGACATTAGAAGCACATGTCCAGGATCCATCTGTGTGTGGTGGCTCTTGATGCACTAACTCCAGCCTCAGTCCACTCCTTGTGAAAGTCCCCAACACTTTTGAATGGCCTTTTCCTGACAATCCTCTCCAGGCTGCGGTCATCCCTGCTGCTTGTGCACCTTTTTCTACCACACTTTTCCCTTCCACATAACCTTCTCTTGATGTGCTTTGATACAGCACTTTGGGAACATCCAACTTCTTTTGCAATTACCTTTTGGGGCTTTCCCTCCTTATGGAGGGTGTCAATGATGGTTTTCTGCAGAACTGTCAGGTCAGCAGTCTTTCCCATGCTTGTGATTCCTACTGAGCCAGCCTGAGAGACCATTGAAAGGCTCAGGAACCCTTTGCAGGTGTTATGGATTCATTAGCTGATTAGAGTGGGACACTTTGAGCCTAGAATATTGAACCTTTTCACACTATTCTAATTTTCTGAGATTGTGAATTTGGGGTTTTCATAAGCTGTACGCCATAATCATCACAATTATACCAAAGTAAGGCTTGACATATCTCGCTTTGCATGTCATGCATCTATCTCATATATTGGTTTCACCTTTTGAGTTGCCATACTGACATAAATGAACATTTGCACGATATTCTAATTTTTCGAGTTTCACGTGTACATACATACAGACGCTGTCATGAGGTGTGAATGTTTAGAGATATGTAATAATTGGGTAATGTGTTCTTTCTTTAAAAAAATTAAATAAACTGTCTGAGACACAGGGTTCAGGAATTATATCACTAAGATGTACAAGAACTGACAGTTCTTTTTCCATTTAGCAATATTGAATAACGCAGAAAAGGAGAAGAAAAGCATTTTGTCAAATCTGGTATTAGGACACAGAGCCTGTCTTTTCAGTCACATTGACAGAATCAGCACATTTCTCTCTCCTCTGTTCCAAATGCGTTTGAGCTCAGCTGACTAATTTGAAGAATAGCATGAGATTTTTTTCCCCACAACCTATTCAGATATGCTTGTTAACACAAGCCCAGGATATTGTTCTCTTTCTTCCAATCTCTGAATAGAAATAATCTTCTCTAAGCCTGCCTTGAAATTCTGGTCTAAATGGGGTCTGCCTATCTATCTATCTATCTATCTATCTATCTATCTATCTATCTATCTATCTATCTGTACATGTATATACTGTATGTATGTATATAAAAATGATCACATATTTTATTCATGTAAAATTCATATATACACACACACACGCACATGCACAATTTTTACATGGATTAAAGGTAAACCTGAAAAAATGTATGAAGAAAAGTTAAAAGTTAAGAAAAAGAAAATAAGATACAAGAAAAACTGCAGGAAGCAGTACAGATAGAAAAAAGAAAGACATTGAAAGAAATTACTTCCAATCTTTTTTTATAGCAGTTATAAACAAACTTACTGTCTCTCCTCCCTCTTTAGGATCGCATTACAAAATTCCACACTTCCCATATTCAATCCTTTTTATAAGGAAATCAAAAAATCACCAACTCATTTTTCCCCCATTTTTAGCAAAAAGTCCATAAAGGGTTTCCAGTCTTTTATAAAAGTACTTATTGTTTTATCCCTGATCAAACAGGTCAATTTTGCCATTTCTGCAAATTCCACCATCTTCACAATCCACTCCTCCACCGTGGGCATTTCAGTATTTTTTCATCTTTGTGCATATAGTAACCTCACTGTATTTACCGTATATAAAACCAATCTTCACTGAGTCTTTTCTAATTGGCTGTCCATATGTCCTAATAAGAAAAAATTCTGGTTTTGTGAGAATTTTTTTTTTAAATTCTTTGCATTGTAATATGTATGTGTATCCAATATTTTTTTTCTGCCAAACTTACTTTGAATGTAGGTTCAGGAAAATTCTAAACTTAGCAGTGTTGGACTATTCCTAAAAAACGACATTCACTCATCTTTCCAAAAAAAAAAGAAAAAGAAAAATGTGGGGCTTTCTGAAGGTAGTTTCTTTGTCTAAACAGGAACTCCTACACCAGAATTTAGAAATTTAATTTATCTTTGTTTGAATGAAATTCATCCAGGGACAGGCCCATATTCACTTCCATATTCCTAGATTACGGTAAATGTTAGGAAACTTTTTTTCTGTAACTCAGAACTGTACTTTTTGGGATCTAGAAGCAGATTACATCATGAGAAAACCTTAACTCCATCATTTTGGAGTATAGAAAAATGTCAAATCTAAACCCCTGTTTTGACATCAGTTGTGCAATAGAGCTTTCAGTGATAGAACCTTCAACTTGCAACAGTTGTTTCTAACCTTGAGACAGAAAGTCCCCAAAGTCAACATAGAACATTTTCAAGCTCAAAGAATTTTGATTTCAGTTAAAATTGAGATCCTATCACTGCCTTCCTGCCTGCCTGCCTGCCTGCCTGCCAACATCCAGGTGATCAGCCTGTAGTTGAGTGGAAGAAAGGAAGTTGCTGTTCCTGGTGGAAATCACATGAAGAACCTGATGGGAATTTACAAGTAAGTTGTAACCTTAGATGAACTGATTTGAAATGTTATGAATAGAAACATCACAAGAGGGAAGCATCAATGACATGACATTTTCAATTGCATTAATTTAGTATTATAACATTTACATACATAATTCATGCTTGATGACATGATCAGACGATGTTGCTTCCTTCCCAGCTGATGGAATAAGGAAGGCAATTTGAAAATCTGCCTGTTGGTAAATTAATTTGTGTCCATTTCACTTTCATTTTCGTAAATTAAATGAAATTAAATGAAAGCTGTAAATGAATTAAATGGAGGTGAACTGAATTAAAGCAAATTACAGACTGAACTCAGGAAAGACGCCTTCAATAAAGCAAAACTGAGCCATTATGAATGAAAGACAAGGCACACGGAACCGCATTTGATATATGTTAAGGGCAACCAAGACGCTAATTGGATTTTAAGTGCTGAAAGAAGAGGAAAGTCTTTCAAGTAGAAATTTGTATCTGTCCTAACATGGAAATAACTTGCCCTAAGATCAAAGAAAGCATAATGATGCATAAGCTAAATCCTAAGGGTTAGTATCATGGAATCATAGAGATGAAAGGAATCTTCCTTCCAGTTCTAATTTTGGCTAATCCTCAGTGCAAGATCTACTGGTAAACCTCTAACAGTGATGATCCAGCCTTTGTCTGAAGACCTCTACTGAAGAAGAACTATGTGATAGTCTGTTCCACTGCTGACAGCTTGTACAGTCAGAAAATTCCTCCTTATGACTAGCCTTCCCTAACTCACTTCCCTAACTCACTGGTCCAGATCCACTCTCTGGAGGAATAGAATGTAAGGCCACTTCTTTTTCTGTGTGACAGTGCTTCAGATATTTGCATAAAGTCTGACTCCAGATTTAAGAGGAAAGATGCTTTCTATAACCATTGGCCCTTTCTCTTCCTGGCAAGCTTATTAGTTAATGGTGGAATATATGTTTGGCTACAGAGGAGTAGAGGCTCTCAATGTTTGTTATTGTGGGACTCCTCATTTCCCCCTTTTTGGTTCTCCATCTTTCCGAAGATGTTTTAAACTCCAACCCTTCTCTTCCACTGGGGGTTAATAAAACATTTTCCATGCCCATCAGCTATTATTGCTTATCCAGACTAGCTCTGCCAGTGTTTTAGAGCCTTCACTACAGTGTCTCTGAAGTATGTGGAAAAAGAGTGCTGTATATGAAAGTGGGCAATGGGCATCAAGATGCTTATAAGAATTGAAGGCAATCAAAAAAGGTGATTGAAGACCAGATGGCTAGATAATATCTGGTGACACAAACAGGAACTTACAATAATTCAAAGAAACAATTAGTCACCAACAGTCCTAGAGAAATTATGTTCATTGGGTCATGAAGAGTTGGAAGTGACCAAATGACTCAGCAATGACAAGTGATGGTAAGACCCCTTTCACCATTTAAAGCAGGAAGGACATGTAAGGTTAGTGGCTGAGCTTGAGCCTTGAAAGTTCAACCCAAAAATGGGTGTTAAAAGGATGGAAGGTTCTTCTTCTTTTTTTTTTTTAACCACAGTCTGATAGAGAATCTGTAAAAATAAACTTATTTTGTTAAAAGTACCTAACATTACTCTTGATGTTATGGATCCCTTTCTGTTTAAACAGGAGACCCAAAATGTGGTATCTCAACTGTTTACTCTGGGAGATATTGGTAAAATAAAGAGAAAGAAAGGGACAGGGCTGTACGGATCTTTGAAGGGGCACTTTGACAAAATGACTTTGTGAAATAAGGTCATATTCATTTTCTAATCAGAAAAGCAGCTGCATGAAGCTGCTTAGGAACAGATGACTCTATACAGCAGCTGCCACTAGTGAAACAGTTTGGCTGATCCAGACAGACGCACTCTGCCTCAACTGTTTGCCAAAGAGAGCATCCCTCAAGGTAGATCACTTGTGATCCACAAACTCCAAATAGGGAACCTCCTTCTCCTGCTCCTCCTTATCAACATCTCTGTAAAGGTAGATTGTATCTATATGCCCACCCACACAAATTATGAATATTTGCTCATTTTGGTTCATTGGAATTCACATTCATGTGTTTGAATTCAGGACTGGAACTTTAATGCAGTATATATTTGCAAACATGTATCTTCTCCACACAGTCACTCCTTAGGACCCTAACCCTCATGACTTGTAAGAAGCAGCAGTTAATTTAATTTAATTTAATTTAGTTTAGTTTAGTTTAGTTTAGTTTAGTTTAGTTTAGTTTAGTTTAGTTTAGCTGTTTAGTTTGGTTTGGTTTGGTTTGGTTTGGTTTGGTTTGGTTTGGTTTGGTTTGGTTTGGTTTGATTTAATTTAATTTAATTTAATTTAATTTAATTTAATTTAATTTAATTTAATTTGTTATAGCTGCCCACTTTGTTAGATTGTGGGCAGCTTACAAAATCCAGAAATGTGATAAAGTTGTAATAAGTAATACAGATCAGTGAAGGAGAGCTGGATGGCAATTAACTGAAAATGTGCCTAATTCCTAAGTTAGAGACTTTTGTTTCTTCTAACTGAAATCCATTTGGACATAATTATGCTGATAAATATTATGATTTAAAACACACACACACACACAAACATGCACACCTCAATTTGTTTTTCTTTGTTTCATTATGTCTCCTTTCATTATTGGTTTAATCTGATTTGCCTGATCTTACTTTCAAAAGTTAACAAGAATGCATAAAATTCAATATTTATTACTCATCTAATCAAATGCTGCACCCTCCATGGAGTTAGCAAGATGCATACAATAGCTTCCCTTGTGCTGAGGAATCATTTTGAAATGGATTAGGCCTTTGCATTTCCTTTTGTTTTATTTTTCCTATTTTGCCCTGTTTTTTTATGTAAATCACCACCTATACTTTGTACAACAGATGTTTTTAAAATCTCAGAATTTTGGAAGGCCAAGAAATATATTTCTTAATCTGATTTATTCTCACTTTCCTCTAAGAAAGATATGGTGTTTCATCCCATCTATGGACTTTCCTACTCCATTCAGCTAAAAGATCAGTACTGAGTACCAATTTGGCTGAACTCCATTATTAACTCCATTACGTCTATCATTACCTCCATTAACTCCATTATTAATTCAACTTTTAGTTGTAAGCTGCTCAGAGTTGTTTAGGAGTCAGGTGGCCTATACATTAATGAAATAAGTAAATAAAACTGCTTGAGTCAGACAGATTTCCAAATCAAAGAAGGATTCTTCCAAAGTGAACAAAATTCAAATTTAAATTCTTCCCAAGCTTCATTTTCCTTTTAATGGTTTTTCTAAGCACAGAAGTCATGCCCGGAAAATTGAGCCTTTCTCCCTTCTTCTCCCAAACTCCCCATCAGAGTGGGAAACATAAGGTAGAAGAGAAGAATCTTCAAGATATATTTGGAAGGCCCTAAGTAGGGTACAAGGGAATAGTCTTATATTGCAAAATAAATCTTAAAATTTTAAAGGATATGTGGATTTAAAAGTAGAGAACCTTTTTGCAGGAGCTCGTTATTAAAGCTGCAACCTTGTCGCCATCTTGTTTCCTCCCCCCAAGGGAATAGTCAACTGCTAGAATACAGTCAAACTACTGGCCACCTTAATAGAAATGTTCTGCTTATTTTCTGGATTCATATTTCAAGATGGGTTGGCTTGTCTGAAAGCCCTCCATGGAACAAAACTCTATACTCATTGGGATCCTGCTTTGTTAATAAATTGCACCCATGGTTTTTATCCTCTGATTATGAGCCTACCGAAATAGTTCATATTGTTCTATTAAATCTTCTAATATCCTAATGCAAGCCAAAGTGCTCTATTACATTGTCTAATCTGATCAATAAGTCCCAGCACCACATTAATATTACCTTGTCTGCTTTGAGTCTTGTCTCCATCATTCAGTTCTGCAATGGAAGGTAGTCCAAGCATAACCCCATAAGTTATCTAATCTTCTGTCTTTCCTTTTCAAACATAAGGCCAACCAGATCACATAATGGGTGTGTTTACTCAGCAACATATTAATAATATTTTCAAGATGTACTTACTGTGAGTTAAACATGTCATTTTAAGCACGGTATGTAAAGATATCTGAAGCAAGGCTGTATAACCTAGAGATTGGAATAGATTCACACATATCCCTGTGCCAAAGACGAATGCATAAATTAGCAAGCACTCCACTAATGCTTCATGCAAGCAAAGCTTTGCTTAAAATCTTATCTAGAAGAATAGAGCCATATATTGAGGAATGAATGCCAGATGAAGAGACAGCTTTGAGAAAAGGGAGAAGAGTATGAGATCGGCATAAGAATGGAGAAAGCAAGAATATTTAAGAGGGAAATTTTACCTTTGCTTTATTGGTTACAGTTAGGCCTTTGATAGTATAGGTTATGTCAACATGTGGAATATATAAAGGCTAAATGGATCTGATTACATTTTTAAGGAAACTTTATAGTGAAGAAAAAGCTAATGTATTAATTCAATAACTGTGGTTTAAACCATGAGGTGAGTGAAAGATGCATCTTGTCTCCATATCTGCTTTATTTGTACAATGAATATATGATGAGAATGGTGGGATTGGAAGAAATGACAGCTGGAATCAAAATGAAGTCATAATGCTAACAAGGTTAGGCATACAAATGACATAACTTCATTAGTTGAAAGTATAGACTTAGAAGAGTTAATTATGAAAATGAAAATAGTATATTAAAATCAATGTAATTGGTAGATACTTTTGTTTTCTTGCATTCAAAAACAGATAAAAATGGACAAAGTGCTAGAGAAGTAAAGTGATTTATTATAAAAAGGAGGACAATGACAAACATAGACAAAATAATTAATAAGGACATTTCTTAAGCAACAAAGATCAGAATAATGAAAGCTGTTTTTGTTTTGTTACTTTTCATGAGCACTAATTTATAGCAGTAAAAGTTGGATGTTGAGAAACAGAAAGGAAATAGTCTCCTTCAAAATAGAGTCCTGGATTTGGAGTTAGTTAATAAGAGTACCATGAACTTCAAGAAGAAGCAATTAGTTGGTCCTGGATCAAATGAAGACAAACGGCTCTCTTGAAGTGATGATCAGCAAGCAGACATTGGCAGATTCTGAACATGTGATATGACTAGACAATTTTTCTAGTCATATTACATACCATGTAATGATGTAACCAGAAAAATGATATTTGGCAAGTAAAACATGACTATGTTTAAGAGTAGTAGTAGAAGGAGAAGACAACTGATAAGATAATAGACAGTATCATGAAGATCACTGGCATGTCCTTTGAGGAATAGCAGGCTTTAAGGGTAAAATTCAGCAAAGTAACTATATCTGGATTATCTCCAAAATGGCTGCCACAGTAAATGTAGGTAATCACAAAATTGATTGATTGATTGATTGATTACTGTTCTTTCATTTTGTAATCCACTGTCTCTGGGTTCAAAAGTGAGCTCCTCATCAATAAGTGTTACCTTTTTATTTTGAATGAATACCTTATTGAAAAGGTGGTGATGGTAAGTTCCAACCAGCATTTGTTTATTTTTGACAAATATCTTTTCTTGATTCTAGTCAGATTTAGCTTTAAGCATTCTAGTACTTCTGTTCTATTGCTCCATTTTTGTCAGTTCTATTATACTATGTGCAGTCCTGATCAGTGACTATCATAAAGATATCTATCTATCTATCTATCTATCTATCTATCTATCTATCCATCCATCCATCCATCCATCCATCCATCCATCCTTCCATCACCTACTGATCCTCTTCTGACATCCCTTTCTCTTTTTCTGACACCATCTTCTCTCTCTCTCTCTCTTTTCTTTTACTCTGTATCTGAAATAAATTAATCAGTGTGCTACATGTGATCAAGGGCTGCACCTTGTGAACTCTGTACATACATACAAAACAATACGTAATTAATACTGGGATCCAAGCCAACAAATTGGAAAATTCCAAGCTTGGTAGGGAGAATACTGATAGCTCAACAGCAATGTTCAATTTATAGTTTAAGATGCTTGAGTTCCTTCCTTTTGATATTATCATAATTGTAGAACATTTGTCATTTTTAGTGGATGACATCTGGTGTATTTTGTGACTAAGGAGTTCTAGACCAGAAGCAAAGTAGGTAGGCAATTATAGAACATTTGTTTGCTGAAGTTGAAAAAAGAGAGCCTTTAATTGCACATTTTATCTCCTAAAATGCTTGACTGGTTTGAATTAGATGGATGTTCAGAAGTTCAGAACTTGCTACCCACCTGGGAGAGTTTACTATGAAATATGGCTTTGTAAACCACACATGGATACAAGTTTTTAGATGTAGATACAACAAACACGGCATTTTTCTCCTTTCACAGGGGATTTGAGAAGTCAGACAGTCAGAAAACATGCTTTGCTTCACTAGTAAAAAAAAATATACAATTTGTAGTCCTCTTAGTAAAAAGACTGCTTGAACTAAAAGCAATTTATTGAGGCTGTTGCAAGGATAAATGATGCCAACAAGTAGAAATCTTCCTATTGTTATGGTGTACGCTTGTAATAAAAACACCCATATAATAATGTTATTAAGCATTTGAATAACAGTTTAATGGAAATGTTTCACCTTTCCTACAATTGCAATAGTGCTAGTGATGTATATAGACTATGATTTATTTAGCCTAAAATCCTGTTGGCCTACTTACCTGGGAACAAGCCCTGTTAAACACAGCGGGACTTATTTCTGAGTAAATATGCATTGGATTAATGAATGAATGAATATATTAATATATGCTATTAGTATCGTTTCTTTCCAATTGAAGGATCACTGTATAGTGGTTTACAAAGTCATGAAGACTATTAAAAACCGCTATGCATAATTTCAAATTTAATTACAAACAATAGCTAAGGATATGGATATTAATAGCCTCAACATATTTCAAATGTTTCATGAAGCCAAGTTTCTCTCAATCTCTCAAAGGCCACCAGAGCGAAGCAGAGGTGACATTGTTCAGTAGATCATTTCTCAACCACAGTACCGCCACTGAAGAGTCCCATTTCTTGACTGAATTTGGGACCTGCATGAGCTGGTGGCATGAAAAGTGATCTTTTTTTACATTAAAGGTCTTAGGAAGATGCCAGAGAAAGGAGATTTTCCACTAAATAGTGTGGGACTAAAATTAAATATAAAGAAGACCAAACTAATGTCAACAGGTAGAACAACCAGCCTTAGAACTGACAATGAAGATATCAGACTGGTGGATAGCTTCTGCCTTTTAGGATCAACCATCAACGGTACAGAAACAAGCAGTCAAGAAATATGCCACAGACTAGCACCCAAAAGAGCATCCATGAAGGCATTGGAAAAGAAATTCAATTGCTGTGATGTATCTAAACCTACGAACTTCAGAATTGTGCAAGCCAAGCTATTCCCTGTGACACTCTATGGAAGCTAAAATTGGACTTTGAAGAAGCAGGAAAGGAGGAGTATTAGCACTTTCGAACTTTGACATTGGAGAAGACTCCTGAGAATACCATGGACAGCCAAGAAAACAAACCGATGGATCATCAGACAAGTCAACCCAGAGTTCTCACCTGATGCACAAATGACCAGGCTCAAATTAACCTACTTATGACACGTCTTCCAATGGTGCAACCCAATCAGTGCTGTAACTGAATCTATTCACTTCACTGCTGGGGATCCTCTTTTCTCTTTCCTTCCACCCTTCCCATTATTGTATTCCTTTAGATCACCTGTGATACTCTGTGCTACCTAGTATGTATGCTCCCAGAAACAAATTAAAAAAAAAAAAATGAAATCTGTCTGATCTACCTGGGTTGCTACTTAAAAGAGGCATTATTAGTGGATGATAATGACCCTTATGAAAGGAACAATGCAATAAACTGTGTGTGCTAGTGACTTGTCAGACCTCAAAAGACCAGGGCATAGTGATTCTGAAAATGGGACCCCTGAAAATCTAACTTGGGTGCTATAGTTACTGTTCTCAAAAGTGCTGCTTTTCAAAACATTCTTATATTGAGGATATTATATATATATATATATATATTTCCTTTTCCTTTCGTTGCCTGCAGTTCTTCATTTCCTATTCATGAACAATATTTATACTGCAGATACTCACACAGACATTGACTAGATTCATACAATATTCTCTCTTAAGCATTCATCCACGTCCTCTCTCTCTCTCTCTCTCTCTCTCTCTCCCTCTCTCTCTCTCTCTCTGTCCCTCCCTCTCTCTCAGCATACTTGGCTTCAAGACCAATAATCTGGGGACAATCCGAACTTAGCTTTGCTCTACTAACATCTTACTTTTTGTTGGGGGGCGGTGCTGTCTCACCTTTGTGGGAAGAAGGGAGGCGCAAAATCTTTCTCTGAGCAAATGCTTCTATTCTCCTGAGTGATGTTATCTTTAGTGCTTTCATCCAATGCAAATTTTTTCTAGCTGTTGAGCATTTAGCACCTTAGCTGCTGTTCCCAGGTGTCCAGATATTATTAATTAGAAGAGAGATTTTAAAAAGGCAGACTATTATTGTAGGAATATTAATTGGACTCTAAGTATGGAAGCAGTCTCACCTTCATGGAGACTTAGTTTCATGTGGAAAGATGCCAGAAAGCAAAGGGAGAGTACCTTCATCCATTTTACTCATCTTCTTTGTCTCTACTATATCTCAGGATGGCCAGGATCCAAATACTGTAACTTCATGTTTGATTAGCTCCTTTGGTTTCAAGAATATAGATTGGCTTCATGGTTGTTGGTTTTTTTTTGGGGGGGGGTTATTTTTGGTTTAAGGAAACTTCAACAAATTGTCAGTGCATTGTGTTGCATTTATGCAATGTTAGGGCTGCAGTTTAGAAACAGCAGTTAACCTTCTATTGTGTATAATTTCTACAAGCTTTCACCATTTGCTCATGCTTTCAAGATAGCTTTAAAGTACTTTTTAAGAGTGCAGCATTAAAAATGTGGAGTGATTATTTTCTGGGAATGTGCCTAAGTCCAAATAATCAAACTGAGTTGCATTGATCTATTTTGGACAGATCTTGTGGCTCCCTGACCCCAAACAGTAGCCCAACCAAGTAACCTGAACTCAGTCAGACTTTCAGAAGATGTTGTGTGCTATTTAGTGCTTTTGACTGTTGCAAAAAGATATTTTAGGGCTGCACAAAGCTTCAATAAGTTGCTTTGAATTGAATAGGATTCAGCTGAATCATCCCATTGGAAGAGATTCATAGGGTAGAGTGGCTTTTTTGCATTATGACAACCATGTTCCTTCACTTTGTCCACTTCTTCTCCTCCTGCCTTTTCTAGCCCTTCAATGGATTTCTGTGCATGGATCACACATGTGCATAAGCTACCTGGCTTGAAGTAGCCATCAGAGATGGATAAGCTCCATTTTAACTCTTTCCAAGCAGGATGGGTCATTTCCCAAATGGGAAGTCAAAATCTGAGGAGCTTTGAAAAATATATTGAATACTTCCAGTATATTGAATACCATAGCAATGTTAGTCATAGTAATCCCAATTCATCCTTCTAACAAAGGACAAATGTGCCAGTGAACTCTTCTCTGTGGTGGCAGAGTCCATTTCAGGGGCTCATAGCATTTTGTGTATGATGAATGCATGTTGGGAGATTTGAACGAACAGGTTAGGGATAGATCATCATGGAGAAAATCTATCTGTGTGAATGCTAGGAGTTGAAATTGCCTTGATGGCACATAATCAAAAAAGTATTTTTATCTATGAAGGGACACCCTTAACCTTTGGAATCAGCCCTGGCACCACATCCTCATAGCAAAGAAGAAGAAAAAAAGATACTGGGGTGAACATGAGTGGGATTAATTTTATTTTTAGTACCTTTTCAGAACGTCTAACTAGGGAATTCTTCAGAGGTGATATAATCGGCTTACGCTTCATGTTGTCTTTGTAGGGTGATACCTGCCCCAGGATCAGACTGCCTTTTAATCAAACTCTATTTAAAATTGCTTTACTCCCACATGTTGAACATTATAAAAATTGGTTTTATTGATGAATGTTATATAAGGCTGTTTTAATGGAAGATTTGGGCTGCTTCCAGGAAGAATGGTAAATCCAATCATATTTGTAGTGTGATAATGTCATCTTGTTTATCACAATCACTGGTATCCTTAGTAATGCAGCTGAATTCACTGTGAGTCCAAAGCTTAAGACACAACATGCTGCAGAAGTTTGGGGCAGCTCTTTAGACCTCTTCAGATGTTATCATAATATGTTCAATTCAATGGGTAATGAGCACTGAGTGACACTTCTTCTCTCCTCATCAGGCTTGGAAACTTCCAAAAAGACCTTTCTGTGTTAGAGAGGATCCTGACCCTAGTCAAACTACTTTGTCTACAGTTGAGCGTATGTAGAAATATAATTCATCAGTGGTTACTTTTTTACTGACTGCTATACCTAACTGGAAAAGGAAATAGGCCTAGAGTTCAGCTGGGTTGGATTTGGTGTCCCCCCCCCCCCCCACCATTTCTTTTGTTTTTCAGAAAGTAAAAATATGAAGAAACAAGCAAAAGTAAACTAGGTCATCAGAGCAATAGAATTATTATCCTATGAATCAGGCCACTGACTCACCTTGACTTAATTCTCAAAGGCCTCATTATTTCTTCACAAGTTAACAAAAAGCAGCTGCATAAATCATAAACAGAATACAAAACTTCATAACTACAAATGTTTGCTGACACCCCTAACCGGATCTTAAGAAGAAACACGGGCAAGCAGCCTGCAATTTGCTACAGCTTGAGGAAAGGGGGGAAAAACCTGATTAGGATTATTTTTCTAGGTCACCCGCAATAGCAAAGGCTCATGTCCAGTGGTTCATTTATCATGAGCATCAACACGCTTCTCAAAAAAGGGAAGGTGCTTTTTCCCTCGTGAGATCAAACTTTCCTTCGTGATAGAAATCATGGGCCAAATCAAAGCCAAGTATCTTATGTTGATAGGTATAGTATAAGTGCAAGTATCTATATCTATATATAACATTTCAAGCAGAAGAATAAGATTAATGCAAACTAAAATAGAGTGAAAAAGGAAAGAGAAAAAGGGGGGGGAATAGAAGAAAAAACTAAAGGTGCGACAAGAAAAAGAGTAGCAGAAAAATAGAAAAGAAAGGAAAAAGATATAAAGAAGTCACTTCCGATCTTCTTTATGGCAGTTATAAGTCTATCATCAGAACCATAAATAATTTCATTTTTTTTTCTTTTTTATGCAAAAGTCCATGAGGTTTCCAGTGACCAATAAACATAGATATTGTCTTTCCTCTAATCAAACAACACAGTCTGGCCATTTCAGCAAGTTCTGTCATCTTCACCAACCATTCCTCTATTGTAGGTATTGTCAAATCTTTTCATCTTTGTGCATATAGTAATCTCGCTGCAGTTATCACATATAAAAACAGTGTTCCATGACTTTTTTCCAACCGCTTGTCCATCAGTCCCAAGAGAAAATGTTCTGGTTTCTATTGAATGTTAATCTTTAAAATCCTCTGAATCACTGTATGCATTTGAACTCAAAACATTCTAGCTTTTTTGAATATTCACCAAGCACAATGAAATCACCCTTCTTGTTCACATTTCCAGCATGAATTTGAAGTACCTTTATACATTCTAGATAGTTTTTCTGGTGTCATGTTCCAAGGGTACATCATTTTATAAAAATTCTCTTTAAGGTTATAACACAGTGTAAATTTTGGTGCTTTCAACCACATATTTTCCCATTGTTCTATCTGTCCAAGTTCCTATGTCAAGAGAGCGATGGGGATGTGGCTAGATTTGCACTAAGTGGGGAAAGAATTTCTCTGAAAGTCTCAGCAAGTAGCAGCCCCAAGCTGATTTTGGACTTGAATGTTAAGCCAATCAGGCTTGGTTAGAGGGGAGATTGCCTGTGAATACCAGGGATGTGGACTAGCCTGGGAAGTTGAAAGAAGCATTCCCATGTCCCTTCCTAGAAAGCCAGAGTCTGGTCCCCATAGCTTTTCCAAAAGTTGTCACCAAATTGCAGTGTCTAATGTGACAAAAGACAGCCAGTTTGATGTAGTGGTGAAGGCACCAGGATAGAAACCGGGAGACTGTGAGTACTAGGCCTGCCTTTGGCACAAAGCCAGCTGGGTGACCTTGGGCCACTCTTGGCTCTAGGAATGAAGCAGTGGCAAACCACTTGTGAAAAACCTGGCCCAGAAAACTGCAGGGATCACTCCAGGCAGTCACAGGAGTCAACCCTGAGTTGAAGGCACACACCCACACCCACACCCACAGACAAAAAGTGGGAAATGATGAAACACAGGAAATATAAGCATATGAACTGTATTTAATTGAAATCTTTAAACTGAATCTTCAATAGTTTAAAAGGAAAACAAAAAACTAGTCTTGGCTTCCTGCAGATGGAACAGATCTAACAAGCTACGTGCCTCTATTTCAAATTTATATTAAACGTTTCTTTGGGGAGAAATCCATGGATAGCCCAGCTCCCCACCACTCCTGTTCTAATCACTCACATTTTCTTTTGGTTTCTGCAATGTTGGATACTGTCTCTTGAATAGCCAAGCCAGAATAAAGCATATCAGGTAAAAAAAAAAAAAAAACTCACAAAAAAGTAGCCTATCGTCCGTCCATCCATCCATCCATCCATCCATCCATCCATCTATCTGAATTCTATTTGAAATACACTGCTGAGGATGAAGTATGTTTGGTTCACTCTGATTTCTCCCACGCACCCACCCAAAAACTTTAAATTATGTTTTAGGAAATGGTAATTTGTTGAACTTGTTCCCTTCTACATTATTTAGCTACAGGATTCTTTCTCCACCCATTGCTATTTCCAAAGAATCACCCACATTAACTAACAATATTCCATCTTAAGACTGTCAAGGAATAAAATATATTCGAGATGAACAATGCAGACAATTTGAGCTGAAGATAATACCTAACAATTGTGTTAATTGAGACCAAAATCACAGGGGTTCATGCTTCTAGATGAAGTCTTCTATGCATCCCTGCTTGAAATATACTGAGTTTGTATCATAAAGGTTTAGGTTATGGGTGAACCTATTCAATTTTGTGTGGTCTCAGCTCACACAATTTGCTCACTGGGACTCAATCTGAAAAGCGAGAATTGAATAACAAAGAAGAACATCTGGGAAATTTGCTTTAAAAAGGTTTTCGGGGATTTAATGTAAGGACTATTTACTTTAGCAGAAGTCCACACATAAGCATATATGTGCTAGATGAAGTTGCAGACATAAAAGACTGCAGATCAAGTGTCTGTCTGTATCTCTCTCTCTGTCCATCTATTTACAGTATATCTGAATCACCCATGGAGAGCAACTTAAAGGAAGCTTATCCTGATCCATACATTCTGAGACAAAGGAATGTGCATTCTCAGAGATGAAGGGATGTGCAAGATTTATTATTCCATGTGTGGAATTTTCCATTTTTTTGTCTGGATGATACTGATCTAATCATTTATAATGTCTGTATACAGAACTTTCTGGGAGCAAATGTTCTGAGCCATCCAAATATTTAATGGTGTTCAGAATGTGGGCAAACTCTGAAGTAGCTGGATTGGAATGGTGGTGGGGGAACATTGGGTGTTCTCCAAAATTTTCCAGTATTCCCCAGAATTTTTTTTGTATTTCCCAAAATGGTAGGTTTTGTACAGTTTTCTTCCTTCTGGCTTTAAATCACGATTTTCAAGGTTGGTTTTCTTCATTCCAGCTTGCATTAGATTAAATACGCAATTTTAAACTGTGGATTTTACTTATGTTTGACTTATTATTATTGTTGGTCGCACACTGAGCCAGATGTTTAGACTGGATTTGGCATTTTTATAAACCTATTGAGTCCTTCTCAAGGATCTGGAATAAGCAGAGGTTGTTGTTTGATGGTGTTAAAGGTATCATTGCAGGATATAGGCTGATCCAAGTAAAGCTGCCTTTTGCAATTGACTGATGGTGATTCTGTCAATGTCGATGGTCTTCAAGTGGTGCTCTAGATGTTTTGGGATTGCACCCAAGGTGCCTATTACTATTGGTACTCACTTTGCTTTCTTTTGCCACAGTCATTCTATTTCTATTTGCAGGTCTTTGTAATTTGCTATTTTCTCCAGTTTTTTTCTCTTCTATTCTGCGGTCCCCAGGTATTGCAATGTCCACTATCCAGACTCTTTTGTCTTTCTTATCAACAATTGTTAAGTTTGGGGTGTTATGTGGCAGGTGCTGTCTATTTGAATTCTAAAGTCCCAGAGCACTTTAGCTTCTTCATTTTCTATGACTTTGTCTGCTTTGTGGTCCCACAAGTTCTTGCTTGCTGGCAAATTGTATTTTTTGCAGATACTCCAATGCACCATTGTTGCTATTTTGTCATGCTGTTCTTTATAGACAGTCTGTGCGACCTTCTTGCAACAGCTGACTAGGCAGTCCACTGTTTCTTCAGCTTCTTTGCAGAGGCAGCATTTGCTGTCTGTTGCTCTTTTGTCAATTCTGGCTTGGTGTGCATTTGTTCTTAAGGCTTGGTCTTATGCAGCCAGAACTAGCCCCTCTGTCTCTTCCTTCAACTTTCCTGCTCTTAGGCATTACCAAGTGTTGTTGTTATCTGCTTTGCCTTCTAGGTGTGTGTATGTGCCATGTAATAATTTGCCTGCCATGTCACTTTTCTATTCTTCGTTTGGTCTTCAGTATTCAGTAAGCCTTCATGGTGTACTAGCTTCAGTGCATCTTTTTCACTGTCCTTCAGATATTCTTCTAATGCCCTTTCTTCCTGTTTAACTGTCTGGTGTATTTGCAACATTCCACACACCCACCTATGCTCTTTGGTAAGCAGAGTCTGTCAACATTGCTGCATGGGTAAAAGGCATGATTCATTGCCATTATTTTTCTGGTCTTCCTATCCAGGGCTTCTAGTTCTGCTTAAGTCCAGTCCACTATTCCACCTGTGTATCTAATGACTGGAATTGCCCAGGTGTTAATAGCCTCCACTGAGTTTGGACTTTAAGACCTTCTTCAACCTCATGATGTATTCACTTCTAACCTTCTTCTTCACTTTAATGTGCTTGATATTGTCAGCTTGAAGGATGCCCAGGTATTTGTAGTGATCTCCTTCATCCAGACTCTTGATGCTATTTCCATAGGACGTCTTGATTCCTTCAGTTTTCACTATTTTTCCTCTCATGGTGGTAAGGGTGGCACATTTGTCCAGTGCAAACTCCATTGCAATATCTTGGCTGTATATCTGGACAGTGTTGAGCAGCGATTCTATTTTGGTTGTGTTTTTCCATACAGCTTCAGAATGTCCATGTAAAGGAGGTGGGATAGCCTGGCAGATGTTGTTGATGTTTGAAAGCCATGGCCTGACTTGCTCAGTATTGTTGACAGAGGAATCAATGCAATGACAAACAGTAGTGGTGATAGTGAACCTCCTTGAAAGATTCCTCTCTTAATAACCTCTCCCAGTCTATCACCATTGACCAGCAACTATGTCTTCCATTGTGCCATTAATCTTTGCATCAAGCTTCTGATGTTTCTCCTGACTCCAGTTATTTCTAGGCACTTGGTTATCCAGTCCTGTGGCAGGCAGTCAAATGCCTTCTTGTAATCAATCCAAGCTACATTGAAGTTGAAGAGAACTTCCTTCTCTTGCAGTTTTCCAAAATCACCTTGTCAGTTAGGAGCTGATCTTTTGTTCCTCTGCTGTTTTGGTGGTTTCCTTTCTGCTCAGATGGAAAGAGTTTGTTGTCAACTAGATGTTGTTGGACTGCACCAGCTACAACACCAGTTAGCAATTTGAAAGTTGTTGGTAAGCATGCAATTGGCCTATAGTTGCCTGGTGCTGCCCCTTTTGTTGGATCTTTCATTGTCAGGTAGGTTTTGCCAAATGTTAACTAATCTTCAATTTCACCTCCTTGCAGTATGTTGTTAAACTACTTGGCAATGAGTGGGTGTGACCAGTCAGATGTTTCAACCAAAAACAATACAGTTCATCTTCATCTGGTGATGACCAATTTTTTTATCTTCCTTTCCCTTTTCTCCACCATTTCTTCTGTTATTACAAGTTCTTTCATTTCACCTTCTTTTGTATTCTTATCTGCCTCCTTTATCCAAGCTGCATTCTTTTTGTATTTCTTTGGGTTGTCCCATTGTTGCGCACAGAACTGCACTGTTTCTTCTTTGTCAGGTGTTGACTAATTCATTGCAGTCTCTCCATTGATGAATTGGTCGAAATATTTCTGATTTGACTGAGTGTAATTTGAGTTTTGTATCTGCTGATCTTTTTGACTATGGTTGTTATTTGCTGATTTATTATTTCCAATAATTCTTTGATCTTCTTTGTTTCTAGGTGATTTTCTTGATCAGGTATTCTTTATATTCTTTTCAGATATCCTCTTCTTGTTGGGCTCAATTTGTAATAGCACATCATTATTTCTTTGTTTTCAGTCTTCATATATTTGTGACAAGTAAACAACTTTTCTTCCAGTAGTGCTGCAGCTGCTGGCCCTGATTGCTCAGCCAACAGTCCTGAGTCCTGCAGCCCACTTGTCACCAGATGTCCAGGAACTAGAACACCTAGCATGGTCCTTGTTGACTTGGGCAATGACCAATCCCATATAGGTTTCTGTAAACTATGCCTCACCATATTGTTTATGGGAGACACTCTCTTCCTCTGATGAGAGCTGTCCAGTATGGTTGAACCTCTGGCATAGCTGTCATCCTCCTCAGATCATAGACAACTCTGTTTGTGCCCACAACCATGTCAAGGTACTGCCTCACTGGGGATGATGATGATCATTATATATCCCACCCGACTCCCGGCAACTCTGGGAGGTCTAAAAAGATCCCAAGAAATACTTAATTTTTATCCCTGCATTACTTGCCCAGGTGGTTGCTCCTTCTCCTTCTCCTTCTCCTTCTCCTTCTCCTTCTCCTTCTCCTTCTCCTTCTCCTTCTCCTTCTCCTTCTCCTTCTCCTTCTCCTTCTCCTTCTCCTTCTCCTTCTCCTTCTCCTTCTCCTTCTCCTTCTCCTTCTGTAGGTCAAGTAACAAATAGAATGGCAATAATCCATGACAACAACATTGACCATTTGAAGGTAAAACTGAAATCAGAGTTGTCTGTGTAAAGTTGCCAATGACAGCAAATGAAATAAGGTGAGTGTAATTGATGATACTGAAATAGAAAAATGAACAGCAACAAGAACCAAGTTTGGTAAAAAGGGGAATTCATTTCTGACCTTTGAAGCTGTGGTTGGAGAAGTTCCTTTAAAATAATTCCAAATGGCAGCTTCCTTCTTGAACGATTGAGATGCTGGACCACCTTTGTAACTTCCCAAGCTTTCCATAGAGGATTTTGACAATTAAAACAAAAACAAAAGGCAACACTCCAGGCAGGTGCATGGTCTCTTATCACACAAGTTTGCTCTCAGCTAGCAGCCTTGTATATGGTGGTCTGGCTAGCTTATTTATGTGGCTAATATTTTCCATGGGAATGGATTGGTGGGAAGGAATAAGAGCTGTAGACAAATTCTCTGCTCGCTTAAGCACATCAGTCCTTTTGTGACCTCTTACAACTTGTCATCCAGCACTGCCTGTGAAATTGCCAACTGGTTTTGATGGTGAAAAGAGGTTAAGTGGCATTGCAGGCCAGCAAGATATTGAACTAGTCAAAGCTTCACCTTTGACTGGCCCATCAACTGGCCCACTTAACAGCAGCAGTCAGTGACATGATTGGCAGAATCCCTTTTCCAAAAAGGCCATCCATTTATTTCATTTTATTTTCTTAATGACAAGGTTGCTTATGCAAAAGGCAGTTAACATTCCAATTACTATGTTCAGAGAGAATTTTATAAGACCTTTTTCTCCAATTAATGTTTTCGGCAGAAACATTTTCCTTTATGTAATGTTCTGTGGGGATGATAAATCAGTTCAACACAGTTTCAGTAACAGCTTCCATTCCAGCAGTTCCAAAGTTCAGTGGGCAGAAGAGAAATTATCACTCTCACGAGAAGAAACCCAAGCAAAACCAGACCTACCCATCGAGCATTGGATCGACAGCACAACACAATAGCTTTCTATTAATACATTATTAGTATCAGACCTCATTATTCTGTACACATGGCATCAGGAAATGTTGCAAGTAGTTTTTTTTTTTTAAAATAACCATGCCATAAGGTCAAGTGAGAAAGCCTTTTTTTTTTGGGGGGGGGGGAGGGGCCATAGAATCAGGTCACCATTTATGGCAAGTGGGATGGCTCAAACTTCAACGTTGGGGTGATGGAACTTTCTTTTGGTACGTTTTTCAGTGGTAGAGACACATGGCCCATTGATATGATTATTAATAATAAATAAACTTCCTCCTGGTTTATGCCTTGTAATTGTAAAGAAGGATATGACCTTTTTCCTTTATTTTTTAAAGCTTTCCTTTATACTTCTTATATAAAGTTAGCATGTCAGTTCAACAACTGGATACATGCATAAGAACACTCTCCAATCTAAATTAAAAGGCTGGATTAAATCCAGTTTCCAGTTGGGTACATTTTAGGTCTGTGTGGAGTTTCAAAAAAGAGTTTTGCTTTGATGGAGCTTAAACAAACAAACAAAAAAAGCACAGCTCCTAAACTGCATTCAAATCAATTACTTCCAAGATGAAAGCAAAACAGTATTGGCTACTTCAACCTGCTTTGGACCCTCTGAAACTTCTCCCACAAAGCTGAAGAGCATTCTTCAGTGAGTACTCTGGGATAATGTGGAGAGGTGTCTTCCCCTGAATCACTGGTTGATAGCTCTAGATTGGGCTGGGGAAATTCTTCAACGTGTACCACAGGCAGGTCCATGAAGGTCCGCTCAGTGGTCCCACAGCTTTGGACAGGATGTTGTAGGAATCAAGCCAGGGGAGCTGTCATCCTGGTGATATACAGCTCCAGGTGACCAAAATTCCTAACCATCCTGTCCTGGACAAGTTGAGTCTACAACACTGGCAGGTGCTGGAAGATGGCAGAAGCATGACACTTCTGGCTAGTTCATCCTTGGAGAGGAGGTTAGCAGGGTTACCTTGCTTTGCCAAACAATCAAGTTACCTTCAGGGTCCCTTTGCAGAAGGTCAAAGCACTGTAGTGCTTTTATTAAAGAATGAAACAGAAAGAAGTAAGAAGACAAAGCAAAGATTTTTGTGAGAGTCAGAACAAGAGGAATTAAGAACGTGCTCTCATCACCAGAGCAACGAGGAAGAGATAAGAGGATGAGACTGGCCCCTCCCTAAAGAATGCAAGGGAGGTTGGGAGGGTGACCCTGGAAATTACTCTCACTCTGAGAAGATTTCTGTAATGGGACTGAAGCCAATAAACCTTGCTGGATTGAATCTGTACTGTCTCCTGGAGTTTCCTGGGCTAATCCTGACAATTTTAAAAATAAGGGTTGATCTAGCTAAATAAACGTATGCCTCAGCAAGATGCAGTGTAAGTGGCTGACATTTCCTCAGCTTAGAAAGTAAGCAGTGTCAGGCTTCATTAGGACTTGGATGGAGACTGCCAAGACATGCCATCAGTATAGGCTCAACTGGAGAGATAATGATGGTAATGGTGGTGGTGGTGGTGATGATAATGATTGATGATGATAGGAGGCGATGACAAACCAATTCACTTCCTTCATGCTTTCAAGAAAGCAATGTGTAAGTGCTCATGAAGTAAAGAAGAATCTAGTTTGAGCTTTTTCTAGATTGGTTAAAGTCATTAGGTGCTGCCACACTGCTGACATGTCTTTTTTGTTGTTGTTGTTCAGTCGTTAAGTCGTGTCCGACTCTTTGTGACCCCATGAACCATATTGCGCCAGGCCTTTCTATCTTTCACTGCCTCCCTGAGTTTGTCAATTTCATGCTCATTGCTTCAGTGATGCTATCTAGCCATCTCATCCTCTGCTGTCCTCTTCTCCTTTTGCCTTCCATCTTTCCCAACATCAGGGTCTTTTCCAAAGAGTCCTCTCTTCGCATTAGGTGACCAAAGTATCTGAGCTTGAGCTTCAGTATCAATCCTTCCAATGAGCAATCAGAGTTGATTTCCTTTAAGATTGACTGGTTTGACCTCCTAGCAGTCCAGGGGACTCTTAAGAGTCTTCTCCAGCACCACAGTTCAAAGGCATCAATTCTTCGGGGCTCAGCCTTCTTTATGGTCCACCTCTCACAGCCATACATTACTACTGGAAAAACCATAGCTTTGACTATGCGGATCTTTGTCGGCAAGGTGACGTCTCTGCTTTTTAATATGCTATCTAGGTTTGCCATAGCTTTCCTCCCAAGGAGCAAGCATCTTTTAATTTCATGGCTGCAGTCTCCGTCTGCAGTGATCTTGGAGCCCAAATAAATGAAGTCTGTTACTGCTTCCATTTCTACCCCTTCTATTTGCTAAATGATTTTCTTTGCATCTGTGGGATCTCACCAGAATGATGTCAGAACATCCCCAGTGATACTGCATATGAGTTCTCAAGTGGTTTCTAAAGCAACATATTATCTTGATCATATTCTTTTGATCAACATACCTGTATGTAATTTGCACTACTATTTGCTCAGAAGTTGTTCTGAAAGGGGAATGCCTAATAATTAAACACAAATGCACACATTTTGTCCTAGGCAAAATATTGAAATATTATAAGGGCTATGTAACTATCTTGAAGTGCTTAGCCAATCTTATTAAAGCTCTGATGTTCCTTAATTTTTCTTTTCTTTTCTTTTCTTTTTCATGCTGTGCCTCATAAGGAAGCCCCAGGTTCTCTTTGAATGTTGTTTCAGCAATTTTGGGTGGGGTGAGGGTTCTTTTCATTTTCATTTTCCTTTACCTTTATATAATTGATAAGAACATCTCTTGAACAAGAATGCTGCATTAGTCCATGAGGTGTAACATACATTATTACTATTACTATTATCATATTCTGGAATGGAGTATTGTAGGCATTCCAGCAGTATAATCTCCTACTGGAGCTGGAGGCTAAACCCTAAAATTAATACAACAGGAGGAAGCTTTGTGTTCCTGACCCTGATATTCCACCTTCTCTCATCCATCATGCTTTCTAAATTTTGCCACTGTCTCCCCCACCCCACCCCCAGAATTATTTTAAGTTATAAAAGCAGGTTTTTTTTTTTAAATAAAGTTTATTCCTTTATCAAATGAAAAAAAGATAAATGTTGAATAACAAATGTTATACAGAAAAACATATTGGGAATAAATCCTGGAAAACAAAGGCACAGTTTACCCATGGAGATTGTGTGTTCTTCATCTCTGGAGGCTTTTCAGAAGAGTCTGGCTAGCCATCTCTGGTTTTTCTGCACACTGAAGAGGTTTGGATGAGATCATCTTTGAAGTCCCTTTTAACTCTACAATTCTATGATAATAACATCCTGCCTCCTGAGGTCCGGTGTGCCCCCTCCCTCATGGCCTTCAGGAAAGGTATTAAATCCTGGCTCTGCCAGAAGGCCTGGGGGCCAGAGGGGGGCCCACACCTGTGGAGATGGCTGGTGGGATGATGGGTTGTCTCCCCCCCCCCCCAGCATCTTACAGGTTTTTTAAGGCCATAAACCAGAGGAGTTTTTTTAGGGTTTTTAATATGTTTTTAATTATTTATAGTTTTTAGCCATCTTGGTGAGAGCTGTGTTTTTATTGTGAACCGCCCAGAGTCACCCATTGGGGGAGATGGGCGGCATACAAGTTGAATGAATGAATGAATGAATGAATGAATGAATGAATGAATGAATGAGTAAGTAAGTAAGTAAGTAAGTAAGTAAGTAAATAAATAAATAAATAAATAAGAATAAAAGTTGCAGACTGTGTTTGCTTGAAGTGCAACGCTGTTGTGTAAATATTGAAGTTCCTGGGGATCATTTCCACTTGGGTCTTCCAAACAGTTGGAAGGTTCTAAAAGCCATGGTGGAGATGGCCTATGTGGAAAACTGTAATTATACAACTGTATAACCTGACAATGAAAGTGGGGCTACTAGAACTGATGAAATTACAGCAGGCAAGCATATGCATTTCCTTTCAACTTTATAAGGTACGTCAAAGTGTACATTGAGAATCAAGTTGTTCTTACAGCTTCCACCGAGATGCAACTTTTTGAGATCCTCTGTCCCAATCAGTTCACTAATCTTTCTAGCACTTTAAACTCATTTTTGTTCTTCTTTAGCTGTGACCTTGATTCCATTTATCCTCCCCCCAGACTGGTTCTTCAGCAGCTAAGCTTTGAAAAACAAAGCAAAGCGAAAGAAAACCTCAAAACAAATTGTACATGGTTCACTTGCCAGACAGGCATGCATTGGATCAATTTACAGTGTGGGGGATAAAGATTAAACTTTCTCAGAAGAGGTGGCTTGGGAGAAATGGTTCCTCTGAGAATAATTTTGGGGTCTGTCAATGAAAATCTGGCACTGTATAAAGGACATGTAAGACACTATATAAATTACATTTTTTTTTAATGTAGAACATCACACTGATTACTGTTAGACTGTTGTAAATTTCAAAATATGTAACAGCAGTTCCAACTTTAAATTTTGTCAGAGTTGTCTGAAGATAGTATATCCTATTCATATGGTATCTTATATTTATTTCTCTTCATTTTATGCTTTTTACATAAAGTTTATTCTCTATTTATGTAAATGCTACAGTATAAAATAACGATTTGCATATTGAAAGAGGATTTAAATCAGAAACCACTTTCTTGTAGCCCCAGACATACACATCCCAGGGTGCCATATTAATTTTAATAAATGTGTTAATATATTAATATTAATTTGTTATTTCACCCTGTGCTTGACCTGTGTAGGAGTCTGCTACCTGTGGGTAGGTATACACACACACCTATAGACATAGCCATTCATAAGTATGTCACATGCCTACAAATCTTCAGAGACCGAGTTTGACTGGAATTGAAAACCTAGGTTGCCAGAGGCAGGGAAGTTGCAATTTTGTCTGCAATTCTGTGTTTAGAGTTGTTTTTCAATTTACTATTCCTTTGAGGGGAGTTGTCTGAAATTCAGGGTTGTCTTCCTGTCAGGTAAATACACTACTTAGTTCTTTTCCAATTACTGTTTTGTGATGCAGGTTTGGTTTGTAGCTAATACTTTGTAGTGTATTAGCTACAAATCTAAAGTATGGTATAGTGTGCATGTGGAGAGAGAGAGAGAGAGAGAGAACATACATTGCTTGTATAATATATGTATAGTATGTGTATGCATGTGTGTATTTTATATATATATACACACACACACACACACACACACACACACATAGTATACATGCACGCATGCATGCACACACACGCACACACACACAAAATTCCTCTCTTACCCCGATGGTCGGTCCATGTCTTCCTCAGTCTCAGGTCCTCTACCAGAGGCCTGGGAGTTTGAGGGTTCTGCACGGTATCTTAGCTGTTCCTAGCACTGCACTCTTCTGCACAGAGAGCTCTGATGTCGTTCCTGGGATCTTTTGGAGCCACTCTCCCAACTTAGGAGTCACAGCCCCGAGCGCTCCTATCACTACTGGGACCACTTTGGCCTTTATTTTCCACATCCCCCCTAGTTCCTCCTGGTACTTCTTCAATTTCTCATATTCCTTTGTGATGTTGCTGTCACCTGGCACTGCTACATCTATCACCACTGCTGTCTTCTGGTCCATGTCTACTACCATGATGTCTGGTTGATTAGCCAATACCTGCCTGTCTGTCCAGATCTGGAAGTCCCACAGGATCTTAGCCCTGTTATTCTCTATGACTTTCTGTGGAATCTCCCATCGAGACTTGGGGAGGGGTCTAGCCCATACACTGTGCAGATGTTCCTGTGCACAATGCCAGCTACTTGGTTGTACTGCTCAGTGTATGCTGTTCCTGCCTGCATCTTACACCCTGCCACTATGTGTTGGGCTGTCACTGAGGCCTCTTTGCACAATCTGCACCTTGGGTCCTGTCTAGTGTGGTAGACCCCTGCTTCTATGCTTCTATGTATATATATAATGTTCACACACATACATATACCATACATATTGTCAGAAGCCTCACAATCAATTAACCTATCCTGCTAGCTGGCTTGCTTCGTTTCTGCCATTACAAGAGAAAGTGGGGTGGGGGGGAGATGGAGAGATGGAAGGTAAACCGTCAGGCACAGATGGACCCTTATCAGTTTCCCAGGAATGCCCAAGGTCATACCAGCGTGAGACCAGGAGAAACCCAGGGACATGCTCAAGAACAGTTATGGGATATCAAGGGGGGAGGTGGAAGGAAAAGGTGGTAAAACTAAGTTTGGCATGCATGGGCTCTTTAGTCTCAGCAATGCTTACAACTGTTCACTAGTCTCTCAATAAATGAATTTTTCTTTGAGCCTTAAACGGTTTCAATGGGAATTGCTTTCACTGGAATCTGAGTCCTGCAGCTTCTTTCAGTTTGATATATGATATGATATGATATTTTTGTTTGTGTGTATGTGTATGCACACACACACACACACACACACACACATAAGTATGGGGAGTGAGATGAAATTGACTTTTAAAAAAGAAAGTTGGGAAAAAAAGCTTTAAAAGTTGTAAATATTTGGCAAACAGTCCAGAGTACTTTGGACATTCTAAATGGTTCATGATTCAACCATCCAATGTCAACATTTTTGAAATGAACTTTTTCTATAGAATCCTCCACCTTAATTAAACAATTGAATACTTAAGGAAACACCCTTCTTAATTTTCCATGGACAAAAAGGGAAAAATGTAGGCAATTATATTTTGCACAAGCTTAAACGAGGAAATGATTTGGCTTCAATCTAAGCCTTTGCCATTACTTCTTGAATACAAATAATTTATACCAGTTTCCTTATAGGGTGCTCCTGAATGATATTTAAAACATGTGTAAGACATTTACTTTGTTACTCCTGTAATATTCTATTGCAGGAGAATTCAACAAGTCTAAATTCAGGAATCAACATTTAAATAGCTTTAAGCATCTGCGTAGAGAGAAGACCATCCTCCTTTCAGACCAGGAATTCTTCTTCTGTGGGTAGATGCTGGGTGATGCAGCCCACCTTCCCTAAAGCTCTCAGGGAGAGAGAGATACCAATGTTATATTAAGTCATGTCCCCATGTGAGAGGTTTTATGTAACTTTCACCCCTCCTCTCGGAAGGGGGGGAGGAAGTTTTTCTATTTTTACATAGTGTATATTCTGTGTGATGTTTTCCATTGCACTGATCACCAGGAGGGAATATGTGCCAGTTTCATCCTTATTGGGACTCACCAGATGAGTGTAGCCAGATCTTATTGGACCACTGTGCTTTAGATGACTACATACAGTGTATTAGCTTTAGGAGCTAAACATTAAGGCTTAAACCATAGGGAGCAACAGTTTAAGAGGGAGGGTTGTGATCATTCATTCATTCATTCACTCATACATACCCATTCATTCATTCATTCATTCATTCATTCATTCATTCATTCATTCAAGCTGATCA